>NC_051165.1:218244461-218831961 GCF_013339725.1 Rhipicephalus microplus
AGAATGAACTCGGGCTCTACGATCGTTCGGCTCTCGTGTAACTGATGCGATGCACGTAAATTTGCTTTAATCTTCGCGCTCGCAGTTTAGAGCTCACTTGTGACTTTGTTTATTGCTTAGTTTTGACTTTTGATTTGTATAAAAGCCCCGCCGCGGTGGTCTAGTGGCTAAGGTACTCAGCTGCTGACCCGCAGGTCGCGGGTTCACATCCCGGCTGCGGCGGCTGCATTGCCGACGGAGGCGGAAATGTTGTAGGCCCGTGTGCTCAGATTTGGGTGCACGTTAAAGAACCCCAGGTGGTCGAAATTTCCCGAGTCCTCCACTACGGCGTCTCTCATAATCAAATGGTGGTTTTGGGACGTTAAACCTCACATATCAATCAATTGATTTGTATAAAATAAGGGATACTTGCGAACATCCTGAGTCGATTTGACTTGCTGAGCCCGAAAAGGTCAAGCTCGTTAAGTGGAACGCTAGAAAGTTTTCTGAACGTCGTCTCGCGACAAAACGGCTCTAGAGGTCACATGAAGACAAACGAAGCCAAATGATCGAATCCTAGACAAATGCTTGCACTGGCCACTATTTTTCTATGCTGGCTGAAGCGCCGTTCGTTGCAACTCCCACAGACAATAGCGCCATATGTCGCCCCTGGTGTTCTAAAAAACACGACATATCCAACGGGTGAATGATATGAGTGGGTTAAGAAGTGAGATCGTTTGGCGTTACCGTAAATCACCCGTGACATTGACCACTATAGCATGTAAATGAGTGCCAAGCGGTGTACAGTCATATACAATTTTTATCGGTCATAATTGGTACGTTGTGTTGAGTCGTGAATTTTGTTTCGCCTTCATTATTACTGCTTTGTGGTATCGGATATAGCCTCAAGTTGGCGAAGACGAGGTCTGGGCACGTTCCCCTGGTGGTTGTTGGTTGTTTCCAGTCATACGAAACGCATGGTAGATTGATGATTGATTGATTTGTGGGGTTTAACGTTCCACAATTACCATATGATTATGAGAGACGCCGTAGTGGAGGGCTCCGTAAATTTTCACCACCTTGGGTTATTTAACGTGCACCCCAAATATGAGCACACGGGCCTCCATTGGAAATGCAGTCGCCGCAGCCGGGATTCGAACCCGCGACATGCGGGTCAGCAGCCGAGTACATATATCCACTGGACCACCGCCGCGGGGCAGGTTTTAGTCGAAATTACGCCAATATGACACGTATGCTGTACACGCTGGAAACAAAAGTACGTGCATCACCTAGCCCTAAGCTTTTGTTTTTTTTTTATCTGTCAGTACTGTACAACTTGTGCACAAATGCACAAATATGTATACACAATATACACCTCATGCCTTTTAAAGGTACTGTGCATACACGTCCTGTCCGCACAAGAACGCCCACAAACCGCTCAAAGCGCAGTGTTTCTTAAAAAAGTTGTTTTAACTGGAGAAGGGCACACGTGGCTGCCTCGGTTGATTCGGAAAAGCTCGCGAGGCGGCGCGAGTTCCACTAGGCGTGTATACTCGATCGAAATCCCAGTTTCATTTTGAGTCTGAGGCTAATCCGCCCAAGCCTCGCAGCCCTGACTCCACGTGAGTCCTGAGATATATGCTAATCCTTCCGGCTCGGCACGACATTTTGTCCGTCTGCTCATTCGCTCTTTCGGCCGCAAACATGCCCGAATCCTAGCCATGTTTATTGTCCGAACGTTAGGCTCTCATTCACACATTCATTGCAGCCGTCGAATGCAACGCCACGTCTCTATAGCGTTTCTCACGAGATTGTGTTATTCGAGCGCTTGGAAAAAAGTTTAGCACTTCGGTGCAGTGTTTACACAACAAAGACAGTAAGTAACACATGTAGATTTCAGAGCACCCCGTACACGAACCTTTTACAGAAATGTCCCAGTCCGCACGATGTACTTAATGATAATTTATGGGGTTTAACGTCCCAAGACCAGGATACCATCACGAGAGACGTCGTGTAGTGAAGGGCTCCGGAAATTATGACTATCTGGTGCTGTTTAGCGTTCACCTAAACCCAAAATACACGTTCTCCTGCGTTGAAATGTGGTCATCGCGGCCCGAATTCGATCCCGTGACCTACGGGTGAGCAGGCCGTAGCAATTGAAATGTCACGCTTTTGTATCTCATGAATGGTCCATGGCCTGGCAAGAAAAGGCTAACTTATGCTGGGAGATGATATAGGCTCTAACCAAAAGTTTTTAAGAGACCCGACGTTTCGAAATCGACTTGGTTCCTTCTTCAGGGGTGACTGCGTAGGCTACGTAGCAGCAGCGTCTTCAAAGCACTCGAGGGGTGGCTAATGAGCCCTCTCTCTGTCTCTCTCTCTCTCTCTCTCTCTCTCTCGTTTGGCCGTGGAGCGCAGTCCGTGTGTGTACACTGGGGGAAGGGTTGCGAGAGAGCGGTTGATGTTGTGGGCTGTTCGCTGAATGTGCCACGACTCGAGTAACAACCTTCTCCTCCAGTTCGGCTCGCTTTCGAGGATGGCCGTCGCTTCGAAATTTATTTACAAAGAGCGCAGCGCAGTCGCCGAACATGCGGAGACATTGGACCACAAGATAAATTTCGAAGCGACGGCCATCCTCGAAAGCGAGCCGAACTGGAGGAGAAGGTTGTTACTCGAGTCGTGGCACATTCAGCGAACAGCCCACAACATCAACCGCTCTCTCGCAACCCTTCCCCCAGTGTACACACACGGACTGCGCTCCACGGCCAAACGAGAGAGAGAGAGAGAGAGAGAGAGAGACAGAGAGAGGGCTCATTAGCCACCCCTCGAGTGCTTTGAAGACGCTGCTGCTACGTAGCCTACGCAGTCACCCTTCAGGAAGGAACCAAGTCGGTTCCGAAACGTCGGGTTTCTTAAAAACTTTTGGTTGGAGCCTATATCATCTCCCAGTTTCATACCCAACCAGACAGACTTCTGTCAAATGTTTACATTCAAGCTAACTCATGCTTTCTTTCTTTCTTTGTTTCTTTCTTTCTTTGTTTCTTTCTTTCTTTCTTTGTTTCTTTCTTTCTTTCTTTTTTTTTCTTTCTTTCTTTTTTTCTCGTGTCCACCGTGATATAGTGACTACGATGCTCAGCTACTCACACGAAGGTCCCGGCTTCGATTCGATCCTTGCCGTGGTGGCGAAATCCTGGAGGCTTGTGTGCTGTGCAATGTCAGCGCTCGTTCAAAAAATTACGGCATATTTACGGGGTGAATGATGATGAATGGGCGAAGCTCCGGAGGGATTCATCGGTAAACTGTGAATCTTCCGTGTAATTCGCCCAGTCGATCATCATGTAAAGGCGTGAGAAACGCTGTGTGTGTATATACACAAATCAACTTTTATTTGTTCTTAGACGATGGATGGCTTGCGATGTCCCTTGCCTCGCGCGCTCGCACATCGGGATTCTGTCTGCGAGCGCGCGCTGCTGCCGCCTTGCGCTCTCTCCGCTGTGCAGCCTTATCCATCCGGCGACTCCGAGCGCGCGCCAACAGCGAACGGATTTTATTACAACGCTCCCCCTAGCGTACGTCGCCGCACTAAATCGAACGATTGCCTTCAACCAATGACACGCGCCATATGTGACATCATTCCTATTTTATAAGATCTCGCGTCTTTCATTAACTACAAGTACCGCTTTCTAGTTTATAACATCTTGCATCTTTTCATCATCAGCTACAAGTACCACCATCTAGTAAACACTACAAGAACTAAACGAGAGGTGGCTACATACAGGAGACGGTACCGCCATCTAGTGAACACTGCAAGAACTAAACTAGAGGTGGTTACATACAGGAGACGGTACCGCCATCTAGTGAACACTGCAAGAACTAAACTAGAGGTGGCTACATACAGGCTACAGGGGACGCACAGCCCACGCCCTAAGGAGCTTCGCCCCTAAAACATCAGGTGGTCTAAATTTCCGGAGCTCTCCTTTACGACGTGCCTCATAGTCGTATCTTGGTTTTTGGCAATCAAATCCCACAACAAGTTAACGCAATACACATATTTGATTTTTTTTTTTTTGCAGATAAGGTCCAAGACGGTCAATAATATGGAATAGGTGGACAATACATATACGCCACGTCCTACTGCGTGAGAAAAAAAAAGAAAACAACGTCACGGACGGTTTCAAGGCAAGGCGATCATCGGGGCGAAAGATTGGCGTGCTTCGTCGCACATGCTGACGCTAGCTACAAGTGAACAGTGCGCTGTCTACGGATATTCGCTTCGCGCGGAAGTGTCACGTAGAGGCGGTGAGCATAGCCGGCGCTCTCTAAGGACCCACGTCAATCTTCCTGTCGACGTCTTTTTTATTTCTTTTCACTTTTTCCCCCCAACATTCATTTTTGTTTCGTTTTTCTATTTTCTTTTAGTCTGCGACTGTCATTTTGCCACGTGTTTCTCTGACAGCTTCAAGAAACGTAATGCAAAGAGGGGAAAAGAAACGAAGAAAAACGATCACATGAAGCGGCGTACGCGAAACAAATGAGCAAGGTTGCACTTGCGACAGAGAATGATCGCGAAACATGCATTGGGAAAAATATAGAAAAAAAAGGGGGGGGGGTTGCAATAAGAAAGAAACAAGAAACGGTGATTTGCAAAAAAAAAGGAAGTTGTATTTGTCTTTTGTTTTCTTTGTTTATTCTCAAGAAATCTCCAACGGTGGCAAAACCTTTTTTTCTTCTGCCTATTACTTTCAAGTGATGTGGACTGGCCCCTCTAGGTTACACTTTTCTGGGCGTTATTGGAAAATTGTTGCTTTGTATTTCTTAATGTCATAAAGTAAAACGATAGAAAATGAAGCCAATAAAACGTATTTGTAGTATCGCTTTACTACAGTTTAGTAGTTATGACGCGAATTAAAAGAAAATAATGTGGTTCAAAAGACAATTGATTTGCCGTCAGTACTGGCTGAATCTACCACCTTGGGATAACTCGTCTGATGCTCCGACACATGATATAGAAGTGGGCGCCTTATCCGAATGTCGTGGATTTGGTCACTAGCGGCGGCAACTTGTCTTCTGGTGCAGTTTAATTTAGTTCCATACATCGTATTTCTTATAATTTTCTAACCGTATACTAGCTTGGCAAGTACTCACGTACACAGTAGGAAAGAAAGGCGCAAAAGTCCTGCTACAAGGAAAACGAACAGTTGAAAGGCATTGTAACATAATACTGGTGAGCGAGTTCACTGCAGCTGGCGTTGTTGGTGTCCTTCTTTCATCTTCCGCCGCGATCGTGTTACATAGCTTTCAATAAGTTGCAGGAGCTTTTCTATTGCTATTAATTTTTCTATCAGCTACATAGCTCCATGTTACATGAATTACAACACGTTACAGCGCTATGACTAAAACCAACTATAGGACCAGCTGTCTGCGCTTAGTCAAAAGTCAACTACAATAAAGATTTCGTGCTCCGCTGCTAGACTTTCTGGAAACAGTGGACGGCAACAGCTCAACACATCCTGCTCAAATATTGAATGGCGGGATAATGGCAACCCTGCAACAAAAAACGAGCTCTCGAAAAGAAATTCCAGCAAACCTTGCAGGTTTAGCGCTAGGCATCCGATTTCCTAAATATTATGGGGCTGTTCCGGTGCGGCACGTACTTATAGAATAGAGAACAATTGAATAACGATTACGGTGAGGACAGAAGTGCCGTCAGAAGGTACGCTAAAGAAGCGATAAACAAGCAGTTATAAAGGTGGGAACTGGAGGAAAAGATTTTACGGCGAAAGCAACCTAGATCATATTTCTGAAAGGTTCACAAGCAAAGTAGACATCATGTTTATCTGTGCACACGTGGCAGTAGTCCCTCTTTGTTCATTACTCTTTTCTCGTGTACCCGCAAGTCGCGGGTTCGATTCCCGGCTGCGGCGGCTGCATTTCCGATGGAGGCGGAAATGTTGTAGGCCCGTGTGCTCAGATTTGGGCGCACGTTAAAGAACCCCAGGTGGTCAAAATTTCCGGAGCCCTCCACTACGGCGTCTCTCATAATCATATAGTGGTTTTGGGACGTTAAACCCCACAAATCAATCAATCAAATCAATCATCTTTTCTCGTGCTCTCATGTTCACCGTTCAGGTGTCCGCTGCTCGAACTTGACAGTTTTACAGCGGTCATCACAACTTCTTCCTTTCCGTCCGCCGGGGTGATGTAGCTGTTACGGCGTTTCGGCTGCTTACCGAAAGGTCGTGGGTTCGATTCCACTCACGGCGGTTGCACTTGGATAGAGGACCCGTGTACTGTGTAGTGTCAGTCAGCGTCCATGGAAGAACACCGTATGGTCGAAATTTATGGAGTCCTCCACTATATATGGCGTCCCTCATCATCGACTCGTTGTATTATGACGTAAAGCCCCAAGTATTGCTACTCTTTTCCTTTCCTTCCCGCACTTTCGAAAGAGTTTTTCCCAGTAAGCCACTTACTTCTTTGCCTCCTCTTTGCTTTGTGTCTCTGTTTACCCCCGCGCTACCAGTTCGCTGAACCATCATGAATTACTAACTAGCCCACTTTTCCATCCCACTTCTTTGAAAACAGTGCAGAGTAGGCGACCGATGAGCGATAGGACGACATAAACTGCGCGGGAAAAAAGGGGAGGAAGCGCTATAGAAAATGGGGAACGACTGTAGCTATTCGGGCAGAAAGGACGTGCGAGCGACTGTCACCGCGAACGTTGTAACAAGCTTTGAAGGGGCACATTGGGAACAAGACGTTGTAGGTGGGCGTCGTTTCCCGAAGTGGCCCGTCGCACTCAGGCGAAATGAGCGCTCCCGCTATCACCGTTTTTTTCTTCTTATCCCTATTTTCCCGACGTGTTGTAGTTCTCTCTTTCTTTCTTTTTTTTGTTTGTTCTTTTGGTGTTCGTCTTCTCGCCTTGTCCATTGTATTGACGGATCCCCACGCTGTCTGCTCAGAGCTAAATACCTTCTTCCTCTCTCCATCTTTTCTCTCCCGCCTTTTCGCCTTCTCCACCTTCCACTTTCACTCCTACTGTCGTGAGACAGTCGTTGTTTGACATCGTCTTTACAATATGTCTTCCTGACACACACAGAAAGCGTTGCTACACACTGTATTATTTCATTCTTTTACTTCTTTGCGACTGAGACACGTGGCAATAATAATAATAATAATAATAATAATAATAATAATAATAATAATAATAATAATAATAATAATAATAATAATAATTATTATTATTATTATTATTATTATTATTATTATTATTATTATTATTATTATTATTATTATTATTATTATTATTATCATTATTATTATTATTATTATTATTAGCAGTAGTATCAGCGGTAGTGGTAATATTAAAGATAGTCACAGCACTAGCTGTACTGCTCGCAAGCTGCTGCCGAGAATGCCTGGTATGGGCGTAACATATCGTTTAATTGTAACGAAAATTCGAGAAGTTTTCCAGCATCCTCTTGTCTTGCGAATAGCTTTCCCAGTCTAGAACCATAAAAATTAACGCGTCGTTGAAAGGCAGTGAACAGGCGATACGTTCCAGGGCACACGGAAAACGTGCCGAGGAAACGAGAGTATCCATCATACGTTGATGGGACAGTTCCTGTTTTTTTTTTCTTTTTGTTATTTAATTTTGTTCTTTCTATTTTGTTATTAGCGCCCTCCCTCTTTTTACTTCATTTTTAGAGATTGTCGTTAGCTTCAAGCTACATCGCCATGGAAAGCGACGAGCGGACTATGAAAGTTTCGTTCGCTTCGACGCGTTAAGAATATACCGAAAAAATTGTGAACTACGCTTCCGACGCGCACGCACCTCACGCGTCGGTTGACTGAGCCAACTTTCCTGCACACACACAGGCGGGCAACAGGCCTGCTTATGCTCAAACTGGAAGCAACAAGCGAGCAGTGATTCCCGAGCGATTCCAGCGCACACCATAGTTCCGTGCAGTCTAGCGTGTACGGCACCTGTGTTCATGAAAATCAAGTGCATGCATATCCACGTATCGGTTCCACAAGGTGAGTGGGGTGAACTAGTGCACTGAGTGGAGTTATTCTGATGAGAGATAGAAGTGCGAGTGATTAAGTTACGTACACCGGTACTGCCAAGCAGGCCAATGGGAGCGTGTTCGTCTCGGTAATCGAGAGACGCATGAATGACTGAAGTCCGTTGCTATGACGACGCACGGGCGAGGGGGCTCAGCATCAAAGGCCGAACGCATTCGCAGTAAGAGTTTTCTTGGTTTGTCGCCGGAATAGTGCTGTCGCTTTTCAAAAGAAAAAAAAAGTATCGCTATTCTATCAGTGCGTAGGATGAATGCTAAGCGAAGCTATAGAAGATCGCTACTGCAAACACTGGAGAAGATTCTTATCAATGCGAAACAAACATTGAAGGCAAAAAAATTACACCGACGTTGGCATCTTATTTACCGAATTCCATGCGACCAAGTGCTGACGTCATATTTAGCATGATCACATAACGTGATCACTTCGGCAAACGTTCGATGACGTCATCTCACCTGCGAGTTTACTCGCTCGCGTGATGTTATGACGTCATTCGTTCGAACTTGGCGACAGGTGATGACGAATTTGTCGTGTGGCGACGTCACCCAACGATGTTAGGCAGCGCCTCTCGAAGCAGCACATTGTGCTGTTACAGTTTGTACTCTTCGAGATTACCTCACATTTTTTCGCGAGGGTAAAGATGACGTGAGAGGAAACGGCGCGACAGGTCAAAGGCTAACAGTTTTGTTGCAAAAGCCTACGAGATGACCTCCACGGTTTTCGGTGCCACGCTTTCCATTGAACGCGGGTATCTGGCGACGGGGAAAACCAAATAAATAACGCTGAATTTCCACGATTGAGGACACTATTGCGTCACGAAAAGAATGGGACGCTGAGGATAGTTTTGTTTGACACTAGCACTTATACACTACAAAAAAATATCGAGTAAAAAGGGTGTCTTTTTGTCCCACAACAATAATTGTCATCAGGCTTGCGTGCGCTTCCTTTCTTGAAAACTCGGCGCTGGCCACTTTCCTACCGAGAATGCAATGTAACCCTGATAATGGGCATGTCGATCGTGATCGGAATGTATCGGGCACGGGGCGATAGCGCAAGAATTGAACGCAATATAGATGACGATTATTGTTGTGGGACAAAAAAAACACCCTTTTTACTCGCTCTTTTTTTAGAGTTTACCCACGTGCGTTTTTCGCGAGACATATCTACAAGAAACTCTTCTCATGTAGTGAGAAATTCGAAAACAAGTGGTGGGTGCTGGTGGCGACGTTCGACAAGGTGAATTTTATTTTCAAGGCTGCAAAAGACAAGTTCACTAGTCCGAAACTTCGGCTTCAGCCACCACTCTTTGTTCTCTCATCGCAAGCTTTTTGCCCGTCATTTGGATTTATACTCATGTAGGTGCAGTTATACACAGATATGATTTGTGCCAGCGTCATTATTTTGGCTTCAGGTGGTTTAGAAATAACGTTAAGGTTCACAAGTACAGTGATTCGTAGTGATATTACATCCACGAAGAGACTCACTGCCTTGTCATGCTTAGATGACAAACTATGACTCATCGCTAATTCAGCAATATAAATCGCAGCAGTTACAACCACAAAATTACTTTCACTCGCAAGCATAAACTAGCATAGTGAGCTTCACATACTGTCCGTGACATCCCAAGGTTGCAGAGCTGCGGACCAGAGCCAATCTTCCCTCTATTAAGTTCTTCAAGGAAGCCATTTCAAGGTTACAGCCATCCATCCCAGTTTCCCTTGTAAGGCTTCTTATCAGTGAGATCTTTCAGAGGCTGCATGATAGCGTCACCACGTTCGTTAGAATCGGACGTATACTGCTCGTGGATTGGCTCTCTATACTAAGCGGAACATCAAATACTTCGGAAACGTGCGCAGAATTGTCGGCGCGTGTTGATTTTTAAAACATTGAGGTAGGCTTCACCGCAGCATGATCCACTGTTGGGAGAAGTTCACTTTAGTAAGAGGTTTCGCTCTCATAGTCTCGGATTGCTGATCCGAGAAAGCGGTCATGCTGATAACATACATACATACATACATACATACATACATACATACATGCATACATACATACATACATACATACATACATACATACATACATACATACATACATACATACATACATACTCACATACATACATACATACATACATACATACATACATAACATACATACATACATAATAATACATACATAATACATACATACATGCATACATGCATACATACATGCATACATGCATACATACATGCATACATACATGCATGCATGCATGCATACTATCAAAATTTTCAACCCTTTCTTTGAAAATTCTCTTAGCAGCATTTAGGTGTATTTCCGCTGTACGAATGACGCAGTGATTGAACGATGCCTTCTATGTTACTTACGACACGAGCTTCGTCTTCAACCGTGAGCAGTACTGCACCGAATTAACGCCACGAAGTGCCAGTTGCATTTCGCTTCGTCGGTTTGCGCCTCGCACACACACACAAATGCGCTCCGCTCCTCTGGCAGGAAGAGCATGGTAACGCAGAACACGTTCGCACGAGGCTGACAAAGCGGTGGCAATGTCTACGTGATGACTGCGACTAGGGCCGAATACAATGACGAGGTGAGGAGGAAAATGGATGCGTTCGAGATGAACTGGAGGTGTCTTTGGGGCGTAGAGTTAAAACTCAATGCTCTACATAAGATGAAAGACGGAATGTTATATTCAAAGGTGTCTGGTGCACGTTTTCTCGGCTAAAAAAAAAAAAAAACTGGGAGGAGCGAATCTTCGGAAGGCGTCGTAGGCAAGTTTAGCAGAGAGGGAAACGAGCTGGGAGAAAGGAAACGGGGCGCGCGAATTCTTTCGGAAGTTTCGCACCTCTATAACGTTTTAGCGCCTACATTCCGTCACGTCCGCTTTTTTCTTTCGCTTCTTTTATTGTTTCAGTAAATTCGCCTCACGTCTCTCCTGCAAACAGCGTTATTTAGTATACGACTGGCTTGAGAGGCGTCTTTGCTGGCGAGTATTGTGTTACGAGCGTTAGCTGCTGCAAGACTTCGGGATAGACTAAAGACCGGAATAAACAAAAAAAAAGACTGGAATTTTAAAGGCTTGCTTCCTTTTGCTACACATAGCATTGATTAGAGCTAACAGACAGGAAGGAAGGAAGGAGAACAGGAGGTAAAGAACGGCAGGAAGGTTAACCAGCCTATAGGCAGCCGGTTTGCTACCCTGCGCATGGGCAAGGGATGGGGGAGGTGAAAGATAGAGAGCAGAGAGGGAAGACAGATAAACACAGCACAAACAGGGTATTTATTTATTTATTTATTTATTTATTTATTTATTTATTATTTATTTATTTATTTATTTTTCAGATTTACTGCCAGCCTTTGAAAAAGGCCTTTGGCAGGAGCGGGCAGAACAAAGAAAAGAATGCGAGAACATACGCAAATACGTCCACAAAACAACCGCAACAATGAGCGGGAACAAAATAAAAACAAAAAATATACAATTACGCAATCAACAAAGTGACAGCAGGTACTTTTAACAACTTGTTTGGTACCAAGCCAGACCTACACTGATAAAAACTATTAATAATATACAAGACATGACTGGAAAGAGCAGGAGAAATCTGGACCGAGGTGCACCGCTAAACAAAACAGAGCTACAATGTGACACACTCAACATCAACAACAAAAAAAGAAAAAAAAAAACATCAGAACAACATTATTGTTTCGCAATCACATATCAGTTTGCAGAAGTCGCGATACTAGGAAAGCGGAGTGACGACCAAGATACCGAAAAAATTACAGATAATTTGACAATGCTTTAGCAAAAGAATTTAGCGTAGTACAATCAATTACATTGGATGGATTCGAGGAAAGTATAGGGAGCAGTTATGATGAAAACAGAAAGAAGGTAAGGTGGATCAGAATATAAGTTGGCACTGGCAGGGACGGAGCCTCCGACCTTCGAATAACGCGTGTGATGAGTGACAGATGGACGAGTGACTGCGATGAGGACTAGATATTCATGAAACCTATGAACGAATTAATCAGTCAAACAACAACAACAACAACAACAACGACGACGACGACGACGACAATAACGATAACAATAATAGTGAGAACAACGACAATAACGATAACAAGAATAGTGATAACAATAACAATAATAACAATACCATAATAGTGATAACAATAACAACAATAACAATAACAATAAAAGCAAAAAATAACAGTACCAATAATAACAATAACAATAATACTGATAACAATAATAATTATAAATCCTTCGTGCTCAAAAGTGCCAGTTCTGACATCTCTTACTCGCGAGCTAACGAACACATATCAAAATTGGTCACGTAGAGTTGTGCACTTCACCGCAAAAGCGCATTTATTTTCATCTACGAATAAACGGTAAACAAATAGATTGTCTTTATTCTGGAAAAAGAAAGAAAAAAAAAGATTCCCATAAATTGACATCATCTGTCTAGCTTATCTCAATTTGAAAGATGTAAGACAATTCAGACATAATATTCCTGCTTACTCTGCAGTGCAAGCGCTCGTGTTTTCGCATGTGAGCAAATGTGCGTCGTTTTTTTTTTTCTCGTTTTGCGAACGCGGCACAGGTTTAAGCTTTTTTTTAGCTATGAATATCTTCGTTCTCTATTGTTTTTAGTATGCTGTTTCATGTAGGCTGTCTTTGTTTTCGCGCATTTCTGTTTTCCATCCTAATTCGCTATATGCCTTACTTGTTTTGCCTGTATCCACCTGCACTGGTACTGTTACTGTACAGTTACTGCCTGCAGGTGCCTATAGCTTTTTCCTTCTGTTGTTTTGCTACCTGCTCTGTATCTTCATCTGCTCCTTGTCTCCTGCGTAAGTGTCAGCTGTCGTTAGCAGTGCACGCGCAGATGTACAGCGACTTTTGCTACTGCATCTCATCTCCTTGTTTTTCGCGTGATCTGCACAACGTTTCATTTCACGCGTGACCACCTTGTTTCCGGTGCCCCCCTCAGTCTTCTTCGTTCTTGTACTCTTTTTTTTTTTTCATTCTCGTTCTTCACGTTCGCGTTAGCATTGCCCCTCTTTTGCTCTCCAAGCTCTGTGTAACACTCCTGTACACGCGTACCAGCCTTTTTTTTCGCATTCGTGTCACCCCTCTCCGCATCAAGATGTCGCCCTTCACGCTAAGTGCCCCTGCGACTGCGACACCAACCGGAGTGGCAGTGCACGGCAGTGTCCGGCAACACTGCGATTGGATTTCGCCCAGCCCACCCTTAGTTTTGCGCCTCGCTGATCCGTCCTACTGATTGTTCGCACTTTGCCTCCCCTGCCCCATGACTTCTCACAGGGACGTCCCAGGGCCATCTGTAGCGGGCATGCAAAGATACACACATAGAATGTTTTTCTTCTCTAAGTTTTGTTCAAGTTGACCATGAAAGTAGATTGCTGTTTGTTGCGCGGAGCAGATTCGGCTGTCACGGACTTGTCGAGACATTCGATGGAGTTATACGCTTAATGGAATGGTTATAATGGCGGGCTTACGCAACAACGCATTCCTGGATAAGGTCTGGCAGACGCGATGGTGCTCGTTCGAAGTTGCAGACGGCTCAGACGGCTTGCGTGCTTTCGAGGTGCAGGCATGGATTTCCTCTATCCATGTTTTAAGCAACCATAACTGTGCATTCTGAGCCGAATGTTTTTATATCAGTTTTCTTTAGTTTATATTTATTTATTTAATGTGCAGGCGTCCATATTTTCGCTGTGAAGGCGGCAATGTGGGATATAAGTGAAGCCAAAGTGACGCGTCAATTATGTTTACACTAGACACGTAGTGCGCTTGCGTGCACCGCTAAAGCGTTTCAAGGATCGCCTGCGATGATGGATATTCGTGGTGGACCGTGGTTTTCAAGCGGAATAATGCCAAGGCACACACACAAACCCGCGAAACGAATGGAAAAAGGATCACGCCTTGATGGTCAATCTTCTATTTTTTTTTCTTTTCAGAAAATGTTCTCTCTAAGGCATTTTGAGTTCAATATCAGCATGGTTCTTGAGGTTATTGCTTAAAAGTAAAAAATAAACTAAAATTAGGGGAGCAGAAAAGGGGGGCAGGTGTGGAAATCTTTCTCCTGCGGCACAGAAGAAGCTTAACGTATACAAAACACCATTTGTGGACATTTCGCTGATTGGGCAGAGGAAAGAAGAAAAAAAAAGTTATAAAAAATCAACTGCAGCTGAAATAGCTTTCTCATAAAGTTTTGTCTTTTTTTTTACTTTTCTACAAAAGCAAAAAAAAAAACGCGTGTGTTGTAACACATTCAATATAGAATACGATCGCGTTTCTGCGTACCCACCACCACGGCCTGGATCAGCCACTTCAAATGCCATCCGGGCTATCCCAATCCGAAGCGAACAGTCCTGTGCCGCCCGCGCTTGTAGAGTGTCATTCACAAACAGCTTTGCGTACCGAATCGAAATGACAGTGCTGTCTGTGATCAATGTGGCTGCGATAAGACAATTGTGCACGTCGTGTTTCATTGCCAGAACTAGAGCTCCCAGATACAACAGCTCTACAGCGTTAGCGCGCCTCAATGACCAGCCGGTTTCCTAGCAATCGATTTTGGAGGGCCAGAAGGTTGGAGCTTCCAACCAGAAGCGACGAAGGCGCTGCCTGACGTTGCTGCGGTCGAACCAGACTCGCTGAGAGACTATGACACTGCCGTGCTTGAGTACGCGCACATTTTTATTTCTTTATACATATTTTTAACCCCCTTCTCATTTAAGTGAGGAACACTTATTTATCGAGCTGGGCTGTCGTACGTTTAAAGAGATACTGAACAAAAATAAGAAAAGCTGACGAAACTTCGAAACTCGACTCGGAAGACGCCACTGATCCGATAACTGAGTCCATTTCTCGTATTTTTGAACAGTTTTTTTATGGATTATGGATTTTTTATGGATTGTCAGCGCGTGGCGGCTGCTCGCGAGTGCGAGCCGTGACGTCACAATCGCCGAGGAGCACGCAGGTTGCACGTGTTCTCGTTCTCTTCTTCCTTTTAACCACCTCTACTCTCATCCCTCTCTTTCCCTTTCACACTTCCACGAAAACGATGGTGCTTTGCCCGAGCCGGAACCATTGTTCGCTGCTGTTGCTGTTCATACCGGCTTCGGAAACTGAACTGGGAGTTGAGCGAGTCGCAAGACGCGGGCGACGCCTGGCGTTGCTGACATTGCCCGTTTCGGGTGTGTGTGACGTCACCAAACGTCACCTTCTCTAGTTCACGTCACGTCCGCTAGACGACGTGCCAGTTTGTGCAAAACGCATCAAGGTGATAATTTTCCAGCAGTTTATGTCTGGAATGGAGGTTGTCTCGATTGACTTAAGGGCCGAATCTTCTAAACTGGCAGCAAAATTTTAGGCGGCAAAATGTTTGTACAGACGCGTCTTCTTCCTCTTGTTTTTCGAGCACCCCGCCATGGTGGTCTAGTGGCTAAGGTACTCGGCTGCTGACCAGCAGGTCGCGGGATCAAATCGCGGCTGCGGCGGCTGCATTTCCGATGGAGGCGGAAATGCTGTTGGCCCGTGTGTTCAGATTCGGGTGCACGTTAAAGAACCCCAGGTGGTCGAAATTTCCGGAGCCCTCCACTACGTCGTCCCTAATAACCATAAGGTGGTTTTGGGACGTTAAACCCTACATATCAATCAATCACTCTATCAATCAATCGAACAATCAATTAATCACTGTTTTTCGAGCGGCTTGATGATGATCACTTGTCATCATCAGCAAAAAGAAATAATAACTAATGCGCTGTGCGTAAAGTAGGTGAAACCACGTTAAAAAATAGATTTAAAGAAGGAGCAAGAGAAATAGAGAGGGAAAAGATAGACCGAGAAAGAGGAAAAGTAAAAAAGAAAAATAAAAAGAACAAGAAAAGACAGAAAGAATATAGAGAAGAAGTAAACAGACATGGATATAGAAAAAGGCAGAGAAAACTACAAACTAGATAAAGAAGGAAGGAGAGCAAGAAAGAAACTGAAGAAAGCCAAAAAAGGCTGCCAAACTCCGCACTGCGTTCAGGCTTGGCATCACTAGTACGAAACATTTTTTTTCCCTTGCATTTAAGTGCCCCCTCATCGCAGTGAAGGTAAGAAACCGAAATTTTTTTTTCTGAATGCCTAACCTCTTCGACTTTCACTCAGCATTTCTCTCTGTCTCTCTCATTGTACGACCTTCGGAGAATTTGCTCAGTTTCTAGACTTCTACGTCTAGGCCACAAAACAGTGTCGCTGCGAATCGGAGCCAATAAATAACGCCCTCTTCCCGTAATACTGCCCGGGCTCCTATAGTTCTGAAAGGCAGCGAACATTTCTGCGTAGAGAAATAAACCAAACAACGCAGGAAAAACTTGTTCGCTGCAACCGAGGCGCATTTCGCGCGACTAAACGACTCGCTCATTACAACGACCGTTCGCCCGAAAGGGCGCGCGACACTCGCCACAGGGAGACGCCGTATACCGTATTAAAATGAAAAAAAAAATTGATTTATCCGCCGTGCGATACTGCCGCCGCAATGTGCGCTTTACGGAGGAGACACTCGCGTGGAGCTAAGAAAGCTGCATTTCAGACATACGGTAAGAAATGCGTTGGTATTTTTTTTTTCAGGCAGCAGCGTTGCGGAACAAGTTACTGATTGCTCGCTTTAGAATGCGAGTCAAAGCGACTCGCGACGACGAGACTTTTTTTTTTTATTGGGGGGAGGTGGACGTTGAAATTAACTTGCGTTTGTTATCCTACTACGTTGTTATAACAGTGGACAGCCAGCATCATTTGACCTTAGCTGACAGTTGACCCAAATGTCACGTAATCAAAACCCAGCCGCGGTGGCCGCATATCGACTGAGACACAATGCTGTCTTTTTTTTGTTATTTCGTGTGTACCTTTTTTTTCTTTTGTATAAAACATTTTGTTTGTACACGCGTGTTACATATGTGACACGTGTATATTTGTGCGTTTATTTTGTTCACTAAAAGATTTGGGAAGAAAAAAGTATCTCTATTTCGGCACTTGCTTGTACAGTGATTTATACGTGATGATTTTTTGAAATACCTAGTGCTCTTAAACGAGTCTTTGTGCTCTCCCAAGCCGTCTGCAACACCTAAGGACTCTTGGAGAAAAAAATTGACTTGCCTTACCTAGATCTTGCACTTTGATTTAGCCGCACGTTAAAAAACTCCAGGTGGGCAAGGTTTTCGCAGCCCTCCACTGCGGCGTTCTTCACAACCACATCGTTGTTGTGGGGTGAAAGAACTCTGCAATAACTATACGGACGCCCAATAGATAGCCAGGACTAGCAAATACTAGACAACAGTTGGTCAATTCTAGCATGTATATACTATATTATCCGACCTTCGTGTTGTTGACCGAATGCGGAATGCTTTACACAGAAAAAAGGATGGCAGTTGAGCAAGTTCACATTCAGCACAATAGGGTGTAATTACTGACATAATGAGAACGTAAATTAGAAGAAGGGCGGTGCTAGACTTCGACTCAGCTTTTCTACATTCAACATGCAACCGTATGCACATAAAAATAATTTATCGCATGTGCAATGGAGGTCCATTCTTACTCATCGCAATACGCGACTGCGGTAAATCAATACAGAGAGTTGGATGAGTCGGAAACAGTGCAAACTTGGGAAATCAGCGTGACCGCGAGAAAGACATTTCAGTACGTTTGTGTTGGGCCAGTTGGTGTACTGTTACTTGAGAGACGAGGTGCAAGCTTAATAAAATGAGAAGCACTCTTTTTTGTCTCGTTTTTTGTTCTGGTTTTTCAAGCTTCCATCACGTCCCT
This sequence comes from Rhipicephalus microplus, assembly GCF_013339725.1. Lineage (NCBI taxonomy): Eukaryota > Metazoa > Arthropoda > Arachnida > Ixodida > Ixodidae > Rhipicephalus > Rhipicephalus microplus. The sequence continues at coordinate 218,262,355 of NC_051165.1, forward strand.
CACGTAACGAGAGAGACACAAGACGAGGACACAGCACGAGCACTTTCGAACAATATTTGGGCGCGTTTGGGTCCTGATGGTATAACCCCCCCCCCCTTTTTTTTTTAATAACGTAGACATGATTTAATCATATGGTGGTTTTGGGACGTTAAACCCCACATATCAATCAATCAATCATTTTGTTCAGGCAAAAACATAAATGGGCCCGTAAAAGTAGTGGAAACACTCTTAATCAAAATGACTGGTTTAATGATTGGTTCATTTCATAATGAACGCTCTATTTGCTTGTTTCTTTGCTTGCTACATTGCGAGGTACAAAGTGCTTAGAAATTTTCTTCGCGTAACACGAATTCCTGACGAAACGTGGTGTTCGTTTTTTTTTTTTTTTGCGCTCATTCCTGTTTCAGTAAACTTTAGTTCGTTAGACAGCGCGCCTGCGTCTTTCTCGTCCTTGTCTCTCCGTCATGTTCGCGCTGATTTTCCAACTAATATCTATAACAATACTACATTACCATCCGCGATGAGTAATTCTCTAAAGTGATTTCACTGTTGGCAAGTCAGATGCGTCTATGTTGTCAAGAACATTTCTAGACGCCGTCCCGTCGTTTTGCGGAAGTGACGTCAAGTTTTCGGTGCATAAGCTCATCACGTGATCTACATAGAGCATTCATACGCCATTACTGACATGTTAGCCAGAGCTTTGTCGGTCGTCTTTACGTTGAAGCTGCTTCGCACACTCCAAACGTCGGACAGTAACGCACATATTAGTCCGACGCATCCTCTGCATTCGTACGTTTCGGGCTCGGAAACATTCAAAAGAAACGTTCCAGTTATGTTTCGCTACGAACGAATAGCGAAGAAGCACGTTCACTCTCGTGTATACGCCGGGAGAGATGAAAGCAGCTTTACTACGTCGGAATGACGTGCGTTTTTTCGCTTATAAAGTAATGATAATAAAGCAACACTATCTTTTCCTCGCCGGCATGGCATGCAGAGAGCCGCCCTTTTCTCGCATGCTGAGAGAAATCCTTATCAGTCGTTTTTCATCCCGTGAACTGGCGCGGAACGGTGGTTCCAGACGGCGGCCTCAAGCCCCTCCCCCCGGACACCACCTCGGGGTACACGTGTACACATAGGCGGTGGCGGCTACGGGACGGCAGTTAATCATTAACCTTCTTTTCACCTCCACGCCTTTCATAGCCTCCGTGTGGTATGCTATATAGTCGGGCGCCTGCCTTTGTCGTTTCATTCTCTTTTTTTCCCTCTCTCTCTGTCGCTACGTTCTCACGTTGCCTTGAATACCTTCTCAGCTGCCATCTTACTTCCCTTGGTGTTACCCACTACCCTCACTTTCACTCTTTCTCGTGTTGGACAAACCTTTTCAGAGCTTGCCTCATCTCGCGTCTCCATCCGCGCAGTTCATCCCTCGGCACGCGTCCCTGTTTTCCCGGCCTTCACCTCCTTACCTGATTCGCGTCTTTCATCACCTCTCCGCAGCTCCCCATCTTTCCTTCACGTGTAGCTGTTCGTTCTTTATAAGTTGTATTTTTTTGAAGCTGCTTAATGATGCATTTTTGATCCTGCTATAAGTTTCTTCATGTCAACTGCCTGTTATCTTCAGCAGGCATTCTACTCTTTTTAAAACCTGCTGAATTTCTTCTCTTCGCTCTTTTTTTTCGGTACATTCCTTTTTTTTTCGTTTTTGCACTCCCCATAAATTTATTCGCTCCTATTTTCTAGTGGTTTGTATCTTCTTAATTTTCCCATTACTTCCTCAACTTCTAACGCTCCCCCTTTTCTCGAATTACACGTGTGTCACTGTACTTAGTTCTCCCAATTTTTTTTGTTTTACTTTCTTCTAAACTCTATCTTTCTCGCGCCGTCAACCACTTCTATCCCTTTCTCTTAAGCACCCTTCCTGACTCCCCAATTCTACCCCCTTACTACATACGCGTCTTCTCACTGTCGAGTATTCCCTTTCACTTCCCTTTTTCCCGTTTTCCATTAAGTCTTCACCTCACACCGCTCCCTCGCCGCACATTTTCCCCTTTTCCCCCTTGCTTATCCCCACACCAGACTGCAGCCGCTCAGCCAAGTGCCGTACCGGACGCGCAGAGTGAGCCGCGCCCCGTTTCGAGAAATATAGAGGCACTAACGACTCTCTGGTATACGCATACACCACGAAACGGGCTTTATTATACGCTCGTCGGGAAGCTCGGCTTGGCTCGACCCTCAACGACCCCTACGTGAGTCCCGCACTCTCTCGGTCACCACCCTACTAACCTTGTTCTCGCGTCCACGCCTATGTCGCCGCCGCCCACTGGTCAGACGGTGCAGTACCCGTAAACCATACATATTGTTACGAGACAATGCCCCACTTAAACAGTGAGATAGGCGCTGAGGAAGACGAGGTGACTTGTGTGTGCGCGCGCTCTCTCTTGTTCGCCATCTTGGCTTGCGCGTTGGCGCTGTGTAAATATATTTTAAAACGCCTAGTTTCCCTTGTGCCTTCACGCAACATTGCGCGCGCACACACAAGTCACCTCGTCTTCCTCAGCGCCTATCTCACTGTTTAAGTGGGGCATTGTCTCGTAACAATATGTATACTTGTAGCCAGTGCGGCGCTCGTCGCAACGCGTTTATCTCCACGTGCTGGCTTTTTTTTCCCCACACGACGCGCGTTGTGTACGAGGAACCGGTGAAATAATAACGAGCCAGCGGAAGGGCCAAATGAATGAGTGACGAGAATGGGAGCTTTCCCTAACCAGCCTTGTTCGTATAGGGAAAAGGATGAAGAGGGGGGGGGGGCGGTATGTGCAAGGGGCGTCGCTTGTTCCCTAAAACTATTAACATCCCATTTAAAAGCAAACAGGCCTCGCCGAGGAAATAAAAGCCGCAGTGAGATGGGGTGGTGGGCATTCCAGAAACTGCCCACTTCGTGGGAATAAACGAGGAATTGAAAAAGAAAAGGCAGTGGTTGTTTTGTACTATACCTTGCGCCATTATTGAATAACCGAGCTAGTTTGTACAGAGAAATCAAGGCTGAGGCGTGCGATTGTAGACTGTCTAGTCTGTATAGGGATAGTGGATTTTTGAATGCATGTGATATGGAAATGCGCATGTGTTATGAGGCAGCTACTCAAGATCCAAATAATTCCCAGCACCGCACTTGTGCTCAAACATCTCCGTACACCATACTAATTAAAGATTCGGGAAGTGGTAAAGTGGAGGCTGTTCTCTATAACATTTGAAAACGATTCCGGACTTCACGGAGAGAGCTTGTGTATTGTGAAGAAGGGTGGAAGATGTAGTTGTGGATATCGTCTAACAAACTTCTAGTGTAAAGATAAATCTGACACCAACAGATTGGTTGTTGCCTATAATCTCCTATATATATACAGTAAATGTGCCAGAATGAAGTCAAAAGGCGAGCGCAAGGGGTAAATTGGCGCACGATTTACCCGTAAATGTAATTGCCGAAGTGAAGACAAATATTTTATTTTTTCTATAGGTCACTGGTTTACAAAATTCAATGCAGGGGGCTACACGGTATCGCAAAACATCCGACACGAGCAAATAATTATCCACTATTCCCGCTGTAAGTGATAGTCGCAACCTTATTGTACAAGTATAGTGGTTATTCGGGCTACCGAAGCAATCCTATGTTATACGGCTACAGAAAGGAGTGTGCTCTGCAAAGTAGGGCCTGTGTGATTATGAATAACCGGCCTTCCTAAATAATAGATGTGTTCACCAAAGCATTGTTTGTGAGAAATCAGGCTTTAATATTACAGCTCGCTATTACGTCTGTGATAGGCCTATCATCAGTATACTGGTGGTATAGGTGGCTAAGGGTGGCGTACGCTGCCTCTGTTTTGGGTTAGCACCGTCGCTAATTAAAATGCGAATGATTGTAATATGGGGAAATACGTTTTCATGGCCACCATATAGTAAAATGGTTTCGAGGTACAACGCAGTGCGAGTTCCAGATTCATTGCGCCGAGCGCCGTTGTACGATAACATATATATATATATATTAAAAGCCCATTGAATTTGTGTCAAATCATACCTAGAGTGATATTTGGCACCACTGCCAATTTCCTAAGGGGCATCGTGCCACTATGACGGTATGTGTGTCCGCGAGGCTTGTAAGTTAAGTACACTGTCGTCTGTCGGTGCGATGGACCTAAGATACGAAGTTTCGGAAATATTCATCAAGCCAAAGTTGCGAATATGGAATACACTTTCGAAACTTGAACATCACGAAATTTAAAAATAAACTTCAACCCTGATTTTCTCCGCTGATAATGAACTTGTGGCGGTCTCGGTGCGCAGCGTGTCAGTCTAACGTGTTGGCTAGCATCGATCCAGGCTTCGGATAAAAAAGCGAATACGACTGCGCAAGCGAAGCTTCTCTCCAGCAGAACTTTTGTAAACGGATCTCATTTCACGAGTATATTATAACATTGTATTCTAGGATAGAAGTCCACTCACCTGTACGGCGTAACCTAAAGACGAAAAAGAGAAGCAGACGACAAACAGCCACAGAGTGAACGCTCGCATTGTCTTCTGCCTTCCGAATTCAGCTGTCTTGACGCTTGGAAAAATTGCACGTCGACGGAGAAGTTTTTAAAGCTAAATAAAACTCGTTCCTGCGCACTCATAAAAAATAAATAGCTCAATAAGTGCTCCTTCTGTGCATCTAATCAACCATTCTGACGCAAGGAATGCGTTGAAGCCAGACTCGTCTTCGAGGTGTCCAGGTGAACGATGTCAATCCGAACCAAGTTCTAATCTGACATATCCCAGCATTCCCATGCGCACAAGAGTTCGCAAAGCCAGTCCCCCCCCCCCCCCCCCCCTAAGCAATTGTACTGTGGCGAGATGCTCTCATTCACGTAATTCCGGTCGAGTGCTTACTTCTGGCTTTGCAAATACGCATAACTTCTTACTGCCGAATGTCGCGAATTCGCGACATACCGAAAAACTCTGAGCTATAGTGTACGTCACGAAATGCATGCCGCCTTCAATGACGGCTGCGTCAGGCACTCACGGGGAACGCAGCTTTTAGCGTGAAAAATCTAGCGCTGTTTCGTGTGAGGTATTCTATTCCATAACCAGGTGTTGTGCAGCTGATGGCGGAGAGCTCTCAATAGCGTCGCTCATACACTCTTTATCGCCTGAATGACGCAAGTTCAATGCTTTATGATCATCGTCATCATCATCAACGTTGACGTCACACGTCGTCGTCGTCGTTGTCAGCTTAACAGCACCCACTGTTAGGCTAAGGCCTCTCCTATGTCTATATACATTTTTTTTTATTCGGTGACTACATACGCAATACGTACAAGGCGTGTTACATAGTGTTGAAGTACGTGTTTTTCTGAAAGATCCTCGTTTCTGTGGCATGTCGAGAATTTACGACACACCTGAAAGTATGCATAAATGAAGTTGCACTCTAGATACTTCAACTGAAGAATCAATTAAATGTCGCTACTTAAGGCTGGAAAAGAAAAATAATCTGTTTTATTTCTTCGGCAGTTTCAAAATTCATTCATTCAACGAATAAAACGCATTTTACGAAGAAAAACTGCTTCACAGTCGATAGTTCTGCCTCAAGGTAAGAGCTATATTGGCAACATATGATATCAGGGCATCAGTTTAAATATAAATGACCAATGAACTGTCAGGATAACTAACAAAGCTTAATTGAATGAGTTTATTGAAAAAGCAAACAATATTCTTGTGAGCAGTCGGGAACAGTCGGATTCTTTTTTGGGTGCCACATGTTTCGTTCTCCTACTCCAAACACAAAATAAAATTGAAGGACGCTGTCAATTCCGAAGTGCGTTCGGCGATAACTTGTGGCCATTCGACTGACTGTGCCATGTCTGTTTTGTTTATTTTTAAGACTCTCTGAGCAATCACGTAATTGCTGAGAGAATGTAAGGGGGAGAGGCCACGGCTGTCAACGTTCGGGGCATGGAGGAAGGACGCGAGTATAAGTCACTAAAGGCTTTCACCTCAATATTCAGTTGTGTACTAAATAGTAATGTGTTTCTCGTTGAGTTAGCGATACATAACATAGTGATTCTTGCGCTAAATAAAGAGGAACATACGAAATAAGACAGGAACGTCATTTCTCATGGGTTAGTATCTTTCAGTGATAAAATCAGGATGTTAAGTTGCGTTCAATTGTTTTTACCGCCATATTAGAATGGAACAAAACTCACTGACGTTATCCTGCGCCTGCTGTGGCTTTTGTGCGACGCAGTGATTTCGCTGTGAGATTTCGGGATGCACTGGACAATGTTTGGCGGGAAGGTCCACAAGGGCAGTCACCTCGAACGGTCAGTGATCGAGAGACAGTAGAAAAATGAAAACGAAGAAGGAATGCTGTTCTCGGCAACAACCGCTTCACCGAGGCCATGAGATTCATTGCGTCGTAAAGTTTATGTTCAACCACGCATGGGGGGACGCACTTCCAGTCTGTTTACGGAGTCGGTTATGACCGGAGGCCTATGCAACTCGCCTTTCCTGGTCAGCTCAAGACGCTGCCAAAGCCAAGCATGGCTTGGCGCTTGCTGCGTTCAGTAGCGGAAATCTGTGAGGTACTGCAGTAACGGAGGATCGATTGTTTTTCAGTTTGATTTATTTGTCGTTTGCTGCTGCTGTTGTCGTGGCGCTGTTGTGGGATATGTGGAGCCATTATCGTTGGTGTCGGCATTCTAAGTAGGGTTCTTATTGTTTTTAGTAAATTGTGTTGCTGTTATTGTTTTGGTCGTCGTTGTCGTTGTCGTGTTCGTGACCACCTTCAACTCTTTCTGTTTTTCTTTGTTTGTTTTTCTTTTTGCGTGTTAAATTAATAAATACACCTTGAACAACACAGACGCTGTTTCTTTTTTTTTTTTTTTTGTCGAAAGTGGCACTGTCTACCGTTAGGATTCTTCAGTTGCTGAATTTTTTTTTCTGATGCAGCAGCCATATCGAGCTACAAATAAACAGCGGTTGTTTGTGGCAACGTTTTTATAATCGGAAGTCGTGAAAAGTTTTTATGAATCATCACGTCTGTCAATATTTGCAGGTGTGCGCACCTGCTACACACTAGTCCGTCATGACCGCTCTACTGAAACAAATCAATGAAACATTTGTAAATGGCACGATCGATACGCAATGACTTTTTTCATCGCACGAGCTGCTTCTTGAGAGACATGAAGCTCACTGAACAAACAAAGCGAACGCATGACAGCCACTGTTCAATCTAGCACCCACACAAGGCGGGTATACGGTGTCATAAAATGCCTCCACTCTCGCATCGCTCTTCTGTCGTTTGGTAGTGGCAGTTTCGAAACGAGATCTGCCTTGTGTCTGCCTCCTTTTCCCCCTTGTCGGTAGACCCAAGAGCATGCTGCAGACAAACAGCCTTTCAGAATATGCGATAAGGTGTCCTCAAGTAGTTGAGGCCACCTCACGGAGGTAAGGAGCGTTTCAGAATATGGCCCTTAATCTGTCTCTCGGCCTGTCGTTCTGTGACGTTTCTTCCTGGCTGATGATTCTGAAGTAGAGACGGACTTTAAAATGTATTGTAATCTTCTTTTCTTCATTCATCCCACTTTGTTGTTGTTGTCGTTTCCGCACCTCCTTTGTACTCTCTCTCAGTCTGTCACTGCCCCTTTTGATGCGTAGAGTAGACAGCTGGTTAAAGAGCTGGCTACTTTGTAATTTTCTCTTTGTTCGCTTTTTTATTCTAAGGGTCGTAGTTGTACTCAGGTCTGTAGCCGGGGAGAAAGGTAGCGTAGAAACCCCCCCCCACCCCCCCGCCCCGCCCATATTCTGATGTATCGGGGGATGCTTTACCGAAAAAAAAAGTAATTTTAATAGGTGTGCTTCTAAGACAGTCGAGGTCTTCAGCGAGTACCCCCCTCCCCCCAAATGCAAATTTAGAATTTTTCAGTGTTTTCTCCCTGAATGGGGATGCACACAAGTCTGCACCAATGGGCGACGACCACTCAGGGCTGACGTCATGACCAGGACGGCTGGTGACACCACCTTCACAGAACAGTGCCGAGTGCATCAGTGTGACTAGTTGTTGTTGTTGTTGTTGTTGTTGTTGTTGTTGTTGTTGTTGTTGTTGTTGTTGTTGTTGTTGTTGTTGTTGTTGTTGTTGTTGTTGTGCCGGTCTGGAGGCGCGTTACTCCAGACCGGCCGTGGCGATTTTATTTTCTATCCATGTGCGTGTACCGCCGTCTTGAACTGATAACTGATTGCCTTGCCGGTTTTTCTGTGTCGTAATGTGACATGACCGCGGTCATGAAACGTTTAATGTACGGGCCTGAGCGTTTTCGTGCGTGTGAGTATACATTGTAGCCCTTTTCGTTTATTGGATGCGGATACAAAACTGCAACGTTATCAGTCCGAGATGGCGGTGCTCGAGCGTGTCCGATAAACGGTGTTCTGACCCTATTGCGGTTGCCTTTCCGTTGTACAGCCAGCTCCGCGGGATATCCGCGCTTTAACCAGCTGTCTACTCTGCGCATCGAAAAGGAGGTGTGACAGACTAAGAGAGAGTAAAAAGGAGGTACGGCGACAACAACGATATGTTCATATCTTCATCTGTTTATCACAAAAACAGTGAAGCTGCGAGATCCACAACAAAACAGCCCACATTGACGTCACGTGAGTATACGCTTCATAGTCTCAAAACAAGCGGGACATCATGCTTCGTTAAAAGTGCGCGGTGCATTAGTGCCTGCCGAAGACTCCTCAAATACAGGACGCACATGTCAGAGTATTGACGGAGGCGTGATGAATGCGCTGCTTGTCCTGTCGGTGTCAGGCTTAAATCATTCATAGTGTTTTTGGTTAATAAAAAGCACTTTTGACGAATGCACACGTGTAATTATGCGCGTTAAGCTGTTCATGTATGACTTTGAATCAAAGACTGAGACAACTATAGATTGAATTTATGGTGGTCTCCCGAAATTACGAATTGATAATGAGGGATACATTAGTGTAGGGCGCCGGAAATATTGACCATTTGGTGTACTTTGACGTGTACCTAACTTTAGCCTTTGACCCGCACGTCGCGGGATCGAATTCCGGCTGCGGCGGCTGCATTTCCGATGGAGGCTGAAATGTTGTAGGCCCATGTGCTCAGATTTTGTGCATGTTAAAGAACCCCAGGTGATCAAAATTTCCGGAGCCCTCCACTACGGCGTCTCTCATAATCATATAGTGGTTTTGGGATGTTGAATCCCACAAATCAATCAAACCCCAGCCTTCCACTTCCATTGAAATGCGGCCACCTCGGCAGATGGAACAACTATATGGGTATGATATATTCAGCAGTAAGCTTTCTCATCTCCACTGTTTTCTCCCCTTCTCCAATAAAACGTGAGAAACTGAGGTCAGTGCTGGTTGATCTCAGAGTCATAGTCCTTCGCTTATCCTATTTCCTAAATCTGCTGCCAACCTCCCTCTTCGATTGCGCGCGCGAACCATTCAGGGTCTCAAATCGATATAGGTCTCCCTGAAAGCAGCTGCTCGCCAATATCTTTTGCACACACGTAGAGGCCTATTTTGTTTTTTGTTTTGTTTTGTTTCCCTGGGATGTTGGCTCATACCCACTCAGGGGGATTGGCCAAGAAAGTGTACAGCAGTTTTTCTGTGATCATTTTAACTATGTGTAATGAATTGGTATTATAATAAGACTAATGTAAATATAAAAACAACATAAATAGAGCAAACGAAAAAAAATCAAGTTGAGCAATTTTGATAATTGAGGTATTATGATTACCACTCAGCTGCGTTTACTTCACTCTGCCCTGGGGAGTAATAAATAATTTTTTTTATTGAAGATCACAAAGGTATACGCTTGGTTGTCTGAATATAATCGCAAACGGCATTGAAAGCATCCCTGTGGCAATGTCCCAAAACTGAGGCACTGAAGCTTAGCGCCGTTTCCGCCGTCAATCTAACGCCTATTTTCAGAAATGGCATAACTAGTAACCTTTTTCTCACTAGATCATTATTTTTTGTACTGTCGCCGCTACGATATACTTAGAAAAAGACCAATTTTGGCTAGATATCGTGGCCTCCTTCTTTTTTTGTCGTGGAACAAGATCCGTCAATGACCCAGCAACTGCGTCGCGTGCCACGTGTGGCTGATCATCGATCAATGCGTGCGCACGGTTGGTTGAGCACATGCGTTTGTTTACCCATGCACGTCCATTTCTCTCCAGATCTTTTCGTGTGTGCTTGCTTGCCTGTGCGTGCGTGCGGGGGCGCAGGCATGTTGTAAAGCTAGGGTGAAGCTGTTGCAAGACTCAGAGTATCTATATGCAGTCGGTCTAGGCGGCTCGAAGGTGCCAACCGTCGTCCTCTCGTCTGTACCTATAAAGTGGTATCACACGGCCGCCATTATCGTACACCCATCGCAAGCTTTCTGCTATAGTCAACCATAGTTCGGCATTTCAGCTAATTATGCATTGCCTCCGGAATCGATCCACCGCGGGACCACGCCGCGAATTCGTGCGATATGTGATGACACGGTGGCGCCACTAAAATTGACGGGTGACGTCATCAATCTGTGATCACGGGACTTTTGTCGACTCTCTCGCTGACGTCGACGGTCACTTCGCGCGTTCGGCGAAGTATCTAAGTCGTTTGCCTTAAACGTAAGACGCACTCACTGGTCATCTGGCGCTAGAAGTGGGGCTATGCGTTATCGCTGGCATCAGTCACTGGTTGCACATACGTACATGCATACAAGCATACATACATACATACATACATACATACATACATACATACATACATACATACATACATACATACATACATACATACATACATACATACATACATACATACATACATACATACATACATACGTACGTACGTACGTACGTACGTACGTACGTACATTCAGTCATTCATTCATACATACATACATACATACATACATACACACATACATACATACATACATACATACACACATACATACATACGCACATACATACATACATACTGGCATACATACTGGCATACATACATACGTACGTACGTACGTACATACACACATACATACATACATACATGCATACAGACATGCATACATACATGCATGCATGCATGCATGCATACATACGTACGTACATACATACATACATACATACATACATACATACATACATACATACATACATACATACATACATACATACATACATACATACATACATACATACATACATACATACATACATACATACTGGCATACATACATACTGGCATACATACTGGCATACATACTGGCATACATACATACATACATACATACATACATGCATACATACATACATACATACATACATACATACATACATACATACATACTGGCATACATACATACTGGCATACATACTGGCATACATACTGGCATACATACATACATACATACATACATACACACATACATACATACATACATACACACATACATACATACGCACATACATACATACATACTGGCATACATACTGGCATACATACATACGTACGTACGTACGTACATACACACATACATACATACATACATGCATACAGACATGCATACATACATGCATGCATGCATGCATGCATACATACATACATACATACATACATACATACATACATACATACATACATACATACATACATACTGGCATACATACATACTGGCATACATACTGGCATACATACTGGCATACATACATACATACATACATACATACATACATACATACATACATACATACATACATACATACATACATACATACATACATACATACATACATACATACATACATACATACATACATACATACGCACACAAAGTAACTGTTTGCTCTCCGGTCAAACTTTAACGAAAAAATTTACCTGTGAAAGATAGCGCCGCTCCGTCTTTTCAGGTGGATTTCTGGAGAAGGCTCCTATTGCCTACAGGAGAAACCAGAGAAATAGAAACAGTGCTGTCAAGGCCCACATTAGGGAAAACACGAATACGTTAATCCAATTTTTATGACTCGGAAGAATAGGTCTCGGCTAAACGGCTCGTAGAGCTGACAAGAGCGTGAAGTTCGGCTTGTTTGTAAATTGTAATGCACAATTACGCACACATTTGACACAGTGCAAGAGAAGGTACCAGCTCGCCCACCAGCGAGTATTTGTTCTGCCGACTGATTTTACTTTGTCTCTTTACTTCTATCGTTTTCTCGTCTCGACAATTCTGTTATATGCTATGTATTACTCGCCAGAATGTTTTAATACTAAAAAATAAAGTACGTCGCTACCTTCTCGAGGGCTGTCAACTTTTCCCGACAAGGTCTCTGTTTTTCCTTCGCTTCGCTTTGTGCAACGTTTGCTGAAAAACTATCATTAGGCCTCGCTCCGCCGTGGTGGTCTAGTGGCTAAGGTACTCGGCTGTTGACCCGCAAATCGCGCGTTCGAATCCCGGCTGCGGCGGCTGCATTTCCGATGGAGGCGGAAATGTCGTAGGCCCGTGTGCTCAGATTTGGGTGCACGTTAAAGAACCCCAGGTGGTCAAAATTTCAGGAGTCCTCCGCTACGGCGTCTCTCATAATCATATGGTGGTTTTGGAACGTTAAACCCCACATATCAATCAATCAATCATCATTAGGTATCTGCATCGCGTTTCACACGCGCGTTTCACGTCACTTCCGCCGGCGTTTTATTTGACTGCCGTTTCATCCACTTCCCGGACGTTTTGCGAAGCACGCTATAGAGTCCTTCAAAACATTTTTTTTTTTTTGGCACGTTTAACGGGACTGAATGTGTTCGCATCACAGTTCAGACGTGCTTCGAATGCGGAGGCGCGGCGCGGCTGACATTACGGGGCTCTCGCCAATTTTTTACTAACACCTTTTCCTCGACAGCGTAGCTTTTTGTGAATGGCTGCCATTACGTCTAACGGCGGCGTCGTTTCCTGCGCAAAAACTGTCGCCTGTTCATTTAAAGTACTTTACTCCAGGTGCCGGTTTAGGATGTGCTAGAACGCATATACTCTAACATTTTCGTCGATTTTTTTTTTAGCACAATGCGTTCCCTTTTTTTTTTGTCACCCGTTCTTTGTATAGCGGGGTATACGCAACCTAAATCGGGGGAAGCGTTCCTTAGGAAATGACATCTGTCATAATGTTGTGTCGAATTCAACTCGATGCTGGTGGCAGTGTGGGCGTTTTAGTACTGCATAATACTTGATGTTAGGGTAATCTAAGCGCAAGGACTGCAGAAAAACACGCTCAAGACAACACAGTGCTGCGTTGTGTCGACTGTGTCTTTCCTCTCTACTTGTGCTTAGCTTACCCCAACATCAAGTAGTATGCTATGCTGTGTCGATTGTCCGTTTATTCTGTCCTTGTCATTAGTCTACGCTACCGTCTAAAACTATGCAGTTCAACTCGTTCTTAGCAGGCTAGTAGCTCTACAGCTACTAAGGAAGGAAGGAAGCAAAAAAAAAGGGTGAAAACAGGGAGGTTAGCCAGAAAGACATCCGGCTGGCTACCCTACACAGGCGGATTAGGGAAGGGAACAAGAAAGGCCAGAAAGAGGGCCTGCTAGTGTAGTTATGCGGCTAATAAATGGGGCTCTTCAATCTATTCGATATGGCACTTAAACGACTAAAACCGATGAGAGTTAAGCACGCCCCCTCCTCCTTCCCACACCCCTACATACACAGTTGCCCTCTGTCCGTTCTTTTTTTTTTTTTTTTGATTGGAGAAGAGGACTGCGTGTTCGAGAAAGCCTCGCACCCCAAGCTGGAAGTTCCCGCGAAAACGCTGTGCTCGGAGCGTGGCTCGGAGTCAGCTTTGCAGCTGCTGGGCCAGTCGTCACGTGACCCTACAGGGTGGTGGCGAGCTTTGGGCTGGCCGAAGTCTAGGCACCGCTAAAGAGGCTAGCACCACGACGTTGTTGCAAGCGCCTCAGTATGTCCACTGTGCCTACCACGATTTACAAACATGGGATATATAATCTATACCTCTATGGTTTCGTTTTAATGCGTTTCCTTCGTAAGAAGCCATCGTCTTCGCGATATATCGTGTCACTGTAATAACACATAACGCTGCCTTCCTAGCTGCGCTGCACGAGTTCTGAGAATGCGCACATCAGCGGTTATAATTCAAGGCAGCTGCGAAGCAATCAGCCTTTCTTTCATGCAAAAGCACAAGAAAAATTGAATTGCTGCACAAACTTGAAGAAAAAAAAAACACAAGGGAGACAGGAAAGAGCACAGTTTAAATAAAAGCACAAGCTGCCTGAAAAATCAAACGACGATGACGAGACAAACGAGTCAAAATTGAGACGTTTCTCATCTCCTTTACAACTGCTCAGCCGCACTCGCTGCACAAATTGAATGAGACCGGAAGCCTTCTATTTTTGTTTTTTAAGGAAGCCGTTCTTTTGTCTGAATGTATGCCGAAGCACTAGAATAAAGGGATTTTTGGAGGACCCAATATCGCTCGCTCGCTGAGGACGATACATTTTCGAGAAGAATTTAGGTCTTTGCGAATAAATAACAGCAAATATGAATAACATTCCCTGCGGCGCCCGTATTATATACTTCCAGATCTGCCCCAAGTGCGCTGTATTAAAATACGAAATTTGGTTTTCGGATTGTGCTCTCATCACGTGCCACCGTGATTATCTTCCAACTTCTTTCTTTCCTTGCTTCTTTCTCTCTTTTGTTTCCTTCGTCCTTGAATTCCTTTTTCCGAGTTTCGAAACACGTGCGCGCCTTTTTTTTGGTGAATATAAGTGACAAAGAAATTTGCTCGCGGCACTATACATATGAACTTTCAACGAAGGAAAAAGGATAGATCAGAATTCATGCCCATTTCGCGGATATTTTTTACGAGTGCTTCGAGCGTTGTGATCCGCAGATTTCTTCGCGAGACGTATGTACGAGATTTCGAGAGGTGGAATAAGATTCATACATATCCTGAACTCGTCATCCCATTCTCGTTACTGCGAGGTAGGGAAGAAAGGTATTTGCAGGAGAGGAGGTATACGCTTTCTTTCTTTCTCTCCCTTCGTCTCCGTGGTTTGATTGGGTATTGTGGTCCGTACAAAAGCTTCGCCCTTATTTGTGCAACCGGCATTTGGCGATCGTCAAATTAATATTGCATATGTAGGAATTGTATATTCGAATCGGCACTCTTTCCACCAAAGCACTTTATGGCTTGCGCCACGTGCGTTGTTTGTTCCATGATCTCTAGCTGCCATTTGTGTTCTCCAGTTGTATTTATTAAGGCGAAAGCCAAACCAAACGTGACACTTGCGAACACTTGGGCACAACGAGCACTTTCTTCATTGACAGATCAACGTTTGATAAGATCACTATATG
Organism: Rhipicephalus microplus; assembly: GCF_013339725.1. Classification (NCBI taxonomy): domain Eukaryota; kingdom Metazoa; phylum Arthropoda; class Arachnida; order Ixodida; family Ixodidae; genus Rhipicephalus; species Rhipicephalus microplus. The sequence goes on from NC_051165.1 coordinate 218,277,767, forward strand.
TGAAAAGCACTACGAGAAAAATGTATGGCGAATTCTTGGTTATAATTTCAAACCCGATGTTCAATGTCCTGAAACTACACAGGAGGCCCAGTATAATGGCCGACTATGCTGATTAATTTTGACCACCCAAAATTAAAGACGGTTGACGAATGTCATGTCTTCTTTCGTTTGGCCTTTATTGTAACGTGAACACCACGACTACAAATGCAAGACGTAATGTTCAGCAGAAAATGAAGTTGTGTTCAATTCAATAACGCTCCGAAGACAAGTTAAACGCAATAATAGGTGCTGTTAGCTTATTAACGTCGCTACGGTGAGCGCCATCCAAGGTGTACGAAAATTAGGAGGGGCTATCGCTGGCACACGCAGGTCTGACCGGAACGGTTCGTAAATGCTCAGCTAAAGGCACGCAATAACACATTCGTAGCGACGGTTAACAAGCTTTTGAACTGTTTTTTTTTATTTGTGTTTTCAGTGACCCGAGATGCTTCTGCTGCTTTCTGTAGTACCCGACCTCACTTCTGCAAACGCAAGATTAATTTCTGGTTTCAACTGCTAGTTTTCCCTTGTGGTGTAATAAATTACACCCGTTCTCCAGTAATATGTATCCTTACTGATTACTGTTCTTGATTTCTGTTCCGGGTGGTAACAATGGTAATTGTTTGCGTTTAACGTCCCAAAACCACCATATGTCTATGAGAGGCGCCGTTGTGGAGGGTTTCCTAAATTGTGACCGCCTGGGGTTCTTAACGTGCTGTTAAATCTAAACATACTGATTTCAAGCATTTTCGCCTCCATCGAAAATGCTGCCGCCGCGGCCGGCATTCGATCCGCGATCAGCGGCTCAGCAGCTGAGTGCCTTAGCCAAACCACCTTGGTGGGTATGCGGACTCGTTGTAAGGAAGGACTCTGAGAGACGTTCTGTCATAAATAATAGCGGAGGTCATATTGCGTTTGAGAAGTTGAGTGGTAGAAGCCAAACAACCTTGACGACCCGCAGGTCGCGGGATCGAATCCCGGCTGCAGCGGCTGCATTTCCGATGGAGGCGGAAATGTTGAAGGCCTGTGTGCTCAGATTTGGGTGCACGTTGAAGAACCCACAGCAGTGGTCGAAATTCCCGGAGCCCTCCACTACGGCGTCTCTCATGATCATATGGTGGTTTTGGGACATTAAACACCACGTATCAATCAATCAATCAGTCAATCAATCAAACAATCTTGACCTTTATATTTGTATTTATATAATTTATTCTTGTGAACCGTAGTTACAGTAGCCATATATCCAGAAATTTTTTGCGCTTGACCACACTTTATGTATGTTCATCTGTGCGTTTTTATGTGTGCGTGTATATCGTGTATATATACCCCTGAAAAAATTTAAAGAAAAATTGGGGGGGGGGATGGAAGGGGTTGACTCCCTTAAGCAACACCATGCATCTGGCTGCGCCAAAGCGATGCTGCCATTTGTTACCCTTTCGCCTCTTAGGTAATGCACCATGAAGGACAAGCCCTTCAGGGTAAACAAATTATGAAGATGTGAATGATGATGATGATGATGTCGCGTGGGCATGGCGCGAGTCGGTGATTGCGTTAAAGGACGAAAACGCGATGAATCCCCTAAGCGGGTATACGTGCCATATTCTGCAAGACTGGAAACAATCAAGCAAGCTTAGCCGTATACGCAGATTTCAATCGGGCGCGTTGGGTGTGCCGCGGTATCTTCGCTACTTTTTCGTAATTATGGCTGAAAAACACTTTTCGCCACTGTCTACTCCACGGGCAACTTCTTCGCTTTCGAGGCCACGCTCTTTCCTGCACGCTCTTTCCTCCACGCTCTTTGCTCACTTACTACGCTTCAGCGACCGACCGATGCCCCGGGCTGCTGGGGTCTGCTCCTATAGCAAGCACCGCTCTGAGCCATCAAAGTGTGCTCTCCGTTGTGAGAATGACTGCAGCCGCACGATAACTGCCTATCGCGGCGAAGTATCGCGCTCCGCCGAAATTATGCAGACATGATTACAACGATGGCCGTATTCTCGTCCGGCACTTGGGGAACTAGAGGAAGAGGAGGAAGTAGGACGCTGGGCGAGCCACGTACGTGGTTCGCAAAAGAGTTTCCGAGTGCTTCGGGCCGCCAACGCGGCATCTTTGCTCCCGTATGACAACGCACCCGGGATGAGCTCGCTTCGTGCTTCGTTCAAGGCCGCTACGCATGCAGGAGCTAGGCGCACATCAGAGAACGTGACGACCCAATCCACTCATCCGACCTCTTCCGAGCACTACATCTACACCCTTCCCAACTCACCCCTCCTCCACCATCACAGCCCCCTCTCATCGTTCCTACTGTATTACCGACTCGTGATCTTTCAGCCGACTACGCCGACTGCATTTGTTTGTCGTACATATTTTGTTGACATCGTGCCGTATTCTCGTTCAATGTGCCTAAGAACTTGGAGATATATGGGTACTTCAAACTGCTTTAGCTGTATCTGGAAAGTCGGAGCTTGTAAAAAATATTATATATTATGTTCCGATTGCTCATGTGTGAAAACCACGCTATATATATGAACTGCACCGTATATATATATATATATATATATATATATATATATATATATATATATATATATATATATATATATATATATATATATATATATATATATATATATATATATATATATATAGAGAGAGAGAGAGAGAGAGAGAGAGAGAGAGATAAAGGAAGGGGGGTTTTAGAGAGTGGTTTTGCAATACCATTTCGGCCACGCCGGGTTACTTATATCTATGTAAACGGATATTTTCTGCCTTTCTTTGTCGGGGTGGGGGGAGGAGTTAGCATGTTTGACGTTTGATCATCTTTCCACTTCCTCCAGCAATACTGTGTGTTTCAGTGACTGGGTTAATTGGGAAATATAAATATAAAAATAAGACTGCTTTGCGCTATCGTGATGTCTAGCGTTTAGGAACAACGGAGTTGAGTAGCCTTCATTGTGTTTTTATTAATTTTATCATTTTTTTCTCTATTTTTTTCATGTCTTTCTTGCACTCAGTCTGTTTTTTCTTCCCTTCTATTCACTCTCTTTCTTTTTTTTTTGTTTCTCGTTCTTTCTCTTTCGGCCTAATTGCTCGCCCTTCCTGTTTCTCTGTCTTTTTTACTCCTATTTTTCTTTCCTTCCTTCCTTCCTTCCTTTCTTCCTTCCTTCCTTCCTTCCTTCCTTCCTTCCTTCCTTCCTTCCTTCCTTCCTTCCTTCCTTCCTTTATATATCTTTCAGAGCTCGTTCTCTCTCTTACCCATCTGAGTTCTTGAATTTCACGACGGACAACTAGCGCGTCCCTGGCGCAGGTGCTCGGGAAGTAAATCACAAAGGGAAGAAGGGGACGAAGAGAGGGCGCGCCTGGCGAGGAATCGCGCTGAACGCGCTAGGCTTATACCTGTGCGAGATGCTGTCAGCCGAGTTGCCATATAAGGTAGAGACAGTTAATAATAATAATAATAATAATAATAATAATAATAATAATAATAATAATAATAATAATAATAATAATATGCTTTGGACGTGCCGAAACCTTGATATGATAATGAGGTATGCCATAATGAAGGGTTCCGGAAAAAATCGACCATCTGGTATTCTTTAACGAGCATTGATATCGCACAGTACGCGGGGTTTCTAGAGCATTTCGTTTTTACTTGGATACAACCACCGCAGCCGGTATCGACCCCACGACCTTCGGGGTGACAGCCAAGCACAATAACCGCTGTACCCCCGGGGGAACAACCAGTTAGGGAAATAAACGACGAATTAATTAATAAGCTGATGCAACGACCCGATCCAATATCGGCCGCATTTGGAACCTCACTGTCGACGATAGTTATAGCGCGAGAACAAAACGACGACACAGAGTCATGCAAGAAGGACACGAAAGACACGACCTTCTTGTCTCTGTGTCGTCGTTCTCGCGCTATAACTATCGTCGTGCCATACCAACTAGCCCAAGCTGCCACACTTCTAACTCACTGTCGAGCTACGGCGGCACCTTTGATAGGATTGCAGCAACCTACGTCGCCGCTTGCGAAGAAGTACATCAAGATTAACGTTTCTCAGTATGCGTCTGTCTGTGTGAACTGTGAAATTCCTTCCCCCTCACTTCATCTTTCAGACACCTTCCCCGGTGTTATGATATTCAACCGTATTCGCCCGCGGCCTTCGTTGCTTGGCCGCTGAAGGTAGCGGACGTGCGGAGTTGAAGAAACCCCGATTTCAACACGCAACAGTTTCAACATACGTATAACGGAGACGGGCGCATGTCGACGCGCTCGGCCCTGATCGCGAGCGTCTCTCCACTGACCACCTGACCGACCGGACGCTGTTGGAACACGGGGGAAGGGGGAGGGGGACGCTAGTCGATATGTGGTAATGGCTAGGCGCCGCACAATAGCGCAATCTTCGCCGCTCGACATTGGCGATACGGAATTCGAAACAGGAAGAAGGTGATTCCTCGCGCTGAGAAACTGCGTGGCGAGTCAGACACGCACTGCTGGTAATTTTTTTTTTTTTTCACGCGAGTGCTCTAATCTTACTCTCTTGTCGACTTTTCTTTCATTCTTTCTTTTCAGGAGACGCTATACGCACATCACAAGCTTGGCTTTCATCGTTGTAAACGCTCCTGCAAGCCGAGGACGAATGCGCGCACCCAATTTCCTGGCGGGGTTCAAATCGAACACCAAGAATCAAAAACAGAGAGTCGCTAAATGATCAATAACGTCGTATTGACAGCCTTGTAACGGGGCTTTTTTTTTATCTTCCACGCACCAATCATCGTAGTTTGTTGCTCAGCTCAAAGATGAAAACAAATCGCATCACCGGTGGGAAAGTCATTGTACTATACTTCTTAGCGCGAACGTATCTACTGCACGTATGGTTAGCCTTCACCGCGTTGCACCTGGTGCATGGAACGGAGTCTACTTTAGGTTAGGTTAGGGTGATCGGATTCATTTTAGGTTAGTTTAGGCTTGGCCACTGGCGACCACTTAATGCGCTGCGTGGTCTCATCTCTTCACTACATCGTGCGCTTTCAGTAACGATGGACGCAACATGTTAATTTTATGCAACCCTCTTTTTCGCGCCTCCACGGAAAGTTCTCGAAAACTTCGAAGCTCGTCCCGGCAAAATGATGAAGAGAGAGGCCCGAGATTAAACTTCAAACTGACGCTCTCTAACGCGGAAAATAACTTCGCAGTGCGCTCTGACCCGCTCCACTGCACGCGGCTTTGACTCGCGGCGACGCTAATGGAAGAAAATTCAGCGGAGCACGGAGACTCGTAATGAAGAGCTTGAGTGCCTTTCGTGCCTGTCCGTCCGAGGCTTGGGACCTCGTCAAGCTATTCTAGAAATGGCGTGAAGGTGAGAACTAAAACCGACACACCTTCCCCCTTGTCCATCACTTCAAAGAAAATTTCCGAAAGGAGCCAGCAAAGACGGAAGTGAGGAAAAAAAAAAAAAAAGATTTTCCCCACGAGGCGCGCGTAACACGCGTTGGCCTTTCCGGAGGTGGCACGCGAGAACTCTCTCTCTCTCTTTCTCCCTCTCTCTCTTCGGCCCGTGCCTCCGCACTTCGGTGGTGCCGAGTTCGCGCATACTCAAAGTTTTCACCCCCCCTTTTTTGTTTGTTTCCATTACCTCCCGTGGTGAAGCGTTTATTTTGAGTGAACGTCACCTCTCCCCATCCCTCATGGCTCAACCTAACCCATCGTGAAAATGTGCGTGCTGGTACTCCTTGCAAGGCGGAACGAAAATAATGTGGATCGTAATAACAACAACAAAAAAAAAAGATGGATGTTGGTACCAGATGGAAAGAGGATGAGAAGGAATAGCAGGAGTTGCCTGTAAACGTCTGTCTGTGTAGAAAAATGAAAGATGGTAAGGAGGAAGAGAAGGAGGAGGTTATTTACCCTTGGTGTTTCGGATCTTTCAAGAAAGAAAGAAAGAAAGAAAGAAAGAAAGAAAGAAAGAAAGAAAGAAAGAAAGAAAGAAAGAAAGAAAGAAAGAAAGAAAGAAAGAAAGAAAGAAAGAAAAACGTGAGAATCGTAACAATGCAAGGCTACAAGAGAAAAAAGTAGAAACGGTGAGCGAACACGTGGAAAGAAGTGGAAAGGGACGTAGACGGAAAAGTAGCAGCCACTGAAGCGAAAAGAACGCAGAAACAAAACTGAAGAAGCGCTAAAACGGAGCAAGTTTGACGCAGAGAAAAAGAGGGGGGAGGATGAAGAAAAACGACCATGCATGAAGACCGAGGTTGAAGGCTTCACCACTGCTAATTTTGTTGCATTTTGTCTTGGATTCTCGAACGCTTCTTCTTGGAGTCCTCGTTCAGGAGTGGTCTTCAGCGCTACGTCTTCTGTGGGTGCGACAAACGGAAAGAAGAGGGCACGCAAATGTGGCGCCGACTAGGCCTATACCCATGCCTGGCTCTCTACTAGGCACTGCGTACAATTGTTTTCGTTGTCACGGTCAAGAAAGGGGAAAAAGTGTCTACGTCATAACATCGAAAGGTTGCGCATATGTACATCCAGGCTCGTTATCATATGTGCGAACGCTAAATCGTGCCATATATAGAAAGAAGCTAGCAGTAGTCATGGACAAGAAACAAACGTGGTCCGTTATGCCCAAACCCATGTCTGCTCTGCGTGATCGGCACCATGCACCTTTGACCTGGCCAGAGTGTCTCGCCATGGCGCCAAAGCGAGGTCAGAAATTTGGTAGACCAGTGACGACATACGGTGACGTCAACACATAAGATTACGTCATAGAGTGACTGAATTCGTCTGTTTTTGTTTTTGTTTCCTTTGTCATATGCACGCTTCTTTTTTTTCATTTTGACATTCCAATTGTTCTAACACCTCACTGAATCCTTCTAACCTCTTGCTTCCTTCTCAGCGTTTTTCCACTCGTACCTTTTATGCACACACATAAACACACGCAAAAATGAGAGAGATAGAGAGAGAGAAGAGAGAGTTCTTGCGTCAACGGTGTTTTCATCACTTTCGTCACCCGTAAAATTTTCGAGTTGCAGCTCGAGGAGAGGGGATGCGGTATCGTCTGGGCCGCAGCGCCGGCATTTCGAACCGCGAGTTCCAGCCAGCGTGGTTTCTCGAGCCCGTCTCGCATCTCGGCCAAAGCAACTACGCCCTCGCGGGCGCAGCAGGCTGTGTAACGCGCGCCCAAGCGAGTGGCAACACGAAAGAGGGAGGAAAAAGTTTCCACTTGACCCAGGTTTACCGACCTCTGCCTTTCTTTAACCGACTACCCCTTTTTTTTCATTCTTCGCTTATTTACCTTTTCTTTCCTTTCCTAGGGCTCAGTCGACGTCTGACGCACAGGAGGGCTGCCGAAGATGGTTTTACACATCGCACATGCAGTTCGAGCAAGCTAGCGTCCTTGTCTTCTGACTCAGCGAAAGAAAGAATGTACAGAAGAAAGAAAGAACGAAAGAAAGGAAGAAGGAAGGAAGGAAGAAAAGAATGAAAGAAAGAAAGAAAGAAGAAAGAAAGAAAGAAAGAAAGAAAGAAAGAAAGAAAGAAAGAAAGAAAGAAAGAAAGAAAGAAAGAAAGAAAGAAAGAAAGGCTTCAGCCTAAGCTTATCTGACGCTTGTCACCCGGAAACAAACGCTTCCGGTCGACAGTTCCGCATTGGCAACTAACTTGAAGTGCCTATTGAAAACTGCAGGTGCGAAAAAATGGTCCTGTAACTTTCTTGGCGAAGTGTTAGACGAAGGTCGTCTTGCTTGCTTCCGGAGAAGTGCGAATTTGGCGTGCAACACAGATGTTAACAGCCTTTGTTCAGAAATTTACAGCAGTCACTGATTGAAACACATCCTTTTCTCTTTTTTGTATGAATTATGACAATGAATATTAGTACATGCGATATTGCTCATATAGAAGTAGAAAAAAAACGAAAGAGAAGGGTGGCAATATATATATATATATATATATATATATATATATATATATATATATATATATATATATATATATATATATATATATATATATATATATTATTGAGATAACAGACAACAATGCCAAGGAATGTATAGGGGAAGTTATTAGAACCAATCTAATGTAAATAAGAAAGAAAAGTGTGTGAAAAAAATAACCTGCCGTGAGCAGCAATCGAACCTACGACCTTCGAATAACGCGTTCGATGCTCTACCACTGAGCTATCACGGCGGCTATCCATCCAGCCACTTTATTTGGGTTTATATGTGAAGTTAAACGTTATAGTGTATGTGCACTGTCCATTTTCTTTGTTACCGAGAATACAGCAACCGTAGAATGATGTATGCTGTATATATATATATACATTTCCTTTCTCCCGTTCACATTACGTGTGGGAGCCCCCAGACAGTTTCTGGGTCCTCTTGTGTATCACCAATTTTGTACACACTTTTCGGTAAACTAACGCCACTGTTGAATGAACTTGAAAATGTGACGACTGTTATGAGCAATTCTTCGTGATAATCGCGCCCCATCGCTGCAAATGTTGCAATAGAAGTAGTTTTGGCTTGGATGTAAGTGTTCGAATAAAAAAGTCGCACCTATATGACAAAGAACTGTAGCCACTGGAAATAAAAATACTTGCGCGGCTTAGCCCTTTAAGCTGACACACTTTCATCTGCGAGTACTGTAAGGAGAATTGATTATATATAAATCAAGAAGGCGGTGATGGAGACGTGAAAAAAAAAACGGGACACAATCGGGCAACATAAATGTTTATTTTGCCGCTGAGAACTTCGTATATTGCTCGAACGAACGTAATGTTAATTTGTAGTGCTTTCGAATAATCAGTGGCTTATTCTACCTGCTACAGCAACTGTCATTCTAACATTCAAGCTCTCATCATAAACTCATTTACTTTATTCACACCTGTAATTCAAGCTCCTATTATAAATTGTAGGAACCTATTTATTAACGGCCAAGTAAGAGAATTTAACGTCCTAAGGCTCAGTTTTTATCCGCATTTTTTCAATACCAATACCTGTCGGGATTTTACATCCGAAAATCGCAGTATGCTCATGAAAGCGGCCTATGTGGGAGCCTCTAAATATTTCTACCATTTGGGATTCTTTAACGTCCAGGTTAATACACGTGAACTGGCGTTCTTTGTAGTTTGCCCCATGAAAATGTGGCCTCTGTAAACGGGAATCAAACCCGCGACCTCAGAGTGACCCTACGTGTTAAGCTACATCACAACGGGCAGCCCAAATATTTTTGCAGTTTTTTTTAAAGACTTATGTTTAGAGTTTACTATATCCTAAATATACACAAGTCTTTCAGGTGCGAACGGCTCTTGCAAACTGTGCTTCAAGGCTTGCTGTACTCAGTGCAGTACCAGACAAATGGATTCCCAAAACCGCTACATGAATATGAGATACGCCGTAGTGGATGGCTCCGGAAATTTCGACCACCTGGCGTTCCTTAACGTGCACCCAAATCTGAGCACACTACAATACCAGACAAGTGCTTTCAACAAATTGCCTCGGCTGTAACGTACCAAAACCGTAGACACGTAACTTAGAAGTGTGGCAGCTTGGGCTAGTTGGTATGGCATGACGATAGTTAGAGCGCGAGAACAAAACGACGACACAGAGACAAGAAGGACACGAGGCACGTATCGAGAGCTGCAGAATTCTCGACCATGCATGTACTTGGTGTTCTGCGTATAACGTGCACTGCCTTCGCAAATGCCTTCGGAAAGGGAAGAAAGTTCACTCTCGCAAACGCACGTCCAGGCGTGCGCTAAAGCACGCACCCCCCTCCCCTCTCCCACACACTTTGTTCTCATTATCCTATAAAGCAGCTTATCATATAACGTTTCTTCACTTATGTGTACTGCATCAGCGTTTGTTTAGAAAAAATTTATTTCCACAAACGTCAATAACACTCAACAGAACATTTCCTTCTTAGACATACTCTAACGATGATGACAAAACAGACGTCATTTACATGAACATGAATATGAGATGACGTTGAAAGAACATGTACATTCGATGGTTCACACAAACACAGTCACAAAAAATACTTCAAGGTAAACAAGAGACACAAATAAAACATAAATATGTACATTATCTACGAGTGGAGGCGCGCAGCAGATGACGTTTCCAGAACACCGACGTGTGTGCGCATGTATACAGTATGGTCCCCTGTTAAAGGGAACATTCGAATGCACACCATCAATATTCCTAGCCCTCTAAGAGCAAGTGGCATAAGAAACAATCGCCATGCAAGTGCATAGTCTGTCAAGAGGAGTCGGAACTTTTAACCACCAGTAGTCTTACGCATATCTAAGCCGCTATGATTCCGTTAGATAGCGAGGTCTAAACATGCTGCTCACGCAAGTGTTCCCTTTAACAGTGTACCCGTCTGTACTTATCGTCCTCCACCCGCGCTCAGCAGACGGCCGCTTCCTAGCAGACGACAGGGCGTGAGCGTGACGTTTAAACAGTCTTGCGTTTTTGTTGCGGAGGCGTGCCTCGTGCAAAGCGGAGAACACGATACGCAGTGTGTCCCTATTATCTGTATCCTTCCACCCCCATTTGCGGGAACTTTTCGAGTGAAAGGTTAGTAACGAATTACTGGGCACCTTTATATATCGGGTGGTCGGGTGCACTGCTCTATTTAAATGCGGCGCCGAACAGCATCAGCGCTTTCCCTTTGTTTCCTTTCTGTCCCTGGGCAGAAAATGGGTGGCGTGCTCATGTTTCTCTTTCACAGCGTGCTTTGATAAACGACTCACTGTTTGTGCAGTGATGTATGTATGTATGTATGTATGTATGTATGTATGTATGTATGTATGTATGTATGTATGTATGTATGTATGTATGTATGTATGTATGTATGTATGTATGTATGTATGTATGTATGTATGTATGTATGTATGTATGTATGTATGTATGTATGTATGTATGTGTGTGTGTGTGTGTGTGTGTGTGTGTGTGTGTGTGTGTGTGTGTTCGTTTAGAAAGAAAGAGTGAAAATTCATGAGCTACGTTTTGAGAAAAAACATGGAATGGCTCGCCAAAGAAGCAGAAAAAAACATGACGCTGATAAAAGCGGCGAAGGACGAGTCGAATAAAAGTGCGTGTAAGTGCGCAGCACAGGTACCCTCTCACCTGCTGTCGTCTGTTAGCTCTCGCCTCTAGAGTATCTTTTTTCACTCTCAAGTATATGTAAGCTTATCATATCTCAACCTTTCTCTCTGTTGACATCTCTTTCAACGTTAGCCGGTTCCACCCAAAAGCTTTGTATCGTGTATATCTATTTATTTATTTATTTAGTTATTTATTTTAGTTAGTTATAGTTAGTTAGTTTGTTTTGTTTGTTTGTTCCACGCTTTGAAAGCAGCTGTCCGAGCGAAAGAAAGCAAACACGAACTGACAGGCACCAATCTTGATCGCCGAAGTAGCGATGTGTTTCTTTTCTTTAGCCTTGTTTTCATCTCCGCGACAGGGTGAGAAGTGTCGGAAAAAAAATGAAGTAACAACACTTCAGCTTTTTTTTTATTCTACAGTGGCGCCAGATGGCTTGTCTGGAGATTTGTTTCATGTTCTGTATGAATAGAAGACTTCAACGAAAGTATACATGCCCTCATTAACGTGATCGAAAACTCCTACCCCCGTATTCAGAAACAGCTTCGTTCGAAACGCCCCAAAAGAACGATATGATACTGAGAGGCGCCGTAAGGGGGAGCGAAGGTTTCGATTAGCTGGGGTTCTTTGACGTGCACCTAAATCCAAGTAAACGGGCTGGGATTCGACCTCGTGACCTTGGGATGAGCAGTTTAGCACCTTAAACACTAGACCACCGTGGCGGGTGTGACCTCAGCTCCGCGAGTGATGGATTCACAAAACTGCACCGATCGAACTCTTAAGTGGTGCAGGAGTGGTAGGCCGCAATAAGCGCTGCAAATTACTTGAATGTCCAAATACGCTGCAAGGATAAAAAACTGCGAGCTTATGGTTGTTGTGTCTAACGTTTGGCTTCCAAGTCAGGCACAGCTTCCTCGAATGACGACACCTAATTTGCCCACACAGTTTTTGCATTCGTAAGACATATATTCTTCGTACAGTCGTTCTCGTGGATGAAGGAAAGGTGAGCGTGTTTGCGCCAACATATGCCTGTGTACAGAAAATGGGTGCGCGATATAGACATAGAGAAAAGAAAGTATAGAGTTCTGCTAATACTCTAGTTTGGGAGACCAGTGAGCCGTACTCCCGGTTACAGTGTATACGCATGGATGTGTGTTTAGAAAAAAGTGTTGGGCGATTTAGAATACTCTACTGTGGGAGAGCAAAAGCCGTCCCTGGAGCAGAATGACCATACCATGAAGCTAAACAGGCTGCATACGGATATACTACTGAGGTTCATGAGTGGCACTATTTTAGTTCACTATATAGTTGGCACTATAACAGATAAGTTATGCTAGCGTGTTTGAGAGAATTTTATTTCTGAACAAAAGCATACATGCACAGAAGACATTTATGTGTTACATTGTTCGTTCTCAAGACATTGCTAATATATCTTAATATACATTCAAATGCACAACAAGAAATGTTTGTACCTATAAACAGGAATTCTAACGTGCATAAACAAAACTATGCTCTGGGGTACGTACAATTCATGAAAAGGAACAAAAAAAAAATTGGCCCCGTATCTGCATGTAATCTGCAAATCTCGTCGAAAGACGATATTCTTGCGTGTGGAGAGAATGATCAAGACATGTATTTCATGTTCTGCGCAAGAAAATCGGTGAATGGTATTCTGGAGGCACTGCGTTAGAGCGCCTCGAGCGTGCAGCGAAGGCGAACGAGCGCTTCAAGTCACGTCACACATGAGACATAAGCGCCATCTGTCAGTTTTTTAGAAAACAAAGCGCGTGGCTCTGAGACGGGTGTGCGCGCCCATCTCAGAGGTGATAAGGTGTAGAACGCAAGGCGACGGGTAGGTGCCACCACCATCTAGTTTTAGCAAAGCGTTGGAAACACTCGTCTTTCCGTGCAAGCGTTGCATGGTCAGCGCGCCGTGATAAGCGCTACGGTCCTTAAAATTACTTCTAGTAAAAGGCTCACATACAGAATATATACGTGTTGTTATGGTGCCCCATACATGCGCAATAATTGCTTTTTAATTCACAGTTGCACAAGCGTGAACGCTCAATCTTGAGCAACATAGGGGCAGGTTCAGTGAAATCACAAACACTAGCCCACCTTCCCAATAATAAAGGCAAGGCATGGACATTTTGTTTTTCTGAGAAGAATAAATCGTGTTAACCACCGCAGGAGGAAAGCTTCCTCCCCCAGAATGAAGCGTGTGTTTAGAGAAAGTAGTTAACGATTTAGAGTGCTAGGTACTCTACTATGGGAGAGCATAAAGCCGCCCCGTAAGCAGCTGTTCACCTGCTGACGTGTGTTTAGAAGAAGTGGTTAACGATTTAGAGAACTAGGTACTCTACTATGGGAGAGCTTAAAGCCGTCCCGCGGCATTATGGGCACTATAAACGGCCCGCGAAAACTATACGTACGGTACCTTCTCTCAAAGCCATATGGTGGTTTTGGGACGTTAAGCCCCACATATAAATCAATCAATAACTCATATAGTCTCCCCGCTTACACTGCTTTCTCTTCAGATATTCTCAGCATGTAAACCCAGGGATCACAGCCAACAGAGCCCGCATCGCTGTAGACTAAACTATTATTTGCTCACAATAAACTTTAAGCTAAAGTCATCAATTGTGAAGTTTGAAGCGCGCAACCTTTAAGCGCAGTGATTGGGAAACCTAAAGCTACAACAGATATCGCTTTGATAAATACCATATTGTGATAAACGCCGAAGCCGCGCGTCTCATCTTCTCTGGTTCGCCAGGTGTACGAAGTGCTTGGGCGGTGATTTTTGACTGCGAAGCGACTTAGGTTCGAGCTCCATCCGATGTGAGGCATGACCTCCATTACTGCGCATGCGCGTTCGCTTCCTCTCTTCCATCCTACGCTTCCCCTCTCTCCCACCTCACAATGCCGACACAGGGAACATTTGCTGACTTACGCTCGCTCCCCCCTCTTTTTCCCCAGGCATTCCTCCTCCCCGCAGCGTTTACACCCCCACTGCGCATGCGCGTGCCCTCCCCCTCTGTGTTCTCTATTTTTAAAGAACAAAATATTTCTCAGGATACTTCAACGCAGACATTTTGGTTTGTCTACCTGTCTTTCTGTCGCTCTCTGCGTCCGCGCGTTTCAGCCAACCGGTGAAAGTTTAAGCACTTCTTCAAAGCCCAGCCATCTTGATCTGGTTTCGGTGGTCATACCTTATGATAAGCATTGTCAATCAAAAAGCAAGTATTACGCATACATACGAAGCAAACATCAATACGCATGTATTAGGTAGCTTTTTTTTTCAGTATCCTCAAATAATGGCATCCCAGAAACACCCCCGTCACGCGCCGGCCGTTGTAGAAATGCAATTTTCAACGTGTTCGTTTTTTTTCTTTTTTATTTTGAATTTTGTTTATGCTTAGCTTGCTTTCGCGCCTTCCTCAGCTCAGCAAGCTGCGTCGTTGCTTCCACTTTTTTTCCCCCAGCGTGTTCTTTTTTTTTTTTTTCAGCTGCTGAAGCACCGATGTAAACAGGAAGCCAGCCAAGGCGCATAAATCAAACTTCGCGAGCACACGCACTTCCTACGTTTTGCCGCTACTCAGCGAAAAGGAAATGGCCCGCTTCGAGAAAAGCAACAAGGCATCATATATACCACATGCACTCGCGCAATAGCTACACCTTCCCATATATAAATAAATATATATATATATATGAGATCTAACAGACAGCAGTAATGCCAAGGAATGTACAGGGGAAGTTATTAGAATTAATGAAATGTAAATAAATAAGAAAGAAAAGTTGGTGAAAAAATAAGCAGCCGTGAGCAGGAATCGAACCTACGACCTTCGAATAACGCGTTCGATGCTCTTATTCGAAGGTTGTAGGTTCGATTCCTGTTCACGGCTGGTTATTTTTTACCCACTTTTTTTTCTTCTTATTTACATTCCATTGGTTCTAATAACTTCCCTTGTACATTCCTTGGCATTACTATCTGTTAGATCTCATTAATATTGTGTCAAAACACGGAAAAACGAGCCCTTAGGTATACACTTCTTTTCCTTATATATATATATATATATATATATATATATATATATATATATATAAAGGCACTTCAATTCGTTAGTTTTTGCGGGATTGGTTTCCCACAAGTAATTTGAAGGAATTTCACGCACTCTTGCTGTGAAATACACAGTACCGCTTATCCACAGCTCCTTAGATAATATTGAGGTATAGCAGTACCTTGCTCATACGTTGTTGGGGAAAATGTATCAACGAAGTTCGCCTGAGTCGTGTTCGTACGTTATTAAAGTTTTTACTAAACTGTTCCAGACTTAAAAACGTTTTTGTTTCATTTCTTCTTATGAGTAACATAACCTGAAGTACTGCATAACTGATTAAAAATATTGCTCCCTTTGTTTGTTTGTTTGTTTGTTTGTTTGTTTGTTTGTTTGTTTGTTTGTTTGTTTGTTTGTTTGTTTGTGACTGAGTGTTTGCCTTGTACGGGCAGGACGCATTTTCAAGAGCCATGTTATGGACATTTTGTAATGGTTGTGACCTTGTTAACTTAAAACATTTGTTTTAATCAAAGTAGCCCACACCACCATCCAAACGCTCTAATGCCAATTTCTTCTCAGCAAAACGTAAATAAATATACACGAGAATAACGTATTCACCGTAAGCATTTAGTTTAAATGAAACGCTCCTATGTTTGAACCAATCGGAGCAGAAGTTTTGTCGTGCGAAATATTTTACATTGTTCAAGAATTTCTTTCAATATTTTTTCTATTGATTGACTTTGGGACCCTCGTCTGCATACTAGATTCTACGAATTTTGTATTTTGAATGAATGAATAAACTGAACTGAATGACTGAAAAAGCCACGTTCCTACCTAATATGAGGAAGGACTTTACGCAAGTAGATACGGTACTACGTAAGTTGTTGCCGTTACCTGCTGCTGCTGCGTTTGGTTCGTGTTGCATTTCGAGGCTTGACGCGACACGTCCGTGTTTGTGGAAGTCAGATTCTGCGCGCAGCCCTTTTCGCAACATATTAGATTATGAGCAAGCATCGCACAACACGAATGTGAGAACGGAGCCAAGAATAAGACTCGGCGCTTCGTAAACAAGCAGCCAGCACGACGTCACCGCGCTGGAGAGGGTGTTGGGAACAGGATCATTGAACTTAAATAATAAATTGCGTGGCCTGGCTTCGAGGATAGAACGAAATCAGTCTGAATCAGTGAAGGAGCGTGGTTGTACACTTCGATCTGGTTAATATAACATGATCTTGGCGCTTGTCTGATTTCCTTTAATTAGACCTATTTGACCTAAAAGCATCACTTGATGAAGACAATTTTTGTCTTCACTCAAAACTAACTAATACTCTACGCGTTGTGTGCATCATGCTGAATCTATGCTCTGATTCTCTTTGTGTATGTAGTGAGTGACTGTTACATTTACTTTCTATTATGTCGTTTGTTTTGCTTTATAATGTTTGCAACTGTGGCCGCATTCGGATAATCAAAAGCGCGCAGTGAGCCCCCTCGGCGAATTTTCGATGAACACAATTCTGTAATGAACCATCTTTAGTTGATATCATACACTGCCGCCATCTGTCCGCAACAGATGACTCTATCCGCAATGTGATTCCGACATATTATCTTTTCTATGACCATACGTACTGGACCTATTCATGCATTATCTGCCCTATAATGTATACAGTATTGTACATATTGCCTTTGATTAGTTTTTCTTAATTAATCCTTAATTTTGATTTTTGTGCGTTTATATTGTACATTACTGTTATGATGTTGAGATAGCCGGCTCTAACGTAGCCTACCTTCCCATGCTCCACCAATTTAAAAATAAATAATTCCGCTGAAAGTGCTGCTCTCTGCAGACCTCCAGGCCCTGTCAAGCTGTTTGCACAGCTTTTGACTGGGGTAAGCCCCAACAAGTGTGTTGTAAATTAAGTGGATTTTAGTTCTGGTTCTGACTCTTGATAATTGCTTGTTTCCGGGCGTGTGCACTGCTGACTGTGACGAGGCCCATCGAGCCCTGCTAACTTTCACAGTAAAAAAAAAAGAGAGAGAATAAGAGAAATCGCATGCAAGACTGACGTATCTTAAAATGATTTTTTTTTACTAAAACGATCAGAGAATGGAAGCAACTGCTTTCTAGCATTGCCTCTACAATGTCAAATTAATTGTTACATTCTCTGTTAGAATTAGTGCGTTGCATTTTTTGTCTATCTATCTATCTATCTATCTATCTATCTATCTATCTATCTATCTATCTATCTATCTATCTATCTATCTATCTATCTATCTATCTATCTATCTATCTATCTATCTATCTATCTATCTATCTATCTATCTATCTATCTATTCTAAAATCTTCCATGGCCTCAAACTGAAAGCCCTATCGTTCGTTTCCTTCGGGTGACACATTACCGGGCTGAAGGGGTCCCAAGAGGTATTCAGGTTTTTCAGCCACAGGTTGAGCAATAACCGGAAGACTTCGGCCCAGTTGAAGCCGCAAGTGTAACCCGACAAGTCTGAGGCGCTCTCGGTTTATTTTGGATACTCGGCAAAAAAAAGTGGCGGCAGCTTGCGTGGACGCGCGGTCTTTCGCAACGGTCGCGGCCACACACGACGGCGTGTAACACCGCAACACGAGAAAACCGCAAGAGCCCGCCAGCTCCTCTTTTTCCCCACTTTTACAGTCTCGCGCGCCCCCATTTTTTTTTCTTTTCTTTTGGCAAACGCGCACACGCAAAGATCGACGTATTTGTTAGGAGGAAACTAATCGTTCACCTTAAAAAAAGCTCAGACCAGCTTGCGTAGTTGAAAAGCTGTTCAACGTGGAAGCCGCGAGTGGACGCGGAGCCTTTCATGAGTGGGTTCCCGAAAGGGACACTACCTATTATCTATGAAGGCTAGTACCACTACACTTCGAGAATTCAACGCTATCACACAAACAGATCTACCATGTCTTATAGAATAGATGGAAGCCTTCAGTCGCACAACATACATGCTATATAGATGAAGGGAATCCCTGTGTGACACAATGACGAAAGCCTGCAGATACCTCACGAAACGCAAAAACCAACCATCGACGTGGGCGTCTTTCGAGATTTGGCGAGACCTGGCGATGCTTCAGGAGACGAGCGTCCGCGTCAACCCGGATGAGACAAAAACAACTAACGAATGAAAGTCACCACAAAAGTCACGTGATATAAAAGTGAGTGTGAGTGTGCGGTCGTAGTACTAACAGTCGCACGACTGTGATGCAATAAGGCGCCATTAATGACGTCACCTGTGACGTCATCGTCACTGCACGAATCCCGAGAATTCATAACGGCGTACTTGGCAAGTGATGTAGACGCCACACGAATGACGTCATCGCAGGGCATTGTCACTTGGTTGGCCAATCACGGAGGCCAAGCTAAACAATGTTGAGTGCAGGAAGCTTGTAGTGCCTCATATTGTGGACGCGGTGCAAAACGAAGTTAGTTTCGAAGAAGAATGGCGATTTGGGCTAGTTGGTTTGAATTCGTGTTGTCCTCTTTGCCTTCCGTACCTCGACTTTCGTCTGTTTCTTCTAGCACATTCGTGCTCGCGCTGCAACCCTTATTATCATGAATTCAAACCAACTACAGCGCTCGTGTTGTCCTCTTTTCCATCCGTACCTCGACTTTCGTCTGTTTCTTCTAGCACATTCGTGCTCGCGCTGCAACCCTTATTATCATGAAGTTAGTTTCATACCGCTTTCGAAAGATGGAGGCTCAATACATCGACTGAGATGAAAGAGGAGATGACTTTCTCCTTCAAGTCGTCTTGCGCAATTCCATGAGAACCTTGCGAGGTTTTCTTAAGGTGTATTTTACACTAAAGCCTTGATAAACCAAACAGGTGGCTCATTGCTCATTCGCTTACCAAGTGCGGAAGCGTGACAAAGGTCGAAGATACTGCAGCGGCTGCCTGCGTGCGTATAGTCTTTACAAAATCCAAGCGAGACATTCCTTTCGCTCTTGATTAGTAGCTTCGTAAGAGTGTAAACCTCCGTCAATTTTTTTACCGAAGTTTGGACTTTGTCGTATGCCGTGACAGAGAACGAGTGTAAAAGCTACACAAAGGCACTGCTGTAAAATAAAGCAAACGAATAATAACTTGTCAGGCACGCACTAGTCGAAGGCTCTGCCAATCGCAATCGTCAGCTGTTCATGAACGTGGACTGACGTCGCACAGTATACAAAACGAAATTAAAAAAAAAAAGTGGTGGCGACGAGAATAATTCACATTTTCCTCGTAGCTTGTCATTGTGAATGGCCCGTCACCTTCCCTAGTTGTTTCGAGCGTCGGCATCGACAAAAAAAAAGTTTGGATTATTATTATTATTATTATTATTATTATTATTATTATTATTATTATTATTATTCCCTGGATAGCCGTTCACAGTTCTCTATGGCATGTACGGAAGAGTGTCTAAGCTCCACTAACGTTTGTCGGTCATTTCTTGGGCTGACTGTTGGATTTTTTATTATTATTTTCTTGTGGACCAGTCGCAACAACGGGACCTACCAAATTTTCGTGGCACATTCGCGTTTTTAGAAAGAACCGCGACTTAGAGGACAGGGGACGCGGAAAAGCCGAGCCCCATTGGTGCCTTAATCTTCGGATTTGGTGTCCCCAAAGAATCTCCTCTTTTATTTCTTTTTTTTTTCGTCATACTCATGGGAATGTGTGCGTGAATACGGGCCCGTGCTTATTGGCCACAATAGTCTTGCATACGTATCGCAGGAGCGGAGCTCGCCTTGCCGGGAACCGGACTCTTTGGTCTCTTTATTATGGTCGATATTTCTATTTATTGCTAGCACTGCGTTTCGCGCGCACTGACTGCGTGGGGAAAGTGCGTCACGACTGGCTCAAGGACGCGGACCTGCGTGGCGCGTTTGTCCCAGACATGCACATGGCACTACCATTCAACGACTGTAGGCCGGGGCACTCGCTCCGCTCGAAAACGGCGCGGTATCGAACGCCATGCGCCCTGTCCTGTCTTTCTTTTCTATCTTTAACTCGCGCGTGTACATGTGTCTTTCTTTTAACGAGCCCGTATTTATGGATTTCGCGAAGCGGGTTGGGAGAAAACTGTGAGGGAAGATAATTTAAAGGTCACTACACTAAAAAAAAAATAAAACAGCAGTTTGACTCCTTTTTGAGAGTTCTGGTCGGCCACGCGTGTGAATCTCTTCAAAGAGGCACGTCAACTTTCTTTTGGGGGTCGTCGCACTCTCTTTTAAAAGTAGCGTCACACACAAGAGAGCTGACGTGCCACTTCAAAGAGAGTCATTACGTGGAATGGTGATGACGATGATGATATGTGGAGTTTAATGCCCCTGAATCACCATATGATTATGAGAGACGCCGTAGTGGAAGGCTCCGGAAATTTCGGCCACCTCCAGGCGTTCTCTAACGTGCACCCAAGTGTGAGCACGCGGGCCTACAACATTTTCACCTCCATCGAAAATGCAGCCGCCGCAGCCGGGATCCTATCCCGCGACCTGCGGGTCAGCAGCCGAGTACCTTAACCACTAGACCACCACGGTGGGGCCGTCATTACGTGGAAAGTCTGGACTACGCGAGAGGAGTCACACACACAATTTTTTATAGTATAGCGATAACATTAATTTTTAATTTGAGAACCTATTAGCCCGCGTTAGTTGTCATTGACCGTCGCTCTGCCGCGTGTGATGGCAACCGGTAGTTTTGCCAGGACACTCCTCAGCAAAACTTGGAAAAGAATGTGGGGGGGGGGGGGGGGGGTGTTTCCGAGTGCGTGAATGCTTCTCCCCCCTCCCTTCGTTCATTCGACTAGACGTAAGTAAAAGATTTTGATATCCGATTGCATCAGCAGAACTATTCTCCGCACCACTTGGTTTATGAGGGCGCTGTTTGATGGACAAACACTTTAAGAACTGCGCTCTTAGAAAGGAAAGCATTTTCTATGGTGAGACTGAAAGTTCAGAAAGTTGCAGGCGCCGAACGAGGTGTCGTAAACAACACGCGCCTTTACGCCCGACACGCATGCGTATAAACTTTACGACTCACTATACGACGTGGCTTGGGCGGAGGATCCAGTTGCTCCTACTGGAAGATTCAGTTTCTAGTGCTTCTTTTTCTTTCGGATAACTGCTTAGATTGCTACCTCCTGGCGCGTTTTCCTGACCAATGCAACCACGCTGAATGCTGTGGAAGGTGTTTTGAGCATCTATCTATCTATCTATCTATCTATCTATCTATCTATCTATCTATCTATCTATCTATCTATCTATCTATCTATCTATCTATCTATCTATCTATCTATCTATCTATCTATCTATCTATCTATCTATCTATCTATCTATCTATCTATCTATCTATCTATCTATCTATCTATCTATCTATCTATCTATCTATCTATCTATCTATCTATCTATCTATCTATCTGTCTGTCTGTCTGTCTGTCTGTCTGTCTGTCTGTCTGTCTGTCTGTCTGTCTGTCTGTCTGTCTGTCTGTCTGTCTGTCTGTCTGTCTGTCTGTCTCATACACACCTGCTGGTATGTGGCACATACCAGCGAGTGGGTATGAGCCACAGGTATTCGGGTATGTGCTACAGGTGATTGGCAGTTTGCATATACCCAGGAACGTCGAGAACACACGGGTAATTTTAACGCGTCAGCGTAAAAGAAAAAGCCGACATCGGCAGCGTTGACCCGAAGAATGCAAATAATTAATATGAAGTCGTTTCGGAATATTTGCTCGTACGTTTTTGTGTACAACGTCGCTATGAGTGTGGCGACTCGTGTTAGTGGGCGTGTATTGAATCAGCCTATGCATCTGCGCGGCACTGCGCCATGCCTACGAACATGGTCCCTGCAGAGCTGTCCAGCTTATACCGCGTCCACGCCTTAATTGCCAGGCGGTAGTGGGCCACGTGTACCCTGTATGCCGGAGCAATAAAACCTAATGACTGTCGCGCTAATTGCTTGAAAGGGAACTGCAGTATGGAAATAGAGCTACTGGTGGTAGAGCGACAGCAGACGTCCCAGCGAATCGGTATACTCAGCGATGAAATATTCTTGACGCCGATATTACATCAAATCCTAGCAGCAGTCGTATAAGTCAGCGTTTATGGAAATTGTTGCTAGTGGCCAATAACCGGATGAAAGTGACTTGGTGGCTAGACGAATTCCCATATAAGCTGCTTTCAGCTAAGTGTTGGTGCCGAGTGCTTAACGTCTTGAGAGACGAAAGGTGCGCACTAGTATCGCTGTATGTAAGTCGGCTTGTATACCATTGCTAACTCTGTGAATCATCCTGCTCAAAATGCGGTGTGACGCGAAGTTATCGATAGAGAGAAAGAGAGAAAAGAGAGATCAAAAGGGAGGAAATAGGGTGTCAATTACGATGGTGGCATGGATATTAAATGAGAAGAAAATGGCGACGAATATGAAAAAGGTTATAACGTGAATGTAGTAGCAATAGCAGTGCTACTAGACGCAGTAGTAGTTAGGTTAGGTTAATTTGGTTTTTTATGGCGCAAACGCAGCTAAGGCTATGCTGCGCCAGACACAAGGCTTTCAGGAATGGACACTAAAAAGATGAGATTTTAAAGCTTATTTAACAGGTTACATTCTTTCAGAAAGTTTAGCAAGTCAGGCAGAGGCGCTAGAGGGTCATCTCCTAGGAACAAAGCAGGGTGTAAAGGTATGTGTTGTTTGTATAGCTTGCTGAAATGGTTTTGTCTCTGTGTTTCAATGGTAGGACATGTGATTAGGATGTGCATAAGTGTTAAAGCTTCTTGGAATTTTTCACACGTTCGTTGTTCTTCCTTTGCGAGTAAGAAGTTGTGTGTCAAGTGTGTGTGTCCAGTGCGAAGTCGGCATAATACAACTTCAATAAACCGTTGCTGGTGACGGCAGGCCTTTCATTCCCCGAGTGTGGGTTTCACCAGGTGGAGCTTATTGTTCAACAGTAGTAGTAGTAGTAGTAGTAGTAGTAGTAGTAGTAGTAGTAAAATAATATGGTGGTGAACTGAAGTAGACAATGTATACATCCGAATGTACCCCGGGTGCATACGAAACGAGGGCCTTGCGAAGGAAAACGATCGTGCATTTCGTGTCGGAAAAAGCTATTTCAACAGCCTTCATCCTTCCTGCGACAGAAAAACAAGCCTAAAGCAATGACTGACCCATTGCCAAGGGAGGCTCAATAAAAAAAATATTGCTCCTTTAGGAGTAAGATATTCTGTTCAGTTGCTTAAAGATAAAATTAATAAAATGTTGAAAAAAACAGGCCCGTAAAAAGTGGCCCCCGTTGCTGAAACCATTGCCTCAAAACAGAAAAGAGGGTGGCTTGAGATAAGGGAGAAAGGGAAGATAAGGACTGAAACAATGGCAAGCCGCGCGCATGTCATCTTTGTCTCGATGTATACGGGAGGGCAAAGAAGAAGTGCGTAAAGAAAAAATAATAGAATCGCGAGGCCCTATTTCGCCGTCTCCTTTGTCGCGTCCTATTGTAAAGAATGGCGTCTTAAATGGCCTTGTCGCAATCGCAAATGAATTCAAAGCGAGGCACTCGGAGACCATTGTCCCGCTGCTCCCGGGTCGTAAAGGAAGCCCGTCGGTGATTAGGGCTGCAGGAGAGCTGCATGCCTGCTTATTTACGTATACTTACATATACGCGTTGTGCGTGCCCATGTATTATCGCGTTTGCCTGCTTTCGTCTATATACCTCGTCTTTTCGTGTGTGTACTTTCCCTACGTGCCTGCTATAGTGTCCGTTTGGTAGCGAAGTATTTTCTGTCTACATCTTTCCGTCCGTTTGATTGTATATGCATCTGTGTCTGCTCGTATTCCGTAAACTGTCCGCGATTTCTAAGGAAGTTAACAAAAAGAGCCCTCCGTAGTTTTTGTCCGTCATTCCACGGGATGTGTGGAATCCTTCGCAAGGAACATCCTTGGCGTTCGTTTTTTTTTATTTGTCTTACTCCCTTCTTACTTTTATCGCTGCTTGTTGGGGGGGCTGGAAACAAGTTCAAACGTGATTTTCTGGGCTGTTTGCAACATAGGCTAGCAAACCGGAGGTTTTATCCATGAAACAACTTCTGGGCAAACGGACGGTCTTTTTTTTTCGACTAGTTTAGATTTCGTCCGTTCTTGCTTTGTCTTCTTTACGTGCCAAGCCTGCTACGGCTGCAATGCATTCTATGCTTAATATGCCTGCTATGCTTGCCATTCTTTCTCTGTATGCGTTGCCAGCCCTGTCTTTTCTGCCTGTCATTCCTACTAGGCCTGTTGTGCTTGTTTTATCAGCTGCGCTTGCCGTGCCTGCCATGTCTCACCTACGCAACCTGCCTGCTTATCCCGCTTGCCATACCTTATTAGTCTCTCGACTCTGCTAAGATTCTCCCAGAGATCTAAACCAAGAAAGGCAACCGTACAGTGGGTGAAAATAGCAGCGTGCTTTTTATCATCAAGCGTGTGATCTGCTTTCATCTACAGTGCACGCTCAGTTGGATGAGTCAAAGCTTAAGAAAAACGTTTCCGTCAAGCCTTTCTGTGCACATTGACAAACGCCTACTCCCTAAGACAACCCGGCACTAGGTGCGTGCAAAAGAAATCTTCACTTCGGGCTTTTCGAGACAAGGCATGATAAGGATTTGTTATTTGAGTTATCTCGCTTTCCGACGATAGAGACTCTATGAAATCGAAAGAACATCTTACTATAGTTATTCACTTTGATTTCTAAATTCTTTTTTGACAGACAGTTCACCCACCGCCAGATTCCGCATGTCCTTACGGGCGTACTAAATTTATCCGTAATAAAGGAACTACCAGGATTGGTTTAACGCCCCTCAGGATGTTTCGTTTCAGCAAAATATAAAACCACATATATCTGATCAGTAATCATGGAAAATAAAGCTGTTCCGGAAGTCATAGCTTTGGCAGGAAGAAATGTTTTCCAATCGAAACCTTATTTCAATCGAGATTTTCTCTTCATCACTCAAGATCTTCTCATCACCTTAAGCCTCCCTCTTGTCCCGAACTTCTCTCCTGCATAGATATCAGTATCAGAATGAGTTTATTGTGATGATTAAAATATCTCATGATGTCAGTATGCAGATGTAGTTCTCGAAGTTAAACACTCAATGGGACCGCCTTTACAAACTACACTCAAAATATGTTTCGGCAGTTTGCATACAATGAGCAATAGCTCTGTTACAGCATTAGCCAGAGTTACGGAAATAAAGATGTACAAATACTATGCATATACAGAGCATTGCCCGAGAGAGAAGTTACATATAATTAAACAGTCCATATTTCATTAAATACAACACATAACTAGGAAAGTCCTATTGAAGACAACAAGATATATTGGTATAAATCATGTGGTGCACATATATATAATTATTGCGAGAAAAAACAATACTGCACTTCAAGGACTTCCAAGCATCCCACATCAATCTCTGATGTTACAAATCAAACAGGCTGAATAGTTCTATATATAGAATAAACAAAACGTCTGAAACAGAAACATACAGGCAATTACGTCTATTCTGAACTTAGCCAGCAGGTATTTGAATACCACGATAGTGTGGGTGCCCGGAAAATGCGCATTTCCGCAAGCCACTGTCGGCGTGTCTTACGTGACTCAGCGAAAACAAATAAGAACGGTTCTCCTGTACACCCTTTTGTCTATACTTTCTTATTCGTACGTAGCGCTTGCACGTAATACAGTCTTTGCAGCTAGCTACCCTTAGGGAAAGGGAGTTAGATCTCCTTTTGCCGTGTCCATCGTAACAAAACCGCTCCAATTGAAGAAGATGTGGCATGGAATCAGCGCAAGCTCTCACTCTTTATTTTCGAGCGAAGTTACGTTTGTTCTCTTGTGCAGTTTCCGGCTCGCTTCCTATAGTAATAACGGTGACCCGCTGCGCAGTGTTGCCCGCAGGCACCCGGCTCTGTATATTCAATTAGCGTTCCACTCTTTCAGCTAAGTGCCTACTGCCGGTCCTACCGGACTAGGTCATTCCATTGCTGCTGCGCCTGGCCCTTCTAATCACGAGCTGTACGCGAAAAGACTGTAGTTCCCAAGAATCCCCATAAGCGACCGCGTACGAAATGCTTTAGGCTATAGACAAGTTAATTGTTAGGTGCGTGCTTAGGCAATAACATCCCCCCTAGTAATTCTTTATTATCATTTTAATTCAGGCGAAAGCCTTAGATACGCCGTAAAAAGCGAAAGTTTATCGTCAGTGTCAGCAGGGCCGTACCCAGGATTTTTTTTTTCAAGGGGTGGGGTGTTTATGTGTGGAACGGCCAACTTTGGCTACTGGTGGTCAATGTAAAGACTTGTAAATACTTTAGTATCACCCGACAAGGCAAAACATGAAAACATTTCGGGGAGTGTCAGAATCCTTACCGTCACAGATTGCCAAAGTTCGTGGCTTGGCCATGATTGCAATATGACGTCACAAAACGTGACGTCATATGACGAAATGTTCACGTGGCATCCTCTCTCGGTCTGTAGGGTGGGCCGATCACGGAGGTAACAGAAAACCAAGTAAGTTAAAGAAAGCTTGCAGTGCCTCAGATCTCGGAGGGAGTGCGAAACCTCGTTAGACGCAGAAAGCTTTCGGATGGGGGCAGGTGAGAATCAATACAATCGACCGAAGAAAACAGAAACATTGCTTTCGCATTCGAGTCGTCTTCGGAAAATGCGTAAGATACGCCTCTTGAGACTTTATTCAAGGATAAGACGTATCCTTTATGCCTCGGTAGATTAAGACATCGAGAATGTGTGAGAACTGGGAGAGAGCCGAAAGACGCAGCCTGCTGCACAAAACTGAACACAGCAACTATATACTAACTCCCTCCTCCACCCACCCAGTTACAGTCCTGAGGTGGGCGTCAGGCCGAGGATAGATGATGGATGATGGATGGTGGATGGATGGATGGATGGATGGAATGGATGGATGTATGGATGGATGGATGATGGATGGATGGATGTGGATGGTGGATGGATGGATGGATGGATGGATGGATGGATGGATGGATGGATGGATGGATGGATGGATGGATGGATGGATGGATGGATGATGGATGGATGGATGGATGGATGATGGATGGATGGATGGATGGATGGATGGATGGATGGATGGATGGATGGATGGATGGATGGATGGATGGATGGATGGATGGATGGATGGATGGATGGATGGATGGATGGTGATGGGATGGATGGATGGGATGGATGGATGGATGGATGGATGGATGGATGGATGGAGGATGGATGGATGGATGGATGGATGGATGGATGATGGATGGATGGATGGATGGATGGATGGATGGATGGATGGATGGAGGGATGGATGTGGATGGATGGATGGATGGATGGATGGATGGATGGATGGATGGATGGATGGATGGATGGATGGATGGATGGATGGATGGATGATGGATGGATGGATGATGGATGGATGGATGGATGATGGATGGATGGATGGATGGATGATGGATGGATGGATGATGATGGATGGATGATGGATGGATGGATGGATGGATGGATGGAGGATGGATGGATGGATGGATGGATGGATGGATGGATGGATGGATGGATGGATGGATGGATGGATGGATGGATGATGGATGGAGGATGGATGATGGATGGATGGATGGATGGATGGATGGATGGATGGATGGATGGATGGATGGATGGATGGATGGATGGATGGATGTGGATGGATGGATGGATGGAGATGGATGGATGGATGGATGGATGTGGATGGATGGATGGATGGATGGATGGATGGAGGATGGATGGATGGATGATGGATGGATGGATGGATGGATGGATGGATATGGCTGTACCCTTAAGATCGGGCGGTGGCTAGCGTCACCAAGCCGTAATACTTAATGAATCAAAAACTAGATTTATTTTTTGTTCCTTAAATAGTGAGGTTGAGGATTCGTACTTTGCAGTGAAGGGTTTAATTTTCACTCGTGCCTTGACTTTAGCCACCAATCAGATAACATCCTTCTAGTTAAGTCTACCCGCTTAAAGTCTATTTTGCCTTCCCGGTCCCTAAACCCCAGTGCTTTGAAAAACTCTGCGCCATCATCCTGAATTATAGGGTCAAGCCCTTTATAGAACATTATCAAGTGTTCCGCAGTTTCCCCTTCCTCTCCACACGCACTGCATATGTGTCTACCCTTTCGTATTTGACCCGATATGTCTTGGTTCGCAATACTCCCGTCCTGGCCTCAAACAGTAGAGAACTACCCCGAGTATTACCATAGATCCTTTCCTTGGCAATTTCCTGCTTAAAAGTTCGATAGATCTCTAGTGCGGCCTTCTTAATCATGCCAGTTCTCCACATATTGGTCTCGGCTTCCTTCACCTTCTTCTTAAACGATAATTCTTTTTGGTTTGGCCCCCTGCTGTTTTCCGAGTATTTACCAGTCAATTTTCTGGTTCGCTTCCGCCATTTTATATCGACATTCTTCATGTACGAGTAGCTGAATACCTTCCTAGCCCAACGCTCCTCCCCCATTTCTCTCAATCGCTTCTCAAATTTTATCTTGCTGCTAGCTTCCCTCTTCTCAAATGATGTCCATCCCATATCCCCTTGTACTCCCTGATTTGGTGTATTCCCGTGAGCTCCTAAGGCAAGCCTACCTATTCCACGTTGCTTAATTTCTAATCTTGCTTGAACTTCTGATCTCATGCACAAGACCGCATTGCCGAACGTCAGACCAGGAACCATGACCCCTTTCCATGTTTCTCTCACATCATACCTATTTTATTTCTACAGTGCCAAGTTTTTCATTACCGCTGCATTCCTGTTACCTTTAGTCGACACGTATATTTCGTGTTCCCTTAGGTACTCGGCCCCATTGCTTATCCATACGCTCAGATATTTATATTTATCTGTTATCTCTAGCGTGACCTCCTGTATTCTAAGCTCACTACCGTCATTGTCATTAAAAAACATGACTGCTGATTTTTCCTTACTGAATCTGAAATCTAACCTATCTCCCTCATTACCGCAGATGTCCACCAATCCGCAAATCTTCCTTGTTGTCGGCCATTAGCGCTATATCATCTGCGTACATCAATGCTGATAGTGCCTGTTCAATGAGTTTTCCTTGTTTGACGAAAGAGAGGTTAAAGCCCAGTCCACTTCCCTCTAATTTGGCCTCTAATCCTTGTAGGTACATCATGAATAATAAGGGTGACAGGGGACACCCCTGCCTAAGCCCCCATATTACCTCTGCAGGGTTGGATACCTGTTTTTCCCTCTTTATAATTACCTTGTTACCTTTATAGATATCCTTTAAAAGATTAGTGACTACATCTTCCACGCCTAGTGTGTCCAGTATTCCCCACAATTCCTCTTGAACCACGCTATCGTACGCTCCCTTGATATCCAAAAATGCAAGCCACAGGGGCCTGTGTTCCTTTTCTGCTATTACGATGCACTGCGTCAGTGAGAACAGATTGTCTTCCAACATCCTGTGTTTCCGAAACCTATTCTGCAGTTCCCCCAGCACCCCCTCATCCTCTATCCAAGCCTGCAGTCTTTCCTTTATAATCTGCATCGCCAGCCTGTAGACCACTGATGCCACTGTTGTAGGACGGTAGTTGTTTGTCAGCTTTGTCCCCCTTTCCTTTATAGATCATACTCATCCTGCTAAGTTTCCATCCATCGGGAACTTCTCCATCGGTTATTATTTTGCTCACTGCCTCTCTCAAAGCCTGCTTAGACTTCGGACCTAATGTCTTTATCAGCATAATTGGAATGCCATCTGGGCTTGTTAATGTACTACTAGGAACCCTTTTCTCAGCCCTTTCCCACTCTTGTTGTGAAAATGGAGCCATTGCGCCACTTGATTCATCCTTGTCTATTGTGGTGCATAAAGCACTTCTTTGTTGGAATTTTTCTGTCACCCTTGTTCTTATATATTCAATAGCTTCGTCCCCTTCTAGCCTAGCATCTTGAGCTGCAGTTATAAACCTCTGCTCTAGGTTTGTTTCATTTCTTAGGGAGTTTAGATGGCTCCAAAATTTCGCAGCTGCCTTTCTATCTTTTTTATGTACTTCTGCCAGCCACTGGGCTCTCTTTCTTCTAATCTTTTCATTGATCAGAAAGGATGCATCCCTTCTACAGCTTAGAAAGATTTCCCATTTTCTTTCAACATCATCTGTCGGTTCACCCCGCTGCTTAGCATGTATGCGTTCCCTGGAGGCTTCCTGACGTTTTGCTATGGCTCTCTTAACTTCTTCATCCCACCAACTTTTGGGTTTGTGTCTTCTTTTCCGGGGTGACTTGTCACGTGCCTTAGCAAGCTCTAGCTCAAACAATCTAATTAGATTCGTGTATGTCCACACTGTTATGTTATCCTCAGTGATTTTTTTCTCACTTTGCTTAGTGGCTATTTCAATTTGCCTTTCAGAATAAAAATTTTCCTGTAGTTTCTCATCTTGTCTCCTTCTTACTTTCACTGCTCTTCCAAAACTTAGCTTGATACGTTTGTGATCACCACCCAGACTTCTGGAGCCACCTTCATCTATGTGCATTCCCCTCAGCTTATCATACATCTTATGTGACATCAGTGCATAATCTATCGTCGACTGAAGCCTTCCTACCTCCCATGTTATTTGCCCTTCACACTTCTCGGTACTGTTGCAAATGATCAAATCAAGCCTTTCACACATATCCATGATCATTTTGCCTGTCGGGTCGGTATACCCATCTATAGAAATGCGCCAAGTGTTTATTCTTAAAGAAAGAAATAAGCAAGCATTTCATTTCAAAAGCGTGTCTTCAATGGAACGCCCACGTTGGGAGCTTGAAGCAAAAATGAATAGACGAAATGAGATAGAGAACGGCCACTATTCTTCCTAGACTTTTCGACTGCAGTACTGAGTCGAGCAGATGAAAAACATTTCGTCTCTTTACGAACCGCGTTAGAAGCAGACTAAGTTTCTGGCCATGCAAACAATGCTGAAAACTGCGTTGAAAACATGGGAGAATAAATGTGCCCCAGGCAAGAATGCGCCTCTTGTCGTTAAGAGTCAAATGAAAATTTCAGAAAACCTAGACATAAAGTGTATTAAAACAGATACGCCTGGCAGTGAGCTTTTTACTTAAAAATAATTCATAAACAGCAACAGCAATAAGGGGAAAAAAAGCTGTAAATTGAAATGGGTAATGCGACGGCTGTTTGTTTTATCTCTGCGAAAGCAGTGCAGTGTTTTCGCAATAGACTTGCAAGATTTCGTTTTTGTCGGTCTTGCGGATTAAGTTTCACATGTTTCGTTCCTTTGAGTGCTGTTTACCACTAACCGGCTATTTTAATATAATAATATGCGCAAGATGAAATTTTTTGCTTGAAGAGTGGCTTTTTCAAGCAATTCAAGCAGGCCATGTTCATAAAATTTTGTACGTGGTATTCAAAAACGTCGGATGTTAGAAAATGTCGCGATGTTTGAAAAGATATTCGTATCACGGGCTCGTCTTTTATTACGTTTCTTCTCGTGCTCATAAAAACGCTCGGGATCTTTCAGCTTTACTGCAGTTGGTCCTGGAAAGGGAGTAAAACAAGGTTACATTCTTCAAAATATGTAAAATTAAACTGCGGACTTGAATCTTCGTTGCAATTTTCAACAGGTTCCACTAGCATCATGTCCACTGCCTCTAGTATAAAACATCTATTCTCTCAATTATATACGCCGTAGAAAGAGAGAGAGATAAAGGAAGGGAGGGAAATAGGAGGAAAATAACGGCAAGGAGGTTAACCAGCCTATAGGCAGCCGGT
This sequence comes from Rhipicephalus microplus, assembly GCF_013339725.1. Lineage (NCBI taxonomy): Eukaryota > Metazoa > Arthropoda > Arachnida > Ixodida > Ixodidae > Rhipicephalus > Rhipicephalus microplus. Next base: position 218,309,779 of record NC_051165.1, read on the forward strand.
TTGCGAAGCAAAGAAAGGCAAGGAGGTTAACCAGACGCATGTCGGATCAGCTAAAAGATATATTTGTTGATATGGGCCGCATAGCTCACATAATACCCCGCCGCGGTGGTCTAGTGGCTAATGTACTCGGCTGCTGACCCGCAGGTCGTGGGATTGAATCCCGGCTGCGGTGGCTGAATTTCCGATGGAGCCGGAAATTTTGTAGGTCCGTGTGCTCAGCTTTGGGTTCACGTTAAAAAACCTGAGGTGGTCGAAATTTCCGGAGCCCTCCACAACGGCGCCTCTTATAATCATATGGTGGTTTTGGAATGTTAAACACCACATATCAATCAGCTCACATAATGATGTTCGCAGGCAGTCTCCGCAGAAGAATAAGCGCGTGGAAATCATCTTTCGACAGGACTGCTTGCCCACTTATATATATATATATATATATATATATATATATATATATATATATATATATATATATATATATATATATATATATATATGATAATCTTCACTCTCATGAGGGAAAAACAATTTCTTCCGTTATCATGTTAAATAACGCCAACTTTACGGTTTTGTTCAGTAGTGTTGCAATTTTTCACAACATCGTATATGACATTGTAAACAACTATTATATGATTAGTTGATTCATTGATTTTTTGAGTGAGTGAGTGAGTGAGTGAGTGAACACAAGCACGTGCGTCGTTTGTCCTCGACTGCCTCTTCCTCCGTAGTAGAGAGCTCAGGCATTCACAATTAAGTAATCATTCGTATACGAAGAGATCCTGGCCAGCCACAATGCTGGCTATACCATTCGCGATTAGGGGCCAGCTCTCGCTAACGGAAGTCTTCGCACAGCCTTCATTCAACGAAAATGGCGCAGCAAAATGGTGGAAGTTTTGCAGCTCGTGCGAGCGTAAGAGCTTTGCAATTTCCGTCCGGGAAAAACGAAAATGGGTACGCATGTAAGATCCGCCAGTACAATGCGGCCATTCACTAAATCGCTTTGATCTTCGCGTTCAATGTCAGTCTCGGCTTTCTCGTCCAAAAATTTGATGCTCGTGATTGTCCCCCATCCTCGCACATTCCCCTCTATATGTTGCTTAACCTCACAAGCCGACCTGCCGGGTTTCAGGCTCAGCCCCACTAGTGCCTCATCACAGAAATATCTTCGAAAACGCCCCGTGCTTCACCACCCCCTCCGAAGTTTCGCTTTAGCGGAGCTGGAACACCCATCTCTGCATGCTTTTCCGACGGGCCGATCTATAAGCTCCGCGAGATGCACATGCCTTGGACCGTGCTGCACGTTTCTAAAAGTTGACTGCGTGCATCGTATGCGTGTAGTTCCAAGGACGAATCAGTGCCAAATATGCGGCGCACTCCCGAGAAGATCTCGGAGCGAGGAAATAGTGAGCCCGTAAAACGCAGCAACAAATTTCCCGCGTATCTCTCCGTTTCCTTCCTCCGCTACCGTGCTTTCTGTCTCGTTCAGGCATGCTCTGTTGATGTTGTTTTCAATCCCCTTTTCTCCGGACTTTATGGAGATTTCGCCTCGCCTGTTTGCTTCGGTTACTGTCGCGTTTCACTATCGATTTTCTTATCTTTCATCCCAACTCCGTCGTCTTTCTTTTTTACTTCCTTCTTTCTTTCTTTCGTTGTTTTTTTCTTCTTTTTTTTTGTCGCTGAACTTTTTTCTTCGAGGCGGGGAGGTTCCGGTATTGTGTGCTTTTGAAAAAGTATACGTTTTAACAACTCAATAAAAAAAAGAAAGCGCGAAAGAAAGAGAGGAAAATATTTCGAAGAGTGTCAGCTGCGACAAAATCGTTCGATGCACACCGTTTTGTAAGCGTTGTGCAGAGGCACGCTGGTGACTGCTACCGTAAAGGATTGCATTTTGGAGTTGAAAAGGGTGGACTGCGTGGTTCTGTCTGTACCGTTTCGAACTCTTTGTCGAGAATGAATTGGTTGTAAGATAAGTTTCTCCGATTTAACGTTGGCCGTTTCCGGTGGCGCCGAAGGTTGCGAATTTGCACGCAGTGCCAGGATTGACAATGATTAAATGATTCGGAGGAAAGGAAATTGTTCGTTCTATAGCAAAATATTTCTTGTTACAAAAACATGAGAGAAGTAATGAAATAATTGGAAGCGCAAACCAACGGGACACAAGAGAAGAGACAAACAAGCGCAGTGCCCGTTGGTTTGCGCTTCCAATTATTTCATTATGAATTTGTACCAACTAGCCCGCCTTTCAACCCTTCTGTAAGAGAACTAAATTGGTGTTTTGGTATAATAGTTAGCGTTTTCATTAAATTATTGCCCGTCTGTCTGTCTGTGGTGTGTGTGTTTGATGATTGATATGTGGGGTTTAACGTCCCAAAACCACCATTGGTGTGTGTGTGTGTGTGTGTGTGTGTGTGTGTGTGTGTGTGTGTGTGTGTGTGTGTGTGTGTGTGTGTGTGTGTGTGTGTGTGTGTGTGTGTGTGTGTGTGTGTGTGTGTGTGTGCGCGTTCGTACGGTTCCGCGTTGCGCACTGCACAATAATATAAGAAGAGGCGTTGCCAATAATAACGACCCCACTGCACGCAAATTTGTTGCCGAGTTTGTGAAATTTACACATATCACATTTTTTTAAAAGAAAATGTACGAAAGGCGTCCCCGAGGCCTTCTAAATTCGCCGTTGATATTGTTCGTGAAATGCTTGGACCTTCATTCCTCTACCTTCTATTTCGTTCTTGCACACCATTTCCCAAGAGACAGACCACGCTCTGGTGTTATACTTTCTCTTTTTTTACGTGTTTCTGTTTTGAAGTAAGCTGTATCGACACAAAACCTGCTCGGAAATGTCGAAGTACACAAACACACACACTCACACGCAATTCACGATTGTAGTAGCATAAGCATATACGACGCCTCTGAACGTGCCCGCTTGTTGGCGCGCCTCCAAAATGCAGATGTGGCGTTGGCGGCGAAATATTCTGTCTGCCGCTAGTGGGCGGTGAACAAGACGCGCACATTGCGCTTCACGTCAACGCTCCGAATTGTGCGTTCACCTACAGAACAGTGAAAGCAATATTTTGCCCTATCTATCTATCTATCTATCTATCTATCTATCTATCTATCTATCTATCTATCTATCTATCTATCTATCTATCTATCTATCTATCTATCTATCTATCTATCTATCTATCTATCTATCTATCTGTCTGTCTGTCTGTCTGTCTGTCTGTCTGTCTGTCTGTCTATCTATCTATCTATCTATCTATCTATCTATCTATCTATCTATCTATCTATCTATCTATCTGTCTATCTGTCTATCTGTCTGTCTGTCTGTCTGTCTGTCTGTCTGTCTGTCTGTCTATCTATCTATCTATCTATCTATCTATCTATCTATCTATCTATCTATCTATCTATCTATCTATCTATCTATCTATCTATCTATCTATCTATCTTTGCGGCTTTGCGGCATTAAACTCCACACACTGATTAGTTAAATCAAGTCCACGTTGAAAAGCATGCGCGCGCAGGCCTCAAAGTTTCTCGTGCGCATAGAATCGTATCTACGTGTAGGTCATCATTTGTCGTTCTTGAACCACACTGAGCCTGCAATTTCCGCTTACACCTTGCGCACACACTGCGAGAAGAATCAGATGCTACGCCTCCACGAGGAATAATCTGCTTGCTCTATTTGTATCAGCTGCGCGGAGATTCGAAGTAAAAAGAATCTTGTTTCCAAAGCGGGATTGCCATTTCATCGCACTCGATTATACAGAGCTAAAACAAATGGTGAACGATGGGCGCTCCAAGTTTTTGCGATGTCGTAAGTAGATCGTGGGTGTTTTGCTTTGGCGTATATGGGGATGAAAAAAAGAAGCTTGCATGGCGTGTCGCGATGACTGTTCCATACATGGATTCCCGTTGCGTTGGACAAAGGAACCGCTTACTGAAGAAGGCCGATATCCGCCGTGTTATATCGTGCATGCGCAGTTCACTTCGATAAAGACATTACTGCAACCATTTTTTATGCAGGGGTGGCCCCCTGTGATAAGAAATATAGAGCTCTTGCTAGAAACGTGTGTTGAAACTCTCCGAGCATAACGTGTGCATTTGACGCCTCGCGCGCAACATGATAGGAGTGCAGACGAAGACATGCTTAATAAGCATCTGTGTGTCCGTCGTCTTTTTTTCGTCATAGTATCTTTCGGAGCAGGACGTTTAAGAACACCTAAAATTTAACCGCTACACCACCTCAGGGTTTCCGATGGTTTGCCAGTCACAAATTATTACCTCAATTCTTCGGGGCTTGCATTCACAAAAGAAAAAGTCTTAATCAAACAAGATTGTGCTAGAATATTGCCTCGTAGCAATATTTAAGCCGATCACGACGCGGAACATAGCATTAACCACGCCGCATGACCAATGGCGAAATACACGTAAGTTAAAGAAAGTGTTGTGAATACGCCTTCATGCCATCGCCCTTCCCATATTTGCAGCAGGAGTGGCGCGTCACAAGTGTTTATAAAGCTGACTGACTCGCTTGATGGATTCCGTGCTGAAGGGTTGTGTCTTCCGCGATCTCTGACGCCAACGTAGCTCTCGCCGATCAGCCCGCCGTCCGCGATCTCCGGGTGTCGTGCAGCTCTCGCCGATCGGTGCCACGTCCTTGGACTCCTTCGATAGTGTCCCCCATGTATCTTGCCTCTTCTCTCTTGGTTGGTTGGATGGTGTGACCCAAGAGGAATGGCTCGACCCACCACGGGGGATCGGCCATGAATCGCGGGGTAGTGGGATTTCGGGGGAAAGAAAGAAAAAAAAAGGAGGGGGATGCCTAAATATTTTTTTATATGAACGAAAAGCTTAGTTGCGCTAAGAGGCAGTTATGAATAGTTTAAAAATAAATCAACTAAAGATAAAATAAGAAAAGATAAAATACAGTAAATGATATACGAAACAGACTAATTACAAAAATAAGTAATGAGTATACGTGTACTTGTGAGATTAGCATGGCAGCCATCTTCATTCTTTTATATAGTTATATATAACTCCATATATGTCCCTGTCGCAATGACCTAGTGCCGAAGCCCCTAGGGAGAGTAGTGCCGTTGCAGACAGCTGATGCCCGTGTTTTTAGAAACCTGGTATTAGAAATTTTCGCCTTAAATTTCGATACCTGCGGCAATCTGTGAAAAAGTGCTCTATTGTTTCTGTTTGTGTACAATAGGGACCATGGGGGGAAGAAGCAAAACCAGGTCTGTAAAAATAAAGGTTTGAAGTTGGAATCGCAATTTAGTGAATGTCACTTCGAATTGTCTTGTTGAACACCAGGTGTTGTACCACTGAAACTTAAGTTGCTGAAAATCTGCGCCATTTAGAGCAGAAGAGTTGGTGTGTTCCTTTTATATACAGAAATTCCGGAATCGCGTGATTGTATATAGGCAGCAGAGTTTTAGAATATTCAGGACAGGGCCCTGAATTCATTCTGCCGCCAGTGTGTCCACCGCTTCATTTAGTTTTAGTCCAGTGCGCCCTGGCACCCAAACCAATCGGATAACATGAACGTGGTTGGGTATGTATACGTAAGAAGGCGATGTCTTTGGTGCTGTCAGAGCAATGCAAACTGATAAAGAATCGGTCAGTATAACAACCGAAGAGATATATGTTGGGAGCTTGCGCATGGCCAGAATCACTGCCAATGATTCTGCCTGGAATATCGGCGTAAAATCGGGCAGTCCCAGTGAATAAGGCCAATCTAATACTGTTGAGTAGATGCCTACTCCTGCTTTCTCGGCATTAACGGAAGCATCTGTGGCTATAACTGAACTTGTCTGTATAGACTATTGAGATGGCCTTCGAGCAACCCAATCAAATATCTTATCGGCAAAAGTTTAACATTTTAGGAAATACATCGTCAAACTCTAATCTTATCGTAGGATTCCGTCCCTGTGAGAAACTCACATCACGAATTTTTATCCCTAATGGCTCTAAACGTTTTTGCACGTGAACTATTTGAGGTCGACGTAGACGAGACCACTCACAATCAAAAAAATATGGAAGACTCGCTTATAAAAACTTATTGGGAGCGTCTCTTTGGTGAGGCATAGATGTTCACATATGTTTGAATAGTCAGTATGCGAAACCTGGTTTGTAGAGAGGGCACATGTGCTTCATGATAAAGAACGCTAGTAGCGACAAACCTAGGGAGGGCTGAACGTAAGCGCAATGCCTCACGCTCTATAGAAAGAAGAGGACGTAATTTATGAGTGGGTCCCCCACTGAACAACACACATATATACTCTAATATTTGGCGGAAATACATGCAGTATGTCAGCAACAAAGCTCTTCTACGCATTCCAATTCGACCATTGCTGATGCGCTTGAGCAACCCGATCGCACGTAATCCCTTGGTTGCAAAATACTCAATATGTAAACTCCACCTAAGATTTGCAGTGTATAATATACCCAAATACTTTAATGAGTCTACCTGCGGAATGAAGTCCTGTCCCTACATCAATGCTGTTGTCACAAGGGAACTCAATGGAAATGCAAGAAAAGCACTTTTCTTAACATTAAGGAACATGCGCAGGTCACTAAACCATGCTTCAAAAGCATTTAATAGATTGTAAAATGTTGTACAACGAGTGTATGTCATTAGAAGCTGAAAAAAATGGCTATATCGTCTGCGTATACATATACTTGCACTTAATAGTGACTATAGAAATAGAGCCTAATAATATATTGAACGAAATTGGTGAAAGAACGGATCCCTGAAGAACTCCCCTTGTATGTGTTTATTGATTGATTTCTGGGGTTTAACGTCCCAAAACCACTATATGATTATGAGAGATGCCGTAGTGGAGGGCTCCGGAAATTTAGACCACCTTTGTATGTGTTTATTGTTGTGAAGATAGCCCTTTCTGCGAACAATAAAATGTACGTACATTTAAAAAATTTTGAATCCATACAAGTATATATCCGGGAACGTTAACACTTTGAAGTTTACTAATCAATATATCGTGCTCCACGCTGTCGTACGCCTTAGCAATATCTAAGGTCATATAAGAGTGGCATATTGCTTTCTGTGCCGAGGAAGTTTAATTCTAGCTTCCAGGTCAACATGCGCACACCATATAGAGCAGCCAGGCCTAAATCCAATTTGAGATTCACTCAATGTATTATTTTGCTCTATCGAATTTTCAAGATGTTGATATAGAATGCATTTTATTAGCTTTACAAGATTAGAGGTGAGGAAAATAGGCCTAATGTAGTCTATAGCATAACCAGTTCTCTGTTGTTTTTTCAAGTAATGGTGTTACTTTAGCAACTTGCTAATCAAGATGCACCCAGCCATTTTATATAGAATTATGAAGTTAACAATATCGATGGGAGACAAATCAAACATAATTTTTATTATCGCTGTAGTTATGTTATCAGGATCTGGAGATGAAGCTGGTAGTGATTATACTACCTCTGATATCTCTTCTGGTGTTGTTGCCTTGTATTCATTAACTTTTTCTGTGTCCGACAAAGGGTGGGGTAGCACCGATCTAAAGCAATCTTCTAAGCCTTTCCCGATTGCTTCCAATGACTGCGATGATGCAGGTGATAAACAAATCGATTCTAGGTTTATTGGTGTCGGAACAATCTTTCTCTGTCGTAAAAACCTAAAAAGCGCTTTCTTATTTTTTGTCTCCGACATATAATTGTAATGTCTAGAGTTGTACTCTTCTTTTACTCTCTCAACCGGTCGTCTGAATGTGGCAGCAACATATTTATAGTCTTTCCAATTACGCGGACACTGGTTGTAGATTAGTTTTTTCCTTGCTGCCTTTCGTCACCTATAGTCATGATCAGAGTCAGTGTTCCACCATTGTGAATGAGTACTACTTCTAGTTGACTGCTTACTGAATTTGGATTCATTCATAGTGGCACCTAATAGCTGACACAAGTTAAGCGCCTTTGCCTGCTCGATTTGTCCTGCCTGTTCATTTAAGCGTAATCGAGATGTATCTTTAAATTTGGTGTAATTAACATAATTTCGGACATATTTGTTTGTTGAAGCAAGCCGGTATAATATTTCAAACAATATTGGAAGGTGATCACAATTTGTGGCTGATGTGATGGTGGACCAGGATGAAATGATACAACCTGAGTTGGAAAAAGTAAGGTCTATTACAGAACGTGATAGGCCAGATACATAAGTGGGGAATCTGAAATTCACACATTGAACGCCGTTCAGACTGTACCATTCTAATAACCGTTTTCCACTGGCATCAGATCTATAACCCCATGTTATATGGTGTGAATTGAAATCTCCTGCTATGATTATATCTTTTTTTTTGCACACAGCTACTGCGGAATCTATTAAAGTAGTATTCACAACACCTGCGGGAAAAGAAGCATTGATTATTGAACATAATGTATAACCAGGAATAGATATATCTATTACTAAAATTTCACTTTCTGTCGATGTAAACTGATATGCTATCTTCGCTCTGTGGATAAATGTCGTAGAGATGCAAATCGCTAACCCCCCTTTACGTGTACGGCGATCTAAACGAAAGCAGTGGTAGTGTCTAAGATTAAAACGTTTTTCCGTAGATAACCATGTTTCTTGCAATGTAATTGCTTCAGGAGAAAATTCGGTACAAATATGTGAAAGATCAGCTGCTGCAGCGAGAATTGAGTGACAATTCCACTGAAGCACTTTCAATGACCCTATGTTGAAGGTATACCAGCGGCCTCAACTGCCTTCTGGAGAATATTGTCCTTTAAGAAATCATCCTTCTTCAGCGGACTGCTGTCCTGGCACTTTTTTTTACTTCAATCTATGGAGTATGGTGGATTTCGGTGAGTAAGGGGTAGCCCGGCGTTTTGCGGCTCTATTGTCCAAATCCATATTTTTAACATTTTTTTGAAGTGGTCTCGGAGCCACTCGCACCGTACTGTTCGCAAGGAGGTGGAAGAGTATCGCTGTACTCCAATGCAGTTTCTGCCCCAGATGCAATTTCTGGCGTGGTTTCATCTGTGCCTTCGTGGGTAAGCGCGATACCTGTATCAAGAGTACTATTTCCTGCACTATGTAAGATCTGGGTCATCTGAGTCGTCAAAACTTACCCGATTGCCTCTGACAGGGTAGACAACAGGGCGTTCAGTGCTTTCGACATGGCCTTTTCGACAGCATTTGCCACAACTTCCCCTATAGAGGTTTCCAAAGCTTTAGAGTGTCGAGCAGCAGCTTCATCGTACCTGTACGATCTGTCTAATATTGTGGCTCGAGCTTCCCGGCGTGAACATTGCTTCCTTTCTATAATCTCTAAAATTTGGAGCTCTTGAAGCCGGGCAGTTTGAATGATCAGCAGGGTGAACACCTTGGCAAAGACAGCATCGTTCATTTTGCGAGGAACACGTTTTCGGGTCATGCTTTTCTCCGCATATGCGGCATCGAAGAGACGATAGGCACCGGCCCCTTAACGGAATGGACATATCGCCAGCACTGCATGCATTGAAGGGGGGGGGGGGGGCGAGAGCCTTAACTCTGTCTGTAAATTTAAGTTCATGCTAGTCTTTGTTGCTCTGCTTACGCCTGCAAAAGTTACAATGACCGACCCTGTGGGGACTCTTTTTTTTTTTTCTTCCACGACTCGTGAGCATCGGTACGCTGATATGGCCCTTGCAGCTGAAAACATTTCTAGACCTTGAGGAGCACAGACTCAAATCTACACCACGAACTAGGCCTTTCACGCAAGCGAGATGAGCCGGAATAAATGGGCTCACCAGTTGAGATGCAAACGCGGTGCACTTTAAAAGGTCAGAAATGCAGGCCTGGTCCGGAGGGCAGCACAAACTACCGCCCTTCCAAACTGTCGGACATCGGTGATATTGTGGTAGAGTGGGGTCGCTTTCCCCAGCTCCTCCTGAATAACCTTCGGATTCTTGACACGGATTAGTCCCCCATTGGTCGGTACTAGGGCAACAGGAACTCTATGGATACCACTGTGGAAAAAGGCCTCTATGGGCATGTCTTTAGTGGGAAGAGAGGCGGTCCAGAGGAAAGACCTCTGGCCAGGAGAGGAAAGCGACATTAGGTACTCATAGTACAGTCAGGTCAGAGAGCAGAGAAAAAAATAGAAATCGAAAAACTGAAATAAAACAACTGCAAAGCACTGCAGCCTGACACACAAGCGACACCCCGCGGGCAGGTCGTACCGGACCACCGCGTACTAGAAGGCAGACTCAGCGGGAGCTTGACGTGGCGACCGTACCTTCTCCTGTTCTCTACACTTGTGTCCGGCGAGTGCTTCGTCTTCTTTATCTTATCTCTCTTTCTACTATTCTTTTCATACCCTTATACCTCCTCAACAAGAAGCTTAGCCATGTCGCCTATTATTGTATTGCTGCTATTGCAGGAGCGAATTCGTAAGGCTTGATTGATTGATTGATATGTGGGGTTTAACGTCCCAAAACCACTATATGATTATGAGAGACGCCGTAGTGGAGGGCTCCGGAAATTTAGACCACCTGGGGTTCTTTAACGTGCACCCAAATCTGAGCACACGGGCCTACAACATTTCCGCCTTCATCGGAAATGCAGCCGCCGCAGCCGGGATTCGAACCCGCGCCCTGCGGGTCGAATTCGTAAGGCTATAGATGACGCTAATAGATGTAACGTCATCTATCGAATTCGTAAGGCTATAGATGACGTTACATCTATTAGTATCATGTTTATTTCTTCTTGCGCTGCTGCACAAGCGCGTTTTTATTCTCTATATATACGCTGGAAAAGTCTGTATCTATGTGGTCTTAAATAAATTAATTGTTGTGGTCTGCTGTCGGCTCTGCCCTTCAGGCCCAATGAGGCTTAGCAGGCCAACTTTGTATCAATATATAAAACATATGAAGTTTAATAAAGTGTGTAAATTAGGCAGACAGAAATTAGCTACACCTTCTTTTCCCTAAACAACCACTTACTAATAAAGCTGAGTTGTTGAGCACGCACATTCGACTCGGATTTCGATACTCTACGTGTTCTGTAATTTCCTTGAATATATTTTAAAAGCCGGGTTTCTTTACTATTCGTTTTCTGTGATTTGCAAGACGCAATGTGATTTGTTCGGTTGCTTTTCTTTCTTTCTTTCTTTCTTTCTTTCTTTCTTTCTTTCTTTCTTTCTTTCTTTCTTTCTTTCTTTCTTCTTCCTTTCTTTCTTCTTTCTTTCTTTCTTTCTTTCTTCTTGCCTTCCTTCTCTCTTTCTTTCTTTCTTTCTCTCTTTCTTTCTTTCTCTCTTTCTTTGTTTCTTTCTTTCGTCTTTCCTTCTTTATTTCTTTGTATTGCTTTTTTCTTGGTCACTACAGGACTTCACCGTTCTAACGCTCTCGTCTTGCCGCAACCGCTTTTAACGACACACAAGTCCGTCGTAATACCGTTTCCCGCAAACGCTACGAAACTTAAGCTTCAGAAACTGCAGGCCATTACCATTGACTGTGCAACCGAGCCAACACAGTTCAAACCTGCGTAAACGTGTCATTTTTTTCTTGGAAATGACGTTGAAGCACATTCATCCAACGCGATGTGTTGGCTATTCATCGTAACTGTAGAACAGGACGCATACAAACTCAGGAAGCGTCAAAGATAGATAGAGAGAGTACAAAGAGACGACTATGTGTTTGAGTCTCTTCGTTGTGTTTTCCTTTAGTCATTGCAGATTTTTCTGCTCTGTTTCAGTGGGCATTCGTAATTACGTCATTTTCCCTGAATCACGGCGTCTTGAGGCTGCCCAACCACATCACGGGACAAAAGCTGTATATACAGTATCTGTAGATAGCATCCACTACAACGGCGTATCTATCAGCATTGACGCAAATATGAAGAGGAAGAAGGAGCATGTGGATTGCTGATGAGGTGGCGGGAAGTGCCCACTATACACCGATGCATCTGACAAGTGCACTGATGCAATAGAGAGGCAGAGGAAGAACAGGGGACCGCTCTTTGTTCTTTAACAAATGCAACAAGATGAGGTGGCGGGAAGTGCTTCTGAACACTACCAGTGATGGTGGCCATTCGGGTGTCCACCTTAACCCCTTTGATGCCCGCCTCGTGGTTACCGTCATTAATGTGCATAAACCGTATAGTATACCGTCGCTTCTTTTCGTGGGTGGTCACGTATAAGTGGGTCGATTGGGTGCTCTTCGGGACGTAGCCTGATGAAATGAGAACTGAACAACCAAGAAATAGGTACGTTACCTCTCTGCTTGATTGCAACTGCTTCTGGTGCGAGTGTTCGCTTAGAGCTTCTCCGGAGACATGGGAGGTGGTCGACGGAAGGAATATAGGCGAATGTGGTGAATTATTCATCGCATGGAAAGTGGAAATGGAGACAAAGGCACTGGCGTGCTGACGATGCATCAGTCTTTGCACTATCGAAGAAAGAGCCCATCTGAATTTGAGATTGATGCTGTGTTCTGCTGGTCCTCTGAGAGGACGTTCTTGCTCCTATCTTACTTTTTTTCTGCTTGCCTCTTCGTTGTAGTACATGTTGCCCTCGTCAGTCTTTCTGTCGTTGTTGCTACCCACTTTCGACAATGCACTTTTTGGGGCGCCGTCTTATCTCGTACGTGCGATAAATGTGTTTCCGTGGATGAGTAACTCGTAGTGGTTCTCTAAATATTCTAAACGCAGCTTGTCTCGGTGTTTCTATGTTTGAGCGCCTTTGGCTCCAGATGCTTACAGTGTACGAAAAAAAAAAAGAAGTTTTGGATTTCGAGCACTTTTCAATGCTCGACATCTTTTCTATATGCGCGAAACCGTACGCCGCTCATCTGGTACGACCGCGTTTGTTGACGCCGCACTTACAGACGGTGCCGTGACTTTGAGACTGCGTATGGATTGAGGCAAACGCAAAAGCATCGCGCGATCAATCACCCAGACTAGCGGAACGAATGAGTGTTATAATCACTGCTCTTAGCAGGGCCATGCGTGGTACAGAATATCGAAATGACTTGAAAACCAGTACTTGCTATTGTTGTGTTCATGTGGGAGGTAGTGAAAAAATACTGCCCCTCCACCAAGTAACACGAGAGGAGAGGTGAGCGACGTCTGTCCCATACATTGGCTTAATAGGGAAGGCGCTGCACTGAACCCTCGCCCCGCCCCTCTCAACTCCCCGAAGAGGAACTCTGCGCACTCCTATAGTGAGTAGGTTTCGATAACTAGTTTAGTTCCTGTGATTTTTTTTCTTCACGAATACCACCCCTTCACACAAGTCACGCAACAGTCACCGAAAGATGGCGCAACAACTACATGACCGTTACAAACTACAGGGCTTAAAAAGGGCTAATAAAGACCTTGAAAGCACTTGCTGCCAAATTATAGTTCAAAATTGGGGTACTTAACATACATGCATCCATCCAACAGAAAGGTTGGAAACAAGCGGGTACACTTTTGCTGACTCAATAAATATCGTGATATCCTTTCTGTACCTCAAGACCATGGTTACACCATGGTCAAGACTAACTGTAACTCTCCGATCACTGCAGCGTCAGCATGAAAACAGAACTCTATGTCAGTTTCTTCATTACTGGTGCTTAAAAATGTGTTCGTTGTTCTGATCCCCTCACAAAGAAGCTATCCACGCGTCGCAAGTCGGCGAGCAGCACGCGACATTGTAAATCGACTCAGCTCGCTGTCTTTAGTTCTCTTAACTGCCCCGTGTCCAAACTCGACCCGTTGGTGTGAACAAAAGCACACTGCAATCTGCAGCGTCCCCTCGAAAAGAGAGATCTTCATCGGGACTTCCGAGAAGTGTTTGAGGCCACGGTCAACAACTTTATTGCACTCGACATTTCCCCAAAACAACGCTTATTAGGTGCTGAAAAGGGTTTTCGTGACGACGCATCTAAGTGATCTATCTATCTATCTATCTATCTATCTATCTATCTATCTATCTATCTATCTATCTATCTATCTATCTATCTATCTATCTATCTATCTATCTATCTATCTATCGATCTATCTATCTATCTATCTATCTATCTATCTATCTATCTATCTATCTATCTATCTATCTATCTATCCTTCCATTCATCCATAAAGACTTTCAGCTATTATTTGTTTCCAGAAAAGCTTCATGACCACGCATACCCGCATGGTCAACTTACAAGCCTTACAAATTTCAAGGCAAGCTGCACAGAAAACCAAGCACGAATAGAAGTCAGACAAAAAACCATACGGAGTAGGCGCCTTTGAACTATTGCTATTTCCGTGTGGCGTGAGTCACTGCTTTATTATTTATTGTTTCCCACGAGAAACGCGGTTTTGCTCTGCCCTGATAGATGATGCGCCTTCGTCCAGCGTACTGTTTACGCCCGCGTGTAGCGGGTGTAAACGGCGGCAGCTCAGCCCCGATCTAACTTTTTTTGGGGAAGCCGAAACAGCGGAGGAAAGCAGAACGAACACAGATATCGGAAGGAGCTGTAAGAGAAGGTGGGGCGGAGAGAGTGAGAGCTGACGAGCCAATAGAGACAGATGCGCAAATGACCCTGGCGCTATTGATCTCTGACGGCTTCGGCCAACGACGATCAAACCGCTCGCGTGGGTTGCTTTCATCCGAGCGTACAAACATGTAGCGAGTACCGTGCCCGTTCGACAGACAGGCAATGAGCAGGGACAAAACGCTATATATGTGCTCCAGCGGCAAGGGAAAGGAACGATGGGGTTAGGCTTAGGGTGGCCACTGTTAGGGTTAGCGTGCCATGTATAGAAAGAAAGAAAGAAAGGAAGGAAGGAAGGAAGGAAGGAAGGAAGAAGGAAGGAAGGAAGAAGGAAGGAAGAAGGAAGGAAGAAGGAAGGAAGAAGGAAGGAGGAAGGAAGGAAGGAAGGAAGGAAGAAGAAGGAAGGAAGGAAGGAAGAAGGAAGGAAGGAAGGAAGGAAGGAAAAGGAAGGAAGAAGGAAGGAAGGAGAAGGAAGGAAGAAGGAAGGAAGAAGGAAGGAAGGAAGGAAGGAAGGAAGGAAGAAGGAAGGAAGAAGGAAGGAAGGAGGAAGGAAGGAGAAGGAAGGAAGGAAGAAGAAGGAAGGAAGGAAGGAGGAAGAAGGAAGGAAGAAGGAAGGAAGAAGGAAGGAAGGAAGAAGAAGGAAGGAAGAAGGAAGGAAGGAAGAAGGAAGGAAGGAAGAAGGAAGGAAGGAAGAAGGAAGAAGGAAGAAGGAAGGAAGGAAAGAAGAAGGAAAGAAGAAGGAAAGAAGGAGAGAAGAAGGAAAGAAGGAAAGAAGAAGGAAAGAGGAAGGAAGGAAAGAAGAAGGAAAGAAGGAAAGAAGGAAAGAAGGAAGGAAGGAAGGAAAGAAGAAGGAAAGAAGGAAAGAAGGAAGGAAGGAAAGAAGGAAAGAAGGAAGGAAAGAAGGAGAAGGAAAGAAGGAGAAGGAAATCTGATGCAGCGAAGAATCAAGACAAGTGGTGCCAAAGCATTGCGCTCGTTAGCGGAAAGGACGAGCGGCAAGCTTTTGTCGCGAGGCGGGGTTAAGTCTTGCACGGCACCCGTGGCGATTGACGCATGCTCTAGCGCTGCCCACTGACGCGCGAACGGATAAAGGTACTACGCGTTAAGCCCGCCCAATTTGTGGCTGATGGGCACGGGTTCTTTGTGGCGGTACTCTATAGTAAAGACGTGTATGTATGTATGTATGTATGTATGTATGTATGTATGTATGTATGTATGTATGTATGTATGCATGCATGTATGCATGCATGCATGTATGTATGTATGTATGTATGTATGTATGTATGTATGTATGTATTATGTATGTATGTATGTATGTATGTAGTATGTATGTATGTTGTACGTTGGATGGTGACGTAGCCAGTACATAGCCTGCCAGCACATCGCGGGCTCAGCATGCATCATAGTATGTGCAGAGAGAGAGAGAGAAACAACTTATTTCATGTATAGTGTAATCGGAAGCAAAAGTTTGCGGGATCTGCAGCTCGTGGTGGAGCCGTGGAAACTGCATGGCTGCGCCACCTACCGTGACGCGGCGTAGTGTTGGGGCTATCATCCGCGGCCTCGGCGATTATCGATGGCGCGTACAGACAATGCGCATTTTGTTTGATCTAATCTAGGAAGCCGTGGCGGATAAGCTCAACACCATGCCACGTTACGGTAGGAGGCACCGCAATGCAGTTTCCCGTCGCTCCGCCACGCACTACAGGTCCCGCAAATTTTTTGCGGCCGGCAGTAAGTAGCCAGCCAGCGTCATCGTGAGCAGGGCCATTGCCTGAAAGTCTTTCTCCTGGAGGGGGATAGAAGGGGAGTTGATTACCCGGTTAAGCGCCCTTTATGCACATTCCTGCAGGCGTCTGTATTTGTGCGTGCATATACACGAATGCAAAGCGGGAAAACGCCAGGTTCGCTCGGAACATGCACATCAGTCGCAGCGAAAGCGGGAGGAGTGGTCTTTCTAGAACCAAGTGTAAACTGTCTTGGTGCAGCTGCGACAAGTACACTTGCAAGGTTCCCACTAAGCATTGATTGCTTCAAGTTTTCTTTTTTGTTTCCTCACACTATCGATACTTGGAATGGTCTCCCGGGCTCTCTGCGCAAGCTGTCAAACGATGAATTCATTGAACAATTGCTAAACTTTCTTCACTGATCAGCTGTGTATACTTTCCTGATAATCTGCCCATTCAGTGTGTATACTTCAGTGTGTATACTCAATGTGTATACTTTATTTGTGTTATATTTAATGCGACTAAATGGTGATTTAGTGTGACTTAATGCATTGTATTTTATCTTGTGTTGTACTCACTCCTGCAATATCTTGCTGTGCAAGATGCAGTATTTGTAAATAATAAATAAAGCCATTAATCATCATCTTTATTTGTGCAGTACGAAGCCTCGACTGTTACACTATGCGTCGTTCTGTGGAGTGGTGAAGCACTCGCTGCAGTTCCGCAGGGCACGGTGATCAAGTGGTTGAGATGCCCGGCTGCTGACCCACAGTTCGCGGGACCTAAACACGGCCGCGCCGGCTGCATTTTCGACGGAAGCGAGAATGGTTGTGGTGCGTGCTCTTACTATGATTTGGGTTGTGCGTTAAAGACCCCTGGAAGATCGAACACCCCCCTCCTGATTACGCAAGTAAACGCGAGCACGAAAGGTGACGCTTACAACGAAGCTAACAAGCAAAAATAAAAACGTAAAAAAATGAAAGAGCAGGGCATCCAACTAAATGCCGAATTTCTCAGTTTCGGACAATGGAGGAGGACAATTAATCCCCATCCCTATCCCGATAATGTACGCAAGCAGATTCAACCGGGTCTATTATTCGAGCTCGAAAAAGAAGGGGGGGGGGGGGGCTGTGGATGCCATTGTTGGTGCACGCTCTGATTCTTCCATTGTTCCCACGTGGGGTCGTCGTCGTCGTTCAAAGCACGAATCGAACAGCGCCTCGAACCAGCGATGAGCGCGGTGATTTGCTGAGCGCGATTTCGCCATTTTTCGCTGCCGCAGCCACAAGCGATGCCACTGAGCGGCGCTGCTTCTTGGCGGTTCCATTGTTCACACGCGATTTCGTCATTAATTGAGTCACACTTTCTGTATACTCGCTGCCCCGCTTTTGGTCTCTTTCGCACAGTGGGAAACGGGGTGTGTCCAATCAGTTCTACTCTGTAACACGCCGTGTACACTGCTTTTGAGAATGCCCTATTTTTCCTCTTTCTTTCCTTCTTTCTTTCTTCGCTTCTTTCTTTCTTTATCTTTCTTCTCTTTCTTCTTCTTTCTTTCTGTTCTTTCCTCTTTTTCTTTCTTTCTTTCTTTCTTTCTCTCTTTCTTTCTTTCCTTCTTTTTTCTTTCTTTCTTTCTTTCTTTCTTTCTTTCTTTCTTTCTTTCTTTCTTTCTTTCTTGGGGTTCTAAGGAGTAAGGGCGCTGTGTGCGCCTGTCAACTTACTCCGATGCGTAAACATTTACCCACTGGCTCTATTTTGATTGTATTGTATTGTATGAGATAGATAATAATTTTGTTTACAAGTAACAATTTCTTTATGACTACCCGGGCGATGGTGAAATTCAAACCGTCGGGAACTTTGTCGTGCTACAAGATATCATTAATTTTAGTCAGCGTTTTACGCGTTACCAACCGCGTCGTATACACAGACACAGTTCACAACATTTATTAACAGGCATATAGTTATGCATTTTTGTCTTTATTAACACTTTTTTTCACATTCGATTTTATACGATCGAGAATGTTCCAAACCGCACACGCTCAAGAGAGAAGTGAGAGATCAATTAGAAGTTACGCCTTGCGTATTATTTCTCATCGTGTAAATTAAAGAGATATGCGCTAATGGTGTCATCGAGTAGAGGCGGATCGCGGTCACAGCTAACACTTTTTCATATGCCTGACTTGATCACTTTTGGCGTCTGATCGAAACAGCTTTTACGCACCCTCCCTTGTACATACCCGCAGCATTAAAACGAGGAATGTTACTTTGTTATATACACTTAAAACATGTGCCTGCATATAAGACCGTTCTTTTTTCATTGATACCCGCTTTAAGTCCCGCGTTTTTAATGACGGAACTATACGCGGGCCATGCGTGACTGAACGCGATAACAGGTATACGTGCTAAGCGTCAAATAATTATGCCCCACGGTCTGACTTTTCTCGCTTCTTCGCGAGGCGAGGCGATGGTTATTTAAAAATAATGGCCCTAAATTATAGAGCGGCCAGCGTATCTAATCATCTCGGCACGTGGTTATCGAGCGGCGTATACTTTTAAGCGTGTCCCCAATCTATTTCCAGTCCAAGGAATTTTCATTATTTCGTGCAGCAGTGTATAGCGCCTCTTCTTGCATCTTGTGGAGTATGTCATTTTAATCATAGAGCTTCCTAAAATTAACTAGAGAGGAGTGTGGCGCTGCGATCGTTCTGTGACCACGGGAATGATGTATACTACACGGATTTGCATATAGTCTTCATACTTACGGGTGGCATATCGAAATTGTGGCTTAGTTTATTGCTGGATTTCGGCTTCGTTGCGAAAAAAAGAATGAAGCGTTTCGAATTTTCTGACCCCATTTGGAATGGTCAGCATAAATGATTAAGGTAGTGAAGCGCAACTGCTGAACACTTGCCGACTGTTCTTTTGTGACAAAGCAGCTTCAAGCCACACGAACCCAAAATGAACGTGAAGTACGAAGGCTAGGAAAATTCGTGTACTACCCATAAATGTCATGCTCGCTGAAGTGCCATTCGCTGTAGCGCTCATAGACACTAGCGCCAGAGTTTCGTCCAGTATATATATGGGAAACTATATGGTTTTAAAATATATACATGTGATAACACTTTCCTGAAAAAAAAATATAGCATTCATTTCTTATTGCTTCTTGGGGCATGTCTTAAAGGTGATACTTAAGCTTCACCGTTGGGTTTCGAAACTGTAGTTGTCTTGATCACCCTTTTCTCACCCTCTTTCTATCTCCACCTGTCCTCGCTCCACTATCTTTCACTTACATCGAATGAAGCTGATAACACTTCTTTTGTTTCAGCTATCTTATGTTTCCTCGCTGTCTGAATGCATAATGCCAGCATCATGATGAAAAATGGAATCAAATGGGGCGACGTCCAGGGAGAGATGCCATAGAGTTGCTATATAATTCTCACGTCCGAGTCTCCCCGGCAAAATAGCGGGTCTTAATTGCTTTGACGCGTCACGCACGTCATGTTGCGACCCCGTGTTTAGTTCATTAATAACCGCCAAACCTGTGTGTGCGTGTTTTCAATGGCGTGTCGCGGGCAAAGCACGAATTAATTCCGCAATCGTTAAACAGGCGACTCGCATAATTATCGATCGTTGTTTCCTCGCGTCTTGACCCTCCACCCCTTTCCTTTGTCTGTCCCGGACTTTACGCCCAGCTATACGCCGCCTTCGACCACGCCTATATCATTGGAGCTTGCGTTCATATGAATACTTATTTAAACTAACAACGTCTTAAAGGCTTATCTCGTTTAGGAAGCTCAAGCTTCCCTTCCTATGAGGTCACACTGCACATTGAAAAAAATAAGCTACTTGCGATATGGATAAAGAACTCGGGCATCAGACTTGTATGTATAGGGTGCCTCAACCTATATGATCCTTAACCTCCTATTCATTCAAGGTGGTCAACAATCTGCAAAGATGCAGAACTTGTCAGTTATTGCTGCATGTAAAAAAAAAAAGACAAAACTTACTCTGAAAAGCGATAGGTGTATATAGAGCACAAGCACGAAAGCGCCGCGCTGCTTTCCATTGCGTGTCACTGAATCAAGATATTAAAAAAAAATATGGCAGCATCGCATGGCCAAGCCTAAATAAAGTGTTCACCTCGGTGTTCTTCCTTGCTTCTTTTTTGCTTCATTTTGTCTTTCTGTTTTTTTTGTTTGTTTTTTTGTATCGCTTTTTTCGTGTCTGTTTATATCTCTCTTTTTATGTTTTTGTTTGTCTTTTTATCTTTTTATGGCTTTATTCACTTTCTTTCTTCTGTGTTTCCTAGCATTTTTTATCTTCTTCTTTCCATCCATTTCCCCCTCTTCGTTTTTCACGCGTTCGCTTTCGTTTGACACTCAGACTTGCTGTACACGGCTTTCCCAATTCCTGTGGCGCGTGTCCTCCTGGGAAGTTTTCCGGTTACAGACGCGCCCTAACCTGAGCTCCGTGCACGCCATTTAGCCCGAGCTCTCCCATAATGACGCTTTTCCCGCATGGGGGAGTGTATCCACGCTTGCACACATGTTCTGGGAATGCAATCCAACGTACATTGATACCGATACCACTTTGGCCAGGTGGAAAGTCGCCCTCCGTTGCCTCTTTCTGGCCGATCATCTCTGGGTCGTCCAACAGGCCCGCAGAGCGGCCGACAGGTGGAGTATATAGCGGTCTCATGTGCATGGGAGTCGCCTGCGGCGTGCTAACGTGCGTCTTAGTGGACATCAATAAAGTTTAGGATCCACCACGCAAACTATTACACATTCACTGTTGAAGGGACACTAAAGAGCAAAACTATTTTTCCCGTATTAGTAAAGGGCGATTTCAAGATTCCGAAAACACCACTCTTGCCGCTACAAGACGCTTGGTACAAAAGAAAACACGCGAAAAGAAGAGGTGGTTGGAGACGCCACCTTGAAATTCCCGCGCCAAACACCGTGACGTAAGAAATTTTGAAGCCGTCCAGCTTCTGATCGATAAAAATGAAGTGTATACATTGTGATCTGTGCCCCGCCGCGGTGGTCTAGTGGCTAAGGTACTCGGCTGCTGACCCGCAGGTCGCGGGTTCAAATCCCGGCTGCGGCGGCTGCATTTCTGATGGAGGCGGAAATGTCGTAGGCCCGTGTGCTCAGATTTGGGTGCACGTCAAAGAACCCCAGGTGGTCAAAATTTCTGGAGTCCTCCACGGCGTCTCTTATAATCATATGGTGGTTTTGGGACGTTAAACCCCACAAATAAATCAAATCATTGTGATCTGTGGGAAGGAGGAAACGAAAGAACAGGAAGGGGGAAAAAAAACAGGGATGTTAGGCACCATAAAACGACCGGTATATGCTGCCTTACACTGGGGACAGGGATGTGGGAGTTTGAAATATGCAGAGAAATAGAGAGAGAGCAGAGCGTGCGCACGCAAAGTCGCACTTCTCTGTCATCATAATAGCATCAGTCTGTAACCGCTGGTACAAATCTGTTGCTTTCAAAAAGCTGAGGACTGCTTTCATCGCCTTCACCCGTGATGACGTCTGTAGGTGTTACGGACCTAGCACACGAAGTTTTGCGAAATATCATTGAAAGAATGTGGCGAAAGTAGAAAAAATATGTGCTGAATTTTGTTTTATGTCACGCACGAATATTTCGGTGGGAAATTGAAACATCAATATTGGTTTCTTCGGTAATAGTGAACAGGGAAATTTACGGCAATACAGTTCTCAGAGTGCAGTTTATAAAACTAAACCAAGTCATTGTTTATCTTCAGTGTCCCATTAAAAGCTATCGCTTACTTTGATGTGTAAGGAATATTTAGATAACAGTGCCGTAGGCGCAACTTGTAGTCATTTTCTTTATTTCACGGGCTTGGTTATCTAATAATGACATTAATTTCGAAGATTATGATTCGGTATTTCTCTCGTTCTTTATTGTTTACGAGTAAAAGAAAGAGAGAGACTTCGACAAGCAGAGTGAGAAAAAAAAAGATATACTTTGTCTCATTAACTTCTCGCGTTGATATCCAGAGGCCGCATTTTTTTTTTCTTGTCCTTTAGTGTAGATGAAGTGTAATGACCTTATCTGACCATGGACTTTTCGAGAATGAGCGAGTGAAACAATTTTATTACGGGGCTTTTAGATGGAGATGTTCCTTTTTAATTAGGCTGGTGATCAAAACCACAGAACGAGAGGCTTCGAATAGGGCCCTAATTAGCGCAGTCGATTGCGTAAGGACGCTGCAATTGCACAAGTGATTGTGCAATGCCATGTTAGTATAGGATATATTATGTAGATTTCGTGAAATTTATATGAAACTTGGGGAATATCCTAAGACAGCGAAGTTGGGTGATTTTTTTTCTTTCTTATAATAATAATAATAATAATAATAATAATAATAATAATAATAATAATAATAATAATAATAATAATAATAATAATAATAATAATAATGGTAGTAGTAGTAGTAGTAATGGTAGTAGTTTGCTCTAGTTATGTTGTTAATGGCCACTGGGACCTCAATTTTATCGCAGGTACAAATTTTCTATGGATATCGTCGATTTCCTGCACCATTCACAAGCATTGCATATGCAGACAACTGCACGTAATTCTGTCACTTCGACGCTAGAATTTGGGTGGTATACACACTAAACAAAAATGACCTGAAATAACCTCAAAAACTGGTTAAACCATTTGTCCTCTAGCGCACCACCTTTGCTGGGTTTTTTTTACCACCTACTACCGAGGTAAAAATTTACTCTCGTGCTAACTGAGTTTTTGAACGTAGCGAGAGTAGTAATTATTTACCCCAGTGAGGTTTTCAGCGAGTATAGAGAGAGTAAATTTTTACTACCTTCACAAGGTTTTTGAGGTGATTACTGGGAGTTATTTCTGGTGGTAAAAAAAAATAAAAATGACGGGTGCATTCGCCCAGAGTCGACAAATTTATTGAATAGCAGAATCGATTGCATTTATTGAACGGTAGAATTGCTGACACATACACTCACATACAGACAAACACGCACACACAACAAATGCAGAATAATACACCACTAGCACAGACTGCGCGCGTTGCTCAACTACACTTCGACAATCCGGTATATATATATAGGCACGACTTTTTGACCGGCAATGTAGTACCGGTAGGAGAGTTCTTTTTTGCATCGATTAACAACAACGCTTGAAGGTGCAAGCGTAAGCTTCAGGTGGGCTGCAGGGCACTAAATGTCACACCAACCTTTTATTATAAATCTACACGATCTCACCTTTTTGATTATCCAATAATTGCTTGGCACGCCGGGCTCTTTGCCCCACGCGTGTTAGCACTGCTGATGCACAAGTCCACAAAATATACCTAAGTACGCACAAAGCATGGTAGCTCAATGATTTTCATTCAGCGACGGTGCACAAACACAGTAGCAGCACGTATTCATCACAACGGGCGTAGAAGAGCGGTCCACGCCTGCATACAAGCTGCTTACCGACGGCGTTCTAGGCCTTTTTGAGGAGCACGGCTATCCGATAAAACACAGCTGGCGATTACAGAACACATATCCTGTGCGAATTTCGTCGTCATTTCAGACACAAATGAACACGTCACCGCTATCTTACGGGGACGGGGCGGTGTATGCACACTTCCAACGAAAGACCACCATCCGGGTTTTCTTCGTGCTCACGGGCAGCCTCTTGTTGTTTCCGTCTGCCTCGTATCGGCTTCGCGCTACATGTTTGAGAACAGTTGGTGCATGAGGTGGGCAATTCGGGCAGCACTTTACTCATGCAGACATCGCCTACTGTGGAACAAAATATATGCGATGCTTCTTTCACCTGCCCCGGCGACACACTCCCACTGGTCACTGGTGGCCACGGCTCGGTGACGACGACAGAGTGAAGCCTTTTGCTTATTGCTTCTCCAGCAGGCAGGCACGGACGATGACACCAGATTGATTTTGTTATCACTGGCAGATCTTCACGATTCGGCTCGGAAGTGAGATATCCGCGACGAGCAGGTTCGGAGGCGCTCGGAAGAGCACGGTCGCTCGGTGATGTAGGAAACACGTGAGATCCATCAGCCCAACCAGACACACAGATACCGAGCTTCTTGCACTGTCTGTCTCCAAAGCCACCGCCGAGCAAAAGCAACAATTTGCGAAAATATGCAGGACGACTTTCCACAGCAGGTTTTCTTTCTTTTTTCCTTTTCTCTTTTGAGAGCCCCCCCCCCCCCCGTCTTTTTCTCTTTTTTTTTTCGTTCAAAGAATGCTGTTCTCGCTTATTGTGCTTATGCTGCCCCCAGTTCCAGTAAAAGTGCGCTGACTCGAGGTCAGTCCAGAGGCACGGCGATGCAAAAAAAAAACAAAAAAAAAACATCTGTGGGCTTCGCGTACCTTCAGTATTCACTGAGAGCGTCACAAGGGGGGTATGGGGCAAAAGCCGCCGAAGCAGCTGCACCTTGCAGTCACGTGGCAATAAACTCTGAAACGCAGGTTAAAAATCACGTGATAGAAAACTCCCTAAGTGGTAAAACTGGATTTTGACATCCTTTTACTACTTGCCTGAGAGGTGGTGGTAAAACTATGTCATGTACCATCTTTTACTCCTACGCGAGGTAGTAATTTTAAACCCGAGAGAGTTTTCAGAGGTCATGAGCCGGAAAAACCCCAAACTCGGATAGTTTTTGCTTACAGTGTAGTGCGCAAAATTAAATAATGATAATTACCGTACACGCACGCGGCAGTAGTTCATTTATTTATCTGTGGAGTTTACGTTAAGCTCATTGCACGATTCGAATTGATTCCAACTCAGTGGCGTTGGGTCGGCGCATTTGAAAACGGAGTGCTTTTGTAGCGACCTTATCGCGAGCAGGTTTTGGTGCTGCAACCTTAAGCGTTTAAGTTTTCTATAGGACTAAGTGAACGGTGCCATGATGGGCGTATATACAAATGATAACAGTTCGGTCGACGCATCTGACGTTTCATGAACTTGTTAATTCACATCGCGATGTAGGAAATAAGAAAACGTTTTTGTTTTTTAACAGCCCAAGTTGGCGATGTTCGTGTGTCGTGCGTAAAGTCTTTTGCACGGGGCTCAGCCAGTTTTTCAGTCTACGTGTGACGCACTCAGCCGCACTGCAACGCGTGTACGCAATTTCGACGTCCGGCTCAAGAGAGAGAGAGGGAGAGAGAGAGAGAGAGAGAGAGGGGGAGGGAGGGAGGGAGGGAGGGAGGGAGGGAGGGAGGGAGATAATTTATTTACAGGAAGGTAGAGAGGTCGGCCTGAGCTATAGTTTGCTCCGGCCTGCTACTCTACACTGGGGAAGGGTGACTGGGGAGTGAAAGTGTGAGGTAGAGAGATGATAAGGTAGAGAGATG
The DNA here is from genome assembly GCF_013339725.1 of Rhipicephalus microplus. Classification (NCBI taxonomy): domain Eukaryota; kingdom Metazoa; phylum Arthropoda; class Arachnida; order Ixodida; family Ixodidae; genus Rhipicephalus; species Rhipicephalus microplus. The sequence continues at coordinate 218,335,349 of NC_051165.1, forward strand.
ATATGTTCTCATTAGGCTGGGTAACTCTACAGACGTGCATCCAGTCCAGTGGCTAAATTACACTAAGCCGCGTTCGGGGAAAAAGCGATCGGTGGGCACACGAGCGCAAGGAGTTTCTGCGCCCTGTGAAACTTTGCATGAAGAAGAAAGGCCGGATAATTTTCGTTTTTTTTTTTTGTTTTGTTGACTTTACAATTCGTTGTACTTACGCTTACTTACGAAACTCTGCTAAGCTGAGTAAAAAGAAGGAAAAAAAAAAGCGTTTTCTCCACTCCTCGTCACTTTTTCTTTGCTTTGTTTTTGTCTTTCTTTCTTTCTTTGGCATGTCGAGCTTCCGCGCGAAAGAGAAGTCATGAAAAAAAGAGAAAACTGTCAGAGTGCACATGGTTCGCTAAGAAAGTGCGTTAACTTCACTCTTTATTACTTTACGAGCTTGTTTCTATCTTCAACTTATTCACCTTCCACATGAAATAGGACGCAGTTTCCGAAATAACAAAAAAAAAGAAAACTCTCAGAGTGCCTTCGGTTCGCTGAGAGTTTCTTCGCGTTTAAAACAAAAATTAAGAAAGCAAAGGGGGGAGGGGGGTCTTTACTCGTTGTCTCTGGCATTTCGTGTCACCGCTCGATCGTCACGTTTGCAAGTGCTTTTTCCGGCCTCTGCGGCAATCTCGGTTTACTTGCACCCGAACGCAGTGACGACCTCCCGCGACGTCACAGCGCGACAGGACCGCTCTTGCACAACACGGGCAACCACGCCTGAGCGATGACGCCTAGACTGCAAGCCAGTTTCTCTTTCTTCTTCTTCTTTTTTTTTTTTTTTGAAGCAAAACTTGTTCGGAGTTTTAGATGTTGGTGGTGTAGGTGTTGTCAGAAATGACGTGCACGTTTCCTATAATTGATGCTCCCTCGAACGGTGGTTTGTCGATCGGCAATCAGTCGTTTCTAATAAGGCAATTCGATCTTTTATAGCGGCAACCATTCCACTTTACGTTGCCACATTTCATAGGTGGATACGAACGCATGCAACTGAAATGTTGCGATGCCAAGCACAAGGCTACCTATTTTCACACTGAGGCCCATGGGACAGCTTTATGCTCTTCCATAGTAGAGTACCAAGTACTCTAAATCGTTACTTTTTTTTCGAAACTCGTGCATTCGTAGCATGCAGGAAGAAAAAAGTTAAGACGGAGCATTGCGCATTGCATAAAGAAAGAAAGAAAACAAAAAGAAAGAAAGAAAGGAAAGAAGAAAGAACGAAGAAAAGAAAGAAAAGAAAGAAGATAAATAACGAAAGAAAGAAAAGAAACGAAGAAAGAAGAAAGAAAGAAGAAAAAAAAATGAAAGAAAGAAAGAAGGTTTTACGTCAAGCATTCCACGTGTGTCCCGTTATCTAGATGAACACAAGAATTAAATGCACTGTAGGCTATGCATATGTGCTTTCCACGCAGTTCAAAATAACGCGTGCGAACGTGCGAAAACTGTCTTGTTCCACAGTTTAGCCTAAAGGCATTTAATATATTATATATTATCTATATATATATACTATATATATATATAATATATATATATATCTAATATACTATAATATATATATATATTATATATATTATATGCGATACTCTTATGCATGTGTGTGTGTTTTACGTCGTGTGCGCCAATGGTGTACTGAAACGTTGTAATCCACTATGGGTGGGCTCGCGATTTCTCTCAGTCGTTTCTTACCTCCTCGGTTACGCTCCCCGCAGGTGGAGTAGCAAACTGTGCATAGTCATGTCGACCTCCTCCCCTCTTTCTCATTTCCCCTCTCCCTCTCGTTACCTTTTTTTTTAGCAGTAAGGCAGCATTGACAGCTACCAGTTTCCTTTCAGATGGCCTAACTCACTGGATGAAGGCTCGCTAGAAACCCGGAAAAATCAACACGCAAAAACAAAAACCAAAAACGCAAGCATACAGTATGCACTCTCCTGAGCCCACAAGCGCACACGCACGCACGCACGCACGCACGCACGCGCACACACACACACACACACACACACACACACACACACACACACACACACACACACACACACACACACACACACACACACACACAACACACACACACACACACACACCACACACACACGCACGCACACACACACACACACACACACACACACACACACACACACACACACAACACACACACACACACACACACACACACACACACACACACACCACACACACACACACACACACACACACACACACACACACACAACACACACACACACACACACACACACACACACACACACACAACACACACACACACACACACAAGAAGGAAGACGAAGAAAGAGAAGAGGCTTGACGCACACAGGCTCCACTCTTTTGCTGCAAAAGGTCAGCTATTCTGTCTTCCTGCTCTCTGAATTTATTCAGGGGGTTGCTTTCGAACACCTTGGGATTCCGTTCGACACAGAGTCGAGGCTCTCTCAGTGGCCATTCGACCGCAATTACCAGTCGTACCATAGGCCAGCGGCTGCCGGTTCCAACATGGCTGGCTCATACCCGCTCGGATATGTCTGAGCCACAGGCCGTTTCTGTACAGCCCTCCAATGGCAGGCAGTCACCCTGGTCCGGGGGATTCGCCTCGATCGAATGATTCGACATTTTCGCCGGACGGGGACAGGGCGCTGCTTTGATGGTAGATTTGCAGAATGCGCAGTTACTTCCGTTCCCGCAATCCCCGACGTTCTTGACATCCAGTTGCCTGCTGCAGCGGGTGAGGCGCAAAATGGAAGGCTGCCTGCCGAAAGTGGTCAAACGACGCAAGCTTCTTTTCATCGCGTGATCGCACATCAGAAACAGATCCACGATATTTTATTCGATGCCTCATGTAAGGTACCTAATACCATAGGTCCCAGATCATTGGTTTGCTCCGACAAATTGTACAGGAGTGTGCTGATATCCGAGCAATTGCAGAAAACCAGGCAGGGCGAATGGACGAACTTCGTCACCAGTTGGCCCTGTCGAGACATTCTGCTTCTCTCGGTGCGGCACTCTCGGCTCCTCGGCCTGTCCAAATGGCCGTGACTTATGCGGCGGCAGCCGCGCGGAGCACGGTGCGTCCTACCGCGGTCCCGCCCGTTTGGCCTGAGACTTGTTCCCACCCTGTACTGCCATCGCACTGGTCTGAAATCGCTGACCAACACACAACGCACACCACCAGGCGAGAGCATGAACATATTATGTTTCTAACCCCACTCATTCCGTCTACCAATCCTGCCAATGAGGTCACGAAGATTATTAGGTCAAACATTGACCCTGTTAGGGAAAACATTGGCGAACTGACTATCAGAAAGACACGTCATGGATTAACAATATTAACAAACGACCATAACGCTATTACTAGGTTAAAAAATGCACTTGAAAAGAACGCAATCACAAGCATGTCATTGTCAGTCCTATTGCCCCAAAAGCGAAAACCTCGCGTCAAACTCACTGGTGTAGACTCCGATATTCCAGCCGCCAACATCATCTCACAGCTAAACATGCGCAATCCGAACCTACATTTAGACCCGACCACATGCCGAGTGGCAGTATCGTACAAGGAGCGATCGGGCAAGTTCACACATGTGCTCGAAGTGGATCCTTCCACTTGTCGCTCACTGCTTGCTCAGGAACGAGTTCTTCTCGGTTGGACAGCATGTAGCGTGAGTGAGGACTTTCATGTGCCATTGTGCACATATTGTGCAACGTACGGCCATACAAGAAAGTCCTGTCCTGTCGCCAACGAACCTGACAAAGTGGTGTGTACGAAGTGCACGGGTACACATCTTGGCGAAGCATGCACTCTTAGAACGAACGATCCAGGAATTGTTTGTAACGAATGCCAAAAGGTCGCAAGACCTAGTTCTCATCCAACTGGACACGAAATGTGTCCTATATTACGAGAACGTTTCGCCCGCATGAGGGCCAGAAGAGACTATGGATAATCCAGGAGGCGTGTACATCAAAGAAGGACGCAGCGGCCTCTATAACGTGCAGTGTTATTTACGATTTCCTGCATTAGTGCCCGCATCCTTTTCGACTCATTTATATGGATCACATGGAGGTCGCTGCTTTTACCACTATTCTTCTAATTACGGCATATTCATACACAAAATTACACCATATGACACACACTTACAAGTAACTACACATCCCACAAAATACACGATATTTCTTTCCTCAAGATATTTGCTGGTTGCGCGGGTCACACTGCAATACATGAAAAAAGGCTCCTTACAGCTTTTCGCATTTTTGTTTTAGGAAAGGCGTTGCGCTTGTTATTTAAAATTGATCAGAATCATCATGACTCACAGCAATAACTTAAAATTTTTACAGGCTAATCTAGACTATACACGTGATGCCACAAAATTATTGATAGAACACATGACGCAACAACACTTCAATTTCGCCTTCGTGTGTGACCCGCACATCCGCGCAGGCACTGTTCAAGGCATACCACACACCATAACAAAGTTCCACGCACCAAACAATCCTCGCGTCATGCTTCTAGTGCACAACACTAATTTTGACTTTTTTCCTTTACACGTAACAGATTTGGTTGTTGCAGTAAAGTGCGAAAGCCTTGACCAAACATTAATACTGATTGCTGTGTATGCACCGCCGCAAAGACCTATTGACCCAGTTCTGGATGAGTTGCAATGTGTAGTTTCATTGATTACAGATTGTACTGTCATCATAGCCGGAGATTTCAATTCTAAGCATAGAATGTGGGGGGCCAGCTATAGGGGATGTTCGAGGCTCTCAAGTAGTCCAATTCGTGACGGCGAATGACTTAGTCATATTGAACAACCCCAACTCCCCTCCAACTTTCACAACTTCGTATGCAGATTCATGGATAGATTTAACCATGGTTTCGCATGACCTCACTCGCGATGCTTACCATTGGAAGGTTCTCCAAATTCCTACTCTCTCGGACCACAACTACATTGAATTCTCGTTCTCGCAAGCACATACCAGCAGTGCTAAACGATTGAACTAATCTAGGAAGAACGAAAATTCTTAACAAATGAAAGGGACGATACTTGGTTCACAAGGATACTCGGCTGCAACATTGGGTCACCTGAAGCCCTAAACATGGTTATAGACAAGTTTTATGCGATATACTCCGCTTTAAGCCAACGTACTCAAGACGCATAACATCGCGTAGTAATTAGGTAATGGTTGGTGGACACCAGAATTGACTATTGAACGTAAGCGTGTTCGGGCTATGCGACGACGATACCAGCGAACAGCTGACCCCGTTCTTTGAGACATGTATCGCAAATTGTACGTTGATGCATTCTCAACCTACAAGGACAAAATCAGGAAAACAAAATCATCGTTTGATAAAGACATTTGTGACTTTCTCACTAAGAAATGTTTATATGGTGATGTTTTCAAAACCGCATTTCAAAAACACCACCAAGTAACTTTTCTTCCTCCTCTAGATTTACCTAACGGCACTCGCACAGCTTCTGTAATGGAATCCGCCCGGCTACTACTCGATACATTGGTAGTAGTGGACAGCTGTTCTGAAGATAACATGCACCACACTATCATGCGTAACATTGTGGCTAGTCCTTACCCGTGGCATACTTTTGACCCTCCTTTTACAATATCTGAGATAGAGTGCGCGATGAAACAGGGTAACTCACACTCTGCCCCTGGACACGACGGATTAACCTACTCGTTCATTAAAGGATTATTTGAATACCATCCTCAATTTTTCTATTTTATCTTCAATACCGCCTTAAGAATCGGACACTTCCCACAGGCTTGGAGAAGAGGGAAAGTAATATTCATACCAAAGCCAGGACGTCCGCTCAATTCGCCTAATGCATATAGACCAATAGTTATGAACTCTGTATTCAGTAAAGTATTAGAAAGACTCTTAAATGCTCGTCTGTATTATTTCCTGCACAATAATAATCTTCTCACATAATCAATACGGTTTTACGCACAATAAAAGTGCTACTTTAGCACTATACACACTGCGAAGCAAATTGACTGCATACAAGGCAGCCAAACTTCCTACCATACTCATATCTCTTGATTTTGTAGGAGCATTCGATAGTGTTTGGCATCCTGCAGTCTTGAACTTTTTACGCAAGCACAGGTGTCCACAAAACTTGTACTTTCTACTCAAATCCTTTCTATCGAACCGCACTGTAACTTTTTCAACCAACGTTGCAGAAGAGACAGTTCGTACAACGATTGGCAGCCCGCAAGGATCCCTATCAGTCCGCTACTGTGGAAATAGTAATATACAGCTTACTCAATCTTCCCCTGCCACCCGACGTACACATACAGGCGTACGCGGATGATACCATCATTGTTATCACAGATAAGTCAAGACTCCGATTACAAGCAAAGGCTGAGCATGTCCTGGCTTTGGTATCTGGTTGGGCACGAGAACAAAAAGTTACCGTTAGCGCCGAGAAGTCGTTCTTCGTGTTCTTTAATAACGGACACATGGGTACATCAAAACGCTGCCCATTTATCCGCATGGATGGCATTTTTCTCAAACACAAGAAAGAAATTAAGATTCTAGGCGTATTATTTGACCCCTCTTTAAACTTTCATGCCCACATTGACTATATTAAAGGAAAGGCTGAAGTGTCCACGTCCCGGCTCCTCGCATTTGTTAAATCGCACCGTTCATTAAAAAGTACACTCATTAGACGACTCTACCGTCAAGTGATATTGCCCTCTCTCACGTATGCATCTCCGGTATGGTGGCCTATGTTCCCATCAAAATTCATTAGGGCGCGAGTTTTATCAGTTCAGCGAACCGTCTTAATTTCCTTACACAGGTGCATTTACACCACACGTACGTCATCCCTACAGATTCTCGCTAACGCGCCTCCGTTACCACTAGAGTTGGACAGACAATCTGCAGAATTTTCCTTATTTATACTCCGGAACGTAACTTATTATGGTGTTAAAAACATTCAAACCGGCTGACATACTATATCCATGCAGTCCGTGGGCTCATCACCCCAGTAAAAATATAAATTTACTTTTCACTAAACTCTCACCATCACAAGAAGCGGTTATTTTCAAAACAAAAGCCATTCACGTATACACTGACGGCTCATACACGTCCTACGCGGCGGGTGCGGCATATATTGCTTTGACAAAGGATGAAAAATCATAACTGTTAGAAAATTTCAGATCCGCAACGCTTCAAGCGCATACGACACGGAATTAATAGCATTCCAAGAAGCCCTTCATTCGTTTTTACAAACAACTTTAACATGCCAGCCCACATTTACACAGACTGTCTATCACTTCTAATGAAGCTTTCAGTCTCACTGATAACGATGAAAGAATTCGGAACATTAAGCTGCTTCTTAACCATATAATCTCGTCAGGCAAAATTATAAAATGTTTCATGTACCTGGCCATATGGGAATTTTGGGAAATGAGCTAGCTGACGCTGCAGCTGCATTAGGAGGGAAATCAGGCTTCGTGCGTTACGCCAAAATATCTATTCGGTCAGTACGAACTCAGTTTCATAAAATCTTGAATTCATATTGGCACACCATTGGCAGACTGAGGGACCTGAGACAACGCTATTTCATTGGATCACAAGTCCGTACAAAATTCCTCAATGGTTCCCGCCTCCTAAAAACCTAACACACTTATTATCTGGTCACGGACACTTTCAGTATTATCTTCATCGATTCAATATAACTGCATCGGACAGGTGTATGTGCGGTGCACCTTGCTTGAGCGAACAACACTACTTTAATGAATGCCCCGAACACGCAACACATTGTGACCCATTTACGTGTGCCCAAAGTGATACAACACTACCTGCGCATTATTATGGGCTATTGACCAATAGAAAATCTCGCGCGTATCTACTTCAGTTAGTGACTGTCATGCGCAACTCTGTTTCTATGACATCCACATGACACGTATTAGCTACCAACACTTTATCAGGACGTCGCTTCATACTCCGAATCACCTCCCTATCACAACTTTTGCGTGAGTGCTCTCGATTACAGTCGCAGTTATGCCAACAAAGGTGGGGGAAAACCTCGGCGACTGATAACGATAGCATCACTGTTCCATTTTCCCTAAGTACTCGAATCATAGGATTCACAACGCTTGCGCAAGTACCTAATCCTGCCCTTCTTTTTTTTTATAAAAAAAAAGCTTGTTACTATTGCGAATGGCGCCTTGTCTAAGTTCGCAGCGGCAAACAGGCTGCCCAAGGTTCCCTGCTGCATCGCTGGTTGGAACGACAGCCCGACGTGCCTGGCTACATGACTCCTGGTGAAGAAATGGGCTTCGACATCACAGAGGCCACTGCTACCATCCTCGTCAACGTTTACCCATCCTCAAGACCACTGGCTCGCATCCCACTCCGTTGTTTGTTTTTGGACTTTCTGCATTCAACGACAATGCATTTAAAATAAACACACACACACACACACACACGCACACACGCACGCACACGCACACGCACACAAACACACGCACCACCCACGCAACACACACACACGAACTCCAAAAACTCAAGTGGGGGAAATACACTGCTGCTGCATATCGACCTGCTCATTCCTGAGAAGCTAACTAGTTTATCTATTACAGTTTCATGCTGCACTCACTAGGTTTTACCCATGTTATTTTTTTAACTAATGGCTTTTCAAATAAAATAAAAATTGGGAAGTTTCCCCTCTTCATTTATGTTAGATTGGCTTGAGCCCGTTATACCTCCTGGTGGTACGGGCTACCCCCCTTTTTCCTTTTAGTTATTTTTACATATAGGGGGCGGAAAAAAGCACACACACACACACACACACACACACACACACACACACACACACACACACACACACACACACACACACACACACACACACACACACACACACACACACACACACACACACACACACACACACACACACACACACACACACACACACACACCGGGCGCACACACACTTGGAAAACTACCATACAAATTTAGACGAGGCGCGCATGATGGCGTTCGGGAGCAACGTTGGCGAATGAAGGGAAAGTGGGTTCAACAAGTACGCGCCTTATTCGCGCGCAAACTTCAAATTCGCGCAAGTCTCCTCACACTGGCGAGGAAAACAAAGCCGTCGCCATTCGCAGAGGCGATATCGCCTTTTAGAGAATCGTGAGGAAGAGGAAAAGAGAGAAACAAATGTTGGGTACACGTTTCCCGCGAACACAAACAACAACGCACGGATGCGAGCAAGCGCCAGCTCGGGCTTCGCAGAGCAGGAACACGGACAGCAGCTGCAAAAGTAAGGAATGTGGGAGAACGTGAGGGATAGGAGTGGGAAGAGAGGTAACGTTCCAAGGAAGAACGGGAATCGTCGACGCGGGAAGGGCGATGCCAGCGCCACCACCCAACTGCTATCGTCGTCGTCCTATTCACACGCATACAGAAGAAGGAGGCTGCACTCGCGAAACCGACAGGGAAATATATCCCCCATTTTGTTCCCCGGTAGGAGATGGCACCGACGCTTCTCGCCTACTACATAGGTAGACACACACGAAGTGCGAGTGCGTGCGCGACAGAGGTTCGGGAAGAAAAGTAAGAAGGAACAGAGTATCTCGGTCGCGGACAGGAAAGAGAGTGCATGCCTGTTGACGCCTCGGAAGTGCACCGGGGTTCGGTCTACGCCGCGCAGTGACTCCATTAGGGAGCACGCACCGTTCATCGCGTGCGTTGTCGTGGATGAAGGACGACGTGTCTTCCTCTCCTCTTGTGTGATTCTACCCTTTCGGAGCATCGCCCCGCTCTTTGTCGCTCTTTTACACGGCGCTAGCTGTTGCTCCCGTCCGAGAAGCTTTACCGCTCTTCATGGTCCAGGAAACTTGAGTGTGAACTTGTATGTATGTATGTATGTATGTATGTATGTATGTATGTATGTATGTATGTATGTATGTATGTATGTATGTATGTATGTGTATGTATGTATGTATGTATGTATGTATGTATGTGTGTATGTATGTATGTATGTATGTATGTATGTATGTATGTATGTATGTATGTATGTATGTATGTATGCCTTTTTCGGAAATGTTCAGGCGGAAAAATTGTGACTTATAGATTCGAGCGGCCAGAAAAGCACCATATATATAATATATATATATATATATATATATATATATATATATATATATATATATATATATAATATATATATAATATATATATATATATATATTGGTACCTTCTTCTATGGAACGTTAGTCAGTGTTTAGCTGTTACCACCACCAAACATCATCCCCAAACAGCCCATAGGGCTGTCTTCTTGCAGGTTACGTGTGGCAGAGAGTTAAGTCAACCACTTCGTAGTGCATAGGGTGACGATGCGCACTCATTGGTTATAGTGTATGAAGTGGACAAGTCTGTTAGAAGACCTTGAGTCTGCCAGTTTGAAGATTCTCTGGTGATTACAGAGCGCCTCCATGTTTACTGTGACAGGAGATCGGCGAAAATTCGGGACAACCGCAACCAGCGCCCCTACAGCGGCCGCCAGACGACAACGTAAACTCAAAAGCAGTTATGATCGAGCGAGAAAGGCAGTGACTACTGGAGGAAGGCTAAGAAGATGACGAGAACGTTATAAAGGATGAGTATACGCGAGAGGGCGTCATATACCATGCATGCCTCCAAGCCGATAGACAGTGCTAATGGTGCGGTACCAAAAAAGATTGAAAAGGAGTGAGGTGACGGGGCTTTTTCTGACGCAAGTATTGCTTACACAAAGAAAGAGAGAACTGGGAAAGGAAGCCGGGGAAAACATTTAAAAAGGTGAAGGAAGGAAACGACACGTGAGACGAGAGCCTCGGAATCTGCGAAAGCGTATGTAGGGGAGATGGCGAAACCTAATTCTCTGAACACCAACGGACAAATTTTCAAGAAGTATCATGAAAATGAACATGGTGAATGATTGGGGGGACACTTGCGAATCCTACGAAAAAGAAAATGAGGGAAAGAGAAAGAGGAGGTCATCGAGGAATCACAAGTATATCATAAAATAACAAAATACAGAGTGGCTTGAGGAATCAAATAGGATTAGGACGTTTATTGCACACCATTTAAAACACGGTTAATGGAGCAAATACTTTAGTCTGTTTTTGCTTCCTTCTTCATTTTTTTCTTTGAGGCTAAAGTGGCACTAGATGAGATAGGTGGCCGCTCATTTGATATTGTGATATTTGTCGGCATACTCGCGAACACTTTAGGTCTTCTGATATGCCTGAAAGACGAAAACCTTATACCAGGGGCGTAGCAAATGGTAGGGGGATCGGTAAGGTTTCACCCCCCCCCCCCCCCCCAATATTCAAATCTCGCTTTTGTATAATGCGGCACACATACAAACGCACGCACGAACATGCATAAAGTATGATTAAACTGCCCCCTCCCTCCTCCCCGAAAAAAAAAATTGTGGCTGCGCCCCTGCAACAGGCGCCTCTTCATACTCGAAAATCGACCGTTGGCGTCTACAAGAGTGGTGCAAGAAATAAGCTCGCATTACGTCGTCGTGACGTCACTATGACGTCTCATAACGTCCCGTCAAATCGCGACTTCTTCACGTGACACGGCCGCTCGGTCAAAGGTTGCCTGATCACGGAGACCGTGCAAAACTAGGTGACGTACGTGCAGAAATCTTGCCATGCCTCCTATCCTAAAAGCAGCGCGAAACCGGGCTCACTTTCTTTCTTCTTTGTGTCTATCTTTCCTCTCTTATACGGTACATAAACGGTGATGCATACAGCGCTAATCTCTTTTCCCCATCATTACATGCTCATTCAGGGATCTTTCCCGTAAACGCTTCCAGGCCTGTTTTTTCTGTGTCCTTATAACTTTTTTTTCTTCTCTCCGCAATTCATTCCGTACCGTGTCAGCTAAGTCCGCGCTGACTTTCTCTCCTTTCGCCACATTTCCTTTTCTTTTTTTTTCTTTTTCTCTTCACAGTCGCAGCCACGCCTGCCTCGCCTTCCTAGAGTCCTTTGAGAGGGAATCCTTTTTTCTTCATGCTTTCCGAGACAAAAGTGATCCACAACCTCGGTGAGATGGTTTCTTCGCATGTCTCCGAGACATTAGCGTGGCCTTTTTTTATTTCTTCTGTATGGTGGGTGGTTTTGCACTTCCCCGATTGTTGGCGTTGTTCGTTTGAGAAAGAACTGATTGTATAGCATTCACTGCAGCTCCAAGAAGAAAAAAAAGGACATACAAAGATCCGAAGTGCGAAAGCGTCGAATCAGCGAACAAATCGCAACGCACATTTCGCGGGGGATACACACAGCAGCAGTGACCACAGGGGCCGTTACTAATTACAGCGCATCATTTAGTTTGTTAACGTTCTCAGTAGTTTGTTTGGCTTCGGTGTATAGAGCTCCTTTTAAGAGGTCAAAGCTTGCCCTTTACCTCGTTTATGACTTCCCCGAATGGGCCGAAAACTGGCATTTTAATGAATTACCATCTCTTTTTCTGCTTATGGGTTTCAATACATGGATATTTATTTCATTACCGCTGTTTTTCTGAATCGGACATCGTACGTTGGGATTGCAAAGTCCGAAGACTTCGTTCTAAGATAAAGCGGGTTTTAAGGACAATACGTCTGAATAACTTCAGTAAAATTTGCGTTGGGTCTTGTATGCATAGCAATATAAGAAGAGAACTTCTTTGACGCGAAAAATACGGGAAAACGAGGAAATAATCGAGGAAAGAGAGAGACTCTTTTTATATCACCTGCGAAAAATTGAGCAGTTCGTCTAAAAGGTGTCTTTTATTCGTGCGAAAGAACACCAAGATCCCGTGCCATGTGCCTTCGCTCGTTTTTCTCTACTTCCAGTGCGCGCTATGTTCACTGTTCTTAAAAAGGATAAAGGGTCATGAAGATGTTTGATTTGCTAATTGTTTTCATTTAATACTTGATATTTGCGAATTTCTATAGGTTATAAGTACTCCTATTACGCGTGAACGAACTAGTCTTTCATGCATTGCTAGATAACCCTACATGCTCGGATTCAGGTCAACCCAACCATTCTGGCTTTTAAGTCCCTGAATGGTATCATACACAAATATGCTCTCCCATAGTAGAGCACCAAGAACTCTAAATCGTCAACAAATGTTTCTAAACACACTGGTGTTCAATAGCGTCTTCATTTTTGCGTCTTAATATATTTTTATAAGAGGGGACAAATAAAGGCAAAAGCAGGAAGCGTAACATCTGTGAGAATCGGCTGGCTACCATAAGCTGTGGAATGTTGTAACTATAAAAAAAACCATAACCTATAAAAAAGGAGAAGAAAAAATATCAACCACTTCCTCTTCCTCAAAGCCGTCGGACAGAGACAACAGGGATGATGATGATGATGACGATGATGATGACTTTCTGAACAAATGGTTATCATTATCATTTACAGTCTCATCATGATTTCGTGATATTTATTTTTTACCTACCTTTATTATTTTTTACCTATAGACGAATAAGCGTCATGATCATTATCATTACTACAACAACAACAACAACTACTACTACTACTACTACTACTACTACTACTACTACTACTACTACTACTACTTTTACTACTACGACACTGACGGTTGTGGTGGCACAGGGCACACAAAAGTAGTTTCGCTGTGAAAGCACGGACTCTCGCGATGCACCGTCGCGCCACCACCACAATCTGTAGCAGAGCCCACGAGTCCATAAATATTGCAGCAATGCGCTGCTGAGCTACATCAAGCCCTTTGGAACTATGTCCCTCAGCCACAACAGTTCTTGCTGTTCCCTCTGATACAGAAGAAAAAAAAAACATCACCGCTTGCGAGCAGAAGTGCAGAATCCGAGCTTTTCAAGCGAAGCGCTGCAGAACGCGCGAGACATTTAATTATCCGGGACTCCGGTTATCTAGTCGGCGCAGTCATTAAAAGAGCGCACACGTACCGCGTGGGGGCGCGAACGACAGTCATAAAGATAGCTACATGAAAAGAATGAATCGAGGAGGAGGAAAAGATTCTGCAGACTAGGTGGGAGTAAGGCTCGGAGTATCGAGGAGGTCAGAAAGCGCAGTTGAGGGCAATTAGATACAATCAAACTAGCGTATCTCCCTTTCATCCTCTTTTTTCCCTTTTTTGCCGTGCTTTCAGGTCAGTGGCTATACTTATGCCGTCAGATCACTCTAGCGAGAGAACCCCCGAGGGAGCCAGCGTGCTAAAACGCTCTCCTAAAGTGCAGAGCTTCTCCCCCTAACGAAACTTCTCTCCACGCACGCCACGGCAGTTGTCCCTGACATCGTTTCAAAAGGGAAGGCTGAAGAGCAACGGGAAAGAGGGTAGTGATGGTGACGATACAAGGCGACAAAAGCCAACTCTCTCGTGGCCAGAAAACGCTAACGCGGCTCGACCAATTGTCGTTCGGTGTGGAGACTATACACGAGAGCGGCGGCCATCATCGGGATTTGAGTGTCGCAGCAGTGAGGGATGCGAGAGGGAGAAGGAAACGGGGGGATGGGAGATAGACAGAGGGAAGAAATAGATGGAGGGGGAAGAAAACGAACATCACGTAGTGGACGACTGCATTAAATGCGGCAGGATAGCAGGGAGGCGAGCCGCTTGCTTAGGCCACCACTTGCTCGTTTGGGGAAGCGCGTTGCAGCGTATGTACGATATATGGGAAACTGCCGCCGGGAAAAAAGGCGCGCCCGCCGTCTCGGCTGGCTCGTTCGGTCCACCGCATTCGCAATGTGTCGACTGCCGTCGTATCTTTCATATCTTCACTTTCGTTTCTTCTCGTTCCCCATTTTCGTCGCTGGGCCTCGACGAAGCGGTGGTTATTAATCTCCTGCCACGGAGCAGTGGGAAAGTGAGGAGAAGGAAAAGAGAAAAAGGAGGGGGAGAGAGACAGGTGGTGGAGGAGGTGGAGTTTGGGACTTTCTCCTCAAGAGGAATGGTCGCGATGTGGAGTGGAGGATGAGGAATCGTGGAGGATGACGGAAGTCGGGGCCAAGAACAAACGACGAAGGGAAACGGGAGATGAGAATAGGGGAGAAAGATGCAGGCGTCGGGACTTTTCCGAAAAGAATGAACAGGAATACTAAAAGGAAATGGGTGGTTGGGAGTAAGGGCAAGAACAAAGGTAATGAGGACTACCCGGACAATCTTACGAATAGAGGAGGGAAAGAAGAGAATCAGGGAACGGCTGCGTAAGAAATGGCAAAAAACAGGCATGGGGAGGAAACAGCAGAAACATAGAAACTGTTAGAAAAGCAGGAGAGGTGTATAGAGCGAGAGAGAGAAAAAAGGAAAGGGTGAGGTCGAACTGAGGACCTTGGCCTCGTTTTTACCCTTCCCTTATACCGACGGGAGCTAGGGAAGAAGGAGACGTCCCGGATGGCACGCGGCCATTTTATTTCTAGTTTTCTTCCCTCTCTAGTGGGATCGATTCTGGGAGGATGGAGAGCATGAGCAGCGACGACTGGAACTAGTGCTGCGGGACGAAGGAGTAGGAGATAGTTGTTGGAAGTTTGGAGAAAGGAGACGTGGTACGTAAACACAGTTTGTCTTTTGTTTCGGGAACTCACCGCTTTTGGGTGACTAATTTATACGTGTTCTTCCTATGATAGTTTGTTTCCGGTTATCACCTCAAAACTAATTCGGCTAATTGCCATGCAAAGGTATACGTATAGCGACACTTCTAGTCAGCATACATTAGTTACTATTGTCCTTGTTGTTTTACTGTCATACTTTTAGATGGTATACTTGTTCACCACGCCCACTGTGCGCGCACTCAACGTGCGGCTGAATGACGCATTCGTAAGTGTAACTTGAAAAGGAGTCCGGATACGTCGAATGGTTGGCTCAAGCGAAAACCCGTGTTAAATGACTCTTCCTTAGCACTCGTTGAGCTAAATTGTACGTAAGGACAGTTTACTTCACTAACATGCCATTAGCGGCCGTGTAATTGCCATTTATGTCATCGCCACGTAAATTTTCGGAATATTCCGGCATTCCAGTATGCTTAAATGGTGAACCCGTTAGAGACAAGCTGTACTCTCTGCGTCTAAAAACATAATATTCGGACTGTGTGAAAAACGAACAAGGATGAATGGCGAGTAAAGCAAGTAGCGAAGCGAAAGAACTTTGTGCGTAGAAACACGCGACATTTCATTCGTTAAATGAAGCGGAAACGGGACAGGGGAGCCACCGAAAACGCTAATAGCATTGAACAAAGCACCTACGTCAAGAAGAATAATGAGTTTCTAGATAGCACATATGAATGGATATGACAGTCAACTATTTTTTTTCTCGTTATCAGGAACGCGAGACGGAAAAAAAGAAGTGGAGCCGTAATGGTGTGTACCTCCGAAATGTGATCGTCTATGTCGACAACACAAAGGCCAGATCGAACTTTTCCTCCCAAGCAGATTTTATTTGCTTTGTTTTTTTTTATTCAGAGATAGTGGATGGATACAGAAATAACGGTACCGGAATGAGAGGTCGGGAAGTCGAGGCAGAGAACGGAGGTTTATGAGAATGCTGGGCAGGAAGGGACTTAGGGATGACTTTTTATCGAACTGCAGCATGATGTTCCGAAACGTGCAAAGCACGGTAGAAGATCCAGCCACCGAAAGCGAAAGAACAAAAATGAAAGGGTTGCGACAGATGTCCGCCCCTGCCATGCCTGTGCTGGACAAGCTCAACTTTCTTGTAGCGATATATGATTTTGAACACCTTTTCCTTCGATTTCATTTTCATAGTTTTTTTGTTTGGTTCCAATTCTTCGTTCTAGTGTGCATTGAACAGGTCACTTATCTTCCACCCGTTCTCGCCGGTCAAGGCGCGTCGTGTTCAAGAAACTGAAGCTAAATAACAAAAAAAGCAGGAAAACAGTATTCGTTTCGGAGGCCATTGATAGAGACCATGAGGTGACGGAGACCCCCAGCCGGGATGCGCACCACTGACAGTCTCCTTCAGATATAGCGCCTAAACTATTTTGTGGCAACTGGAATCATCAATCAGTGCATGGTGGGGACTTACTTAATTTTGATACCAAACGAAGAGCTATATAATGATAGAAAGAAAACAGAAAAAAATCCGCAGTACACTGCCGCACTACACTAGCGATGCGTCACCATGTTGAATGTCTAAAACTTCTTTACACTCTAATCGATTGTCCCCGCTTGTCACTCTCGACAGTTATATTAAGTTTTCCATACCTCTATCAACGAGGAATGACCACGACCTTTAACACTGCAACTTTCTTCACCTGCACTGGCGGGTTCAAGTAAAGCTTTTTTTTTTCCCTTGCCTGAAATTTGTTGCCCGTAAGTACCCATTTCCTCACACTTATATTCTGTAAGCTTGTACATGAATGTTCATTCGTTGTTGTTTCCATTTTAGATGCTCTACTACGGCGCCTCTCCTAATCATATGGTGGTTCTGGGACGTTAAACACCACATATCAATCAATCGAATCATCATCCATTTTAGATGCGAAGCAGCTTACGGCGAGGACTGTGTCCGTCCGTCCCTCACTTCTTCCCGTGGCGTCCACCCACCACTGCGCATGCGCGTGTTCTTCTCTCCCTCCTCTCTTACGCTTCCCCCTCTCTCCTCTAGGAATCCTCTACGCATGACAGGTGCTGCGACAGCTGCATACTCCGCTGGGGGAGCCATGGTAGTTCCGCAGTATACAAAATAACGGAGCGTGCGCGCTTTCCTGCGCAGCACTCTAATGAGCGTCAACGCCGCCGCCAGTGTCAGCGTTAGCGCAAGCGCAAGCGCAAGCTCTCAATAAAGTACACCGTCTACCGCTCAGATGAACCTTCTCCCTGCTGCTTCGCATCCACACAGTTCCCTTTGCGAGAAATGGCGTACAAGTTTTCGTTCACTCCTGCGATAGCCTCATTGAGGCTGCTGTATGTAATAAAAAATTATGATGTAAGGTCGCTAAACTTCTTTGAAACTGTGAAATGCGCACATGCGAAATTTTCCACGTGTGGAGCAAGGAATCTGTGTTTCTCTTCTTTTTTTTTTTTTTACCACCGAGAGGGTGATACAGCTTGATTGGATCCAGCAGTATTGAAACCAGGTTCTCGCTTAAGCGGTGGTCAGTAGCCCTGAGGCCCTGCTTTCGCTTTCAGCCGGCTGGGCGGCGCAGAGCGGGTCACCCGGAAACGGATGCCAAGTTTCGAGTCTCTTCGATCGGAAACAACCCTCTTGCGTCAGAGCATCCTGAACTCGCAGGCGTCGCTTATTCGTGTCAGGGCGGCAAGCTCAATCATCGGTCGATTATGCTTCAGGCCAACAGGTAAATCTGAGTCCCAGTGAGCCACACGAAGCAGAAGTTTCGCTAGTACCGAGTCCGCGAACGAGCAAAGTTCAGGGCACTTCTCGTGACTAACCGAGTGAGCCCGACCAGGTGGAACTTTTGGAGCCTGAATCTGAATGGGTCTCTGCACGATAGTCTTGGCGTAAAGTCTGATTTAGTGCCCCTTACGCACTAGTCACCATTATATAGACACCAATAAATCTTCTTCTTCTTCTTCTTCCTCTTCCTCTCCCTCTTCTCTTCTTCTTCTTCTTCTTCTTCTTCTTCTTCTTCTTCTTCTTCTTCTTCTCTTCTTCTTCTTAGTTCTTCTTCTTCTTCTCTTTCTTCTTCTGCTTCTTCTTCTTCTTCTTCTTCTTCTTCTTCTTTCGTTTTCTTTTCTTCTT
This sequence comes from Rhipicephalus microplus, assembly GCF_013339725.1. Lineage (NCBI taxonomy): Eukaryota > Metazoa > Arthropoda > Arachnida > Ixodida > Ixodidae > Rhipicephalus > Rhipicephalus microplus. The sequence continues at coordinate 218,354,112 of NC_051165.1, forward strand.
TTTCTTTTCTCTTTTCTTTTCTTATTTTTTATTTTCTTCTTTTTCTTTTCTTCTTTTTCTTTTCTTCTTCTTCTTTTTCTTCTTGTTGTTCTTGTTGTTCTCGTTGTTCTCGTTGTTCTCGTTGTTCTTGTTGTTCTTGTTGTTCTTGTTGTTCTTCTTCTTCTTGTTCTTCTTGTTGTTCTTCTTCTTCTTGTTATTCTTCTTGTTCTTCTTGTTGTTCTTCTTGTTCTTCTTGTTCTTCTTGTTCTTCTCGTTCTTCTTGTTGTTGTTGTTCTTCTTCTTCTTCTTCTTGTTGTTGTTTTTCTTCGATTCTTCTGTTCTTCCAGCTTCTTCTACTTCTTGGTTCCTTTTACTTTCATGACCTCTGGTCCACCCGTTTCAGTAGCTCAAGGGTAACTGCGTTCTGCTTCTGTGAATGACGTCGTATAATTTTGATAACTGCGCTGCAGTGGTCGCATTTCAATGAGACTATTATGCAAGGGCACTCACGCACTTACACGAAGATTTCAGTTGCACGTAAGCAGACGTTTACCTCACTGCGCTGCTTGTTGTGCGAAACTTTTTTTGTTGTGAGTCATGCCTTTTACCTCCTGGTTGTACCACGTGCAACCATATATCCTAAATGAGCGGTTTCTCAAAGAACCGCCGTTGATGAAAATTGATCCGCAGCTCTGAATTGTAAGGCCTTTCTTTTCGTCATTTCATAAAAGCAAACAAATAAATTAATTAATTGATAAATAATAAAATTTGTGTTGAAGGGCATGTTTGAGTACACGTGTGGTCTGTACTTTTTTTTTCTCCCTCATCTATGTGTCTACGGTTAGTGCAGACAATGTGCGTCAGCGAGAGGAAAAGTCACTCAATCGGAGATAAGAGCTACGAACTCGAAAGGCTTCACTTGCAGTTTATCACTAAACATTAAAAAAAAGTAATATCTGCCACTCTCCACGCGTGAAATTCGCGTCCAATAACGGTTGCTTTTATTCCATGGCATTTAAGTTTAATAACAAGCAAAATAAAAGTGCGACATCGATTCGTTTGCCGAGACGAGAGGCGAGGCACCGTTGCTCCGGCAGCCGCCATTCGGATTTGCTTGTCACGTTTGTTTCGTTCAAGCGAACGTATTACGTGCTCTTATTCGCGCGCGCCTCGCAGTCACTCTCTCCTGGCGCCATTCGATGCAGCAAACGGTTGTGATTGTGCCGCTTTAAGGGCATATGCTTCGAGAGCAACGTCGAGCGGCGCTACTACTCTTATGTTGCTGGGAATGTCCACGGCGCGTCTTCTTTCGTCACATTACTGCCGCCTCCACTTCCGCGCTTGCACAGAGCGTTCGGATGACATCTGAGGTGCGTCACAATGTAACCACTGCTGACTAGTAGTGGTCTGGGCTGAACGAGACGCGCAGTGTAACCTATAGACCGAAGAGACGGTGCCATTGTCTAACAACTGCACCGTCTTTTGGTTATGATAGGGGGCGGTACGTGTTTTAGTGCATCGCTCGGATCGGATACTCCATCATTATGCTTGAGGAACACCACTCTCGCCGATATTCCGGGAACTACTTGCTTCGCGGTGTGACTCATGTGACCGCGTGAAAAAAAAAAGCGCAGTGAGGCCTTGTTGGCGCAGCATATGGTTACACATAGGTTTCAACTGGCTATCAATCGCGGTATCTTGTCGCATTCGACGACAATATATGATAGTGAAGTTCGCATAAAATATATATGAGTTTGTATAAAAGAAAGCGCGGTAAAGGCTGGATATGAGAACCTTAAGAGGCCGGCCTAATAGCAGCAAAGATATTGATTTAATAACCTGAGGTTTTTGTCATCGAATTCTACGTAAATCAAAACTAGTGCAGAACAAACCCTATTAAAGCGTTTTTTTTACACTTCAACTGCAAAATTTTGAGGATCGCGCAAAATGTTCTTGCGCGATCCTCAAAATTTTGCAGTTGAAGTAACGTGGATTGAATTGAATTGAATATCAGTAGAAAACGCAAGATGTACAGACCAGACGCGTTCTCGGGACAATAAAATGCTGTTTTTATTTAAGGAAAAAGTCTTTATAGAAAACTAAATAGCAGGCTCTCAAAACTCTGGTCATTTTTGTTTTTAAGTCACACAGGCAATTTTCCTTCCAAGAATGCTTCCGTCAATCGACGACACAAACAGATACTTACCCGAAATCACTTCACTTGCAGGAGTCGATGCACCTTTGCGCACGCTGCACACATTTATAACGGGGTAGTTTGTGTTGACCCTTTGTGACGTTGGAATCTCTGTGCAAACAGTGAGGTCAGGAATCGCCGCTGTAATGACCTTTTTTCGCCCCGCGAATCGTGTTTCCGGGAGGAACGTCAGCGCAAGAGCGGTTGAAAAGTTTTGAAGATTTCGCACGAACAAGACAGCGGACATGGCTCGAATGTGGATTCGGCCGGCGCCTGGCTGACTCCCGCTTGCTGCTGTGATGTTACAACGAAAAGAAGTAACGAAATGCCCAGAAGGCAAAAAGCAGTGCTTTCTGTCAAAAGTTGTCCGAGAACTCTTAAATGTTTGCGTGTTTTTGAAAAAGTTAAGAAGACTGTCTAGTTTCTGTTTCTTCTGAACAGCATAGCGGCCAGAAACAACTTCCCACTTCCTTCATTCTTTAGTTATCTTATTTGATATTTTGATTTTTTTTTACAGGACGCGGAATCGTTTTCGCTTAGGTCGCTTCTGTCGCTAGACTCAAAAAAAAAACGTTTCTGCTATTGTGGACACTAATAATGAGACACTTTGGAAGTGGGATTGGCTTCAAAAAAAAGTAAAGACGCAATGAGAACTCGAAGCAGAAACAAGGTTAAGGCGAAACATAAAGCAAGAACAATCTGAAGCCGGCTTGAACAGCTGGCAAGAATTTTAGGAACGATTCCGTTGTTGCACGGGACGACGGCAAAATTTCGGTGCTGTACCGCTGCGACAGCAGAATATCATCAGTATGACCCAGGTTCGTTACGTACCTTGTTATGAGCTCTAACTAGGTATGCCCTAAAGGTCATATCAATTATGCTAGACTAAGAAATTTTGTTAGAGGATGCAATTACTCGGAGCACAAGTGCAGGTTGACTCTGGCAGGCACAAACGTTTTGTTTTGTTTTCTCTCTCGATTGAGACGTGTGCCGTGGAGTGCAGTTAATCAGGCTGTCTGTAACAGACAGAGAGAAGGCATAAATCAGGCCAAGTACAGAGAAGTAATCAAAGTTAGATATGGTGATCAACGTTCCCAAACTTGTCATATTATCATCCCAGCTCTGTTAGTAATGTGAATTTTCACTCCAACATGAGAAGTATATTTCGTTTGCATGTTTCTCGAGTTTTTTTTTTTTTTTTTTGGTCGCGGACATTTTTCGCTGATTATTGCAGACGCCGTAGCAGGGGTCTCCGAAGCTTTTTTGACCACCTGGTGATGCTTACTGTGCACTGACATAACACACTACACAGGCCTCTAGCATGTCACCTCCGCCGAAATGCGAGAGCCTCGGCCTGAATGGAACCCATGACCACCTAAAGAAGAACAAAAAAAAAAACCTAATCCACACCTATTCAATACCGCTTCTTTTCACCACATTCGAACTGCTTTTGAATTGTTCATTAATTAATTATTTAATCAGCCGGCCACGAACCCAAATATGTATACGTCAAAGGCGTTGTCAAAAAGCAGCAGCATGTTTTGCTACTTGCGCGGAGTATCACAAGTGGCGCTACGTGTAAGTCACGTCGCTTGAAATACGTGAACTGATTCACTACAGGAGTCGCGTCATGTACTGTACGACGCCACCGAGTTATTTGCAGTGACGTGTTAAGGATGACGAAATTCGATTTGATTGATGTGTGGGGTTTAACGTCCCAAAACCACCATATGATTATGAGAGACGCCGTAGTGGAGGGCTCCGGAAATTTAGACCACCTGGGGTTCTTTAACGTGCCCCCAAATCTGAGCACACGGGCCTACAACATTTCCGCCACCATCGGAAATGCAGCCGCTGCCGCCGGTATTCGAACCCACGACCTTCGGGTCAGCAGCCGAGTACCTTAGCCACTAGACTACCTCGGCGGGGCAGGATGACGAAATCTGTAAACGGTGGTTTAAATAGCCGACTCTGACGCTCGTGTGGTTGCTGCCACGACGTTGACTGGTGCAAATGTCAAACCCCATGTACCTCTTCCGCTCATGCGCGTGGTGAATATATCTTAACGTTGTGACGTCATTGTGATGAAAAAGAAATGCAAACGCGAATCATTTGGAGAGGGGAGGGGTCTGGACAATAAAATTGAGGAGGCAGGTAGTACTCATTTGGGAATTCTCGACTGCTGACCTGCAGATCGCGGGATCGAATTCCGGCCCACAGTAGCCGCATTTAAAGTTAGAAGGCTCGAGACTCGCATATTGTGCGATGCCGGTGCAAGAACCCCAGATGGCAGAAATTTTCGGAGCCCTCTACTAGCGTCTCTCAAAATCGCACCGTGGTTTCGGAGTGCTACACCCCACCAAATATCATGCAGTTTCGAAAGTCAATCTGTTGCTGAGTAAGAGGTGGCTCTTTTATTTAAGGGGGCCCAAAGTCGAACTGACTATGATAATATATAAAGTCTGCTATTAATGTTCAACATGGCGAAACTTTTCATCTTTTGATAGGCAACTATACGCGTGATAAAACTAGATTATAGATTCGGACGGTAACGATAGCACAGAGAAGCGCCCTAGCAGCAGAGTGAGAACAGCGGGTCCATTAATTATTACATGAGTCATACATATTCGAGTCATTCATTACAGCCCTTATTAAGAGCGAAAAACGATACGACACCCTGAAGTATGATAATACTTATTCAATACGCATTTTATGTCACATTTTTCATTCGTTCGTTTCCTTTTCAATGTACAAAGCGGCCAAAATATTGAACACACACGAGTATTATGGCCTAACAGGCCTGTATTCACTTATTTCCACGTGGCATGGTTTACCTTCAGAAATTCTGACTCTATTATAAGTGAGTGGCTGAAGTGTAAATTTTACTCTCTTGATTATCAAGTCAGCTCTCGCATTTTGCTGTTTTAACATGGTGTCTTAAGTTTGCAATGATAACAAAGTTACAGCACCAAATGAACGAATGTACCGTGACATACTTCTAGGACATTAAGGCATCAAGAAATAAATAAACAAACAAATAAATAATGATGGTCTTCAGAATAGTTTTCTCCGCCACTGCCCTCCTGGGCCTGTACTCGCAAAAGCGTCTTACGCGTAAAAGTTTCACGAGCAAATATTTCAGCTAATCACGATACAGGAAATATCGTTAGCGATGCCCCCTGACCAATGGGAACAACGCTTCTACGAGATGGAAGTTCTCGTTAATTGGGCTTCATGGTTATTGGCTTCCTTACTGGCATCGTCGTTGCCTTGATGACTGGAGTCGTCGAGCCGCGTGGTGCTTTCGTTAATCAGGCTTGATATTCGTTCCCTTTAAATGAAGCATCTTCTATCTGATTCACTTTGCGTGAAACTATAAGGCAAACAAAACGAGAAAAGATACATGACGGAAGAACGTATCAGGTAGTAAACGAAACGATGCCTCCGTATCGCGTAAGTGGTATACATTTACCACATACCACGCTATATATCTGTGAGCCCTGAGCTTCTGAACAATCTGCATTCCTCCACTACGAGCGCCTCATTAAATCGGCCACGATAAAAGTTGATGGCTCGTCGCGAAATTTTTATTCCATCCTTTTGGGCTCGCCGAATACTTAGCGTCAGTAAAGGGACCCAGCAGCTGGTTAACTGTATATATATATGAGTAAAAGTTGACGAAAAATACTTGAAGTCTTAACAAATAAAAATAATTCCTCTCCTTGGAGATAGTTCTCGATCATGACTTTTGCCCAGCAATAGAGAGAAGAAGACTATGTTTTTACTACCGATTTAGTCAATCCGTGAAGAAGGGTTCGAGCTAGTTACGAACAAAGTGGTCCTATAGCATCTGCGGCCGGAGAGATTTCAGCATCTAGAACTCTTTCACCCAGCTAGAAAGATCTTTGTCAAATGATTCGCGTAGACTGCTAACATTAACAAAATTTAGCTAACAGTCTGCCTTCCGTAGGGACCCGCGCGTCTATTTTGTAGCCAAACAGTCTTTCTTTATACGCCAGGGCCCTATTTTTTAACAAGCAAAGCTTTTTCAAGTAGCCGTAACTTGTGCGACCCATCATAAAAACTGGTATCTGCCATGGCAAAACACCATAATCATAAGCGGATATATGTGCCACAGAAATTGGGTGAATCTCGCTGCTTATAACCACTGGTGCACTAAAAATGAGGAAGGCAACAGTTATCCCACTAACAAATGACTACGAAGCGACGGGGACCCGAAGACCCCGAGTACGCACACGGAGAGGGATGGGGAAAGGCAACGCGCCTGCAAGAACACCCCGAAGTGTACGCCAACGACGATGTGTTCACAGATCTACTATAGACGTGCAAACGCTTGGTACAAGCACGAGTTTCCGTCTCTGCAGATAATGGTCATCCGTACCGTGTCTGCGACCGCCTGCACTTCAACTCGAACCTCCCTGCGCTGGTAATCGACGTGGAAACAGCTTAGCATCACCTATCTAAAGCCTTGAAACGACCCAGAAGCAAGCTAAAAACAACCTGCATCACCTAGCTAAGGCCTAGCTACAACCTCGAAGAAACAAGATTAGTCTTGAGAAGTGTCCAGTTTTACTGTTTCAAGCCTTAACTGCTGGGCTTAGTGCAAATTCGCCTTCTTGTTTTTTTATTTGTACATGCGACAACGCCAGCCAAAGTAAACAACATTGGCCAGCAGTAGACAGTCGGCATTGGAAGAGGCTTATAAATTATAATTTTTTTGTTTTAACGTCCCAAAACCTCGACGTGATTATAAGACGCCGCGTAGCGAAGGGCTCCAGAAATTTCGACCACTGGGTGTTTGTTAACGTATACTCACCTAAATTTACAGATACATGGGTCTGCTTCTTTTGCAGCGGGTGTTGTGCAAGCAAGCACACTATAATTAACCAAAACTCTCGCGAATTTCCCCTCTGTACACTTTCCAATTTTCACGCAATGAAAAAAAATCAGCAAGAAAAAAAAACAATAAGGTACCAAACAACACTTGGTGACCGCCAAATTCATGGCTGCATTTGAAACTGCAGCGCTGTTGTCGCATTCCAAATTGCGGTGATCTTCTCCGCTTTGCGAGAGCGTTGCCATGACAGCCAATCCGTCAAGCCCAGGCCTGGCGATCGTTGGAAATGAAGAATCCTATTTGGTGTAGTTTCGCCTATTTCTCGCATCCCTGCACTCTCTCTTTTTCTTTTGTTGTGCCGACAAAATGAAGTAGTCGAGCGCGAAATTTAGTCTACACGCTTCGCGATTGCCGGAGCGAAAAATTGAATGGAAGCGCAGCATGGCTTTAGGAAAGGGTTTTCGTGTGAAACGCAGCTAGCTATGTTTGTTCACGACCAGCATGTTAACCTCGACTCTAACCTTCAGACTGACGCCATCTTCATCGATTTCGCAAAGGCATTTGACAAAGTTCCTCATGAGCGCCTACTACTAAAGCTTGCCGCGTTGAATTTAAATGATGACGTATTAGCATGGATTAAAGAATTCTGAACTAATCGTTCGCAATCAGTTTCCGTCAACAATCAAATGTCTAACACTATCCCGGTAACCTCAGGTGTCCCTCAAGGGTCTGTACTAGGCCCGCTTCTGTTTTTCATTTACATTAATGACTTACCATTACATGTATCTTCTAACATACGCATGTTTGCAGACGACTGCGTTTTTTATCGTAAAATAAACAACGTTTCGGATAACACGTCTCTTCAAACTGACTTACTAAGCTTACAGGAATGGTGTAACCTTTGGCTAATGGAACTCAACCCTAACAAATGTAAAACTGTTTCCTTTCACCGCCGTCGAAATCCGATAGTATTCCCGTACCAAATTGCTGACACAAACCTCGAATTAGTTCCTTCCTATAAATATCTCGGAGTAACCCTTTGTAGCAATTTAACTTGGGCAACGCACATTACGAACATCATTGCATCTGCTAACAAAACACTCGGGTTCTTAAAACGCCATTTGCGTCACGCTCTTAATAATGTCAAATTACTAGCTCATCAATCTCTCGTAAAGACGAAGATAGAATACGCATCAGCCATTTGGAGCCCGCATCAAGCATATCTCGTCAATCAACTCGAGTCACTTCAAAATCGAGCCACACGATTTATTCATTCTACGTACTCTTACGACGTCAGCATATCAGCACTGAAAACAGAATCTGGCCTATCATTGCTTGCATCACGTCGCCGCATTTCTAGTCTTTCCTTTTTTCACAAGTTTTTTTACAGCTCGCTCGGCAGGCCACCATACATTCTTCCTCCGGCACGCATCTCCCATCGCACTGGTCACCCGCAACAAGTTGAGCGGCCGCGTACGCGCACCGTCACTTTTTCGTCCTCATTCTTTTTTCGTGCAGCTACGGAATGGAACGGCCTTTCTAACGAAATCACCGCCATAACCTGTCCTACCACCTTTTTGAACACCGTAACAAATTTCCTTGCATTGTAAAAAAAAAAAAATATGGCCTTCACGTTTTCATATATGTACCCACCCCTTATGTAATACCCCTTCAATGGGGTCTTTAAGGTAATAAAATGAAATGAAATGAAATGAAATGAAATGAAAGCGTATATTGTGAGAAGCGCGGAAGCGAAGGGACTGAAATCTCTCTGTTAACTTTTTGTGTGGGCCGCTTTACGCACAAAGTCGTATGGTGCCCCGCTTTTTTAGAAAGGGAGGCCACCTTACTGGCCAATATTGCTAGCGACACACCCACTATATTTGCTATACGCTACTAATACTTCGTGCTTGGACTTTGACTTTATTTGTTCATATTCAGAACAATCATTCGCATCCCCTCCCTTGACTGTGTTTATTTTGTTTAGCCCTCTTTTATATTTGACTTAAACGTTTGTGCCTGGATACCTCTCAGGTTGCTCAGATTTGCAGTTTTAAAAATATTAAACCTTAGCAGGCTGCACAGCGTTGTGTGAAAGAATGCAATGGTGGTGATGATGAATATGGTGGTGTTAGTGGGGGTAGTGAAAATAAGATTACTAACACAGAAGATGGGAAACGCGGTGGCTACTGCGATAACTTCGATAATGGCTCGTGCGCGTTGACTGTGTTGTAATTCCCGGTATACCTCAATGGTGCAGTTTGAAAGAACGCCTTTCCCCTGCTCTGGGGTGCGTAAGAGTGCGTAGGTGGGGTGAGATACATCGACGCTTTGAAACCCATCGCGCGTATTCATATATAAAACAAAAAGCCCACGCATAGTACGTTTGATGGTAAAATGCCCCTGGTGAGACGTGGGTCCTTGCAGCAGAATCATCGTGTAACAGATTCAATTTAAGCTGATCGAGTTCAATTCAATCTAAGAGGCCTGAAGAAAAGACGGCGGACGAAGATTATCGACCCTGTCAAGCTGCACCATATGATGTCTCGCTTGCGCCAGTGTTTGCATAGGTAACGGTTGTTCTGCGATGACGCGCGGGGGTGGGCTAAAAAGGAAGCGACTCAGTGACGAGCTTATCCGTTTTCGACAAAGGCGGTGCCACTTGCGTAACGCATTACGTGATTTGTTTGTGGATCCAATAAAAACGCATTACGATGCATATATAAGTACGTGAGTAGTGGCCAGACCAAGCAGAACGAGCTTTCTTGTCTATATTATCCCGGTGTGACGCGGTACACTGCTCATGGCAAGTGAGCCTGACCCGGCTGTAATTGCTCGACAGCGTTTAACTCCCTGGGTCAGAAGTTTGCACAATGGCATGCGTAATTAAATGTGTAAATTGAACCAGCTTTGCGCGGTGTTTAGTACGCTATGGTTGTGACCATAGAGCGGTGGTCTCGATGGATGAAGGCCTACTGTTTCCGTGCAGTGCCGTCGTATCTAGGGTACGGGCATGTACATAAGAAGTGATTGATGGAAGCTTGATGAAATGTCCGCAGATAGTAGTGGACATTTCTTTTTGTCCAATTTAGCAGAGCCATCAACTGGGCTAGTCGGTTGTGATTTGTGGTGCCTTGTTGCGCTGCGGATAACCACGTGTCCTTAGTCTCTTTCTCGTCCTCATCTCGTCATGCACAGCCCAACAAGAAATCATAAATCTTCATTCGATGTGGGTGAGTATCCATAATTGGGCCATGGCAATATCTGTTCCCTTCTGCTGAGTGAACACCTGCTGTGCCACTGTCCTCGATTTGCCTCAAAGAGACAAGTACTTGCCAACGCATTGCGGTGAGTGAATGATCGGCCTCTTTAGACAGACAGACAGACAGACAGACAGACAGACAGACAGACAGACAGACAGACAGACAGACAGACAGACAGACAGACAGACAGATGGACGGACGGACAGACGGAGAGACAGACGGACGGACAGACGGACGGACAGCCAGACGGACGGACGAACGGACAGACGGACGGAAGCACGCACGGACGGACGGACAGAAGGACGAACGGACGGACGGACTGACGGGTGGATAGACGGACGAACGAACGGACAGAGGGAGAGACGGACGGACAGACAGACAGACAGACGGACAGATGGATGAAACTGAATCAAAAATGATCTGCGGTGGTGCTGTTCCTTTCATTAATCGATTCCCCTCTCGTAAGAAAAGAAACAAATAAAAAGAGAAAGAAAGAAAGAAACAAAGAAAGAAAGACAGAAAGAAAGAAAGAAAGAAAGAAAAAAAGAAAGAAAGAAAGAAAGAAAGAAAGAAAAAAGCATGCACATCACCACGCTTCGACTCGTCGGTTTCAAAACCGACCAACGCGGCCACAAAATCACTCGCGTATTAAGCAGATTCCCTCAACCACGAATACATTCGCGTATCAAGCCTGAAACTCAATCGTCCGTCCAGTGCCTGCTTCAGACGGGAACGATCGTTGAAGCGCGCCCTGGAGGGTGCAAGCGCAGCTTGAGCCGAGCCGTCATCCATCCAGAACGTATATTGGTCCTCTTCTTCCGTTCTGTGCTGGTTGTTTGATGCTTATTCGGTTCTTTCTCAACGTGGCACGGACTTGCGCAAAGCCGCACGCTGCGATCGCTTTCTCGAGCTTTGCACGGGAGAGGGGGTTAATCCATCGAGATCCGCTAACGTTGTCTGATCCCCTGCTCCCCCACCCCTGAGTCTGTGCAGCGTCTATTTGATCTCTGCCTGCTATACTTAGAGAGGAGGATAAGAAGAGAAAAAGTGACGTACGACTTCGGAAACTATTCCTCGCTCAGCCCTCGATTGCCTTGCTTACCAAAGAGCTCGACTATTTTATGCTCCCGCAGATAGTTTTTCAACCTTGCTGTTTCAAAGACCATAGTCTTTCTAGAGGACCTTTGACGCAAAAATTTTGGTCTGTCTGTCTGTACATTTGTCTGTTTGTCCGCTCTTAATTGTACCCTAACCGGCACCAAACAGTATCTCAAACAGCCGAGCCCATCCGCAGCGCCCACCAATATTGCTCAAGATTCAGCGTTCATACTTGTGCGATTGTAAATTAAAAAGCAATTATTGCGCATATTTGAGGCACCATACCGACACGTCAATATCCTGTATGTGCGTCTTTTTACGAGAAAGGCATACATAAGTAATTCTATTTACCGTACCGTTTATCACGCTGCGCTGACTATGCAACGCTTGCACGAAATGGCAAGTGTTTCCAACGCTTTGCTAAGACGACATGGTGGTGGCACCTACCCGTCGCCTTGCGTTCTACACCTTATCACCTCCGAGACGGGTGCGCACGCCGCGCGCTTCGTTTTCCAAGATAACTGCCAGATAGAGCTTATGCCTCACGTGTGACGTGACTTAATGCACTCGTTCGCCTCCGCTGCACGCTCAAGGCACTCTAACGCAGCGCCTCCGAAATAACATTCACCAATTTTCTTCCAGAGAACATCAAATAAACGTTTTGTTCACTCTCTCCAGACGCAAGACTATCTATCGTCTTTCGACGACATTTGCAGTGTAACATGCAGATACGGGGTCCAATTGTTCGTATCTTGTCTTTTCGTACTGTCACGGGGTTGTGACGTAAACGAAGGGAGTAGAGTGTAAGTAGAAGATTAAACTGCTAATTTGGCCTAACTTGTGACCGGTAAACTGAACATCAGATTACAGCGATACACGCTATAGCACTGACAGCGGCGAACAGAGCATCGGCCGTCGATCAACTGACAAGCGGCGAAGGGCGTCTGCATTTATACATGTGCCGTCCAATATTCCCAGCCTTATCACTTATCGTCACGCAAACTCTGGAATAATCTCGAGTATTCGCGTTTCGCGCGCAATCTAACCGAACGATCTACAATAATCACGAATTATCTCGAACAATGAGGCGCAGTTCGCACTGAATTCTTGACAGGTTTTGTGTGAGAAAATCGAATAAAACAAGACTGAAAATAAGGAACGCGCGTTTGCGACATGGTGGTTCGCGATCCGGCCCCTCATGTACCCGCGGTATGCAGATTTGTTATTCAAGCATTGGTTGTGTGCAACGAATGTTTAAGTTTGTACTTCAGGCGTTTGTCCCTTTTTGCCTCTCGTTTCTTTTCGTGCTGTTAATTATTATTCGGCTGCAGCCACGATGCCGCGAAAGTATATATAGTAAACAGAGATTTTCGCGACGACGATCTGCTCAACTGGAAACTGAGAACTAAGCCCAAACTCATATCAAAAGTGCTTCAGGGTGCTCAGTGCTTCATAAAGGCTCACAAATGACGGACGAGCGTTCGGAAATGTCCATTCCTTTCAAAGTTCATTCGGCAGGAGACCCTGCCTTCGTCAGGGCACACCCATTCTCTGAGAAAAGTGTAGCCCCCCTGCCTAAACGTTGGAAGATGGTCTTGATGAAGGCCTTGTTGAAGATGGGTCTCCGATTGAAACTTCGACAAATAATCAGTTTTTAGAAGCGTACAACTTTTGCCTGATTGTTCATTACATAGGACAAGGTGATAGACGTAGTCTCTAAAGTAACGTATCTATTTAACACATCAGAACGTCGCCTTATTTAGTGTAAAATGCCTTTGTTAACCATATTTCTTTTCGGGAGTGTAGATGTCCACCCTGCATTGGCAAAAGGAATAAATATGCTACTAGCTAAAAATAGATACGTTCCTATATATTTGCCCCATCTCTGATTGAAGGTTCACGAGAATGATTGCGCTTAGTGACCGTTAGTGGTTGTTTATAGATGGCTAGTGACACTAAATACGAGTGAAAGGTTTCTATTTTGTTTTCTTTTTTTAGAGCTATCCCCGCCAATCGTTTTTTTCTTTCATATCACTGCAGCATAAGCAGGACATATCGCGGAGTTGTACAGAATATGAAACACATTTCGTCTGTTGAGATATTAACAATGGTACGCCGAACGAAAAGGGAGAGAGAGAAAGAGTAATTTGGTAATTTTAGGTTATAGAACTGACCACCTGAGCCAACAGAAAGGGTGAAAGAACTTTTTCGAGAATGAAGCATACAATGAAGCAAGAACGGGCTACGCATGCTTATACAAGACTGGTGTTCCGGAGTAGATTGAGTCTTGTGGAAATGAGCACTCGTGAACAGGAAATGTTCCTCACGCCAAAACTCGAACAATCAAGTGGCGTTGTCTTCGTCAGTGCAGCGATTGGAAGCCCAAAAACGATGATGATGATAGGTGGAATTTAACGCCCCAAAACCACCGTATGATTACGAAAGACGCCGTAGTGGCGGGCTTCGCAAATTTTGACCCCCCGAGATTCTGGGTCTCAGAAAAGACAGGACTACTTGTTGAAGCGTGAAGCGTATACATATAGCGCCCAGCGATACCCTGCGATCAAGAGACAAACCAAAAAGAAAGGCAGGGAGGGTAATATCGCCTTCGAGTTGTCTTACGTGAATGCTTAAGAGACCCTGGATTATTATTATTATTATTATTATTATTATTATTATTATTATTATTATTATTATTATTATTATTATTATTATTATTATTATTATTATTATTATTATTATTATTATTATTATTATTATTATTATTATTATTATTATTATTATTATTATTGCTCTCATGGTCTAGCTTATTTACACTTAAACATATGTACGAAGACATTCTCTTCATGTCAAAGTTAGTTTAACTGAAACATCATCGAAAAATCTATGGGAATACAAACTGTTTAGTGGTTTAGATTTCCTAAAGACAACATATGCGTGAATGCCGAGATCAAAAAGTATTTGACTTAGGCTTAGGTGCACGTTAAGAAATCACAGATCAAAATTTCTGAAATCCCTGAAGCACTCCGCTACGGCGTTCTTCATAATCATACAGTGGTTTTGGGATCTACAATTCCCGCGAATATTACATTTAGTAGTATGAAATTGAGTTTTTGTTGGCGATAAAAGATTAACGCAATTTTTTTCATTGTGATGTGTTTTGACATTAGGACACGCACTGGAAAATCTGCGTACTTTGATCATCAGAAATCCTGGTGCATGTTGTCATCTGAGTCTCCATTGCACACCTGATGCTAAGAGACATTAGGCTTTGCAGGCCTAACGTCAATCTAATGACTCATCAGGTGTGCATTAGCTGCGCATTAGACTCTCAAAATTGATTTTCATAAGGGTTCGGTTGGCTACCCTACATTTGGGGTATGGCGAAAAGGGGTAAAAAGGAAAGAAGAGGGAAGAAAGAAGAAGAGTAAGAAAAGGATGGATCAACAGTTAGATTCAAACTGGCGCTGTTGGTTCACGGGCGCTCGTGAAGTCCGCGAGGGGCCCTCAAGAAGCACAAGTGGGCTTTCGTGACCTTGCGCATATGCGAAACCGTAGGCCAAGGTCCCAAGATATTTTCTGTCAGTGGTCTTTAGTGGTTCGGTGATTTTCGTCGACGCCTAAGGGCAGACTTTCGGTTCTAGAAAATAAATAAAAAAGAACTTTCGTTTCTACGTACGTACACAGACATACAAACAGTGGGAGCACCGAGTGAAGGCCGTAATTTGTGAGCCGTCGTCGAATAAACAAACTACCCGTAGACCGCAGCTATAATCAAGCGAAAGAATTCCTAAGTGCGGCCACGGATGCACAGGATCTACCAGAACAGAATTCCAGATACACCGACCGAGAGCAAAAGCTACGAAAGTAGAATACTCACATACGGACCTGCAGACGCGTCACGTAGGTGGGCATGAGCTCGAGTGAACATGCAGGCGATAAATATAGGTACAAGACATACAGAAAAGAGCTGAATAGGAGCTATAGAAAATGGGCGGTCTGCACTGAAGATATCGCGGAGTATAAGCATTTTGCCGGCTTCTTCGTTGCACCTGACGAACACACGGTCGTCTTCTGTATATATTGATGTATGCCATTGGGCAACATGTCACTTCGTTCTGTGATTGGTCTAAGGAGACCGGATGGCTTCGTGGGATTCCGCCATGTAGCGCTTCCTTCGTTTCCAACTATACGTGTTGGTGTCGGCAACGCTAAAGACTTCGACAAAAAAAAAAAAAAAAACACGGACGCCTAATCAGCAACAGTATAATGTAGAGGCGCAAGAAGCACTTTGTGCTGTTGGGACTAAGACGTCGAGTATTGTTGTTGTTGTTGTTGTTGTTGTTGTTGTTGTTGTTGTTGTTGTTGTTGTTGTTGTTGTTGTTGTTGTTGTTGTTGTTGTTGAAGGGTTGACAGGCGGGCTAGTTAGTAAAAATTCATAATGAAATAATTGGAAGCGCGAACCAACGAGACACAAGAGAAGAAACAAACTGCGCTTGTTTGTCTCTCCTCTTGTGTCCCGTTGGTTTGCGCTTCCAATTATTTCATTATGTTGTTGTTGTTGTTGTTGTTGTTGTTGTTGTTGTTGTTGTTCACCAACCAGCCAGATCAGAAAATGCTGACAAATTAGCCACTGCAGCACACAAAAAAGTTCACTTGACACCAGCGCCCGTTTATTTCTCAGAAAGCGAGAAGTGTCTTTCTGAACTGCGCCACAAATTATGCAAGGACGCTCGGTTTGACCAAAATACAAAGTCTCTACTCTTACACAAAATAGATCTGTCTCTCCGATTTTCACCTAATCAAGAGATCGACAGGCCATTTGACGCACTACTGCACCATCCACGATTAGGTGCTGTATACACACCTCACTACTTATGTCACATAAAAATAAGAACGTCCCCGCATTGCGACCACTGTGATCATGTTGATGCGTCAGAGGAGCATATTCTTATAGAATGTCCGCAATATGATTAACAACGTTCTGAACTGAGTGATCACATGAACCGACTGACAGACGACCATTTACGATTAGAAAAATGTGGCCACATTTTGCGGTTACATTTCGATAATCAAAAGCGCGCAGTGAGCAGCACCCTCCGTGATTGTTTAATGAAAAAGAAAAATTTAATTACCTGTCTTTATTTCATAATGTACCTTGCCACTATTTGTACGAATTCTATCCGCAATGTGATCCCGATATATGAAGTGTACTATGACCATACATACACTGATTATTCATGCATTGTAAGCCCTATAGTGTAGTACATAGTGCCTCTGAGTAGTTTTTTTCTTCTTTTATTTTTAATTTTTTGTTTGTATGTTCATCTTGTACAACTGTCATGATGTTGGGATAGCCGGCTAAAGTGTAGCCTACCTTCCCATATTTTGCCGAATATAAATAAAAAAATAGCTAGACCAGCAACAAGGTCTTCTTAACGCCAGAAACACTGCTTTGTGGCAGATTCGAGAAATGAACTCATCGATTGCTGCGTCATTTCGAGAAACGGTGAATCCCCATTCTCGTCAACCTTAACATCTAGACAAAGAGTTAAGGCAAATTAGTACTAACATAAACGCTAGTCCAAGTTGTAGAAACTGTCTACACTCCAGGAATGTGAAAATGATCATGCTTTGTGTTGAGGGCACCTGAACCACTGAGAGGCTCCATCATACTTGTTGTTGTTGAAGTTGTAAGCGGGTGTCTATAGCGAACACGTAGCCATGAGAACTTGTCGAAGTTTTGTCGTAATAGCCCAGTTACACACGTTTGATGATCCCAGCTGCCAGTAACGGTGAGCGCGAGCACGATAACAAAGTAAATTAACACGTATAAAATTTATACGCGAACTAATAAGTGTGCCTGTCATTTTTTTTTCCTGCTTCTCCTCGTCTCGGGCATGTTGAAGTGCGCTAGCCACACAGAAAAAGAAGCCGAACATT
Organism: Rhipicephalus microplus; assembly: GCF_013339725.1. Classification (NCBI taxonomy): domain Eukaryota; kingdom Metazoa; phylum Arthropoda; class Arachnida; order Ixodida; family Ixodidae; genus Rhipicephalus; species Rhipicephalus microplus. The sequence goes on from NC_051165.1 coordinate 218,371,447, forward strand.
CTCAAAGCAACCAGTTCTAAGCTCTTTTTTTTTCTTTACCGTGTCTTCATTTAAGTGCAGCAGCGACTGCCGTGCGTGAGCGGTATGGCGTATGGCTATTAGACGGATTGGATTGACCGCGACACGCCATGCGATGCCGTCAAGTGGTTGATTGCGTAAGGCGACGTGGCCGTGCTGAGAGCCCGGTCGAGGCTCAAGACGCTGCTATATTTACGTATTGGCGCACGTATCAGACCGCGAGCTTGCAGTCAACGATAATTGGGGAATGGCGGTTATACTGGCAGGACGTGGAAGAAAAGGGCGCCAAGAGCCAGGATTCGGCTCCCACGCGTGTACCAACGCCACCCTCCTCCTCCTCCTCCTCCATGTGGAAAATCGAACATCTGCACACTTATACTAATGATCGATGACAGCTATACGGGGAGCCGTCTGCGATATTGCGCTGTCGTGCAGCAAATGCTATATGTAGGGTATGCAGTGCGTAAGCGACCATGCAAGTATGCTTCGACTGATGCTGGGAAAAAGCTATAGTGCAGTAACCCTTTGCTTCCAATGAATGCGTGCGTGTGAGCCAAGCCACTCATGCTGGGTGTGTGGGCGAAGCTATATAGACAACTTTTCATCGATCGCAACTTCAGGAGAGAGACAGACAGACAGATCAAAGATAGATAATAGATAGATAAGACAGATAATGGACAGATAATAGATAGATAAGACAGATAATGGACAGATAATAGATAGATAATAGACCGATAATATATAGATAGATAGATAGATAGATAGATAGATAGATAGATAGATAGATAGATAGATAGATAGATAGATAGATAGATAGATAGATAGATAGATAGATAGATAGATAGATAGATAGATAGATAGATAGATAGATAGACCGATAATAGATAGACAGATAGATAATAGACCGATAATAGATAGACAGACAGACAGACAGACATATAGATAGATAGATAGATAGATAGATAGATAGATAGATAGATAGATAGATAGATAGATAGATAGATAGATAGATAGATAGATAGATAGATAGATAGATAGATAGATAGATAGATAGATAGATAGATAGATAGTGAGTGAGTGAGTGAGTGAGTGAGTGAGTGAGTGAGTGAGTGATCAGTCAACGTACAGCACTCACCGAAAGCACAACCACCTGTAGTCTTCTGAGAGCACCTAAGTCTTTCAACAGGATTTGAAAGTACAAAGCTCCGCTCTTAAGTTTAAGACAGAAAGACGTTTAGACCTATTTCTCGCTACTTCCCAGAAACGTATACGGTGTTAACGAAGACCTGTAGAAAAGAAAGGCGTATAAAATTCTTTCGTGTTGGGCTCCGCTTTGTATGTAGGGGAAAAAAAAGAGAGAAAGAAAAAAAGCTATTCAAAGACCAGCGGCAGACGCCTGGATTAAGCGGGCCTACGAGGAACTAAACTAAGGGAACAACTTCGGAATTGTAACGCATCTGATACGGAGACCGGCTTAAAAGGCGCCGCCACTATGTATGAGCCAACGCCGCCGGCCCCATTTGGAGCTGTGAAACTAATCGAGTATCGCTCATTTGCATTCTGACTCTCTCTCTCTCCTCCTCCTCGAAACAACTCGCTAGCGTACGCCTCTTAGCGACTAGCTAACGCCTGCCGTCAGCGCCAGAGGCACAGCCGGTGAGGACTTAGGCAAAGACCTCGCTTCGTTCAATGCGCTATCCTAGTATCGGTCTTCCATGCTTTGCCACGAGCGTCGTGTAAACTGGGAATATGCTGTTATTGCACGTGAAAATCGCAAGCTATATATTATATTCATTCACATGGTAGTTATTACATAAAGGTTAAAACGCTGAATTTGAAATTTTGTGCTTGATGCACAGTACTGCATTCTAAGGCAAAAACATTTGTCATCTGCCTGTTTCATATATATATATATATATATATATATATATATATATATATATATATATATATATATATATATATATATATATATATATATATATATATATATATATATATATATAAGGAAGGAAGTGTACACCTAAGGGCTCGTTTTTCCGTGTTTTTAGACAATATTAATGAGATCTAACAGACAATAATGCCAAGGAAAGTATAGGGGAAGATATTAGACCAAATTGTAATGTAAATATGAAGAAAAGTGGGTGAAAAGATAACTTGCCGTGGGCAGGATCCGAACCTGCGACCTTCGAATGATGCGTTCGATACTCTACCACTGAGCTACCACGACAGCCATCCCCCCAGCCACTTTATAGGGTTTATATGAGAATTAAACGTGGGAGTGTCAGTCAGCGCCACCAGTAGCCATGGTGGCGAGTGTGGCACACTCTTTTGAGCCTGTTTGGCGTCACGTAGCACGTGAACTTGTTACGAGTGGGCAGCTGACCAATAGTCCCTTGTATACAACCTAAAGGCACTAAGTCTGCCAGTACGAGACCCTCGTTAATGAATAAGGAAAGGAGTGTATACCGAAGGGCTCGTTTTTCCGTGTTTTTACACAATATTGATGAGATCTAACAGACAATAATACCAAGGAAAGTATAGGGGAGATATTAGACCAAATTGTAACGTAAATATAAAGAAAAGTGGGTGAAAAGATAACTTGTCGTGGGAAGGATTCGATATATATATATATATATATATATATATATATATATATATATATATATATATATATATATATATATATATATATATATATTACATTGTTCACTTGCCACGTTCATGACTTTCTTTAGAGAAATTTGTGAACTCTCTTTCGGGAGTTATTATGTAGTCGTATGCGTAGCAGGTCAACCTTCACCGAGAAGAGTGCCGCACCAATTTTCTTTTATGTTGCGCCTTCAAAAAAAAAAGTGAGAACCAAAACTAAGGTTACAAATACCTACAGTTAGCAAAATTTCTAGCTTCAAGTACTGAGCTTCTCGGAATAAGCGTAATATACTTAAGCCCTCAATAAACAACTTCGAAAAATAAGTATTTTTGATTATGTCTGGACACCCGAACTATAGGATTGCGCTTGACGATGCAAGAAAACGTTTTTTTTTACTTCAAACTTAATTCTTAAAAATAATTCTTTAGTAATGAGCCTATTGTTCTAATAAAGAAAACTTACTTCGGTTTACCAAATGCGCTGCATTAATTGCTATACTTTTCATTCCGATATATGAATTCGCATTTAGGCGTATGAGAAGAGTTTAGAATACATTGGACAAACTTAAGGGCAAGCTGATTCTTATGTTTTTGTAGTCCCTGTCTAGTTGCGCGCTCGTATTTCCTATAGTAACACGGATCAGCAACTCACCCAGTCAGTCATCTTGTCAAATGTATTCAAAGTTGATTTCAAGATGAGCCTAATGAGAAAGGTCTCCTTTTAAACCGTTGGTTATTAAATGAGTTTTGTTTCGTTTAAGGCAGCGCTTACATTGCAGTATCACCTATGACACACACGTATATATTAACTATGAAGTTGTTTAGCGAATTGTTCCTTGTAAGTAAGTCTAGAAAAGTATCACCGTCATAAACGGGTGTATGCTATAGAAATCGGGTAAATCCCACCTACCAACATAAGTCCACTGAAGAAGAAGAAGGTGACAGATAACACAACTACGAATGGTTTATCGCATTCTTCTGCAATTTTTCACGTTTTTTCAAAGGAACATTATTATTGTTCCTATCTAACTTTCTCTTGATTTTTTTAGCAAGCGTTGTAAAAAATGATCTACTATGAGGTACAGTGTGGCCAATCCCCCATGTGGGTATGAGCCAAGATCTCCCAGGAGACAAGACAAGACAAGCCGAATGGCAGCGAAGCGACGGCGGCGAGTCCGAACACCCCGAGTGGGTACAAAGGGAGAATACTAGGGAGCGTGAAAGCCAACGGCGGCTCCGTGAAGACCCCGAAGCGATCGACGAGCCCTACGCCAACGACGACATGCCCATAGATCCATGTTTGGGGCCAACGCTTGGTTTTAGCGCGACGTTTTGTACCTGGAGTTTAGACGTCCGTGTCGTGTCTGTGACTGCGTGTGGTTTAACACGAACCTCCATGCGTTGAGAATCAAGCTAAAACCTAGCAGCAACCCTATAGAGTCCACATAGAATAACCTTTATTACCTAGCTAAGAAACAGAAACAGACTAGAAGGAAGCAGAGGGAATCGCCAAGTTTAGTCCATTTCAAGCCTTGCGATGCTTGGAGCAAGGCTTTGTCTCTTCAGAGCGAAAGCTGTTACCAAGCCACAACAGCTGTGGCAGCAGGGTTAACCGCCGCCGCCACCCATAACCGATATCGTGCAAAATAAAAAAGAAAAAATATATACAGACGTCGGCCGCTCTTACTGACTACTATAGCCAACCAATCACTAGCCTCTCAGACCGCAATGTTGATTTTTCAAGCTGAAGTAATGATGTCAACATGGGAGGCAGATACCACCGGCTGTACTTTGCTGCCACCTACCGCGTACCTAGGGAATGATAAGCAGCCACTCTGTATTCGCGGCCATGGCTCTTGTGGCAATGGCGGAACGTGAAGCCCTTGTTTATTTCGGCGAAAACTGTTCCGAGTGCACAGCAAGAGCCGATTTTGAGCCATGGTTATGCGCTACCGCCAAAGCTTATACGCGAGAAATAAGAAAATGTAATAGGAAAAATTGTCTAGGAAGAGATTAGATTTGAACACGGATCCCTTTTTCCTTTTCGTGGCAGTCCAGTATTCTACCACAGAGTTTATGGCGCAGCGGGTATCTTGCATGTGTACTCCTCTTAGTTGGCTCAAGGAGGGTGTACGACGTTCCCTGGAAAGGACACTGTTCCAGCTTTCGCTGTGACTGTGCTGCGTGTTCTTCGCCTGGTTATTTTTTCTACGTGATTGAAGCGAGCCTATGCGGTGCACCTCGGAAAGTGGCGAGCCATGCAAGCCATGGAGTGTATTTAGCCAGCTTGTATTGCCGTGATGTGTTCCGCTGGCCTTAGTTTGACGAGAGGTCTCGTGGTATTTTGAAATGAATGCGTTGTATGCTTATCCCGCGTCTAAATCTGATTAGTATCCCCCGTCGGGCTCTGAAGCCACTCTGATTCGTGTATTCGTTCCCACAGTGTTGATAGCGTTTGTTCAATCCTCGGACATAGTTTCACGCGTCAGACGTAACTGGCATACATAATTATCCGCTGTCGTCTGTACGAACATTGATTGTGGCAAGAGTTTGTCATCTGACGTCAAAGGCCACGTGGATAGAATTAATTTATTCGCGTGAAAAACAAAGAGGTGAGTGAGTGAGTGAGTGAGTGAGTGAGTGAGTGAGTGAGTGAGTGAGTGAGTGAGTGAGTGAGTGAGTGAAAGGAGGGCACAGTAGCATTGTTGGGGTGTTTGTGACATGCCTAGAAGACGCAACGCAGACGTTTCTTACGGAGCCCCGCCGCGGTGGTGTAGTGGCTAAGGTACTCGGCTGCTGACTCGCATGTCGCGGGATAAAATCCCGGCTGCGGCGGCTGCATTTTCGATGGAGGCGATAATGTTGTAGTCCCGTGTGCTCAGATTTGGGTTCATGTTAAACAACCCCAGGTGGTTGAAATTTCCGGACCCCTTCACTACGGCGTCTAACATATCAATCAACTCCGCATATAAATCAATCAGTCAATGTTTTTACCGAAGGTAAACCCACCTCCTTGCTAAGCTGTGGCACGGGGGTACCAAAGGCTGGCGCCACTACCACGGTAGTGCATAAGGTGATGCGGTTATATCCCAGTTTAGGAAGGGGTCATAACGGTACGCTGGAAGCCTTGTGCTTCATGTCAGGAGGTTGGGAAAAGTTACAATCGAGAGCGAGTGGCGGGATAAGGTGACGTGCTGGAAATACTTTTGTACGAGCAAGTACACAGGTAGCAAGTTTCTTGCTGTCACTTACATGATAGTGACAATAAAAAACGCATAGTCTTATTAAATAATCGGTACGTAACACAGTACATCATGCAATAAGCTACATACGAAGCGAATTCATTGTTTGGTATCTTTTATTCGTTCCCTCATTATTATCCTCTGTTGCATTTATTTTGTTCAGTAGAACAAGAACTTTCCCCCTGCTGTCGCACTTCTTGCCTTCCTTAATTGTTAATTACGTATTTTATTTAGTTTATCTCACTCATTCATATTTTCGACCTAAATAATTATTCATTCATTCAGTCATTTATTCTTACCGACGTGCCTCGTCTACCTGTGTGCTCGGATCACGCCAAATCTTTCTCAAAACTAGACGCTGAGTAATCATGCTGGTTCATTTTTACCACCTTACAGCGCAAAAAGTGACGGCCATGTCATATCTTTCTTTCATTTCCGCGTCCCGTCTTCGTCCCGGTCACTAACGAGCTCAGATTTCTCTTCTTCAGAGTTATGCGAGACTGCAACATTTTGTCAGATTTGTGAAACGTTGGGTTGCGGAAGCTTCCAGGCAAAATTAATGCATAGAAATGGGCTTTCTCACTTATTTTACATAGTCTGCAACTTTCTTTCGTTTGTTGTTTGTTATCTTTTATTGCTTCTTTCATAGCTAAGTCAATCGATTTTTCTTCAGTAAATGAGTGTTCTTTCATTTTGTGTATTCGCTGTTCCTTCTACTGAATCTACAAAGTATTGTGCAAGTTCCTTGAAAATCTCATTTTTGGTACATTTGGGATGATAATTAGTTACTTCTGGGGAGCTTTACGCGTCCTAGAAAGCTGATATGATAATAAAAAAAAAGTGACGCCATATCCACGAAGTGAATGATGATGAGTGGGCGAAGCTCCGGAGGTAAACCTGGTAAACCATGAATCCTCTGTACATTTTGCCCACTCGATTATATTACATCGCTCCCCCTAGCGTACGTCGCCGCACTAAATCGAACGATTGCCTTCAACCAATGACACGCGCCATATGTGACATCATTCGTATTTTATAACATCTCGCATTTTTCATCAACTACAAGTACCGCCATCTAGTTTATAACATCTTGCATCTTTTCATCATCAGCAACAAGTACCGTCATCTAGTGAACACTACAAGAACTAAACGAGAGGTGGATACATACAGGAGACGGTACCGCCATCTAGTGAACACTGCAAGAACTAAACTAGAGGTGGCTACATACAGGGGACGCACAGCCCACGCCTTAAGGAGCTTCGCCCCTAAAAACACCACGGTGCAGGGTTCCAAAAGTTTCGATCACCTGAGGTGCTTCAACGTGCGCCTAAACTAGAGCACACGGACCTCTGTTATTTTGCCTCCATTACGATGCGGACGCCATGGCCGGTATTCGACCCCACATCCTTCGCGCAAGCAGTTTAGCAGCTTGGTCGGGTTGGTTACGCTGGAGCTTGTGAAAACGCCTCATCACCAATGATCAGGGACGAAATAAGTAATACAATGACAATGTGCTGCTCTATCTTTCCTTACCAAGGGAAGGCGCTGCTAGCTGAAGCCTTCTGCAGGATTGCTTTGCTGATGCTTTCTTTTTTTTTTTACTTTTAAAGAGCCTTCTGGACAGCCTTGAGTTGTTGTTCTAGAACCGGACTCGTGAGCTTTAAATGAAAGAAGTTTTCGGAAAATACTTCATCATTTCTTTGTAAAGAGGGGCTCCTCCAGAGCATGTCGTTGAAATCACTGTGATTGTGGCAGTCCGGGACAGAGTTTTGAAATATCGGAGTAATGGCTATATGTTTCTAGGCTGGGGTATGTTCCCGTCTGAAGCATGCGAAGAGAGATCGCCTGTGACCTAGACAACTTTTCGTGTGGCAATGGAAAGCACCTACGACCTAATTGATAGTGCTTCGTGATCTCGTTGAAGGTATACAGTCAAAATGCCCCTAACATGAAGGTTGGGGGCTGATTCATCTGTCTGACAAGAACAAGTCCGGCGGTGAGGCTGGGCCTCCCCGCCCCTACGTGGGAGCGGCCCACGATAATACCCCTATAAAACGGGGGTGGAATCTTTCAGGACCCCAAAAAAAGTTTTTTCATCCATCATCCATCTGAAAAGAGCACAGAAACGGAACTTGTAGATGCTCCAACTTACCACCAGTTATCTGTCCCTTTTATCGTGCGATCTATTGAGGTCCATTCTTTCCTCTTAAAGGGATCCTACAACACTTTTTTGAGCGCGGTCGTGAATCTCTCACAATCGGTAGTCGAGGCTCCTATTAACACGTGAGCCAAACATTATAGCGCAGCACGGTGGCTGGAATCAACAATTAATTTTCAGTCAGTAAGAAACCGTCCCATTCTGTATTCGCTGGTTACTTGAAAAGGTTTTGCTGGGATCCATTACCAACCACTGGGACATCAACTAACGCAACTTGTTATATCTGATCCACTTTGCTATCTTCCTGTCTGATACGCCTATCTTTTTTCACTCTATCGCACGTGAGAGGTGGGGGGGGGGGGGGGTCCTAAACTTATTTTCGAGCTCTCTTGTTATTCTCTAGCTTTTGTAGCTTTCTCACGGACTGACACTCTGTCAGTAAACTTTATTCTGGTTCGGACGAGTGACCACGAATGCCTCCTTGCGGGGTGGGGGGGAGTTACCGCGGGCCGCTACCATGTAGCTTTGTATGGTGGGACGAATCACCTCGTTTCTGGGTTGTTACAAGGAAGTATAAGTGCTGACGTCACAACCGCGGATGCATCTTGTGAACTGAAACACCCGCGGAGCCGCCGTAATCATTTCTTGGCTGTTGTTAAAACACATGACTCCACAAAGAAATTCACTGCCGATGCTGCGACGCCAGTTTTTGTACCCCATCGCAACAGTTCAGAAAGGAGGTGACCATTAGCTACCTTGGCTGCCAACGTCACTTTGTTTACCGTTAACAGTCACCAAGAACGCCAATCATTCTTAATTCTATCGCACTCTCTGATGCACTTAGCCTCTATTCGAGGTTCTGTTATTCTTCGGGTTGCCGTCCCATAAGTTTGTTACGATGATTTGATTGATACGTGGGGTTTAACGTCCCAAAACCACCATATGATTATGAGAGACGCCGTAGCGGAGGGCTCCGGAAATTTCGACCATCCATGGAGTTCTTTAACGTGCACCCAAATCTGAGCACACGCCCCTACAACATTTCCGCCTCCATCATAAGTTTGTTACGAAACAATATTCTTGCGTAAGTGGTTTTCGCTGGTACTGAAAATTACTGTCATGCATCGAAAGACCCCGTGCGGCCACTGTCAAGTTGTTTATCAAAAAACATGACAGTGTCAACGTACGTGCACAAACGAAGAGGTCCAGCTTTTCAGCAAGGTTGGTTGCCAAAGACACGTACTGTAATAAGAGCCAAGGCCGCTGGTAATACGTTCGCCTCGTTATATTATCACGGCTGTTGAAAGGAATAGTGCTTTTTTGTGCGCTGCGCTACGATTACCGGAATCTGGCCGCTAATCTTTATGTCGAAAGAGGATTTGGCAGCGACGTGTACGCCTACGCGGAGATGGGAAATTATGGGTCTACGTAGAAGCGTTCGGAGGGATTTACGAACACAAAAGCGCAAAGTCCTATACAGTCCCCGTTCCGAGCATTTATCCTCTGAAGAGCAGGGCCCAGGGATTATCCTCTCGTTAAAATTCTCTCTGATCCGTGGCCAATGCGTCGTGATGCACCGCGGCCTTCGAAGAGGGCTTATGCAGCACAAAGCGCTTCACGTCGCCCAGGGTGCACGTATATTATACACTTTCAACATTACGGCAGGGAGGGAAGGCCTGCCTTCGAAGGCAGACCCTCCACCCTGCCGAGACGTTGAAATCAAACATTGTCGTAGTGTATATTTGTTCTGCAATGTTGAAAACCCTATGCTAATTACAAGTTGGTATAATTTTGCCGGGCCGGAACTTTACAACGTTGTACTGAGGGGTAATTCTAGACGCCTAAAGCACCACAGGAAGAAATAATCACAGAGAGGACGCTCTTTCTCTGTGATTATTTCTTCCTGTGGAGCTTTAGGCGTCTAGAATTACCCCTCAGTATGACGAACCAACTAGCCCAACAACAAGTACTTCTAACTTACAACGTTGGTTGACAATAAATTGAAGACGACGCAGCGAGTCACGGAAGTCAACATGATAGGTGTAACTTTAAGGGACAGAAAGAGAGCAGGGTGGGTCAGGAAACAAATGGGTGTTAGGCACATCTTAGTCGAAAACAAGAAGAAACGGGCGTGGGCCGGGCATGCGTAAAAGCGTCAGCGCTACGTGCAGGGCCCACGTTATTTAGAGTAACAGACTGTGTTCCAAGACAAGGATGTGTGAGGTGGAGGTACAAAGTTTGGTGGGCAGATGAAATTAAGAGGTTTGCGGGGACGACGTTGTCGTAGCATGCACAGGTGAGGCTTCATTGGCGTAACGTTGATAGATAGAAAAAAAAGATTGTTTCGTATGCGGTGCTTTTGTTGTGTGGGTTCCCGACTAGGTGTTGACTGGAAGGTAGTTGCCTCCTAGCGGCCTCCATGGCCTGCTGGGTTTCTCAGAGCTGATCATCCAGGGATGAGCGCGGCACGCCAACGCGCGCTAACGTTGTCGGTGGAGGGCGCGTTCTCTTTAGTGCGTATTACAGCGAAAGCTGTTATGAGATCGCAACTCGAGTAGCGCGAAGTTGTCCGCCGCCGCTGCCGGTGTCCGTAACCACATCGCGCGATATTAGAAAAAAAAAAACCTTGCACCAATGACACAGTGGGGCTGGTCCGCTGGGTGCCAGCCCAATAATCTACCACTGAGTTACGCCAGTGCTTGTAACTTGTTGTCAAACATGCCTTGGGGAAGCTTTACCTAGCACCAATGACACAGTGGAGCTCGAACCAGGGTCCGCTGGGTGCCAGCCCAGTATTCTACCACTGAGCTACACCTTTTTTTTTTCATGGTATTTATTAAAGTACTTGGGCAATAAAGACAAAATCAAGCGAACAAAAGTACAATCAAATCGCCAAAGTAAGCGCTCAAGCGTTACTCATAAACACTAAATGGCTAACACAGCGTGAGTTCCTCACATGAAGAGTTCTTCACATCGTGTTATACCAACAAAAAAGGGTAGAGGTCAAACAGTTCTCTAAGACGGAGTACCAGTCCAGTCTAAAGTATAGCTCGTCGTAGATGTTTTCTAGGTGGATAGCCATTTGAATGAAGTGTGCGCTTGAAGAGGTGGTGGGCTCTGCATTGCGGTCTTGCATTCGTGTCTTCCACGAGCTGTGCAAACCCATGAGGAAAAACATATCATATGGTACTTCATCAAGTGTTGCTGGCAGAAGATAACGTATTGTGTGAGAATTGATGACGAAACGTTTTTTCAGTGCTCGCTGAAGGACATCCCAAAATAGTATGGCATCTTTGCAGCTAACAAAGCAATGTTCAATCGTTTCCGGCACATAACATTGACGGCAGTTAACAGACGGAATGAAAATACCTTTTCTTTCTAACCATGTGTTTACCGCCAATGTTTCAGAGTGGAATTTATAGAAGAATGTTTTTGAATTCGGTGGAATGTACATTTTGCGCACTCGCTTCAACACATCGTGACCAGGAAGATTGGCGTACAGTGAACGGTACAATGGAGGTGGGAAGAGTGTACTCAGTAGGTTCTTATACAGCACCTTGCGCGATACTGGGTACAGGTATTCTACAAAGAAGCGAGCTTTAAGGAACTGAACTGCGAGGTAAACTTCCTGCATGAATCACCACAAGCATGGGCGTTCGGAGAAGATGGATGAAACAATTAAATCTGGTAAGCAATGAACAAGTGTAACCTGCAAGAAGGAACGGATTACAGGATGGGAATTGTCTCGAAAAAAGAAGAATCGGGACACTATTTGCCATAGATAAAGGTGTTTTAGTCCTAACCCACCCTCACTAACTGGCTTGAATATATTATCACGACGCATGGGCTCAAAAGTCGAAGACCATATGAAAGTAGCGAAAATACGATGAAAGCGTTGTATATAGAATCTTGCGCAATGAATAAGTTACACCGGTGGTTGTGACTTGGTGTCAAACTTGCCTTATAGGCAGGCTTGATGTCGGGAACGCAATCGCGTTAATACGACTTATAAAACGTTTTAAAAGAGCGAAAGAACAACCAGTCGTCGCACAATGCGAATAGCATAACGAGTGGACCGTCCAATGCTCAAACCTATCATAAAAGCTTATTCTTGTTCCCCTATTAACTGTGGCGCATACCCACTTCAGCCATAAAGCCTCATCGTCGTCAGTCACTGCATGAACAATTGGCACGAAATTCCTTGCGAGTGTTAAGCGGATACCACGCTTCTCAGAAGAATGAGGAAAAATAGCATATGCGAATGCCGGCCTACAAACCAAATAAATGTATTAATAATGGCCTAGTGGGTATCAAGCAGGTGTGCTTGCAGTAGTTGCCCAATGAGTGTTTCGAAAGGGTTCTGAGAGGCCGCTCTTCTAGCTTTCGCTGTGAGTGTGCTGCGCCTTCCGCGCAGGCCTGGCGTTTTTTTTTTTTTTTATCCCTGGCTTTCCGATGGGTATATGTTCTAAGGTCACTCGTGCCTTGATCGGTCGTGTATATATCTGAATATATAACACGTAGTAGTGATGGATCCTTGCATGACTCGGTTTGTAACGGTATCCGTTGGACAGACTTCAACACACTGTAGTTTATAATGTTTAGTAATAACAGCAATATTAGCAAAAGTTTGGCTAGTTGGTGGTTTAGTAATGTCATTAAATGTAGTCTCCACGAGAGGCTTTTGTCCTGCAGCGGTCGCGGTGAGGTTGATGACGATTATTATATTATTGCTAGAGGTTCGAAAAAGCGCGAGAACCGACAAAACAAAATAGCAGGACCCGTTATTTCTCATGCACGTCGTATTGTGACGGCTTGACCACGCGCATGTTTGCAGTTTATTTCCGGAAATGTATCGAAATTCTGCAAATCATAAGATGCCGTAAGAAGTATACGGATTTCCTCCTGAATTATGAGACCGAATAGCGCTGAAGAGGTGCTTTTCACCGAGCTCGAGTGCGCATGCTTTTCACCGCATCAAAAAAGGAATAAAAAAAACTGGCAAGTGCCCGTCTTTGGCAGCTCTGAACAGCTTTGTTTACTTATACGAAATCTACAGCGCTGTGAAGGAAGCTTCCATGCAAGCGCGGAACGAGGCGCCTGCGTCTGGCGCCCGAACAATGCGTCTCTAGGATCGTGAGTGCCGTACAAAGCGTATCTTTTGTTATTCCTTGTAGTTAGGCGAGGTGCAGGTCTTCTCAGCTCCAACCACGTGGCTGGAACGAACTGTTTGGCTGCGCATTCGTCGCACTACCCTTTATATTTCGTTGCGAATGGCGTCATCGGTATTTCCTGACTGCATTCGTAACATCGGCGTGCCATTAGGAGCGCCAGGCACTTGCGTGTCAAACCTGAACAAATAATTTACGTGGAGTTGGTAATGAACAAAAGAAGCTCGCTTTTTTTTTTGTTAGACACTAGCAAATGATCCCAGCAGACATTTTGGTCAAGGAAAACATTGGAGCTAATAATTGTCTTCAACGTTAGTATGCTGTTGCGAAGTACAATTTAATGTACTCGATTGACGTAATTAAACACGTCATTAAAGCCAGTTAAAGACAACGAATAATGGACCCTATATGCTTTAAGGCAAAATCATCTATTGCATTGATTTCCATGTACATGTTTTTTTTTCTTCAATGAACTTTCAGTTTATAGCACTCGTCTGGACGCTTTTTGGACAAGAGCAGAACGTTGTATTTCAGCGTATACCAAGTCATTGCAGTATCTCTGGCAACATCATCGCCTGTGGAGCAGCCAGAGAAGCACACGGACAAAGAGAGCTTGTTTCTACGCCCTTATGAAGATTGACGCTGCTCCACACATAAGCAAGTTGGCGAAGAACATGACTTTGCAGAAGTGACAAGCATCACAAATCAGAGACGATCGATTATATTCACTCAACGCCTCTGTACACGACTGCGTCTTCTGCTTGGCCTCTCCCGGGAAAAATATACAGTGTTATGCCGTTGGCGCCTGAGTGTTGCCTTTATCAACGCCTACTTACTTAAGATTCAGATGGCCGACAACTTTGAGTGCAACGATCAGGCCGTCGTTGAAACTATTGAGCACATTTCGTGTTACTTCCCGACTTACTCGAACGAACCTTTGTACTGCTTTAGATCGCCTGGACGGAAGCAATTTCGCTGTCGCGAAGATAGTTGGACCATGGTGCTTCCCATCACAGTGCCGAAAGGCAGCAAAAGCTCTGCTGCGTTTCGCGAAGAATCCTGGTCCGATTCGCCACTTTTGATACCAAACGCGGAACTGCTACGTCGGCGGAAACAGTGACTTTTCTCTCCTCCTCTATACCATTCCCCCTTCTCTCCCCCTATCTCCAGTGAATTGTATTCCTACCGGGTTCGGACCGGGTTAACCTCACTGCCTTTCTTCTGTTCTTATTCTTTCTCTCTTTATTGTTCGTTCTGTCTGAGTTGAAAAATTCGGGCGACGCTATACACACCGCCAACGAGCCCTAATAGGCATCTTTCTGAAAAAAAAAAAGGAGGTTAAAGGGCGTATCCATACAGCAAGGTGGAGCCTGTAGAGGTTAGTGAATCGTGCAGGGCGAAAGAAAGAGAGTGGGCTCAAGAAAGACAACTGCACAGGACTGAAAATGCTTCTCTCGCAGTGTCCTTGCCTGCGAATTCGTGCCCCATGGAGCTCAGCAGTAGAACGCTACAGTTGCTAATCTTCTTCATGAAATGTTGCAGCTGCTGATATTACCCATGGAACGATATACAGCTGCTAATCTTAACAATGGCGAGGTACAGCTGCTAATCTTAACAGTGGAACGCTGTATACTTGCAGTAGAATGGTATAGCCGCCTGTCTATAGATGCCTGGGCTCTGTACGTGTAAAGCTATAACCGATTAACGTTCGCTAAGTTTTGCGTCACGTTCGCTAGTGAATCTGGTGCAAGATATAAAGCAGGTAATGCTTCGCGCGCAAGATAGTTTACGTTACACAAGTCGGCCGCCATTATTTTTTTTCTTAGGAACAGTTCTTTAGAGGTGGACCGCTTTTGTTATAAAGTTCGCACTACCTCAGTTTGTTAGGGACGTTTCTTACAAAAATCATAATAGCTTGAACACAATGAGCTCTGAATGCACAGTGTTTCGTTATTCCAAGCTCGAACTGCCGTGAACCCAATTTAAAAGTTTTTCAGGTAAATGTTGCTTCGCGAGAGTTCAAATTTATAGTGCCTGTGGATCGCCTCACCATCGCACTGAACAACAAGCTTATAGAGTAGGACTTTCTTGTCGAACGTCGTACCGTATACTTGACTGAAAAAGAAAGAAATTAAACCTCCTAATTTGCGCAAATTGCGCAAATGTTCACGCACGAGCTGTTAGTTCAAGCGGAACTTTATTCTTTGGGAAGCAAATAATAGCGTTCTCGTGAACTACAACGTAATTTCGGCTTCGCTGAGTGTCCTGCTGGCAGGCGAACTTCTTTCAAATCTGCGTCGCTATAAAGGGAAGTGATCGTATCCCACCGCGGAGGTCTATAGTGGCAAAGGTACTCAGCTGCTGACCCGCAGGTCGCGGGTTCGAATCCCGGCTGCGGCGGCTGCATTTCCGATGGAGGCGGAAATGTTGTAGGCCCGTGTGCTCAGATTTGAGTGCATGTTAAAGAACCCTAGGTGGTCGAAATTTCCGGAGCCCTCCACTACGGCGTCTCTCATAATCATACGGTAGTTTTGGGACGTTAAACCCCACATATTAATCAAAGAAAAGTGTGCATGTCCGCTCCAGCCGAATCCCGGAGTGCTGTTATCCATATAATATTTATTGTACGCGATATAATAACTTAGCGGGGAGTCTGTCAATTATTAAATTTGAAAGACCCCTAAACAACCTTTGAAGATACCAATTTTTTTTAGAAATCAATTGCAGCTATGCAAGGACAATGCGTAAAAAGGTGAATTGGGTGATTACGACTGAAAAAAAAACAATAAATTACTCAACACGATTATTTTTAAAGATAACAGATCCGTCTCGGCGAGTTTACAGTGTTTTCTGCCGGGAAGACTAATTTCCCATTCGTTCGGCAGGTTTCGCTAACAGCATGTGACCCCTCTCCATACGATTAGCTTGAAGAATGTAAGGACTTCACCACAAAGGAAGTCTTTGTTTTGCTACCATTTCTGAGACACGGCGTGCTGTTCTGGACACTATCGAATTCCGCCCTGTTCTTAATTTCCCACCTCATCAAAATGTCAAAATCTTATTGGCTCTGGGAGCTACTACGGCCTCTGTGATTGGCTCGAAACGCCTCCAATGCGTAGTTTTCACGCGCACTTTGAATACGGAGCGGAATATGGCGCTGCTTGACAGTTTCTAGAATATCACCCGCGAACACATTAGAGGTAGTCTTTCCCCGGCAACGTGTGTTCCACTTTAAACTAATTTAGCTCATTTAACTGAGGCTGTAAAAGTAACACGGAGTGTTAGCAACGCACTTTCTAAAGCATTGAATTTTATTGAGAAACATTAGTTTTGTATTGCGTCACATTTCTACCAGAGGTTAATAAGCAGCGCAAGCAGCGAAAAAATGTATGAAACACACTTTTATGAGGCACTGGAAAACTGAAGCACTTTTATCATGTAGCGAAATCGGCTAAACAAGCCGGTGAGCGCTTTCTGTAAAGCTGGCAGCCCGTTTAACTTACGTGTATAACAACAGAGTGTCTGTCGCAGAACCAAGAGGTGATGCGCGTGGTGTTAGTCGCATTAACGTAGCTTTTGTGCCAGTAGCATCTCAGTTAGGGTGCGTTAAACATCACTTAAGGTCAGAATGTTGATACGCTAGCATAGACCATTCTTCTCAGTACCTGTCACTACTGCGTCAATTCTTATGGGGATCTACGAACGAATTCAGCTTTCCAAAATCGGGGGTCCGAATCACAAAACATCTTTTTCGTAGGTGCACTTTTCTTTTAGTCAGCCGGTTTCACTACCCATATTTCCCGCTCAGTCATTGGCTTAAATATTATTTTACGAAAGTTTTAGTATAAGATGTTTTTTGTGAGTACAGTCACTGATACGACCGCGTTATCTTAGAACCTTCAACGTCAGTTTCTTTCCGTTTTTGAATGGCACACACTGGAGGAGGAAAAAAAACACGCGCTTGCTCAACTAGTTCGTTTTGAGTTTTTGTTTACGTGACGCGCACTCTTTCAAATGGAGGTACTTGACCTCCCAGACAAGTTCATCGCTTCCCATGCGCGTGCTTGTAAGTGACGCATCGTTCCAAAGCCTTTTCATTCTCTTTCTATTTAAAAGCACTGTACTCGAAAGAAAGGCCCACCTTCCGTCTCGCTGTAAAGAAACTATGACGCAACGCTCGTCTGAACCGACCCTTGCGTGCAACAGGCGTGCCTGCACTGTAAGCGCGCGACGGCATCCCAGTTCAACACAGCCAGCCATTGCTGCGAGTGTCTGCAGGCATTCACACCCGTTGCACTTCGAGCCCTACACTATACGCTATAAATAAAACCGCTTAGATGTATGCGAATGTTTTCGAGCCGCACAGCAAACGGACCGGTGCCTTGATTGTAAACACCCCAGAGCGCGCATGGCGAAGGAAACATTAAGAATAAACGTGTGACAGGAGCGAGCGGCGTAATCTGTTGTCGTTCCTCAATACTGCGATTGTCATGAGGACTGTCAAGGCACGACAGAGGAAGTCAGCTGCTGTCAGAAAAAGCGGGTGTGTTTGAGACGTTTGTGGCTGAGCAAGTGATAGCTTCAGGCGGTAGGTGTGAGACTGAACAGACAATAATTCTAATGTGGTAGACGTACGGCTGAGGAGACAATAATAACGTAACAGACATGTAGCTGAGCAGACGATAATTACTGCGTCGCAGACGTCGTTGCAAGAAAGGAACAGCTACAGGTGACTTGTACGGCTCAGTTGCCTTGCTGGATGAATAATACTGGTAATAATTCGCTTCCTTACGCAAATGTACAAAACCCAATGAAAGGAAACGGGCGTCTTGTATTGGTTATCGTCTTGGCATACTTAATCTAATCTATATTTACCCGTACGACGGGAAAAACGTAAGGCCGCGAGCAGGTAAATGTGGCCCACGTTGTTCTAAAAGTGAACTATTGGACGTTTAGTTGGGTGAAATTTAAGGCGTAACACAGCCACTGGGTGCAGTCCAACACGCCTTTCAACAGATGCACCAAGGGACCAGCGTGTCCTTTTATCGCTTTATCAGAGGCACTGACTTGACAGATCAGCTGTGTCACGACAAATACGCAGGAGTGGGAAGTGGAAGACGTGCGGCTGCGCAGACGTTAATCAAAATGCAGTGGTAGGGTAGCGGAAGCAAATGAAAACTGGTTGTATTTGGGTCGATTTGTCGTAAAGAAAATGTTCCGCTCAGGGTCCCAAAAAGTGCTTCATTAGAAATAATTAAAAATAAAGGATCACTGGGATCTGCGATGTTCGAGTTGCACAAAACTGTGAATGAAGTTGAGAAAGGAAAAGGAAACGAAAAAGAGGCGGAACAAACCCATCGCGCGTCCTTGAGCACTACCTGTAGCCACAGGTTGTGCGCGAGGCATACGAGGCGTGGGGGTTTGCGCGACCGCCGAATGACAGCAGCCGCATAGTGGTAGTCATACGAATGAAACGAAAAATCCCACAGAAATTGGAGCAAGACGACCGTGTCACAAAACTACGCCAGTGTTAGGAAACGATGAAGTAACAAAAGCCGGAGGTAGCAAGAGCCGTTGCAGGTCGGCTGTGCAGTACACGATCAACTGCTTCAACAGACAAGCAAGCTTGCGCGCCTAAGTGCACGGTCTTCTTCAAGTAGAACACGATCGAAACAAGTTGCTCTCTCTTTTTTGTTGTTTGTTGTTCGCTTTACTCTCCTACTTTGAAAGGCAGGTCGCGGCGGGCAGCTTTCTTTTCGCCATCGTCTGCTATAGCTGCTCGACTTCGATCTCACGCTGTCGTCTGCTTCTTCGAGCATTGATACCTGTGTCACACGGTGGACCGCTGATGGCGCTTAAGCACGATCGGGATCAAACTTCTGTGCAGTGATTGGCTATGCCTTCTGCATCTCGCGTAAAGGAGCCAATCACGATCGAGAGATTCGATCCAGATCAGGCCCGATCACGATCGAAAGTGACCGTGCGACACCGGCCCGAAAACTATCGTACCATGCGCCACCCCGATTCAGCGTACTTCAGATAGCATAGCGCACTACATTAACGATGAGTCAACGTGAAGACAGAACATTATCTTGTCTTCATCTTGTCTCGTGTTCGTGTAGTACTCTATCAATTGTGAAGTGCGGTGAACTCCCTACAAGCCCGAGTGGCCACATTGATTTCTCTTCTGTTTACGGTGCCAGGTCTGGGGTTATCTATCTGCTGCATGAGGGTTTACTTGAGCACCCCGAACTCCGAGAGTGTTTCGGTAGTTGAGGGAGTACGTGAAATGACGAAATGCGCTCATCGCTCACCTTCTTCATGCCGGGACGGCGACGCTACGGGAGACCGGTGACCGGCGACCACTGAGGAACCGCGTCCGGCGATTGCGGCAGCTCGCGAGGCGTCGTCTGCCATTGACGGCTGTCGTTCTTCCCTCCCTCGCCGAAGTGCTAGGAGCAGCACCGCCACACCACCACACGCGGCGCGCACACCCGACAGCCTTGCGAGCGAGTGAGCGACCCGGCTTCCAACAGCGAGGTCTTCGCTCCGGAGCAGGAAAAAGAAAAAAATGCCAGTGAGCTCTCGCGGGGAAATATGGGATCGCCCACGCACGCTGCACGGGCGGAGGACTGGCCCCGAAAAAAAAAAAACAAAAAAACATAGCCCTTTCGATTCTACGGCTCCGAACCCGGGCTCTCGGTGTGGGGACATCCTGCGCCATCTAGAGCTGTTGCGGAGAAGCTGAAAGACGGCAAAGCGAGGCCAACGCCACCGAGTCGAAGATTAGCGCGTTTATTGAGCTTCGAACGAAAACAGAATTAGGCAAACGTTGGGAAAGACTAAGGGAGGGAGTGGGATCTTCACAGATGCGCAAGTTAGGCTCTGTTAGTAACAAAACATAGTAAGCTTTAGCCGCTTAGGCAAGGCAACACGTGCACTAACTCATGCGTTGTGTTTATCGCACTTCGCTGCGACCTTTCCTCTGTGCTTTAGGTTGTTACGTCAGAGAGGCCGATTTCCTGACGAAGTAAGCTTGAATAGACTAAGTGTTCCCTTTGACTTCCGTGCAAGTGGTCTTCGTCAGGGTGTGTGAATAACGTCAGGGTATGTATGAACTTGTTCACAAACCCTGACGAAGACTGGTCCACCGGTTGCAACCATTGGAAATAAAGTTAAGACAACCTCTAAGTTGTGTCTCTCTTCTCTTCCCAAGTACTATATAACATATATATATAAACATATATATATAAACATATATATATAAGCATAACATATAAACATATCTGCCCTGACGACGAAGGCCGGTCCCCGGCCGTAACGTTGGCAATAAAGCATCGTTTTTCGTATATATATATATATATATATATATATATATATATATATATATATATATATATATATAGATATATATATATATATATATATATAACAGACAATAATACCAACGAATGTATAGGGAAAGTTATTAGAGCCAATGTAAACTAAAAAGAACAAAGAAAAGTGAGTGAAAAAATAACTTCCGTGGCCTTATTGTCTGTTAGATCTCATTAACATTGCGTAAAAACGCGGAAATTGAGCCCTTGAATATACACTTCTTTCCCTTAATATATATATATATATATATATATATATATATATATATATATATATATATATATATATATATATATATATGAGATCTAACAGACAGTAATGCCAAGGAATGAACTGGGGAAGTTATTAGAACCAATGGAATGTAAACAAGAAGAAAAGTGGATGAAAAAATAACCAGCCGTGAGCAGGAATCGAACCTACGACCTTCAAATAACGCGTTCGATGCTCCAACCACTGAGCTACCACAGCGGCCTTCCCTTTATGCACTTTTTTGGGGTTATATGTGAATTTAGAAGTAGGAGTGTCAGTCAGCGCCATCTATAAGCCAAGCGACGAGTGTGAAAACTCTTTTAAGCGCATGTGTGGCGCCACGTAGCACGTGAACTTATTACGAGCGGGCAGCTGATCAAAAGTCCTTCGTATACAACCTAATGACACCAAATCTGCCATATATATATATATATATATATATATATATATATATATATATATATATATATATATATATATATATATATATATATATATATATATATATATATATATATATATATATATATATATATATATATATATATATATATATATACCTTATAAGGGAAAGAAGTGTATACCTACGGGCTCGTTTTTTCCGTGTTTACGAGCCCTTAGGTATACACTTCTTTCCCTTATTTCTTTGAACGAGGGTCTCGTACTGGCAGACTTGGTGTGTTTTAGGTTGTATAAGAGGGACAAATAATCAGCTGCCCGCTCATATAGGTCCACGTGCTACGTGACGCCAAACATGCGCATAAGAGTGTTTTCACACTCGTCGTTTGGCTTATAGATGCCGCTGACTGTCACTCCTACTTCTAAATTCACATATAAACCCCAAAAAGTGGATGGAGGGAAGGCCGCTGAGGTAGCTCAGTTGTTAGTGCATCGAACGCGTTATTCGAAAGTCGTAGGTTCCATTCCTGCTCACGGCTGGTTATTTTTTCATCCACTTTTCTTTCTTCTTATTTACATTCCATTGGTTCTAATAACTTCCCCAGTACATTCCTTGGCATTACTGTCTGTTAGATCTCATTAATATTGTGTTAAAACACGGAAAAACGAGCCCTTAGGTATACACTTCTTTCCCTTATATATATATATATATATATATATATATATATATATATATATATATATATATATATATATATATATATATATATATATATTGTGATGTAACGGTGAAGGCTTCTTCATTAGGCGCAGAAAACACGATGAAGCGACCACGCCCAAGGCACAGAACTCGGACAAGCCAAATCCCCACAGCAGAAGAAGATGACGACCACTCATGATGATGAATATGTGTAAAGATAGATGATGTGCTTTATGAATGCCTACACTAACTCCCCCCCCCCCCCCCACGTGAAAGCGGTCATCCTGACCGCAGTTCTTGGCCGCATTTTAAAGCGTAGATGAACGCCGTATGAAAGGCTTCATGCGGGATACGTGGACTATTTCTGCTGCCCTGTAGCGGCGGTCCGTCGGAAGAAGAACTGGTGCCACGTGATAATTCACAGGAGACGTTTGCTCCAAGACAGTGTAGGGGCCAATAAAACGTAATTGAAACTTCTCGCACAGTCCGGGAGTGCGAATGGGTGTAAGAAGGAGGACTTCGTCGCCAGGGCTGAAAGACACGGCACGATGAGAGGCATCATAATCAAGCTTTCGATCCTGTTGCTTGGCTTCAGTGTTGACGCGAGCCAGCTGGCAGCAATGAAGTAGACGAGACACGTATTCTTCACTTGAAGATGAACATGGTTTGATAGGCGCAGAGAAGAACGAAACATCGAGGAAAGAAGAGGGGAAGTGACCGTGGACGAGGTAGAACGGCGAGTAACCGGCTGTGCACTGTACAGAGGTATTATACGCAAAAGTGACAAATGGCAAAATGGTGTCCCAGTTTCTGTGGTCGGGTTCGATATTCATCGCAATCATATCTGACAGTGTACGATGAAAGCGCTCAGTCAGGCCGTTCGTCTGAGGATGGTAACTGGAGCTTGTTTTGTGTGTAGTGCCGGCTGCCTTGAGCACTTCTTCGACGAGTTCTGAAAGAAATACTCTTCCACGGTCGCTCAGGATTACACGAGGAGCTCCGTGTCGATGGATTATTGCTCGAAGGATGAAGTCGGCCACTACCGAAGCTGATGCAGAAGGCACGGGAGCTGTTTCGGCGTAGCGGGTCAGGTGGTCGACAGCTGTAACTATCCATCGTTTGCCCGTGACAGTCATAGGAAGCGGACCATACAGGTCAATGCCAACTACCTCGAATGGTTGCAGGGAACACGGGAGCGGTTGTAATTGTCCACTTCGAGTTGATGTAGGTAGCTTGCGACGCTGACAAAGGGCGCATGAGGCAACGTACTTCGCGACACAGGTGGACAAGCCCGGCCAGTAGTAGTGACATATTATGTGGTCATACGTTTTCTGGAAGCCCATGTGTCCAGCAGACATGTCGTCGTGATATGTCTTGAGGACTTGAGCCCGAAGAGAGCGAGGTAGAACGGGCACCCAGCGTTGGCCATCAGGGTGGTAGATATGACGGTACAGGACATGTTTGTTGAGCTTGAATTGCGTCAGCTGCCGGCGAAGACGGGCGTTAGGGGGCCGGCAAGTCCCGTCAAGACGGTCCATGATGCGGCGGCAGTAAGGGTCAGCACGTTGGTGAGATAAGAATAAACCACACTCGCTTGGAGAAGTTGGGTCCAAAGTAGTTAATGACGAGACATGTAGGGAAAAGACGGCCGAAAGATTCTCGTGTGTGGCAGTGGCGGGTTTGTTAAGCGGCTCCGAAGAGAGCGGGCAACGCGAAAGTGCGTCGGCGTTTTGATGCTTGTTTCCCGACTTGTATGTGATAGTGAAGTCGTATTCTTGTAAGCGAAGAATCCAGCGACCAAGGCGGCCGGACAAGTTCTTGATTGTCGAGAGCCAGCACAAGGCGTAATGGTCCGTAACCACAGTCAAGTGGCGGCCGTGGAGATAAGGTCGAAACTTTTGTATCGACCATACGACCGCTAGGCACTCCTGTTTGGTGATGGTATAATTCTTTTCGGCAGGGGTCAGTGCGCGGCTCGCGTATGCGACGACTTTCTCACGTGAAGATTTGTCTCGCTGTAGGAGAATTCCACCAATGCCTCGACCACTAGCGTCTGTATGCAGGAGCGTAGGCGTGGTTTCGTCGAAATGGCAGAGGACTGGTTCGGATGTGAGTGCACACTTCAGTTGGACAAACGCCGCTTCACATTCAGGAGACCACACAAAGGCGACGCCTGATCCGAGCAACTTGTGCAGTGGTGAAGCTATTGAGGCGAAGTCTTGAATGAATCGGCGAAAATAAGAAGCGAGGCCGAGGAAACTGCGCAAATCTTTGGCTTTTTCAGGACGCGGGAAGTGTTGGACAGCGGAAATCATGTCAGGATCGGGACGAATACCGTCCTTACTTACGATGTGGCCTAACACTTTAATCATCTTGCTCGCAAAATGGCACTTCTTGGTGTTCAGCTGAAGGCCTGCGTTTGCAAGGCACGCAAGAACTTCGTCCAGTCGTTGCAAGTGCTGAGGGAAGGTTGACGAGAAAATAGCGATATCGTCTAAATAGCACAAGCAAGTCTTCCACTTCAAGCCTCGTAAAACTGTGTCGATCATCCACTCGAATGTTGCTGGAGCATTGCAAAGGCCGAATGGCATCACGTTGAATTCATACAGCCCATCTGGTGTTAAAAACGCTGTCTTTTCTTTGTCATCCTCGTGCATGGGTATTTGCCAGTAACCTGAACGCAGGTCTAGGCTTGACAATAAGGGTTCGGAGGTCTGATTTAACGCAGTAATAAAAGCAGACCCTTCGGAAAAGCGAGCAAGGCCTGGAATGATTAGAATGCATCGATGTACCGTGTGACCATAAGGTAGTAGAAGCACGTCGCCATCCATAATGTTGCTGCACTGAACGCTAATTACTTCTTCTCGGGATGGCCAAAGAACATAATCTGAAGTGGTGACGAGACGAATGCGCTGTTCGGGTTCCGATACGGAAGAGTCGGTGGGATTGAGGTGGATGAGGCGCTGACGACAAGATATAGAAGCGCGTGCAGACGACAGAAAATCCCACCCCAAAATGAGTTCGTGGGTGCACTCACGGAGAACTGCAACACCAATATGATGACGAATACCGTCTATGAAAACACGAACTGTACACTGGGCCAGTGGACGACAAATGGCGTTCGTCGCAGCACGGAGAGACGGGCTCGAGTAAAGTTTTGTTACTTTGCGGAGACGGGAGCAAAGGTCAGAGCGAATAATAGAAATAGCAGCGCCAGTATCCACTAGAGCTTCGATGCGTATACCTTCGACTAACACTGTTACCAAGTTCGATGGTCTGTCTGGAGGAATTGCTGACTGTCCGGTGGATGCAGTTTTCCCTCCTAAAGCTGCATTGGGGAGTTTTCCGAGTGGGCATTCAGAACATTGGAGGCGGGTCGCAGAGGTGACACGGAACGGCGATTGCAGACGGTGAGCGGCGGCGAGACTCACGGGAGTTCACAGGCAGACCACTACTGTAAGGTGGAGAGGGCGAACACTGAAAAGAAGACCGGTAAGGCGTGCGCTGGTAGTTCGTGAGTGGACTGAAGCGTCCGCGTTCCTCTGGAGCGTAGCCACGTTGCTCGTCCTGTTGACGCCTTCGGCAAAAGCGAGATATATGACCCCTATAGCCGCAATAATAACAGATTGGGCGTTGAGGACGCGGCATGGCGTAATACGGCTGTGGGCGCATCGGTGGTGACACTGAAGCCACAGGTACATGGCCACCTGGTGTAGCCGCTGGGATAGTGGTGGGTGCTGAGAGCGCCGCGACTTCTGTGTACGTTGGTACCTGATGAGGTCTGGATTCGGCGGAACAAGGTGAATGTGACGCAGATGCAATCTCTTGGCTAATGATGTGCCGCAAGTTGGTTGAAGCTGAGGCTAAAGCAGACGGTGGGGCGCAGGAAGAGCAGCGCCCATGAAGCTCCTCACGAACGATGTCGCGGACCAGGGCACGAATGTCGAGGGCCGCAGGAAGACGAATGTCCGAGGCATCATGGCAAAGACAAAGAGACTGAAGTTCGTCTAGTCTATGGCAAATGGTGACGTTATCTTGAGTCGTGGTGGGGTTTTGCGACACAAGGTCGTTGAAGGCGGTGGTATTTATGCCTTTGATAATATGGCGTATTTGTTCGCTTTGAGGCATAGCTGAATTTACACGCTTGCACAAGGCAAGAACATCCTCAATGTACGAGGTGTATGATTCACCCGCCAGCTGAATGCGTTCAGCAAGCTTCTTCGTAGCTGCTTCGGCGCGAACACACTGAGGGAACCGAAAATCTGACGGAGCTGCCGTGCGAATGTGTCCCAGTAGGGAAAATCTTGGAGGTGGTTCCAAAACCAGGTTTTGGCAACATCAGTTAGGTAGAAAGGGACCGTACGCAACTTGTGTAGAGTATCCCACCTGTTGAACTCGCTGACGATGTCGTAGGTGTGTAGCCATTCTTCAACGTCATTGCCTTTGAGACCCTAGAATACTAGCGGATCACGCTGGTGACTGTAAATGGCCAGGGTCGACGGTGGAGGCTGCACGGGGCTGGTGCTATTGGATGGACCAGGATTGTCTTGCGCTGCCATGGCAGGTGGTAGTAGACGACGACCCGAGCGGAGCTCCAGTGGTAACGTGCGAGAGGACTTGGGGATCGAGAAGCACCGTCCACCACTTATGAGGATATCTACAGATGAGGAAATTATACAAATGATGATGACACGTCCAATTGATAAAGAAGAGTCGGTGACTGCGCTAACAATATATATATATATATATATATATATATATATATATATATATATATATATATATATATATATATATATATATATATATATATAAGATCTAACAGACAGTAATGCCAAGTAATGTACAGCGGAAGTTATTAGAACCAATGGAATGTAAATAGAAAGAAAGAAAAGTGGAGGAAAAAATAACCAGCCGTGAGCAGGAATCAAACCTACTACCTTCGAATAACGTGTTCGATGCTTTAACCACTGAGCTACAACAGCGGCCTTCCCTCCATCCACTTTTTTGGGTTTATATGTAAATTTAGAAGTAGGAGTGTCAGTCAGCGCCATCTATAAGCCAAGCGACGAGTGTGAAAACACTCTTATGCGCATGCTTGGCGTCACGTAGCACGTGAACTTATTATGAGTGGGCAGCCGATTAATAGTCCCTCGTATACAACCTAATGACACCAAGTCTGCCAGTACGAGACCCTCGTTTAATGAAATAAGGGAAAGAAGTGTATACCTAAGGGCTCGTTTTTTCCGTGTTTTAAGACAATATTAATAAGATCTAACAGACAGTAATGCCAAGTAATGTACAGGGGAAGTTATTAGAACCAATGGAATGTAAATAGGAAGAAAGAAAAGTGGATTAAAAAATAACCAGCCGTGAGCAGGAATCGGACCTACGACCTTCGAATAACGCGTTCGATGCTCAAACCACTGAGTTACCACAGCGGCCTTCCCTCCATCCACTGTTTTGGGTTTATATGTGAATTTAGAAGTAGGAGTGACAGTCAGCGCCACCTATAAGCCAAGCGACGAGTGTGAAAACACTCTTTTATGCGCATGTTTGGCGTCACGTAGCACGTGAACTTATTATGAGCAGGCAGCTGATTAATAGTCCCTCGTATACAACCTAATGACACCAAGTCTGCCAGTACGAGACCCTCGTTTAATGAAATAAGGGAAAGAAGTGTATACCTAAGGGCTCGTTTTTTCCGTGTTCTAACACAATATTAATGAGATCTAACAGACAATAATGCCAAGGAAACTATAGCGAAAGATATTAGACCGAATTGTAATGTCAATATGAAGAAAAGTGGGTGAAAAGATAACTTGCCGTGGGCAGGATCCGAACCTGCGACCTTCGAATGACGCGTTCGATGCTCTACCACTGAGATACCACGACAGCTATCCCCCCAGCCACTTTATAGAGTTTATATGTGAATTAAGCGTGGGAGTGTCAGTCAGCACCACCAGTAGCCATGGCGGCGAGTGTAGCACACTCTTTTTGAGCCTATTTTGGCGTCACGTAGCTGTGAACTTATTACGAGTGGGCAGCTGACCAATAGTCCTTCGTATACAACCTAAAGGCACGAAGTCTGCCAGTACAAGACCCTCGGTAATGAATTAAGGAAAGAAGTGTATACTTAAGGGCTAGTTTTTCTGTGTTTTACCCAATAATACTGAGATCTAACAGACAATAATGCCAAGGAAACTATAGCGGAAGATATTAGACCGAATCGTAATGTCAATATGAAGAAAAGTGGGTGAGAAGATAACTTGCCGTGGGCAGGATCCGAACCTGCGGCCAGAAAAACGCACCTAAAACACAGAAAAACGAGCCCTTAAATATACACTTCTTTCCTTAATTCATTGACGAGGGTCTCGTACTGGCGGACTTCGTGCCTTTAGGTTGTATACGAGGAACTATTGGTCAGCTGCCCAATGAGTTCACAGCTACGTGACGCCAAAATAGGCTCAAAAAGAGTGTGCTACACTCGCCGCCATGGCTACTGGTGGCGCTGACTGACAATCCCACGCTTAGTTCACATATAAACCCTATAAAGTGGCTAGGGGGATAGCTGTCGTGGTATCTCAGTGGTAAAGCATCGAACGCGTCATTCGAAGGTCGCAGGTTCAGATCCTGCCCACGGCAAGTTATCTTTTCACCCACTTTTCTTCATATTCACATTACAATTCGGTCTAATATCTTCCGCTATAGTTTCCTTGGCATTATTGTCTGTTAGATCTCATTATTATTGGGTAAAACACAGAAAAACTAGCCCTTAAGTATACACTTGGTCTCGTACTGGCAGACTTCGTGCCTTTAGGTTGTATACGAGGAACTATTGGCCAGCTGCCCAATGAGTTCACCGCTACGTGACGCCAAAATTGGCTCAAAAAGAGTGTGCTACACTCGCCGCCATGGCTACTGGTGGCGCTGACTGACACTCCCACGCTTAGTTCACATATAAACCCTATAAAGTGGCTAGGGGGATAGCTGTCGTGGTATTTCAGTGGTAGAGCATCGAACGCGTCATTCGAAGGTCGCAGGTTCGGATCCTGCCCACGGCAAGTTATCTTTTCACCCACTTTTCTTCATATTTATATTACAATTCGGTCTAATATCTTCCCCTATACTTTCCTTGGCATTACATGAATGTCTGTTAGACCTCATTAATATTGTGTAAAACACAGAAAAACCAGCCCTCAGGTATACACGTCTTTCCTTAATATATATATATATATATATATATATATATATATATATATATATATATATATATATAGCAGTGCCCAGGGCCAGCATCCTCGCGAACATCAGCGCTTCATAGCAGCTTCTGGTGTTGCTAATACGCATGTTCCAGTTGGCATTGTTGCGCAAGTGAAAACAACTGGTTGTATACACACATCTGTAACTCTTCTACATATGTCTGGGCGTGCAACTTTTGTACATATATCTCGCGTGATTTCATGACCTGTCGCTGAATAAAAAAGTTGCAACACGGTCACCTTCCCTCCGCATGCTTCGCATAACGTTGATTTCCAGGTACGTGGGATCTGCGGTGTTTTTTTTTTTTTTGAATCGCTTGTTGTACACAAGCTACAATTGCGCGAAAATGTGCACCTACGTTGTGCGCTTGTTGCTACCGATGCCTTAGCTAGTTGTCTTTGTAACATCACAATAAAAGCACACGTGCCCCGCCGTGGTGGTCTAGTGGCCAAGGTACTCGGCTGCTGACCCGCAGGTAATGGGATTGAATCCCGGCTGTGCCGGCTGCATTTCCGATGGAGGCGGAAATGTTGTAGGCCCGTGTGCTCAGACTAAGGTGCACGTTAAAGAACCCCAGGTAGTCGAAATTTCCGGAGTCCTGCACTACGGCGTCTCTCATGATCATATGGTGGTTTTGGGACGTTAAACCCCACATATCAATCATCAATCTCCTTCTGATAGCAGCCGTGATGTGCTGAACTACTGCTACACGATTCGCTTGGTTCCAGAGACCGGCAGAATCACTAATACAAGATACGGTATTTGTAGCTAATAATAGTCGAGCAAGCGATGCGTGCAGGTGTTGCAGCGTTCTCGCATCCCATCAGATCAGTCACTGCACCCCGTGCAGAAAAGCACGTGCAGTGAAAGCGAGAATTAAGGAGACAAAAATATGTGATGGTGAAGTTGAACTCATTGAAACAAATTTGTTATAAATAATTGTCCAGTACTGATTCTGTGAAAGTAGCAGGCCGCGCAAACCACGGTTGTTGTGAACAGTACTGCTGTTGCGGCAACAAAGCTCAAGGATACCCTTCGGAAAGGTCATGCGAACTTAATAAAACCAATGTCGAACATCGTTCCCTTCGGCCACTTGATACCATTCTGTAAGGCCGTGTGCTCATATTTGGGTGCACGTTAAAGAACACCACATGGTCGCGATTTCCCACTACGCCATCCACTATGGCGTCTCTCAGAATGATATGGTGGTTTTGGGACGTTAAGCCCTCACATCAATCAATCGATACCATTCTGAAAACTAGGGCGATGTGGCCCCGTAAATCGTGCGCGGTAGTCTACGCAGATCGAAACGTGACCTATCCGCAGCGCACCTTCCGTGTGCGAAGTCGCGCTTGCCCCCGCAAACATAATTGTACGCGACAAGTGAGAATGCTTCAAGTTACTGGTTACTATCCCTAAATTTTATAACTGATGTTTTACTACAGCCATGCACTCTATTCTGTCACCGATATTATGATCGAAGGAAAAGATACATTGTCGACCTAACATAAGTAGCTAGGTTTAGAAAAAACGCGGGAGTAATTTTATCCTTTGTAGCAACTACATTAGGTTATAGCCACACGGATCTGTGCTCTGCTGTGTGTGCGTACATAATGCAAACAAACAAAAACGATTACCTTGTTGGTTTATTGTTTTATTACTTTTGGCTCCTAGACTATCTGATTGCCTGACTGCTAGCTCGTGTAGCATTTTCGTACAATATTTACGATTTCTTTTTGTGTTCTACTGTAACTCAATTGGGCGCTATTGAAGAGTCGGTAAATGGTCGCTTTACAACGACAATGCGGCACCATCGGCAGCCACATGCTGTATCATCAGCCCGAGTGGACCTGCGTAGACGCTTTGCCTATCGAGGAACGCGAAACTCTATGGCATATCGAGCACGCGCAAGAGGCGCTCATCGGCGTCTGCCATACATGATCCGCGTCCGACAAGGACGCTGCTTAATATGACGTCAGAGCTCAAGTTAGCGCCGAGTGCGTGTCAAAGACGCTGGTGAGTGTCCCAGTTGCCCGCACTCGCAAGTACTGAAGAGCTCCGCGTTCCTCGATTGGCAATGCATTACTTATGATGACGTCACCTAGTTAGTACGTGTGGACGCCGGTGGCTTCGCATTGTCGCTTTACAGCGAGCATTTCACGACCACTTTAAATACATAAACAACTAACTGAAAGGTCCTGCCGCCAGATTCTTGGCCGATCCACCTCAGTGGGCGAGTGCCAGCAATGCAGGATGATCACAATCATCAAGCCGGAGTGGCCTTTTCTGGTTAGGCGTGAAGAGCCAACCAAAAACATCCGATTGCTGCGAGAAGACGCTATGTAAAAGTGTAAACGCGTAAAACAGAAAGAAAATGCTGCTGGCGCCCCCATGGTGAATTTCCTGCACCAGTCGCCATGACACCATGGATGTTGACGAGGTCGATTCAGGCCTACGTATTTCCTAACGAATGAAAATGAAGTACATTGTCACTTGACATACTAAGTTGCGTAAAATGTCGTGAAGCCAGTATGAACAAAATACTAGAGAACCGCATTGCAACCGGTCACGGTTAATATATGAGATTTCGGCGGGAAGTTTGAAAGTGAAACTTGAGACATTGCTGCAGCGTTCTCTAGAACCAAAGAAGCTGATGCAGTAGCTTTCGGCAGATAAGTTTATTTCATAAAGTGAACGTAATCATGTGGGCTTTCAGAAGTCAACAGTACTTAAATTCCAGCACAAACAGCATTCAGGGATGCTGCGCGTCGTCTTCTTTCCGCGTGATAAGAGGTAAGGCACCGCGCTTTTTAAGCAGCATAGCGCTTTTCATTCGAGCAACGAAGCGTTGCGGGTTTTGGTGGAATTCAATGAGCAACGCGCGCTTAATTAACAAGTTCTTATCATCCTTCTCATCGATATACGCGTGTATGTCATCAAACCACTTGCTCACGCTGCCCTGACAACGGGCGTTCATGTCTTCTTCGAGCCTGTCGACGAGCTCATTCGCCCGCTGCCTCCGAAGCGCCATTTCATCGAGCTGGTCGACTTTCGCGGCCATGGCGGCAACAAGTTCGGAGCAGAGCCGGGAGACGCCGGTTGCCAGCGAATCGTTGACTGAGCACGCCGCGGTGGTAGCGACAGCTGCGTCGGTGGCGTTTTCTTGGCGCGCCCGGGCGTCGATGGCCTTCGCTACCACAGACTTGCACAGTCGCACTCTCGAAGCGAGCGAGTCGCGCAAGGCTGAGACCCCTGCAGTCACGTTGGCGAGAAGGAGCTCGCTCTGCTCCGCGTTCTCGCGGACGCGACGAAGCCGTTTTTATTGCGCCAGCAGCGTCCTCACGCGCTTGGCTAGCTTCTCACGCTCGGCTAGCAAGTCCTGGACATGCAGGCAGTTGCGGGCCCCGTCCACGTCAATCTTCATCGCGAGAGTGGCGCAACGCGCCAGCTCTTTCGGAAGTCTCGTCTCCTTGTTTTTTTCCAGGCCGTCGCGGACTTGTTGCTTGACAAGGCGAGGAAGTGCGACACGCGCTGCTTTGAGCAGTGCACGGTGTAACAACATGGGCCCTTCGCGTAACGCGCGTCGCTTGACGATGCCGTCCATGACTCGGCGTCCACGTTCACGTCAGTCAATTCGCTTACGAGCCAGGCGCAGTATTCTTCTTCGCTGCACGCCTTGTACTCGGCAGCTTTGCCCAAAACAACAGATTCGACTCGTTGGATCAATTCCGAGTATTCTTCTATCGGAGGCGAAGCGCTGTCGCCGTTTCCGAGGCGGGTTCTGAGTCTCCGTCGAAGCGCGGCTTGATATCTGATACGCTTCCTGGGGCACAACTTCTTTTCGGCGTCCAAGTAAGACAAAAGAGGATCAGCTTCGGACTCTGTCGACGTCGTGTCATCAGGGGAAAAGGCGACCACATCGACGACGTCGCATACCTTGTCCAAGACTTCGATGACGAAGCTTTTTGTCCCTTCTGAGTCACTGACGACGCCGAGCTGATGTAGCCTTGCTTGTAGCTTTTCTTCAGCACGAATCATGTCGTCCTGAGTTGGTTTGTGGACGTCCATCTCCGGGTGTCGGCTAGCTGAAGGAATTCAGAAAGCTGGAACGGGTCAAGTAACGGACCTCTCAACAGGCGGTGCAGCTAGGTGTTCTGTGGTGCAGCTTGATGCGTACGGCAATGGCGATGCCGAAGGTAATGTGGGCAACATTAGCAATATCAGTGGCGATAATCTCAAATGAGATGCTGAGGACAAATTTATGCTGTGAATCTATGCGAAAATATTTAAAACAAAATATTTTGACACCGCTGTTTGTGGCAGTGTACTAAATTTAAAAGCGCAATTGATTTGGGTATTTCATAAAAAAATAAATTTTATAGGTCACTGCGTCATAGGTAGAGGTGTGCGCCGAGGCGATTTCGACCGGCGGCGGCGTGGGTGTCGTTCAGTGTCGGCGGCGGCGGCGTCGTCGGCGCACGCCGATTATTTCATCGGTGGTGGCGGCGCCGGCGGTGCGGAAACCGGAACTAAAAATTCAAAAGGTTCTTCTGCCACAGGTTACTGAATTAGTTGAAATTGAGGGATTTTCATCCAAATAGCACTAATGACGCTACACAGATGTGTCGACATCACGATGATTGCAAAGCGTTTTGTAAAATAGTTTTTATTTCGCTTTCATAATAAAATACGCGTATTTCAATATATGCCCATATTCTACCACGAGTGTGCAGCACTTTGCTTGTTTTTTTTATTTAAGATGCAGCAGTTTGTTTCTGTTGTTGGCTACGTCATACTTTATGAAAACTTCTTTCATTGAACATTGAGCAAGCACCGACTCACGCCACTCAGCTCGCTTTTTTCGAATCGGATCTCACTTTTACATTGTACGCTGCACGAAAAAAGAAGCACCTCTGCTACGAGTTTTCTTATTGCGATTGCAGAAAACCGCTCTTTTGAGTATCTGTCATGCCTTGAATGTTACTTTCCTTCAAACGAATCGAAATACCTACTTTTCCCAATATGAGAATGTTTTATGTAGCGGTATAAGATGCGGAATGAAACAAATCTGCGCATTTAGTCAACTAGTCCTCACCGCAGTGTTCAATGAATGAAGTGTAGACATGGGCGTGGGCGAGGCGGGTGGTGCAAAAGGGGCACTTGACCCCTTCAAACCGCACCAGCACTTGCTACCCACTCTAGCGACACCAACACGACCCCGTCCCTCAGCCATGATGCAAGTTGATAGAAGGGTTTGCTTACCCCCAAGACAAAAACCTGTCCATGGCCATATGTGAAGATGAGAGCAAATGCAATATTTGCTCAGATACACAGCCCATACTGGTCACGAGCTGGGCGTCCGTTGACCACGCCTGCAGAGAACGTTGTCTCCCCGACCCCTTGGTGTTTGGTCAGGGGAGGGGGACACCCCCTGCAAGTGAGCCCCATTAAAATTTCCCTTAAAAACGTCACAAATAAGATTGCTAGATAAGTATATATAAAACATTAAACTTTTTAATGCTTTTTTTGTAGCGTGTACACGTGCTCAATACCCATCAGGTGTGTGAGACAATTTAAATTGCAACTGCCACTCTCGACTGGTTCCGGAAAAGGCTCAATAGAAGAATGCAATTACGAATGCTGGGAACCTACGTTCGTTTGTCAATTTGATTTCAAGGCATGATTTTAATTTTTATATAAACAAAAAAATAAAACCTGCAAAATAATAAAACAAAATGGCTGCTATTTCAAGATGTGTGTCCCCCTTCGTGATTTTTCTAGACTTACGCGTCTGCAAGCCACATCTGGTGTCGCGAACTTGCAAGTGCCCCCCCCCCTCCTTCCCACGACATCTCCCAATACCCCCCTCCCCAATAAAAAGGAACCAATGTAGGCCTCCGTAGGACTCCGTGATTGCCTACTGGCGCACGGCGGGCCATTTCGGTTGCTAGGACCAACAGTACCGATTTCGACATTCTTTAATGAAGGTGCTGAAGGATCAAGAAAAAGCCGATTGTTGTAAATTTCTTGAGAGTTCAATGATAGCTTCTTTGTGAATACCGTAGATTATTGAACCTCACTTTGTGTATATTGCTCCAATGAAAAAAAAATGGTTTCGCCCTTTGTCACTGCAGAGTCAGAAGCCATCACATGGGCAGGCGTCATTAAGCCTCTATATAACATTGCTAAAGTTCAGCACATTTGTACAAATAATTCTCTTTGATTGAACATTGAGTACAATCCTTGCTTGGGTTAGTATGTGTGAAACATAAATTTGAAATTTAAAAATTCTCTTTTCAGGTAAAAATTGCGCTGAAATAGAAAGGACACCACAAAGAAGGAACACTTAAACAGATCGAGCGAAATTCTCATTGTGGGTTTCTGCAGCAAAGACACATTGATTAAAAGTGATGATTCCGGAGCTACGGCAGAGGTAACATTCGTTATGTTTTTTATCGGTTACGGTAATGGTAATGCGTTCCCTTTTATATATATATATATATATATATATATATATATATATATATATATATATATATAACGTGGAGCCGTGAAACGTTCCCTTTTTTTAGAGTAACGAGTAACGTATTTAGTTACTTTTTACTGTAACGGTTACTACCCTAAATATACAGACTTACAGGAGTGATGTCGGCCCACACCGTCAGTTGTGGTTGCGGTCTATAGGCCGGCTGTAAACAATACATAGATATATTCCTTTCATTCAGCACGTGATAGTGAAGGTTTGCTCGACCATTGATGATCTCGACCTTTGAGGAATACACAACAGCTTGTTTTTGCATATCATCCAACCGAAGCATGCACTTCGTTTCGCTAAAATTTACAGTCAACGTGAGTGCTTGCGTCACGCCGTATGTTTCAGGTAGAAATTTAGCCTACTCAAAATACCCAAAGACGTCGATCCACCTTGCAACGCGTGACCACCCGCTGACGGGGGGGGGGGGGGGGGCGCTGCGAGCGCTCGATGGTGACGGACGCACTCCACATCGCCTCCGTAGATTTTCTGCTATTTCTGCGGACATTCACCTTGGTACCCCTGAAACTTGGATTTATCGTCACCGCCAAGTTCTCCGCTTCGCCTAGACAACACCTTCGTCCAGGTGGGTCCAGTTTTGACAACTTGAGGGACATCTTTCACTCCCGGCTACAACGCCGCCTCGCTAAGGGCTCTTAGCCCGGCTATGGCGGCCGCCAACGTGGTTACGGGCTATGATCCTACCTCAAGCCAAGTGCTGTCCATGGAGATTTCATCCTCCGTAAACACTATGCCAACAGAAGATGAATACCTCGAAGACATGGTGAGACTGTGGCAACGCAAGCAAGCCAAATCAAAGTCTGCATCTCAACAACAACGAGACGCCACAGCTGGCCGCCATTCCCCAGCCTTGCAAGGAACGCCGGCGCTCCATCCACCCGGCGGTGTGCCTACCTCTGCTCCGTCCTCGCAGCCAGCGAAGCAACGCAAGTGGCGTCCGCGTCAGACTCCTCGCCTCTCTCGCGACGACTACATCGTAGTAGTTAAACCTCGCGTTCCCTGCGAGCTACGCACATTTGTCCCGGCCGATCGCGCGGGCGACGCCATCCGCAGCTACCTCGGCGACCGGACTACCACGCCAATTCAAGTGTGGCCAATCTGGGAACAGAACATCTTGGTCTGTAGCACCACCATTTTGCCTATGGCACAGCGACTCCTCGGGGACTTCCAGCTGCAAGTGGGGGATCAGCAGCTGCCCGTTCGAGGCCACCCCAAGGCACCAGGGGATACATGCAAGGGCGTCATAAATGTAAACCCTGCTGAAAGCCCGGAGAAGATAAAGTCTGAACTGTATTGGCCTCGAGGTACTATCCTTGCGGTCCGCAAACTCGGAGATTCCGTGGCGGCGGTGGTGACTATCGAGGGCACGAAGTTACCCCGCTTCCTCTTCTACCACTGCGTGGCGACGTATATCCGCGCCTACAAGAAAACGGTCCCTGTTTGCACCAAGTGCGGTACCATCGGCCATCGACCACCTCAGTGTCCTCACCCCGCTCCAACGCAGTGTGCCAAATGTGGAACCCCCGCACCTGCAGGTCTCAATTCCCATGACTGCCACCCCAAGTGCCTCCTCTGCCACGGCGCCCATGAGACTGGGACCAGTGGCTGCACGGCAAAATATCGAAAATATCGGAAACGCAAGCAGCCCTCAACATCTCCTCGAGGGATCACCTCATGTTCGTCACAGCCGGACAGCAGCACCAACCTGCATCATTCGGCTCCACCACTCCACGCCGACACTCAAGCATTCCCACCGCTCGAAGCACCAGCGGCGGTACCTCAGGTGAGCAGTTGGGCAGGGAAAGTTGCTTCTAAGCCTCTCTCACTCCCTTCTGTCGATCCTCCTTCTCCCGAACTTGCGGCCCTTCGCCAGCACGTTGCGGCACTTCAAAACTCTTTTAACTAAACAACTCGAACTCTTAAATAAGCGACTTCAACCCCAACAACAGTGTACTACAAGGCCATCCAGTATTGCCTCCTCTGTCCAGGCGGCCACGCCAGCGACGCCCAAGCTTAGTCCTGGCGCGAAGTCCACTCCCATTAAACCGCCGGTTCAAGCAGCCATGTGTACTCCAGCACTCGGAACTGGTGCCACATCTACTCCAGAAGCTCTTGAGGCTCCTGGGGCACCCCAGGTTCTCTTGCCCGCTAACCAAACTCTCCCTAGCGAAGAGCGCACCCCGCGCGTAGAGGAACGCCTCACGCGCGTCGAAGCTTCGATTAATCACCTCCTCACCAGCTTCTCGGTCCAGCGCATAGTAGTAGAGGTTACCCAGGCTATTCAAGCCTGGGCAATCACCCAGTTTCAACCCAAGGCATCGCGTTCCCGCTCCTGCTCGGTGAGCAGTGAGGGTACAGCTCCACGGCGTCGTCGTAAGGTGGCTACCACCACCCCGCCGTCGGACAATCCGGCCTCCATGCCCCTCCCTGCCTCTGAGGATTCCGAGCGGGACATGGAGGACCAAATATAAAACCTAAGACAGTCACGATGGCTACCAATCGTGCGTCCCGTTCAAACATTGCGTCTAAATTCGAGATCATACAGTGGAACCCTGGAGGCTTCGGGAACAGGCGAAAGCGTTCACATCTTTCTCTTTTCCTCAGCTCACTTGGCTCTCAGCCGGCCGTCTCGGCGCTCCGAGAATCTGGCCCTGCTCCATCCCTTTCTGGATACTGCTCCTATGTAGGTGGCACCACCACATGCCTCCTCGTGCACAAAGCTTACACGGCGATACAGGTTGACCTCGATCTGGATCTTCCTTACGACTACTGCATGATATCAGTGCTGTCTCAGCGGAGGGGCCAACCATCAATACATATCTTAAACGTGTACTGTCCCCCTCGCCTTGCGAGGGCTTCGTTTGCGCATCTCTTCTATCGGGCGCTGGGTATAGCGGCCCGACAACCACTGGTGATTGTCGGGGACTTTAATGCCCCCAGCCCTCACTGGGGCTACCACTACGAGAAGGCCCGGGGCAGAGAGCTCAAGGAGCTCATTTCATCGCTGAGCCTGACGCTTCTTACCGATCTGGCACAACCCACACGTTCCGGTAACTCGGTCACGCGAGACACATGCCCCGACCTCTCCCTCACCCGTCACATCCGCGATGCTACATGGGAAAATTTAGGCGAAACCCTAGGCAGCGATCACTTTTTACTCCGCGTTTCGTTTACACCGCGGCAGAAAATGCGCCAACACTGGGGCCAAGCCCGTCTCACCGATTGGACTCAGTTCAGAATGCAAGCATTCCCCGCCGGCCTCTCCTCGACCGAATATGCAGCGTGGGCATCATACGCTCTCCATATGAAACAAGCGAACACTCGCACCCTTGCAACCTCTAATTTGACTCCTGCAATCGATCCACACCTCCTACATCTTTGGCACGCTCGCCGCGGGCTCATAAGACGCTGGAAACGCAACAAAGTTAATCGGAAACTTCGCGCTCGCATTGAGGCACTCACTGCAGAGGCGGCCGCATACTCCGCACAACTTTCCGATGCTAACTGGGCAGACACCTGTTCGAAGGCTGCAAACCAGATGAGCTCTAAGAGTGCGTGGCGACTCTTTAGAAGCCTTCTCGATCCCTCCACCACCAGGGGAGAAACCCAACGCCAGCTCCACCGTGTTCTGCATGCCTTTCAGGGCACTACGGATGAACTCGCGCGAGAACTTTGTGACCGCTACATCTGCCGCACAATTGATCCCACAGGCCCAGCATATACGTATTCCGGCGCCCCTAACACCGACCTCGACGCCCCATACACGCTTTCTGATTTACGATTTGCACTCACGAAAATGCGACGGGGCACGGCCCTTGGACGCGACAGAATCACAGTATCGCTCCTGGCAAATCTTCTCGACCAAGCACACCTCTCGCTACTCCACCTTATAAATTCGATATGGGACGGCTCTCCGCTTCCAACGGAATGGACCACATCGGTCGTGACATTCATTCCCAAATTGGCAAAGTCCGTTAGTATTGAGGCACTGAGACCCATCTCACTTACGTCTTGCGCAGGCAAACTCATGGAAACCATGGTTCGCGAACGCCTTTCCGCCTACTTGGAGGCCAGGAGGACCTTTGCCGACACGATGTTTGGCTTTCGCCCGCATCTGTCGGCGCAGGACGGCCTGCTCCAGCTTCAACACGATATTATAGAGCCGACTACTATGCGCCATAACGATAAAGCCTTGCTCGCTCTCGATCTCCGCGGGGCGTTCGACAACGTCAAACACAGCACTATACTCACTAACCTGTCTACCACAAACTGCCGGCAGAAGACTTTCAACTACATTCGTGCCTTTCTATCACATCGCACCGCCTTCATTCGCCTTAATTCTACCTAACACGGCCCGTACTTATTAGGCACGCGGGGTACACCTCAAGGGGCAGTCCTGTCTCCTCTGCTTTTTAACCTGGCGATGATGAACCTCCCCTCTCTTCTAAGCGAGGTCGAGGGAATACAACACGCACTATATGCGGACGATATCACAATCTGGACCAACACCGGCTCCTTAGCGCAAATCGAAGAACGCCTGCAAAAGGCTGCCCTTCTGGTGGACACCTACGCAGGTTCATGCGGCCTGGAGTGCTCTCCAGCTAAATCGGCTCTTCTTTCAGTCTCTCCGCTACCGCCGCCTCAAATTTTTCTTCCGTCCGGGCCCGTCCCGTCAGTGCAAAATATTCGGGTTCTTGGCCTTCACCTCACATCGTCCTTGGATCCAAGGGGCACAATAGCAGGCCTCAGACGCACCAGCGAACAGGTGATCCGCATGATACGGCGAGTTTCTACCAAGCGCGGCGGCCTCCGCGGGTCTCAGTCCCTCCGATTGTCCCACGCGTTTGTGACCAGTCGCGTCCTCTACGCCTTGCCTTACCTTCGCCTGCATCGTCGACACGAGCACCAGCTGGACGCCCTTCTTCGTTCAGTATACAAACGCGCTCTGGACCTACCTATTGCAACTTCCAACAGCCGATTCGCGGCTCTGGGGGTACACAACACCTTTGCAGAGATGCGCGAAGCTCATCGCGTTAACCAAATCAATCGACTGTCGCAGACGCCTTCAGGGCGCTGTCTTCTACACAGACTTGGCCTTAACCCGATATCTGACCAAGACCCTCTGCAGCCGGTACCAGAGCTCTGGCGTCAAAAGCTATGGGTGGAACCTCTACCCCGTAATATGAACCCCGACCTCCATCCTGGCCGTAGACTAGCACGCGCCGCGGCCCTTCATACGCGACACTCCGATCGTCCTGGTGTTTTCTACGTGGACGTCTCGGGTCCCTCCCCCTCGGGTCACTTCACGGCTGCCGTGATTACAGAGGGCAAACACGTAGATGGCCTCTCCTTTCGAGCAGACACAGTAACGCACGCTGAAGAGGTTGCCATAGCTTTGGCCGCCTCTCACCCTGCCTCACGCACCATCCTGACGGACTCGCGCTCGGCCTGTTCTCAGTACCTTCAGGGTTCCATTGCCCCGCTGGCGGCTAGCCTACTACAGGCAGCTTCTTGGCACTTTAACCCTCATCCCATTCGTATAGTCTGGACCCCAGGCCACTCGGGCCTGCCCGGCAACGAGGTGGCTAATGCCGCTGCCCGCGCTTCTCCTGTCCGGGCCGTTGCCCCTCCATGTCCCGAGACGGAATCTGGCAATACCAACCTGACGCGCTTTCGCGAAATTTTGGCTTCTTACCGGGCTTCGCGCCGCCTCTACCCGCACCCCGCACGCGGTTTGGAGAAAGCGGACGAGCGACTGCTACGCCGCCTGCAGACGAACACCTTTATCAGTCCGGCGGAAATCAATGGCACCTGCTTGACCTGTCATGTCCTCGCCGACACATATCACGTCGTAGCATCGTGCCCAGTTAATCCCGTCCCTTTTTCATCCCCTTTTCCTATCCCAACTAGAGAGGCTTGGGAGGAGCACCTGCTCGGCTGCTCTACCTTGGCTGCACAACGCTCCTTGGTGGAGCGCGCACGGGCAGCTTCCAGCTCCACTGGCGTCCCGGAATAGGGTCTTGCCACTCTAGCACGCCGATGGGCCACGTCGGCACTCTCTAGTAGACTTTTTTTGAAATGAATGTTTTTTGCCACCTACCACCACCGCTGAAATTTTATCGCAACATTATTATACTGCCACGCTCGCTTGTATTTTTATGTCACTGTCTTGCGTAAAGGCACTGCCGTAGTGGTTCAGTAGCTAAGGTACTCGGCTGCTGACCCGCAGGTCGCGAGATCAAGTCCCACCTGCGGCTGCTTTATTTTCGATAGAGGCGAAAATGCTGTAGGTCCATCTGCTGCGATATGGGTGCATGTTAAAGAACCCCAGGTTGTCAAAATTTCTGGAGTCCTCCACTTCGGCATCTCTCATAATCATATGGTGGTTTTGAAACGTTAAACACCGCATATTAATCACTTGCCTTGCGCAAAGCACGCTTGGCTGTCTGCGAGAATTTTAGATTATTTTAGAATCTTCTGATAAGCTTGAGACACCTACAATACTGATGATGTTTGATGCCACGGGTATATATAGCGACGTACCTTCACGCAGATCATAGTACCAACGATTAATGCTCTAATTACCGCTATCTGCGTAAAGCGTGAATTTCTATAGTACTTTGTACTTTTCTAGACACACGTTCACGAAATAAAAAGTGTCGTCTTGAGCAACCCAAGTACCATATTCTTTGCCGTCGCAACCACGTGGCAATATGGTGAGATGAGAACGGTGAAATGATTGATACAAAACAGTGAGATAGGGCGTAAGTACATGGCCAAGTTTTATTTAGGATGCGTATACCACAAGCTATTTTTTCTATAGAACCAATATAATGCGGATTTGTTAAATTACTGTGAAGCTGAATGTCAAGAAAGGAAGAACACGAACTTGGAAAGAGACAGTGGAGACGAATAGTGATAGGTATCGACGTAAAGTTTGATCGGTCATTCCACGCCGAACGTCCAAGGCGTTTTGGTGACTACCTCAGGTGTATTAAAAAAATGTCGGGCTGATTTACCTCATGAAAGCAGTCTATTGCGAAAATGTTTTGCAGAGAAAAATGTTTTTGGTCACCTATATGTGACCAAAATACCGGCTATAGGCTGGGCCCTATATCGAGTCCTAAGATAAAAGCACATTTACTGAGCGAGTCTATGTAGGCTCCATTTATTTTGCCGACCCATGGTTCTGAATATTTAAAACCTCCCACTATGGCGTGCCTTGTTGTCGTATTGACGTTCCGGCTTGTAAAGCCGAAAATTTTATTTTTCAAATTATAAGACTGTTACTATCTCCCCCCCTCCTCGGAATTCGTTCTAGGGTTGGTCCTTTGATGAAAACCAATCATATATCTTTAAAAAATGCTTGGATATCAACTATTCATAACTCTCATTTAAGGATGTGGAAATGAAATGACCATCACTAAATGACCGATGAGGTGAAATATTAACATTAAAAAGCATAGTAAACGTGACTAAAAAGCTAATTCTACGCTAAAACAATGTAACCTGAACTAATGATGTAACCACACCTCCAAAACCTCATGCAATGTATATTGCATATCTTGAAGGTGCAGTTATTCGAGCGCTTTTGGCAGTGAAATTTGGCCATGGAGTTATTCCCATTCACGGTGGTGCTATTTATAAATTTGACGTTCGAATATATAACGAAGCATTAGGAAATTCTTTCCGTGAAACCCGTATTTTTTTTGGCGATGTAATTTAGGATTGTATGCATTGTGTTGGCACAAAGTTTAATGTAGGCGATGTGTTTGTAGAGTACACCGTTCGCTGACTGTGGTGAAATAGAAACAGCACTTTATGTTAATTCATGCTACAAAACTCACGTGATCTGCTCCCAGAGAACAGAAGAATACATAACGAAGTGCGTTACTAACGAACGGAGGAACTAAATATTTCTCGGTCTTTTAATGTTGTTTCTGTAATCCAATCTACGAACGTTTGTATTAAACGAGCATGACGGTACGAAGGCATGGAATTGGGTTCTGCAGCTTGTTGTGACACATGTGCCACTCCAGGTCACCTTTATTACGTGACATCGGAATTTACACTGAGCTTGATCTATGATTATGTAACTAATCAACGGAGAATAAGTGCTAAGCTCCAGATTCATTATTAATGTGGCTTTAAAGACGAGAGAGCAGCACGATTCGTGAGCAATCGAGCACCCGTTCTCTCTCTATATATTGCGTTGAACTGCTTGTGCCCTCAGATGCCACTTCAGTTTTTTCTTGAATAAATGTGGCGATTCGGAAAGTTGTGAGCACTAAACAAGACGTTAAGAACAACGAGAGAGACAGGATGGGTGCTTGTGAACGTCGTGAGGAAGCATTAGTTTGCGCTAAAAATTTCCCGATAGCAATGCGCCATCTGGCTGGATTTCAAGTTTTGTTAAAATGTA
Organism: Rhipicephalus microplus; assembly: GCF_013339725.1. Taxonomy (NCBI): domain Eukaryota; kingdom Metazoa; phylum Arthropoda; class Arachnida; order Ixodida; family Ixodidae; genus Rhipicephalus; species Rhipicephalus microplus. Next base: position 218,415,648 of record NC_051165.1, read on the forward strand.
CGATGACACAGAGCATGGGCTTTTGTCATGTCATTTGCTACCAATTAAACAGCGGCTGCGTAATTTAGGGTACCACGAAAATTCTCGTGGCAATATTTCAAGAAGGAAAGGAGGCAGAAACGCACCGTTCATGCCGTACGTGATCCTTCGTCACTCGCGGAAATAAATTTATTCAAGCTGAAACGTGGTCAAAGTATTCTTCTACCTCTCGGCCATCAGAGAGGCTTTTCAATCTCGAGTCTCTTAATGTGATATTGCTGCCATCTTTTTTCAAACGGCCTGCAGTTCTGTTGTACCGACACAACATAGCAATGCCCTTGTTTTTGTAGATTTTTTTTTCATTCTCGTTTAAACACTTTTCCATTCATAGTCATCATTGAAGCGCGTAAGAACTTCCTGTCGTCCCTCACCCATCATTGCGTTTTTCCAGTCCACACTGCAAAAGGCTTGATGGCAAAGTCGTTTTCCACGCTCAAGTTTCTCGTACCCAATCTTTCGCGCTCTTGGTGCTCTTCAAGGAATGCAGAAAGACTACAAAACGCAACGAGCTCTACACCGTGCCTTCGGGACTGGTATGGGGCAAACATGTTGCGAGTGGTGTCACAGTGTTCTGCCATTGTGCTCCGTTCGCTGTTCCCTGCGCTCAAGTTGGGTCGACATGCGGCGTCGTTGCGGCGCCATTGGTGTCGTGTTTCCCGTGTCTTTTCTTATACACAGTGTTCTGCGAATGAATGCCTCTGTTTAGCCGCTCGTGCCGAGGTCACGGATTACGTTTTTCCTTCCTTCCGCAGCCGTGGTGACAATCTGTGGTTGGATTATCGGTTGTTTATTTTTTTCAGTTTTCTGGTTTAGCTAGTTTCCTGTATTCTTGCCCAAGAAAGGTAATCTAGGACATTTTTTTTTCTTGTGGGAATGGCCATATGTATGGGCGTAGATGGTTGCAGCTCCACAATTCCAAGTCGTATGACTCGGCCTGCCCTGCCAACGGCCCCTATTCTCTTTCTGCTCTAGCATCCATGGCAGTCACGTTATTCCAAACCTTCTCCTCCAACCTATTTCTAAACTCTTTTCTTCACTCTTCACTTCCCCTCCCTTCAAGCGACTGTGCCGTGGTCTCGTAAGGAAATATATAGTGTCTTCTTTTTTTCCTTTTTTTCAACCACAGATTCATCCATTCAGGGGAAGCTTGCATGCAGTAGCTGATTTGGAAAGCAGGTAAGGTTCGCGGAAATGCACCTCACACTGAGCTGCCGAGCACGAAACAAAGCTTAGCAGAGAGTCATGAGAAGGCAAGGAGATTACACAGCAAGATGAAAAGAGAAGATACTTTGCCTAATGGATTATTGCGAAAGCCACTGGGGCAACCCTTTTCTTTAAGACCATCCCCACTTCTAGTCGTACATTGAAGTAATGAGAAAACTACAACCAAAACATATTTAAAAGAAGCGACGTTTTTAAGCCAATCTCTCACCCCTGAGGAAAAAGCCGGACCAGCTTCGAAACATCGGATTTTTTTCCCTTAAACATATATTGGTTCGAGTTCTCATTCCTTCAGTTTCTATCCAAATCAGGCAGACCGTTATCGAATGTTCATCTTTGATTCCAGTCGGACATTATATCCTCGCTGTTCTGACAAACCTCCTCACACCGAGACATTTAGAGAAGGAATGACAGGTGCGCAACCGTAAACAGCCCCTCTTCCTTCTTGGGCGCTTATAGCTCTGGTGTGCGTGTGTGTGCGGGGGGGGGGGGGGTAGAAAAAGGAGTACTGAAAGAAAAAAATGTTGCATCTTGTTTTTTTATTTGTTGCAGCAGGTGTCACAGAACGAGCGCTAAAAATAGGCGCGTCGCCAAATTCTTGCGATAACGGGGGGGGGGGGAGAGAAACGCCACGAGGTCAAAAGAAAAAAAAAAGAAAGCAAACGTCCAAGGCTCCCCGGGCGCGCGCTCTCCCCGCAGAAGCGTGGCTTCATCGACGAACCTCCTCACCCCACAACGGCGGCCGAGCAAGCCCGCGATTTTTCTAGAACGAAGGAGGCGTGGCCACGCCGAGATTAGTCATCCGACGCGGAGGCAGTCGAACCGTCTCGCGCCTCTCCCCAGCCTTCGTTGCGCATCGCGCCGACGAAATGAGGAGAACTTTCGGGAAGGTGGCGCGGAAGGTATTTAATCGAGCAGCCGAGACGAGAAAGCAGGAGGAGACGGAAGTTAACGCCAGAGCGCGTAGGGATTCCGCCGTGTAGTCGGCGAAGGTTTTGGTCCGTAGGGACGAAGCCGGAGATGAAGAGGATTTCCACCTGAGGGGTGAAGCTCGAGCTACAGGCAAGAGCGTGTGTTTACCGCTATCGAGCGAAGACGCGAGGCAACAGCTGCGGGTGTGAAGCCGACGTGTTCCGGCGAAGAAGTTGAAGTTTGAAGAGTGGCGAATTGAAGACGGGAGGTTTCCTGGAAGAGAAACTTCGAGGGCTGCGGAACGACAACAACGCTGGACTTTGAGTGAGTGATTCTCGGAAGAGTATCATCTCGACTTTGGTTCCAAGAACTTTGGACTGAATAGGTTTTCTATCTCTTTAGTCTTTAAGTGTCTTGGTTGTTCAATGCATGCGGCTGCATTGTAGCTCGTAGTGTTGTCCGAGTCCGTTGTCTCAAGTGTGGCTGATTGTATTGTGTAGTACGTTGATTGATTGGTTTGATTGGTGACATATTGTATGTAACTATTGTGGAGTGTGCATTTTTGTGTATTGTTTTCGATCTGCCATTATTGAGAATATAATTTGTTTGTTTATCAACTCTCGGCTCTGACTTGTTCTTTGGGCCACAGCCGGTGTCCGCTGGCGCGCCAAAAAGGACCACTTCTAAATTGTCCACGCTTTCGTGGTGCGGTTCGGGGGGCCGATACTTCGGCTCTTGGAATTAGCCCGGCGATCACCTCCCTAATTAACGGGACCGGTGTGACAATTAATCTGGCGTCCGCGAAACAAGACCTTTTGGTGCACAGTGTGTCCAAAGTAGTGAGAAAGAGCCTCGAGTTGTTGATAGTGCTATCGGAACGATTTTGTGTGTTGTTCAGTGTTCTCGTTAACGAGTGCAGGGGAGTGTTCCGATAGACGGATCTAGGCAGATACTTTTTGCACGCGGCAAGGTTTTATTTGCGAGACACAATGGATCTCGAAAAGTTAGTTGCTCTTGGCGAGAAGATGGGTCTTTCTGGCGCCGAACTACGGAAGTGGGTAAGCCAGAAGGAGAAAGAGGCAGCGGAGAGAGCCAAGGAAGAAAAAGCCGCTGAGTTAGAACGAGAGAGGTTGGCAGCTGAGAGGGCCAAGGAAGAAAAAGCAGCTGAGTTGGAGAGAGAGAGGTTGGCAGCTGAGAGAGCCAAGGAAGAAAAAGCAGCTGAGTTGGAGAGAGAGAGGTTGGCAGCTGCGAGGGAGAAGGAAGAAAGAGAGCAACAATTGAAGTTGGAATTGGAGAGAGAAAAGCTGGCAGCTGAAAGGGCGAGAGAAGAAAGAGGGGCAATGGAGCGACTGCTGAAAGAAGAAAGAGAGGAAAGGGAACGGCAGCGTCAGCACGAGATGGAACTCGAGCGGCTCCGTTTGCAACAGCGAAGCGAAACTCCCGTCCAAGCTAGAGTTGAAAGCAGCGAACGGGAAGATCATGGCTTCTGCTTGAACCCAAGCAAGCTGCTCGTAGCGTTTGATGAAAGGAAGGACGACCTTGACGCGTACCTTCACCGATTTGAGACGATTGCGAAGAGCCAGAATTGGCCGGAACATCAATGGGCAACTGCTTTGAGTACTTGCTTGAGTGGGGAAGCGCTCAGTGTGTACGGCAGGCTGACGCCGACCGATGCAGCCAACTATGCAAAGGTGAAAGCTGCTTTGTTGAAGCGATTTAGATTCACTGTGGAAGGATTCCGGGACAGATTTCGGACAGGAAAGCCAGCTGATGGTGAGACGGCTACACAGTATGCCGCCCGACTTTGTCATTATTTCGACAGATGGATTGAACTTTCAGGGACAGCGCAGGAGTACGATGAGCTTAGAGAGCTCCTAATTAGAGAACAATTTCTTTCTAGTTGCCACCCGAGCCTGTCGCTGTACTTGAAAGAGAGGAAGGCTGAGTCACTCAAAGGAATGCTTGAATTGGCTGATCAATTCTTGGAAGCGCAAGGTGGAACTAATTTGGCCAAGGTCAAGAAAGATTGTCCCGATGAGTCGAAGAAATTGGCTCCCGAAGAAAAGAAGCGTGCACCAGAGAGCATTCCGCGATGTTTTCTGTGCAACCGAGTGGGTCATCGCGCGAAAAACTGTGGAACGATCTTTACGAGCCCTACGGCAGTAAAATGTTTCAAGTGTGGTCAGACTGGGCACAAAGCAGATGCATGTCGGAACGGAGTGAGTCAAACTCACCAGGTATCCTGTGTGCAAGCAGCACCGAAATCCGATAATAATGCCGTCACCGACGGATTCGTAGAATTGAAAAATGGGGAGAAAATTCCTATTGTTGGCGCTGTAATGTCAAAACAGCCAACGGGTGTAACGAAAGAATGCCAACACTGCCTGGAAAAGTTGCGGGCAAAAAGATTACGGTGTTAAGAGATACCGGCAGTTCCACTGTTATCGTGCGGAGAAATTTGGTACGGGAAAGTGAGTTGACAGGCAGAACGAAACCGGTTTGCCTAATTGACCGACAGTGTCGGCTGCTTCCCGAAGCGAAAATTGAGGTTGAAACCCCGTACTTTCAGCGGGAAGGTTACGGGCTTTATGCATGACGACCCCCCTGTAGGACCTTGTCAGCGAAACATCGACGGGGCGCGAGGGCCAAGTGATCCAGAATGTTTGGGAGAAGACCCGAAGATAGAGCCCCTCGCCACACAGCGGCCGCGAGATACAGTGAGGAACATCCCGTGACGGATCTCACTAGAGCCCAAGGTGAAGCTGCGCCGCAAGAGACAGCGAAGGAGAAGACGATCGTGTCGAATAAGTTCGCGGGCCGAGCAACCGGACTTACGTCGGCACGACCTCAAACCAACCGCCGACCAGTGTAAAGGAGACGGAGTTGGCCCAGCCGGGAAAAATGTAGAGGCATGATCAAGCGGGTAAAATAACAGACAGGACCGTCGAATGTAATGACGCGTTAACGGTGTCGGAAGAGACAACGATGGCTGAGACGACGCCTCAGATATCGTCGTTGGAAAGGGCTCGCCGAAAAGGAACGTGGAAACACAAGAAGAGATCGAGCGAGCACCGCAAAAAGGGCGCAAGCGCTGCTCGAAGTACTCAGGATAAGTGCTGAAGTCAAATCAGAATGGGTTTGGCAGTGCTGAGTGACAGATGTGGTGTTGATGTTGTGGTATCCTGTGTCACAAGTGTCGAAGTGTTGTGCTGTGATGTGATGTATAGTATTGTCCCATTGTTGTAGTGAGAGACTTTGTACATTTGTATTATTGGGAATGTGTGGTGGAGTGTTGTACTCATGTGCTTGTGGTTGTGTTTTCACGTGTCGTGTAATTGAATTACAATGTACAATTGTATTAAGTGATCTATTGTGAATGTGAAGTGTCATGAGCGACTGATGGTGTTACAGTCTGTAAGAGTGTGTGGTGACTTTTCGCGCTCGTTTGTGTGGTTTTGAATATTATGAGATAATATTCTTAAAGTGGGGGGCAGTGTCACAGAACGAGCGCTAAAAATAGGCGCGTCGCCAAATTCTTGCGATAACGGGGGGGGGGGGGGAGAAACGCCGCGAGGTCAAAAGAAAAAAAGAAAGCAAACGTCCAAGGCTCCCCGGGCGCGCGCTCTCCTCCCCGCAGAAGCGTGGCTTCATCGACGAACCTCCTCACCCCACAACGGCGGCCGAGCAAGCCCGCGATTTGTCTAGAACGAAGGAGGCGTGGCCACGCCGAGATTAGTCATCCGACGCGGAGGGCAGTCGAACCGTCTCGCGCCTCTCCCCAGCCTTCGTTGCGCATCGCGCCGACGAAATGAGGAGAACTTTCTGGAAGGTGGCGCGGAAGGTATTTAATCGAGCAGCCGAGACGAGAAAGCAGGAGGAGACGGAAGTTAACGCCAGAGCGCGTAGGGATTCCGCCGTGTAGTCGGCGAAGGTTTTGGTCCGTAGGGACGAAGCCGGAGATGAAGAGGATTTCCACCTGAGGGGTGAAGCTCGAGCTACAGGCAAGAGCGTGTGTTTACCGCTATCGAGCGAAGACGCGAGGCAACAGCTGCGGGTGTGAAGCCGACGTGTTCCGGCGAAGAAGTTGAAATTTGAAGAGTGGCGAATTGAAGACGGGAGGTTTCCTGGAAGAGAAACTTCGAGGGCTGCGGAACGACAACAACGCTGGACTTTGAGTGAGTGATTCTCGAAAGAGTATCATCTCGACTTTGGTTCCAAGAACTTTGGACTGAATAGGTTTTCTATCTCTTTAGTCTTTAAGTGTCTTGGTTGTTCAATGCATGCGGCTGCATTGTAGCTCGTATTGTTGTCCGAGTCCGTTGTCTCAAGTGTGGCTGATTGTATTGTGTAGTACGTTGATTGATTGGTTTGATTGGTGACATATTGTATGTAACTATTGTGGAGTGTGCATTTTTGTGTATTGTTTTCGATCTGCCATTATTGAGAATATAATTTGTTTGTTTATCAACTCTCGGCTCTGACTTGTTCTTTGGGCCACAGCCGGCGTCCGCTGGCGCGCCAAAAAGGACCACTTCTAAATTGTCCACGCTTTCGTGGTGCGGTTCGGGGGGCCGATACTTCGGCTCTTGGAATTAGCCCGGCGATCGCCTCCCTAATTAACGGGACCGGTGTGACAGCAGGTAGCTAACGACATTGTCATTATTTTCATTGTCATTCCTTTTGAGGAAGCAGCATACAATACAACAAAATCATGCATACCTAAAAAGACGCAAACACAGGCGCTGTATTGCAACTGATGAGTTATTGTCGAAAGACTCGGCTTATGTAGGAACACACGTACATGTGCACTAACACCAGTGCATCCAAAGAAGACATGTTTTTCTTGTAGTGTTTTGTAGGAAGACTTGATGAATAATGAACCATGAACGCACGTTACATGATACAAATCTCGGGACAGGTAACAGACTTTTTAAAGAACGCGACCCTGTCAAGTCATGGTTCTCAGATTTTCTGCTGACAAACATTTTATATTACAGCACTCCGCACAATGACCAAATTACAAGCGTGGGCGAATGTATCATACCAGCATAGTATCACCAAATTTCAAAATAGTACAGGTATTTACAGCAGCCAATTCATATGGTACTTATTGTATTTAGTGCTATCAGCGCGCATGTGCCTGTCGTGGAAATTGCATGTAATATCAAGTTTCTCTTTAACATTAATATTTAGAGGCAGCGGAAATAACTTGTTTTTGTATGTTGAAAGCTATTATATATATATATATATATATATATATTGTTGAGACGTTTATTATACATAATAATGAGATATAACAGACAGTAATGCCAAGGAATGTACAGGGGAAGTTATTAGAACCAATTGAATGTAAATAAGAAGAAAGAAAAGTGGATGACAAAATAACCAGCCGTGAGCAGGAATCGAACCTACGACCTTCGAATAACGCGTTCGATGCATCGAACGCGTTATTAGTGACAGATAATAGTGTCATGAAATAGATTGTATTAACGAATTGTCAAGTAGTTTTCCTGTAGGCGAAAAATAATTTTAAACGTACGTAATGCAAAATAGTGTGGGCAACTGGCGTCAAATTTGGCTAAAAAAAAGCTTTTTTTTTTTGCTCATAAGTGGTCGTAAGTTTAACGTTGACGTGTTTCAGGTAAAATATACTGAACAGTCGATTTAGTAGTGATTTTCATTGCGTACTGACTGAAAATCTTTGTTTACTTTTTGTTTTAGGTGAGAAAATTATTCACTAGTTATCTTCGGCTTATCTAAGTTATCTGTGTGCTTGCACGTTATCATACCTTATAACAATGGATCCTAGCATGAAATACAAGCTGTGTGGAAGCGAGGAGCATTTATAGAACATATTAAGCTTTGTTCAGACTAATTGAAGTGATTTATTAGGGAGTATTAGCTTGGGTCCCTATCAAAATGTCGAAAATCAAGACGCCTATTTATTAAAAGGTCGAATGTCAAAAAGCTGAAAATTTTAAATGACATATAATCGAAACACCTAAAACAACAAATGCTGGAAAATCAAAATGCTGAAAAGACGTATCGCCGAAAATTCCTTGAACCATGCACGCAAATACCCCCGATTTGGAGGAAAATGGACGAAGATGAGGCGTGGTGTGTTACCAAAAAGGAAAACCAATACTTCGTTGCAGTTGTGGTTATGTTTATGTTGTTGACAAGGTGTACTCTAGGCACTATTGGAGGTGCGAGAAGTGAAGAGACTGCAACGCCAGAGTGACTATCGACCTTCCTGTAGAAGGTCGGTAGTCACTCTGTATACTCGCATGACAATCTCGAAGAAAGTGATCTACGACAGCCCTGCAATTTCGGTTTATTGCTACCATGAAGAGGAAGCAAGCCAGACTCGAAGAAATTGTCAAGGGAGCGACAACCCTACTGCTTACAGAGCAAACTGTTTGCGATAAGCAAGAAATCACTCTGATGTGCGATTGGAGGTGGGAAAATTTATAATTTGCTACTTTTATGAAGGCTTGAGATAAATGTAAAGGGACAACTGGAAATGAGAGTGAACGAGTGTGCTGGCGTAACCTCTAAATTAGCTAGATACTTCATCTTCCAGTATAGCTAGGTGACGCAGACATTTTGATATTTCGGCGTTTGGATAGGTAGGTGTTTTGATTTTTTTGACATTTTACACTTTCGGTATCTTGTATAATCGGCTTTTTGATTTTTCGGTGTTCTAAATTTCGGCATTCAAAAAGTTCGTCATTTTAATTTTCGGCATTTCGAGTGCCACATTATTATAGATTTAGTCAACAATAAATGCGAACCCTACCCAGGTGCATTTAAACCACGTGCAGATCTCCGCTTACCGGGAAGTGATACCAACCTGTGCGGCAAAAGCAAAGAATCCATAAAATTAAAAAAAAATGTTGCATGACAGAGGAGTCACAGTTATGAACTAACTGAATAGTACTTGAGGGACCACGTTTAATTAACCAGTAATTATGTGTTGGTTTATAATTGCAACTTATCTGTCGCGAAGCATACCTTTTTTTTATTTTCGCGGATTCTTTGCATGATCGTTGTGCTGTATCAATTTATAAATCTTCGGGTGTAATTAACGAGGAGCTTGACACGTCGGTATCCTTTCACAGTGTCACAAGATGTCCACGTGGTGCACTCTAAAAGTATTCGAATTCCTCGTTGACTAAAGCTAATACTTGCACGGAAATAATTTGAATAAGTACTTAGAGAGCTGGGTATGCTGTCTAGATGTTTCTCGCATCTGCTGAGCTTGCACCTAATGCTAGGACGCATTGCTTAAGGTATGAACCAACCACCTTCATTTAAACCCACGCGAGGACTGGGATCAGTAGAACGCCAATTCAAAATTATTTAACTCACTAAAAAAAAAGCTTTTTTGAAAAAAACTACAGCCGGTACACAGGGCAGGCTGCTAGCAAATGCGCTGAGTATATTTCTGTCTGGACACATCAATGTTAAATTTAGAACCTAATGCGGCACGTCATTAGCTCAACATCTTTCTGCAGAACACCACAGTATAGATGGTGATGTTCTATAAGTCACTCAATTAGCAGAAGTGGTCTCTTATCATGTGTTTTACTTTTCCAAGTGTGTCAGGCGTATAGTCGTCTATGCAGCCCCCTAGAATAGGGTTAATTGAAGGACTCATTGAAGAAGAGATACAAGCTAGTTTTCTCTTTGTACCAGCACCAAATAGCACATCGGCACTACTGCGCGTGCTCCACATAGCACCACTCAAAAATTTAATTCAGAAACGCCATGATGAAAAATAGCAATGGGCAAAGTGCACGGTTTAACCCAACACTCTCAAGACTAGAGGTTTTCGTTACACCAGACGCACAGACAATAGCATAGAGGTTCTTGCCGTCTTCGCACTTGCCATTTATCAAGAGTTGCAACATGCCACATCTGTGCACCGGGCCCCAGTGCATAAATCGGGTTTTCAGCAAAAATATGTCGCTTCTTTTCATCAATATATGCCGGAGGGAAAATGCCTGGTGATCGTATGCTTGGTAGTTTGAAGAAATTACTGTAACTGCGTTGATACGGCTTATTGTACACCATTCTATAGAAGCGGCAGCGGGGCTTAACACTAATGAACCACGGAAAAGCGCAGAGAGAGAACAAGTACTCCCACGAGCAAGCTTAATTTTTAAAATTTTGGAGCGATTTACTTTTTCTCTGAGTGTCATTTCTAGAAGTCGTGCGCGGCGAATAAATATTTGTAGTACTTTAACCAAATATATGCGACTAACAACCGCCTCATACTTCAGCTATATAATGAAAATATACTGGAATTCCAAGACTTTCAAAGAAAAGAAGCTATGGCATACACTGCAAGCCTTTTTTTAGAAGATGCACGCTACGTACGTCATTGCGACCACTACCAATCCCCTCTTGGAGTGAAACTGTGCGTGCTTATGTGCGTGTGTCTGTAAAAGATGTTAAGATCGGCCTCCCAGGCTGGGCGCCGCTTGGACGCGGGGGACGATTGCAGCCAAGCCTACCCTGATTTGTTCCGGGTCGACGCTCTCGAGGTGCGCCAAAAGCGGCAACAACACGAAAGTTATACTTCGAATTCTTTAGGGCTGCTAACTCCCCTCGTCAAAAACTCTTTGGACACGCCTGACTGACTGAAGGGCTAGGAAGAGCTGTCGGAAATCGAGGCAGCTTGATTTGTTCGACGTGCCACGAGACGCGCTGAACAATTAGCCGAGAGGTTGGATCCATCGTCAGGTATGTTTCCCACACTCTGTGGTGATTTCAAGTTTTCCACTCCCCCAGGCCCTAGCCTGCCTAGCGCTGCAGACCCTATTCTGCACGTGCGATGCAACGTTATTGCACTGTGCTGTGTTGTGCGTATCATTTCATTATGACCTAGGTTATGTTTCTCTCTCGCCGTGTGACGAACTGAACGTGCACCTTCTCTCTTTCCTGGGTTGAAAAAAAAGGCAGTGTTTGACTTTCTCTCTCTTTGTCTCTCTCTCGATTTTTTTAATCCTTATTTTCTGCGCCCTGCGCTCCCTGCTGGGCTGCAGAAATGAGGCGCCCCCCCCCCCCCCCCCATTTGGCGGACAGAGATGAAGACGACAATTTTTTCGGATTGCCCTGAACTGAATCAACATGCAGTCTGTCAGTTTACAGTGATCTGAAAGGCGGCTTTTCTGTAAGGTTTGTTTTCCAACCAAAAACTCTCGTTCACAGACTGCTTTTATTTCTCATTTTGAGCATGCGAGTACAACAAAATGTCACCTCTCCAAATTCCAGCGAAGGCACGCGAGCACAACAAGATCTCAAAAAAAGGAATGGCTAAAACGAAATGAGTGAGAAAACCAGCCTGTGAACGAGAGTTCTTGGTTAAAAACTAACCCTACAGAAAAGCTGCCTAGCAGATTATTGCAAATTGTCCATTGTTTACTCCTGCAGAGAATTTTTGCAAGACCAGGGCGTAAAGCGCGAGCACCAAGACGCTGTGAACCAGCTCTCAGAAGCTCCCATTAAGCTTCCATGATGCTACCATCAACGTATATATAATATTCATAAGGATGTAAAACGGCATCATTATAAATCCAAGATGGCAGCCTATGATCGTGCCCGAAACAGGGCGTATACACAGAAGAAATGAAGTGGTAGCAATGCAGCACGAATGCAGCACGTTAGATGAAGAACTACACAATATTACATTTATTTTTTTGTCAATTTGTCTAATATGTCATTTCATGCAGCAGCCGCCCAACTTGTGCCGCTGTTCATAGTGGTACTGTCGGTCTCTGAAGCTGGATGAAGATAACTAAGAAGCCTGTTTTTTACTGGCTACATAAACGTGAAACGAAGCTATAAATCAAGATGAAAACGAAAAAGACAAATCTGTGAAAATTCAGTACTGGCGCTTAAATGGCGCGTCGATTGCGCTGATGAAAAACGTCGGCGGTGGCGGCGGCGGCGCGCCGATCAGTTCGCGTCGGCGGTGTGGCGAAAACTCTCAGTGGCGGCGCGCCGACTAGTCGGCGCACACCTCCAGTCTTAGGTCTTGTTTTGTATTGTTTCGGTGAAAATATAGTCGCTAACAGCAAAAACTTCACCAATTTTACTATTTCTTACAAAACAGTTTTTTATTTAGAATTATAAGGAATTCTAAACCAACAAACGCGAGTGTCGTAATTTTAAAACCATGTGACACTGCAGTCTGTAGTCGTGCTTTCATCCGTATGTAGTCGGATCCAAATCCGAGCGTAGATTTTGCCAGAAGTCGCGCGACATGGCAGGAGAGGTGATCGTCGACGCGCTGCCTTACATTGATCAAGGCTATGACGAACCTGGAATTCGCGAAGCCGTAAGTTTTAGATTCCTAACCCTAATTTGAACTAGTCTGCTTGTCTATGCCTCTAAATTGGCGCTCAGATGCGCGTTATGTATGTGGGAATTCAAGCAACAAGTGACAACTGTGTCATCGCGCTGTATGTGTTTACGTTCTTCGCTTCTCATTTCAGGTCATGGCTATGGTCGAAGAAGAGACGAGGCGATACAGACCCACAAAGAATTACCTGGAACATTTGCCCCAGCTGTCGCTGCATCAGTTTGAGGTAGTAATGATGCGCTCGAACGTTACGAACGTGCTGTTGTGACACTTGGCTTGAGACGATGGGCGACGAGCGACTGCCGTAACATTGTGCGACTAATCTTTTTTTTTTTATCCATTTGCAGAGCGAAATCATGAAGACCGAATTCGAACGCCTTCAGTCGAGGTTGCCCATGGAAATGATGAGCATGAAACGGTGAGTCGTGTTGCATTAATTCGCTTCTTCGATTAGAATGAAACCAATACTCTGACCGGAGAATCGCGCACGCCCAAGTGATTGGTTTCGTTTATTTCGCCCGGACGACGCAAGTCTGCCTCGTAACGTTTCGCATGTTAGGCTGTCCAGTTCGAAGCGCTGTTGCTCGTATCTTGCTGTCGTTCCAGCCAGCCGAAAAGTTTGCGTTTTTTCGCCACTGCGTGTTTTCTATGATAGCCGCAGATAATAGTATGCCGCTCAATTAAGCTGCACGGCTGGGCGTTTTCACGTGGTATCGAAGAGTTTTGAAGAATCGCTCGCGGTAAGGAGTAAGTGAGTCCAACAGTAGAAGCGTGAACCGTTGGGATAGTTGGTGGGAAATTCGTATGGTGAAGAGCGAAAAATGGCGGAATAATGACTGCGCCGACGAAAAAGACATAGTATACACATGAGAGGGGTGCTTTGGAATACAACAGCCCATCATTGTGCTGATTTCGGGAATGATGCATTCGCCATAGAGTTTCCGGCAATACCTGCTTTGGGGAACTGCAATAGTGTGGCTGTTCAGCCTCCATGAGAGTGATGGGTAGTACATGTATATCTCTTTATTTTTTTCAGCTAGTGTTGGTATGTTAACAGTATGTTGTGAGATGGTTTGTCATTACTACCTGGACACTTTGAATTTGGTTTTTTATTTACTCATACTGTTGGCCTGTCGGCCGTTACAGGGTGGGTCAAGGGACATTTGCATTGTCGACATCCTGTGTTTTGAGAAGACAAAAAATAAAAATCCATATTACATAAAAAAACACAAGCGTACATAAAAAAGAAAGAAACCATACTACATAAGAAACCGTACATAAGATACCACACACAAGAAAACATAAGCGAAATAGTTCCTGTATACATGATCAAATTATACAACATCATAAATGCACAGTTAACAAGCGATGTTAGAAAATATAACTGACCATTATTGTACAAAAACACACAGCAGTACATGCGAAATAATCTGTACGTACACCGATCAAACAATACAAAGCTAACAACACAATGCAACAACTGAACTCGGACAACCACTAAATAGACAGCATGCGTAAATGCGTGCGTCTTTAATGACTTACTAGGTTATTTTGAAACGGTTCTACACTATTAATTTCTCGCGTTTGTAGTGGCAATTGATTCCATTATTCAATGGTTCTTGGGAAGAAAGAAAACTCGTTACTGTTAATGTGCATCTGAGGTATTTCGAAAGTACCATCTTTGATTCTTCGCAATGCTCTATCTTCTCGTGCTATCAAGTACTGACTGCTATTGATGTTGAATTTGTTTTTAGAGAGAAGGTAAAAAAACTTTAGTCTTGCTATGCGCCTGCATTCAGCAGGCGTGGGCAAGTTTAGCGAACCGAGCATTTCGGTGACGGAATCTGTACGAGAGTATCGCACTAGAATAAACCTTGCTGCTTGTCGTTGAACTCTTTCCAGTCTCTGAATTAACCCTGGCTGATGAGGGTCCCAGATTATACTGGCATAATTTAGCGTGGGCCGGACGTAGGTCAGATAAGCTGTTAGTTTTACTGTGAGGCTAATTGCAGTTTCCGTCGCAAGAACCAGAGCTTCTTTTCCGCAGTTTCGCATATTTTGCCAACATGGTCAGACCAGCTTAAATTCGTGGATATATTAACGCCTAAGTATTTCAGCACCTCAACCGTAGAAAGCACCAAGGAATTCACTGTGTAATTAAAGTAGAAGAAGTTATTCACTTTATTTATTGTTACGTGCAATAAAACAGTTTTATTCTCATTTATTTTCATTTTCTATTTGTCGCACCATTCTTCTACTGTCCTAAGAGCGTCACTGAGTAACTACTGATCAACCGGGTTATCAATTTCCTTGTACAATAGACAATCATCAGCGAAAAGCCGGACAGTGATCCTTTCGTCAATTTCAGAGGCGATATCATTAATATAGACTAGGAATAGCACTGGGCCTAACACAGACCCCTGGGGAACACCTGACGTCACGTTCAACGGTTTTGATTTAATGTGTTCTACTTCTACGTACTGCGTTCTGCCCCGAAGGTATGCGGTTATCCATTTTGCTATTTGTTCATTTATTCCCATAACTTCGAGTTTCAGGAGCAGTTCTGCATGTAGCACTCTGTCGAATGCTTTCGACAGATCAAGGCAGATGGCATCTATCTGTTTCTTTTTGTTTAATGTCATGGCAAAGTCATTCA
The DNA here is from genome assembly GCF_013339725.1 of Rhipicephalus microplus. NCBI lineage: Eukaryota > Metazoa > Arthropoda > Arachnida > Ixodida > Ixodidae > Rhipicephalus > Rhipicephalus microplus. The sequence continues at coordinate 218,430,845 of NC_051165.1, forward strand.
TTGTTTCAAGAAGCTGTGTTGCTGTGGAAAGGCGCTGTCGGAATCCATGTTGGTTAGGAAAAAATTTGTTGTCATTTTCAATATACGTGTAAATTGACTTGGCTACAATGTGTTCTAAGAGCTTGCAGCAAACACAGGTCAGCGATATTGGACGATAGTTTTCAATGAATTGCTTATCACCAGATTTGTGCACAGGTATAACCTTTGCCATAAGCCAATCATCAGGGATTCGGCAATCTGTGAGTGATGTGTCAAATATAATCTTTAAGCGATGAGCAACCCATTCCGCATACCTGTGCAGAAACGCATTTGGTATTTCATCAGGGCCTACTGACTTTTTTACGTCAATATTCAGTAGTTGGACCACAATTCCCTCATTAGAGACTTGAACATCTGGCATTTTTTCCGAGCGAAGCAATGGAGAGGGAGCGGATTCGACACCGGATTGGGACGGAGTAGAAAACATCGACTGAAAGAATTTGTTGTAAGAAGAAGCGATTACTGCAGGATCAGTAACCACTGTGTTATCCACTACAATGCTAAGTGGCTCGTTATCTTTTTTCGACATGTGATGCTAAAATTTATCAGGAGACTGACACAATTGGCAGCAGCGGTTGCGGTCGCAAACAAGTCGCTAATCTACTGCTACTTTCGTCACAGGACAGTATATGCGGAACTGTCTACGAGTCGAAGCAAGGAAAGGATATCGCCTCTGCACGTGTATCGCCAGCGGACCGTTTCGTCACGACAGTGATTGGTGTGCTGCGTCTGCCCTCTACCGGCCAAGTTCCCGCATATAAGCAAGCATCGCTGGCGCCGAGTCACAATTGGCAGCAGCGGTTGCGGTCGCAAACAAGTCGCTAATCTACTGCTACTTTCGTCACAGGACAGTATATGCGGAACTGTCTACGAGCCGAAGCAAGGAAAGGATATCGCCTCTGCACGTGTATCGCCAGCGGACCGTTTCGTCACGACAGTGATTGGTGTGCTGCGTCTGCCCTCTACCGGCCAAGTTCCCGCATATAAGCAAGCATCGCTGGCGCCGAGTCACAATTGGCAGCAGCGGTTGCGGTCGCAAACAAGTCGCTAATCTACTGCTACTTTCGTCACAGGTTGGTCTTATTTCTCCACCCAACCATACTTCTTTTGTTCTGTGAATACCGTTGCCGCTGCTGCCCAATCGTGTGCTGTTGTACAGAACGCCGACGAACGCTGAGTTGGCAAAAGAAATTGAGTGTTTACGCACTGAGGTCGCGGCGATGCGTGACAGCCTTAGTATGTTCAACGAGCTTGTCGAGAGTGTTAAGAAGCAGAATTCCGACCTCGCTACTGAAAACAAGGCTTTGAAAGATGAAAATAAGCAACTGACACGAAGGGTTTCTGAACTTGAACAGTACTCCCGACTAAATAATGTAGAAATAAAAGGCGTCCCTGCAACAAAAGGTGAAAGCTGTCTGGCAGTTGTTCAGTCCATGGGTGATGCTGTAGGGTGCAAGATTGCACCTGAGGATCTTGATACTGTGCATCGTGTGCCAGCCAAAAAAGACACGAACATTATCGCGCGCTTCTGCTCCCGAGAAAAAAAGACTGAGTTCTTGAAAAAAGTACGCAAGGCCCGCTTGACGACTGCGGCCCTTGGGTTTTCCCAAAACAATCAGAAGCCCTTATATGCAAATGATCATCTCACACAAGAAAGGAAACGGCTGTTCGCACAGGCACTTGAACTGAAAAAAGCTAAAGGCTGGAAACATCTCTGGACTGATCACTGCATGATTAAGGCCAGAAAGACGGACGACAGCCGCGTCTACCGTATCTCTAGTGCGGGTGACCTTGCTGTGTTGGCCTAGCCTACCAGTATTGCTATTTACTGCTTCGTATTTTAAACCTACGCAGCAATGTTTTCTTGTCAAGCTCTGAAAAAACATTTCAGTGATAAAAACCCAAAACTATCACTGATACATTTGAATATTCGCAGCCTACGTAAAAACCACAACAGTCTCGTTGCATTTCTTTCTTTAATTAATCACAATTTCTCATTTATTTGTTTGTCTGAGACGTGGTTGTCGCCGGACGACAGAACTTGTATGCGCTATCAGGATACAATGCAGAGTACTGCTATCGTGCTACACCACGGGGCGGTGGATCCGCCGTTTTTATTAAATCGTCATTGTCATACAAACGCCGCAATGACCTTGCGTTTTCTAATATGTTCTGTGAATCTGTATGGATAGAATTTGACAAGAGTGTTTTCTCAGTCGATGGCCGGAACACAGTATTAGGGTGCATTTATCGTTCGCCAGCATCTTCACAGTCTGAGTTCTGTTTACAGTTCGATAAGTTGTTGCACACTATTACGAACGAAAACAAAAATATCATCATCTGCGGAGACATCAACGTCAACATTATCGACCCTACTAATCAGTCATGTTCTGATTATCTCGGGTGTTTACATGGCTACGGTTTTGAATCTTTAATAACCACTCCCACCAGATGTGACATAGCAGGATCTAGTACGTTAATTGACCACATATTAACCAATTTTGCTACAGACAATACAGAAGGAGTCATTGAGCACAGCATAACGGATCATTACCCTATATTCCTGACTTTGGGCACAGAAAATTACAAGTGTAAGGAAAACAAAGAGAGGATATCTTTTAATTCTCAAAAATTCGTATCTATGGTACAATCAATTGACTGGACCGTCGTAATAAGTGAATCCTGCGCTGAAAAGGCTTATCAGCTATTTTTTACTACAGTTACACAATGCATTAACGAATGCACGACGGTACACATCACAGCTCGTCATTTCAGTAATCCCAGAAAACCTTGGGTTACAAGGGCGCTACTTCGTTGTATCTTGAAGAAAAACCAACTTCACAAAAGAGTGTCTTGTGAGCCATTTAACTCTGAACTTAAAATTCGTTTCAAGAAATATTCCAACACGCTTGCAGCCGCACTTAAATGTGCAAAACGAGAATACTTTCAGAAAAAATTTTGGATAATGGCAATGATACGAGGCGCAACTGGCAGGTCATAAACGAATTCTTAAATAATAAATGTCGTGAGCAGATAACGAAAATTAGAACTGAAGCAGAAACATACAGCCATCCAACTGATATCGCCAATGCGTTCAGTGAGTATTTTAGCAGTACCTGTGAATCTCTGAGAAATCCCCCATTACCAACATTACCTCGCCAGCCTTATTCTTTCTTCTTGCGACCAACGAGTGCAGAGGAAGTTCTTCGTGTTATAACTTCGCTCAGGTCCACGGGACCTGGTCTTGACTCTGTTCATCCATCCCACATCAAGTTAGTCTCTAGTGAGCTATCTCCTGTCATTGCAGATTTTGTTAACAAGATGTTTAAAGCAGGCATATTTCCCGATTCCCTAAAAGTTGGTAGAATAACACCTGTTCACAAAAAAGGTGATCGCGAACTTCTGAGTAATTATAGGCCCATTTGTATTCTTCCATTTTTCAGCAAAATAATCGAGCGTCTTATGCATACAAGATTAATATCCTACCTGACAAAGTTTAATCTGTTGACATCTAAACAGTACGGCTTTCGGCCTGGCTATTCCACTGAGCTTGCGCTTCTAACCCTCACCGATAAAATAAAAGGGGCAATCGACCAAGGCTTCGTAGTTGGTGGCGTATTCATAGATTTAACGAAAGCTTTTGACACAATTAATCACAAAATTCTTATACATAAACTTGAATCGTATGGCATAACTGGCCCTGCACTTCAATTTATATCTAGTTATCTCTGCAATCGCACTCAAGTTGTTCAGATTGACGGTAAAGTTTCAGCAGCTAAGAAAGTAAATCAAGGTGTTCCTCAGGGCTCGATCCTTGGCCCGCTGCTCTTTTTGATATTTATTAATGATCTACCTAATGTTTTGACCGCTACAGATTGTATCTTATATGCAGATGACACGACCATTTTTACTTATGCTAACAATGTCGATGAGCTACAACGAAACATTAACGTGGATCTACATAATATAAGTTCCTGGTGTCGAATGAACATGTTAAGAATTAATCCATCAAAAACCGTTTTTATAGTTTTTCATTCCTTCCCGACTGTACTTTCAAAATCTATATCTGTGCGTCTGGATGATAATTTAATTCCCATGTCCGACAGTACAACGTTTCTCGGTGTAGTTCTTGACCGGCATATGAAATTCAATCTTCATGCGCAATCACTCATTCGCAAGATAACCTTTGGAATACGCGCCATAATCAAAACTCGTTCATATTTTCAGCCACACATAATCCACTCCCTTTATCACGCACATATTCACAGCCATTTATCTTATTGCATATCAGCCTGGGGTAACACATATTTGACCCACCTCAACCAGCTACAACGCCTACAGAATCAAGCACTTCGACTCATGACTTTCAGCCATTTCTTAACCAATGCAACGCCACTTTATCAGAATTTAAATATACATCCTCTTTATCACCTCTTTCAGCTGAAGTTATCAGTTGTGATGTATAGGCTTTTTCGCGGTAATGTGCATATAGATGGCATTGTTTTGGAAGGCCTTGTAAATAATAATATTACTAGGTTTTCTGAGCTTGATAACCGCCTTCTGCCTAAAGTTCGCACAAACTACGGCAAGTTCACTACCACATTACGGGAATCAAGCTGTGGAATTCCCTTCCTTACGTAATAAAATCATCAACCACAGAACATGCATTCAAAAACCAAGTAAAGAAATATTTTTTGCAACAGTCGTCTTCATCTTAGCAACTGCTTTTTAATGTAGCGATAACAATTGCTACATGTTATATTGTCCTTACGTTTTGTATTATAACTTGCGCTTGTTTGTTCTTCAGAGTTTTCTTTTTTGCCTTGCTAAACATATATGTATTTTCTACTTTCGTTTTTTCGCACTGTGCTTTTTTTTTTTCTTTTTCTTACTGAAGATATTGTAACAACTGAATGTTGTATATTGTATATTTTATTTCTTCTCCCGTTAACATCATGTATGGGAGCCCCCCTGACAGTTTCCAACTTTGGGGCTCCTTGTGTGTATTACCAATCCTGTACGCACTTTTCTGTAAACTGACATCGTTGTTGAATAAACTTGAAAACTTGAAAACTTGAAACTTTGTCATGAACTCTGTCAGTGTTTCTTTGTAATATCTATTTTTGGCTTCTGCAATCGTGGAACGCAGTTGTGCAGACAATTCAGTTATTTTTGCACGGTCTTTTGTTGCTTTGCGTCTCTGGTAGCTTATTCTACGCTTCAGTTGGATTATTTCTCTGCTTATCCAAGGGTTCCGCTTAGCTTTCCTTCTTTTCCGAAACGGTACGAAATTTTAACAGCAATGTCAGAATCCTTGATGAATTTCACGAGGATTGTCAGCTTTCCGACCAAGAACCAGCTATAAAAAAGCGTGCCTGTGTGCCTGTATTGTAACGTCTACTATGTGAAATACTCGAGAAATATTCAAGGTAAACTAGAAGTATGAAACAACTTGCCCAGCTCCAAGTTATATTGAACTCGAGAAATGCGTGGCTTCACAAAAACAAGTGGTCGCTATTCAGTGAGGCATTTCTCTGTGGGAGGGACGAGGTGGCTGTGGTCAAACCTAATCTTTTCTTTAAATTGTGACCAAGGTGCAATGCATATTCACATTGCCAGGGACGAGTTCATTCTTTGCAGCACTGGTTTCACATATTTTTCAACGGTTTCCAGATACGAGCTTCCGCAGCCGCCTGCTGGCAAAACGACGGACGTCGCGTCCTGGTCGGAGTGCGTTGACAACTCATCGGCGCAGTTGGAACATCAAGCTACCCGTATTGCCAACTTGGAACTGATGGCTCAATATGGTGCCGAGGCCTGGAAGGGCTACAATGCTGTTCTCGTTCGCATGCTCCACCAACTGCAGCGGCAACTCCAAGAATTGAGGTAAATTTATATTTTCACAACATCATGCTCCTACATGTAGAACAAAGGTACTTTATGTGATATCAGGCACTGGAGGCTCTTCTGCTGTTGACCGTTTTGGTTCCTTGTGGTGAGAACAAACTGAATTCAGCTTTATGCGGAATTGAAGCCCTACTGGTGGGCTTAAAGGGCTACTAAAAAAAGATTCAAAACATTTTCCCGTATCAACAAATTAGAATTTCTCAATCCTGAAAGCATTACTCTTACTGCAAAAAGGTGCTCAATTAGTTAGAAAGTGTGATAAAGTAAAAAAAAATGGGTGGACACACCTCTTTGAAGTTGCTGCACCAGCATACCATAATGTCATGTATTTCGACTGTGTGTGAGAATGCCTGGTTATCACGAAAAATTGTTTACATTGTGTTCTAATATACCAGAAACCTTAACATACCAAGTTTGATTCAACCATAGTGGCCAAAATACACTAAAGAAACTGTGAAATTTGTTGTGTCATCATGACCTTCACATGTGGCAGATTTGGCACAAATTCATAAATGATACTCAGACATAAATTTTCTCTGCTTGTGTTTAACCAGTGACAGAAAAATAATTAAAGGAGAATTCTTAAAGAATAATTTATCTGTTTAAACTGATTTAATGTTTCATTTTAGAGTCCCTTTGAGTGTATTTAAAGTTGATGCTTTAGTAGGCTTCAATAGGCCATCTGTAAATGACAAGTGCTATCAATTCTGGTTACATTTGTGCACAACATTTTTTGAAGAAGTGTCTTCCAAGTTGGTGGTTTGTGTCAAATTTGCAGCGCTGTGATTGGCCAGACCTATTGGTTGGCAAATTAGCAAATGCACAAAATGCATATGCAACAAACTGTACCACGGTCAGTGATGTCTTCAGCACTGGTGGTGGTAAATATGCCTGAGGATATGCAACTTGTTACAGGGCTCCAACGCTAGTGCTTTGTATTTTCTGACAGACAGAAACGTTATGTTCAAGGAATGTCTTTGCATATAGACTTTGTTCTAATCACTCTGCTGCCGGCCAAGACCTTCTGCTTGTTGTGAGAGATGTTCAAGGCACTTGTTTAAAGCTGTGGTCATATTGTAGCCGCGTGGGGGGCCGTCCCTGCCTACTGGATCTTCTAGGCAGAAGAGCGGATGCTTGCGCTGTCACTTGCGCTGGGTTATTCTCTGCACTTGGTTGCGCTGTCATTTGCACGTCCTGCGTGGGGCTCTCGCCGAGATTTACTGGTGTTGCCGGCGTCGAGTGACAAACGTAATCGTCGCTGAGGTCACCAAGAACATCGGGGTTGAAAGTTTCCTTTGTGGGTAACAGATGCTGCCTGTTCCGCCTCATGAGCTTGTTTCCCTCGGTTAAAACGTTGTACGATCTCGGGTGCATCTGACCAATAACTTGGGCTTTCTGCAACCAAGCTTTCCTTTTGATCCTCACGACTTTATCTTCTTCAATGGGTGGAAGTGGCCCTTTTGAAAGATCATACTGGAATGTGCTTTTGCACTTTCACTTTCTCTTGGACGTTGAAATCTGGCAAGGTTCCCCGCAGGGGCGTCTGCATAAGCAGGCGTTTGTTGTGTAGCGACACCATGGACCCGAGCTAACGGGGGGGTTTTGACTCCCTCCCATGCCTAGCCGTGCGTGGCTTTGCCGTGTCCGGAAAAAAGGGGATCCTGGAGGTTGAGCCGACGCCGGGTGATCGGACCTTTAAGGCCCCCCAGCAGAGGCAACACACCCCTTTGGCCCCGGCTTCACGTAGACGGCACCCCTGAGCTGACCCACCCAGGGAAAATCGGCAGTCGCCTTTTCTTGTCTCTCTCTCCCTCCTGATCTTCGTCTTTTCTCTCTTCCAATCTTTCCTGTCATCTCCTCACTTCTGGTTACTTCCATCTTCCAGGCGGCAAGGGTTAACCTTGTGTATGTGCCCTCTCTTGGTCACATACTAATGGGTTATAGTGGCTTTGTACAGCTGGCGCTGGCATGCCTTGTGCTGCCGCGTCCCCATGTTGGGCTCGATGGTGGGCAGCTGGCATGGCTGCCGAATTTATATATACTTTATGGCCTCTTTTTCATTTCCTAAACTGTCTGATCGCCCTCTTCCTAAGAGGGGGCGCACCGAAGCAACACTGAATGTATTTATAAAGCCGAAAGAAATTTTCCCACGCTTTCATGTGATCCACTGTGAAACGCAAGAAAGGAACGCAAGAACCATTTCTCTGTTTGTCAGTTCTGAATGCCTTACCAATACACTAGGTCCAGGATATCAGGCTACACGTATGGCTAGCGGGAACCTTCTTTTTGAAGTCCAAACCAAGACCCAGTATGAAAACCTGACAAAACTCACCTCTTTTGGAAAAACACCTGTATCTATCACACCACACTGCTCCCTGCACAGTTCCTGAGGCGTAGCGTCTGAGCAAGACCTAATTAACCTGACAGAGAGTGAGCTACTTGAGGGCTTGAACGAACAGCATGTAACGCATGTACAGAGAATTAAGATTAGGCGTGATAACAAAGAAACCCCTACAAAGCACCTCATTTTTACATTTTGCACAAGCACACTTCCAGAATATATCGAAACAGGCTACTTGAAGGTAAAAGTCCGAACCTACATCCCCAAGCCCCGACGTTGTTTTAAGCGCCAGCGATTCGGCCACTGTTCTCAGAGCTGCCGCGGCCGTCAAACCTGTGCAAAGTGTAGCTCGTACGAACATGCTGCAGACAATTGTGAAGAAACCACTACACACTGCGCGAACTGCGATGGTGGACACCCTGCTTACTCTCGCACATGCCCTACATGGAAACATGAAAAAGAAGTACTCACATTGAAAGTAAATGAAAACATCTCGTTTAAGGAGGCGCCCAAGCGTCTACTAATGCAGGGACCTTCGTTCGCGGAGGTGGCATTAAAGGGGGCAGTGCCACCAAAATCCGCGGCGCTTACACGTACCACACAAAGTGGACGAGCGACAGCGCCATTCACCCCCTCAGCGGAAGTAGCACAGGCTCTTCCACCACCAAAAGGTTTGCAGGCCTCTGGACCTGAAGCCCTAGGGCCTTCTGTCTCCACAGAGAGCCCTAAAACGTCCATGCTTTCACGCGTGAACCGTGAGCAGGCATCCAGCACCTCGTCCGAGGTGATGGACACAGGAGCAAGTCCAACGGTGTCTTCGGCACTAAAGGACAAGCGCGGCTCTTTGGAGCGTGCCAGAAAATCAAAAACCATCATTACGGAACCTGACAAAGCTTCTTGACTTGATACAATACTTTTTTAGTACACACAGCACTCATTTACAATCAAAATGCATACGCAAATAATACAATAGAACGTCAGAGGGCTGCTTAAAAACCTCGACGATATCCAGGAACTCTTACACAAACCTTCCCCAAAAGTGCTGTGTGTACAAGAGACACACTTAGATTCCAAAAACACCAATTTTCGACGTCATTATTTCTACATCATTATTCTACGTCAATTCTATTTCTACGTCAATTTTCTACGTCATTATTCAGAAAGCACCGCAATGACGCTGTAGCGTCATCTGGTGGTGTGGCCATTATAGTTGATCAGGGCGTAGCATGTACACATCTACCGCTACAAACATCCCTTGAGGCAGTGGCTGTTCAAGCAGTTCTTCTGAAAAAACTTGTCACCATCTGCTCTCTTTACATACCTCCACAGTACCGTCTCGAAAAACATCAATTCCAGTCATCGATACATGAACTACCGGAACCTTATGTGGTCCTTGGGGACTTGAATGCACATAATGGTCTATGGGGCGACTCTCGTTGCGACGCACGAGGTCGTCTAATCGAACAGTTCCTTTTTTCTTCGGGTGCGTGTCTGTTGAATAGGAAAGAGCCAACATACTTTAGCCTCGTCAACAAAACCTACTCATGCATAGATCTCAGCATTGTGTCCCCATCGCTTGTACCCCTACTTCAAAGGAAAGTGATCAACAATCCTTTCGGAAGTGATCACTTCTTGATCATTCTAAGTACACCACTAGAAAAAAGTCCTCCACATGTTCCCAGATGGCAGACAGTCAAAGCAAACTGGGAACAGTTTCACAACACTACTCGTTTAAGTTGGACCGACATATGTAGGTTAAACATAGATGAAGCTGTGCAGTACTTCACTGCTTTTCTTACTAATGCAGCAGCCAAGTGCATACCGCAAACATCCGGTATGCCGGGCAAGCGACGCGTCCCATGGTGGAACACTGAGTGTCGGAATGCGTGAAAGGAGCAGAACAGGGCATGGAGGTTGCTTGGGAATTCACCGAAAGCCGAAAATCTTGACAGCTTTAAGAAAATAAAGTCTTAAAGCAGGAGAAGGCGTGGGCAGGCTTGAAGATAAAGCTGGCACAAGTTTTTATCGGGGATAAGTTCATATACACAAGAAGCTAAAGTCTGGAACATGGTTGGTAGGCTAGCAGGAAGACAAGTACACTCACTCCCACTCATAAACACACAGGGTGACAGCCAGGAAGATCAGGCGAACTTCCTCGGTGCACACTACGAGCAGGTGTCTAGCTCGTCACACTATACTGAAGCTTTCCAAAGATACAAAGGAAGGATAGAAAAGTAGAAACTAGAATACAAGTGCATAAATTACGAGGCATACAACCAACCTTTCAACTTAGCTGAGCTGAGCTACAAGCATCACTAAACTCCTGCAGTAATTCTGCCCCAGGCTACGATCGTGTCCACGTATGAAATGTGAACAAAACTTGCCGCTCAAAACGCGAAAAACTTTACTCTCCCTATGCAATGCTATCTGGCTTTCTGGCACCATCCCTCCTTCCTGGAAAGAGGCTATTGTTACCCCTATTTCGAAACAGGGCGAAGGACCCTTCCTCAGTTTCGAGTTATAGGCCCATTGCACTTACAAGCTGCCTTTGTAAACTTTTTGAGAAGATGATAAACCGCCGACTTTTACATTTCTCGAAACACACAATCTGCTCGACCAATTGCAGTGCGGGTTTCGAGAGGGTAGATGCACCTACCGACCATCTGGTGCGCATTGAGAGAGAGATCCGAGACGCTTTCGTCCACAAACAATACTTCCTCTCTGTGTTTCTCGATATCGAGAAGGCATACGACACAACATGGCGTCTTGGCATATTAAGAGACCTGTCTCACTTGGGTGTGCATGGTAGAATGCTTTCCATAATCGAGAGTTACTTGTCCAATCAGACATTCTGTGTCCGTGTGGGCAGTATTCTCTCCCAAACATTTGTCCAAGAAACGGGAGTACCGCAAGGTGGTGTACTTAGTTGTACACTTTTTATTATCAAAATGAATTTTTTGCACTTGTCCATCCCCCACAACATATTCTATTGCACATATGTCGATGACGTCCAGCTTGGCTTTAAGTCATGCTACCTAATGTGTGAGTGGCAGGTTCAGTTAGGTTTAAACAAGGTCTCCAAATGGGCAGAGGAAAATGGATTCCGACTGAACCCACAAAAAAGCATGTGTGTCTTGTTCTCCCGAAAGAGAGGCATGCACTCGGAACCCGACATTGAACTGAACGGTCAACGCCTGTCTGTTAATGCGGAACATAAATTCTTAGGCTTAATCTTGGACAACAAGTTGACCTTCGTACTGCACATCAAGTATTTAAAAACAAAATGTTTAAAAGCCATGAATGTTTTAAAAGTGTTGTCACGTACTATGTGGGGTAGTGACAGGCAATGTCTCGTGAATCTGTATAGAAGCCTCCTTCGCACCCGCTTCGATTATAGGGCCATTGTTTATCAGTCTGCGACTCAAAGTGCTTTGAAGATGCTGGACCTCGTGCACCATTTGGGCATCCGCCTTTCTACGGGTGCTTTTCGCACCAGCCCTGTAGAAAGCCTTTACGTTGAGTCAAATGAGTGGTCGCTTCATCTGCAGAGAACTTGCATGTCCTTTGTATATTTCCTTAAGGTGAAAGCAGACAAGAAGCACCCCGCATACTCTACTGTTAATGATTTGTCGAGCTCCATTCTGTTTCAAAACTGGCCTTCGATGAGGCAGCTCTTTTCAGTTCGCCTGAAGGGTCTAGCTGAGAAAACTGGAGTGTCACTTGAACACAGTTTAATGGTTCCTGTAGCATACCCGCCACCGTGGCAGTGGCAGACTGTAGACTGCGATGTGTCTTTCCTAGAAGTTACAAAACATGCGCCTATTGCCCATATCCGAACATACTTCCTGGAACTTCAACACAAGTACACACGTCCTGAGTTCTTTACAGATGCCTCCAAGTCTATCTCCTCTGTGTCCAACGCTGCTGTCGGCCCATCCTTTTCGGATGCTGGCCCTCTACATTCAGAGACAAGTATCTCCAAAGCAAGAGCTTATGCGGTACTTGTGGCCGCTAAACACATCATACAACTACAACTACAAAAAGCAGTAATTTATACGGACTCTCTCAGTGTGGTAATGGCTCTGCACACTCCTAAAAAAAAAAAAAACCCCTGTCCTCGTCTCACTTTACTCCATTTTATGCACACTCTACACACTCAAACAACATGTTGTAGTATGCTGGGTGCCAGGGCACCGTGAGATCCAAGGCAACGTGATGAGGGATCAGCTTGCTGCATCCGTCCACGAAAGCACTACACCCATATCAATCGCGGTCCTTGGTCTGAAGCCGTCTCTCAAACAAATGCTCAGGGACTACTGGCAGAGCAAGTGGGATAGACACACACAAAACAAACTACACATTATTAAGCCACACCTTAGCCATTGGCCGCCAGTATCAAAATCACGTCATACAGAGGTAATACTAATGAGGCTCAGGATAGGACACACATACACGGCACACACTGATCTTTTGTCCGGTGGCGATCCGCCATTGTGTGACAATGTGGTGAAGCACTAGCAGTTCTGCACATTTTAATCCAGTGCAAACAGTTAGAAACTCTAAGAAAACAGCACTTTCCATTAGCCTACCGACAACATATACCTTTACACCCTGCAATGTTCGTTGGTAAGGAACCACTTTTTAGTCCTAAATTATTGTTAGCATTTTTAACAGAAATTCGTAGTTTTCATATTATATACCCGGGCATTCCGTAGCACGACCCCTCTAGAGAGAGAGGTTTTCGCTGAGCTGGCTATGCTCAACAATGCACTTGCCTCACGGCCCTTGGACGCAAGGGTATGAACGAGTGAGGCACTTGTGCTAATGCCATACATGCCCACTATCGTTTTTTTATTATCACCACCTTTTATCATCTATTCACACCACACACACCTTTCACGGCATGGTCATGATTTTATTACTTGTATGTTTTTACCCGCCTTACCGCGAGGAATTTCATGGCCCTTATACAGCCGCCTATCACAATCATTGTCCATATCTTTAATAAGATGAACTGTCGCTCTTTGGCCGTGAAATGGCCCTTGCGCCACAAAACATCAAACATCATCGAAACCTGGCAAGGTTGATCTTAGTTGTCTTCCTTGCAACAATTCTCCCAATGACCGTCCACCTTCCAGAGGCGTCGCCCGGTAACACGGGAGACCCAGCCATAAATCTTTGCCTGCTTCGCTCGTTTTCTTTAGAATCCTTTTCACCATTTGAACTCCCTTCTCCGCCAAGCCTCTGGAATGAGGTAACTCCGGACTTGATGTCACATGTCGAAAGTCGTACTTGTCTGCGAATAGGCAGAATTCTAGACTTGCAAACTGGGGTCCATTGTCGCTCCACACTTCTACCGGGATTTCATATCTTGCAAATATGGCTCTCAGTTTGTTGATGACCGTGGCCAATGACGTGTCCTCCAGCTCTGCAATTTCTGGGAAGTTCGACAGAGCATCATACACGGATAGATACGATTTCCTCCCATAGTGGAAAAGATTAATACCGACGCGATACCAGAGATATTCAGGTGGTGATCTCATGATTAGTGGTTCTGCCGCGTGGCTCTATGCGTAGCGTCTGCATACCTCGCACTTTTGAGTCATAGCAGCGATTTCGCCATTAATGCCTGGCCGAAACACGTATCTTCTCGCTCTTGCTTTGCATTTGTTCTGGCCCATGTGGCCTTGATGAATGCGCTCTAACATTTCCTTTCGCATGCGCGCTGGGATTATTACTTTGCTGCCTTTAAGAAGAACTCCTTTGATGACAGAAAGTTTGCTGGCAAAAGGTTTCAACTCTCCCGGTATGCTTTCGCCGGCATATAAAGTCTCCTTTACTCCACACAGGTATGGGTCCTTATCCGTTGTGTTTTGGAGCCGCTTAAGCGTGACATCGGTTACAATATCTGCTAGACTACTCACGGCGTGTATTTCAAAGTCTTCTTCACCTGCGGCGTCACCTTCTGGGTCGGGAACTGTAGCTCTTGAAAGCATGTCCTCCAGAATGAGCTGCTTTTCTGGAATGTATTGCATAGTGAAATCATATTTTAATAACCGCAGGAAGAACCTTTGAAGTAGTGGCGCAATTTCTCTGATTGTTTTTTTAGCGATAGCTATAAGCGGGCGGTGGACGGTCTCCGACGTTATCTTTCAATCGTAGATGAAATAATGAAATTTCTGACAGCCGAACGTCACCTCCAGAGCTTCTTTTTCAATCTGAGAGTAGCGTTGTTCTATTGAAGAGAGCGTTCTGGATAAATTTTTGACATCCGAATGTCGCCTACAGAGCTTCTTTTTCAATCTGAGAGTAGCGTTGTTCTACTGAAAAGAGCGTTCTGGATGCGTACGCCACAGGATGCCAGCTATCACCATGACATTGTAGAGGGGTCGAGCCCAGCCCAGCCTGTGATGCGTCTGACGTCACCTTAGTTTCTTTTAGAGGGTCGAAAATTGCCAGAATTGGCCCCCTGCTTAGGCATTTGCATATTTCTGCCCATTCTTTTGCGTGGCTGGGAGTCCATTCAAAACTTGCGTCACGTTTGATTAAACTGCACAAACCAGGAGTCTTTTCTGCTAACGAAGGAATAAAGTTGGAAAAATAGTTGGCTGTGCCGAGCAATCTCTGCACTTCACGTTTGTCGGTTGGCGCCGGTATGTCTGCTATGCAGTTGACAAGTTGGCAGTTAGGCGTTATACCCTTTTCAGAGATCACATCACCTAAAAATTCAATGTCTTCGACGCCCACTTTGCACTTCTCTGCATTCAGTGCTAATCCGGCTCGTTTCGCAGCTTCAAGCGCACTTTTTAAACGCCTGTCATGCTGCTCTCTTGACGTTCCCCACACCACAATGTCATCCACGTACACATGAATTCCAGGCAAAAGACTCGAAGAGTTCATTCAACGTTTTCTGAAAAACTTCGTACGCAGATGAGATATCAAACGGCAGCTTTAAAATCGATATCTGCTGCACGGTGTTGCAAATGTACAAATTCTTGATGTGCTGTCATCAAGTGGAATTTGATGAAACCCTGCTTTTGCATCGAGACGGCTGAATACTTTTGCGCCTGCCAATTCTGCTTGCATATTCTCGCGGCGTGGCATCTCGTAATGCTCTCTTTTTATGCATTCATTGATCCTTCTAGGATCCATGCACAGTCTTAGCTTTCCATCTTTCTTTTTAACATTTACTAAAGGGCTCACCCAGTCTGTCGGCTCGTTGACCTTGACAATGATTCTGACTTCTTCTATTCGCCTGAGTTCATTGCGCAGTGGTTCCCTCAGGGTCAAGGGTACATGCCGGGCTGCTTGTACAACTGGAACTTAGCCTTCCTTGAGCACCATTTTGTATTGGCGTTGGTCGCAGCCGGTACCTTGGAAAACCTCGCTGTATTCCTGCAGAAGTTTTTCAGAAGTGCTTGTTACAGTATTTACGTTTCTGGTAATCAATCCGAGCTGTTCCCTCACATTCAGCCCAAGCAGCGCCTGATGTCCCTTCTTAACAACGAAAAAATTCAGCTTGCAGCTTTGGCACCCAATGACCACTTGTTCGCTGATGACGCCCACATGCTTGATTGTGGATCCGCTGCACGATATTAGCGTTGAACTGCTCTGTCTGAGGAGCGGTCTTGGTTTGATGTTCTTGTAGATAGAAGGTGGCAGTAGATTTGCTTGCAAACCCGTGTCAATTTTCAGAAAAACTTGCTCACCACCAACGCTCGCCTTGACCATCCAGTCACGTTTGGTTCCTACGCAGTCCACACAGACATCCAAGATACTGAAGTCATCCTCGTCGTCCATCAATTCGCCAACTTGCACTGCCTTTCGACAGAATGCTGCGAAGTGGTTCTTTGACTGACATAGTCTGCACGTTTTTCCATAGGCAGGACAGTTTCGTGGCTTGCGCACCCTGCCGCACTTTGAACACTTGGGTTTCCCTTGAGGCCATCTTTTTTCTTGCGTCATCTGCACCGGATCTATTTGTTCTTTTTGAGCCCATGCTTCGTTTTAGAGAGCTGCTTCTTCGAATACCTTGCACATTTACTCCGCTTTAGCCATTGTTAGCTGGTTGTCTTGGAGAAGCTTAGTGCGTAAAGTCTCATTATGGATTCCAATTACTATTTGATTGCGGATCATAGAGTCGGCCAACCCTTCGAAATTTTATTGCTGGGCCTGCTTTATCATGTCATGCACAAATTGCTCCAATGTCTCTCCTGCGGCCTGCATTCTCTTCCAGAACACATACCGCTCGTACACTTCATTTGTCTGTGCGCTTCAGTAGTTGTCAAACTTCTCTACGACTGTCTGGTAATCTTCTCTGCTTTCACCTTCATTAAAAATGATATTGTTGAATATTTCGAGAACTTCATCACCAGCCATTGTCAGCACTAGTGCCGTCTTTGCAGCATTGCTCAGAGGTTTGTCTTGAGGTTTTACTACGGTAACGTAGAGCTCTAACTTCTGCTTAAAAAGCTGCCAGTTTTTGGAGGCGTCACCTGTGATACGAAGAGGGTCTGGAGGCTTCAGAAGATCCATTTCAGTGCCGTAGCTCCTAAAACTTGACTCTCGTTAGGGCGTCGTTGGGCACGCCTGGCACTTCTGACACCATGTATCATTGTGCTGCATTTGATGTAAAAGCAGGCCGACATCTGATGGGCGAAAGAACAGCAATCTTTATTTGAGGCACGATTGTATAGGCAGGCTGACACGTGTAGCAAAGAAATAAAAGAAAAAGCGCATCTTGCGCCAAGTAACTAAAATACAGAATACTTCGGCGCATGTCTTGCCATATGGCAATACAGTCTTGGCCAGGGTCCTCCATTTTGTCAGCCTTATGCTACAAATCTTTTGTGGTCAAACCCCCAATTAACAGTATTCAAGTGTTTTGAATTTTTTATTGTTATAAGTAAGTTGCATGAAAAACAAAGAAAGAAGACCGGTAGATGGCAGGCTGCTGTGAGAAAGCTAAAATGTCGCATGGGGTATACCAAGACACATCGGTGATCAGTTTGAAACAGAACAACAGGCAAACATGAACGTATCCTATAAATTGTGCGCAGGTTGCTGTGGCAGTTTATCAGCTTGAGAAATCTTGAAACGCTGGAGTCGGGTCGCCACTAGCGTCACGCCATGCACTTTTCATTGGCTTGCCTGAGAAAACTCCATGTCCTGCAGCGGCTAATACTTCATGATTTCTTTTTTTTTTTTTTTTAAGATGTCACGTTACATTGCCTTTTTCTGTGAACACTGAGTAGTTGAACTTCACTGTTATTGTCCATAACGCCGTGTTGCAAAGGAGCGTTGTAGCAAGCAGATTATTTACCATAGGAATACCATGCAGCAGGCTACAACTATCACCTGATATACTGTTAAAACCAGTGTCATTTTAAGTGGCTTGACTTTGCCACATTTACATTAATAGAGCCCGCATTTGTTAATTTTTATGGCACACATGCTTTTTTGAGACATTCTTGTACCTGCTCACGAAATTTCTGAATGCAGAGTAATACCGCCGCTTAATGGCCTTGTAAGTTAAAATTCAGTATACTGTAGTTGGGAACATTTTTTCTTGTGCCATTCAGCAGCTTAGATTTTCCTTGTGTGAGAATCATGACTTCTGGCATTGCACACACACACACTCATGCAAACCATTTTTTGTTGCTTAGGTATGCGTGGACTGATGACTGCTAGGCTAAGCTACATATTGAAATCAAACTTGGTTATAATAAATCTGAAGGAGATCACTTGGGAAAACAAAAACTGCCACGATGATCCAGTGCTCGACTGCCGACTTGAAAGGAACCCTCAAACGGTTTTTTTGAGTTTTGTTAGTGTTTAGACGAGAGCATCATGAAATAATTTGCACCGCAAATTTGGCGACACTCTGTGTATGAAGGCCGCTACAGACAGATATGTCTTTTCCCTCCTCACTCCTGAGTGGCCCCTTCAACTCGTGAGACACAGTGGCATCCCTGGTGATTGCTCTCATGAGCACACTCGACGGTTTGAGCTTCACCTAGTCACGGCCTCGGAGATTCACGCCGTCTAGGGACAGAGATTACATTGCGGAAAGGTTAATATCTGCTCTGACAGGTGCACCCACCCTACCAGCCGATCTTCGACGCATTCCTGCAACCAATCACATCAGGACTGTTGGGGACGTCGTGGTGCCAGAGGATGTCATACTGTGTGAATGGATGGTTAAAGCATATTTGGCTGAGCCACAGTGATCTGCAGTGATTCGCACCTTTAAAGCATTGTAATAAATTATGCAGTGTACTCAAAGAGCTTAAATCAGTCTGGGTATGACCCTTAAGGGGAGATGCTGGTCGAAAAACTAGTTTTTTTTTCAAAATTACCGATTTTTTATTTTCGCCTGTTTTGACAAGATTAGTACCTCTACTGTTATGAAAAAAAATATTACAGGTCGAGACTTAACTGGAAATGCTTCAAAATTTTTGCCTAAAGATTTAGCACAAGGTGCCTGTTAAAAGGTCGAAAGTGTGCATTCTTCGAGCACCTCGCCGGCGATGATGCGCCGCTGCTAGCCAATGTTGATCGCATGAGTCGAAGAGTCGAGCCTCACTCTTCAAATAACAACAGTTTCTCTCACTGATGCAGTGCAAGAAATAATAAAAATAAGCACTCATCTGCGCGTTTTTCGAACGCCGCGGCTGGCTTATCACGTGGTACGAATCGAGGACCGCCATTGGCCGCTGCGCGCCTGTATGTGCTGTGAAACCTATTTGCGGGGTCCATGTCTTGTCGAGCAGCACAGCTGAACAATACTTTTCTCGTGTAATTATCTCCGTTATGAATGAAAAAAGGCATTGCTCGCAAGCGAAAGCCGTTGTGCGGCGCACTCTCTTGGAATAGGCTACGAGCAGCTGGTCCGATTTGCGGCAGTTGTGGGCTTGCAAAAGCCAATGCATCAAAGTCATTCACCACCGTCAGCCGGAAAGTTCGTGATGCGGCAATGGATGACGTCAGCACCAATCTTGAGAGGTCGAAAGAGCTCGCAGTGAGAGTACTTAGCAGGGACGACATTGCCATTATGTACGATGGTATGTGGCACAAACATGGCTGCAAAATGGCATGACACTGGACTTAGTTTGGATTTCGCAGTCCCGTCGAACTTCTTCCTAGCTTGCAGTTGGAACAAGGCTCTGCCAGATGGAGCGGAAGTTTGGCAAGCGTTTCATGGCCCTATCTGTGAGCGAAATGTCTGTGAGGAGTCGGCTCGAAAAACGCCGAGAGGGACAAATTCAGGGTGCTGGCATATTCTAGTCGCAGTGGCCACTACGAGAAGGATTTCTTTTTTGTGTGCAAATTTCATCTGATTTATTAATATTTTTTATAAATTAAAACTCAATTTTAACTTTAAAACTTTTTTTTTTTTTTCAGAACACAAACTTTGCCATTTCTTCCATTGTGCCCCTCCTTTTTCGGGCATTTCTAGTGCTTGGATCTGCATGAAATTTTGCCCAAATTTTTTCCAAAGTATGACAAATGCAATTATCTATTTTAAATATCAACATTTTATTGTATAATAAAAAAATTGTATGTATACCTTTACTAGGGTAAGTGAAATATGGACTTTTGCGTCTATTATTTTTCACACGCATTACATATTTTGCATGTGCTTTCTTATTAGTTATTTGCATTCTAGACTTTATTTGAAGCATTATGAACTATGCATGGTAAAAAATTACAGAATTTTAGGGATGAAAAGAGGGGAGGCAAAAGGGTTAAGGTTTTCACTCTGTCATTTTGCAGAGCTAAAAGTGTGTAACTTGCAAGAAAACTAATTAAATATTTGAAATCAGCATAAAAAGTTCCATAAACAGCTCAAGTTTCATTCCTCTGGGGTGAATATTAAATAAAAAGTATCTTCGATAAGCATCTCCCCTTAAGATTTGGTATAGAAGCTCAATGTGCTTGTAAAAAAATCGTCAAAACAGTTTCTGGGTTTCTTGGAGGTTGTTGCGAAATCAAATATGGGCCACTGCAGCCATATCTCAATGAAGGTGGCGTGCCAGAGGCTCCTGTGTTTAGATTTATGTGCATAATAAAGAACACTAGATTGTCTAAAATTTTGGAGCCTTCCATTTCAGCATCCCTGATAATGATATTGTTGTTCTGGGACGTGAAAACTTGCTAATAAGAATTGCAGAATATATATATTTAATGTGGGCAAATATTCGAAATATCGACTATTCTTCCGATGATGTTTGTAATTTGATTCAAACTGGAATTTTTTAATTCGAAGTCTTCGAACACGTCGAACTTCTTGCAGACAGATAAAGTCAACGTCTGATAGGCAGTGCTCCCTTTGGATTTTTAATACACTTTACCCTTCACACTGTCGTATTGTGGCACAGCTGCCTTTCAGGCTCTGCTACGGTCGCAAATGTGTAGATTCAAGAAAATGCTCGTTCCGGCATGGATCTGATAGATGTGGCAGAGGTGAGGGTTCAGTTAATGTTGTTCTGGATCTGAAATTTGGTCAGCATATTGTCAAAATTGGGCGCGAAAGATTTAACATACAAAATTTTACATGAGGCATATGTGAAACTCCAGACTTGAAGGGGGCACACCCTTGTCCGTCACATCAATCGGGCTTCAAAAGAAAAGGAGAGGCTGACGAAATAGCACTTCTGCCTTTGATGCGCAAAAAGTTGTTAACAACCCTTTTTTTTGCACCTAATCGTGTACATAAATACGACTTGGCCTAAGCGTTGCCTCATTTATAGAAGACAACTGTGAAACACCATCGCACCGTTGTTTCATCAACCCAGCCAAAGGAAACACCTTCATGTTGCTATCTCGTAAGAATATGCTTAGAAATCTTCTGCAACTTTCTTTTTCAGCAATTTTGCTTCAAAGTAATTGAAATACGGGCTAGGAATATTCGAAAAATATTTAGCAAGATATTATATTTGCACGCACATTTCAATATTCAAGTTCGCCTTGCAACCAAAATTTCGCTATATATATATATATAAATATAAATATATATATATATATATATATATATATATATATATATATATATATATATATATATATATATATATATATATATATATATATATATATATAGCCACGTTTTATTTTCTAAGTTTTGTTATCCTCCCAAAACACTACACAATTCTCAGCGCAAACCGCGCCTGCTGTTTTCGAGAAGCTTCCGGAATCATTTCGATAAGATCACGCCTACTCTGCGAACTGTACAGATTATTCTGGAACCTACACCACCACCAGCGATAACGCTAGAACATTCGACGGCAAGAGTATAAATGCCGACGCGCTTCGCCGCTTGTCAGTAGTTGATCGACGGCCGATGCTCCGTTCGCCGCTATCAGTCTAAGACTGCTACTGTAATCGGACTTTCCGTTTACCGGGCACAGGTTCGCCCAAATAAACAGTTAAATTCTAACGCAAAGTCTCCTGTCTTCGGCCACATCACAACCCTGTGACAATATATATATATTGTCGTTTACTAGACAGAGAACAAGAGACAACACCCGATCCTGGGCCAGCTGTTCTTATTCTGATCTTTTTTTTTCCTCTTCCACCTCGCTCGCCTAGCATGCGCGTCTGTGCCAGAGTGCCAGTTTCGCTCTTCGTCATCACACTCGGCCATAACTGCAAGCATTGTCACATGACACATGACAATGTTCTGGTTGATGAGGCTAGCAGTAGCAGTTGAGAGTGCTTCAAGTGGGCGGGGTTGGCTGCATCGTCGTGGTCGGCCCCGATCACGCTGGAAGTTTGTCGAAATTGGCTCCATTGGCCAACATTAGCTATGTCGCCTGGGTCGTTCGCTATGTCGTGTTGGGGACTGGGTTCTGGTTGGTCCCTTTGTTGATGATGGCTCCGCATGATGACATTGACTGTTTCGGCAAGGTTGGAGACCAACCCGGAAACACTGGCTGGTGTCCCATCGCAGCTGGTGGGCTGAGCTGCAGACGGATGCTCTGCAAACCATCCGGGTGAACGCATTAGCCATTTCTCGACAAGAGATGTGATGCAGCTCGTGGTCGGGCAGAAATAACGCAACAAAACTCGGACATGATTCAGCCGGTGGCTTCTGGCAAAGTATCACGTGCACATGTGGTCTCCAGGGAGGTAACAAGGAGAGCTGGTCCGCGACAATTTCTCAATGGCAATAATCTCTGTTTTCTCGAAGAAAACATCCCTTGAAAACTCAGTGTCTGTACAACTGAGCGACTGTGCGTTTTCGGAAATTAATGTCTGAGGCGTCTGCAAACGTGGCTGTGTCTGGTCAGGGCTCATCTTGTTCACATCCTCGGGAAGGCCTGCTTTGTGAAGTTGTAAAGGGTACATTGTGTTATTGATGATCCGGCACATGGTCTAGTAGGGTTCAGTGGTGTCTGGCCCGAGAGAGGTGAGCGCCTCTACATCCTCAGATGGCGACGAGCACGAGGGCGGCATCTGCTGAGGAAGGTCTGGTGGTGGTATTCCTGGGTCCAATATTGATGCAGAGTTTGCAACCTGCAGAGGAGGACTGTGGTTACTTTGATCAGGGTCAGCAGTAGGAAACTCCTTGATGTATTTCATTTTTCGAGAGGCGTCTTTTCGCAAGGTGGAAATGCTCTCGCGTTCAGTTACTGAATCATTTAAAGCATGCAGATCCGCTTCTGTCTGGTCGCGGATGAGCGTGGTCACGGACGTGCGTTTGATGACGTGGTTGAACGTCCAGTAAAATGGAGGCTAGCGTCTCAGCATCTACAGTGGCAATGTTGGGCAATGTGGCAATATTGGGGAAGTCAGAGGGGTTGGTTGTGGTCATGGTAGCGGGTTGGTTGTCCGAGAAAGCTTGTACGGCAGCCAAAAGCTGCTGTGAGGGGTCGATAGAGCATTGAAGGAGACGGTGTCCTGACGGGAAGCATGAACAGCATTCCCAGGCAGCGGGAGACTGCGTGCTGTCTGGGCGACGCCGGGGTACGCCAAGGAAGTCCGACCGATGTCCCTTGGATGCACACCCGTTAGAAGAGTGTTTGGCTGGGGATTGATATCACGGAAAGTCTATGTGACGTTTCCGAACGACAGGAGCCCACTTGCCTTCTCTGATGATGGTGGTATTGAGGTTGCTGTCAGGTGGTGTTCTGGAACCACTGAAGAGGCATTGACGCCGTCCGCCGATGATTTGTTGGGTAGGTGCAGCAGTGGTCGGGTCGTGAAGTCCAAGACTCGAGAAGCGTGAACGGTGTTCCTGGATTGAGAGAGCCGCGCTGCCGACGACCCGCAAGGTAGAGGTGCTTTCAGCCACAAGGTTCAGCTGTCGAACTGCCTCATTGTCATGTAGTAGACAGAGAACAAGAGACAACACCCGATCCTAGGCCAGCCATTCTTATTCTGATCTTTCTCTTCCTTTTCTGCCTAGCATGCGCGTCTGTGCCAGAGTGCTAGTTTCAGTCTTCGTCATCACAATATGTGTGTGTGTGTATGCGTGCGCATGGAATATTTTGCATATCAACAACAGTTCGAATGGGACTTCACAACATTTTGATATGCACAATAATTTAGTAGTTGAGAGTTTGGCAGAATAGGTTAGTGACCTGTAATTCAAAAACAGCTCAATAATTTAAATAAATATGTAGCTACGACTGTACATCATGAAAAGGGGTGAATGTGCAAACACGGACCCAAGAGAAGCAGAGAACGAGACAACACTAACACGATCTATCAACAGAAAAGACTAGCTGGTAAGTATTCATGATGAATGCTTATCAACTAGCTAAACATTATGTTGTCGTAAGCTACATATTAGAACAGTCACAAGATTGCATTAGATATGAATATTGACTTTGCAAGCACTAGCTCACATAATTGTTTGTCAACCTTGGTTCTGTGCGAAGCTTACTTACACAACTGTTGCATCAGAATATGTTACTTCACGTTGAATCTGTTCTTTTAAACTACTACCACCCTTGCTTTGGACAGCTTGTTATGCCTTATTTGTGCACTATTGCTTGAATCTGTGTATCTGATTTTTTAAACTAATGTAGCCAAGTGACATAAGTGCCCACTTTCATCTTGTTTTGTTTCATATTGGCAAATTTGTTGAATGTATATTTGTACAGCTTTGTTTTTACAGTGTATGCTTATACGTACATTAATTTTATTCAAGAGAATGCACAGATTTTTAGTTAGATTTCAGGTGTGTATTACAATATTACTGTCCCATTTTAATAAATTTTTGGCGTCTTATTGACATGCAGGCAGCAGTTTGTCTTGGTTGTTGTGCATCTAATTGTGTTTTTTCTTTTCTCTCTTTTAGGAAAGAGATTCAGGAGGTGAACTGGCAGCGAAAAACAACTCAGACAGAGGCGGGTGAAAAGCTGAAGCACCTTGAAACAAGGTGAGAAAATGACCGCGAAAAACAAAAACATTTCCATGTTTTTTTGATACATGGGCCACACATTTTATCTTGCAACTTGGACTGTGCCAAAAACAGTCTCATTCAACAAGATTGCGGTTGGACGTTACGTAGGAAACGGAGTATCATGCACCATGGTGTTGTCCCAATGAGCAATGGGGGTACAGGAAGAACACAGAGAGAAGCACAGGATAGTGTGTTGACTTTGTGACACGCATGCGAGCACTTCGTGCTGTCTTATTTGGCATAGTTTATTGTGAAGGCATTGTTGTTTATCTCAAGTGTTAAAAAATTATTGTTGTGGTTTTAGTTCTTGACTTCCAACAGATTGAACTGTAAGAAACGTGAAACAGCTGTGCTGGCTGACACTCCAGGTAAACTTCCCGGTGCATCAGCCCTTGGCTACACTCTTGTACGGCATTCACGGACTGAAACTCAAGAATATAGGGCTTAAGTAGCGCGCATGCTTTTGTTTCTTTTGCCTACAGTTAATTTCGTTCAGGCATAACTTTGACTTGAGCACTTGCATCACAGCCAACGTAACCTTGAGGGGCCATATTGGAAACGCGAGTTCATTATCAAGAGCAATCACATGCAGTAGTCGTTGCATAAAAAAAAAAATGTTGTATTTTATTTCACGCGTGCTGCATTTCGGAACACCACATTCTGTTACGCCAACCATTGAGAGCTCAGTGTCGATGGCAATTAGCTGCTAAACACGAGGTTGTGGGTTCGATCCATGAAAACCATTGCCGCATTCCGGTGGTAACACAATATAGTAACAGTTGTGTACATTAGGTTGGCGAACCAAAGAACTCTAGATGGTAAGAATTACCCCAGGGCTTCGTACTGTGTCATATTTCATATTGTTCAGCAACTTGTAAAAGACATGTGCCAGGGAGCAATTTTTGTCTCTGATAGGAGGGGTCTCTATAAGCAGGTACTATCTTCTCATTTCTTGATCCACCCCTATATCATTGTGCGTACATGGGTGTGTTTTACGTCCAAATGTGCGCTACATCAGCTTCTCATAAAAGGCTGCAACTGTATATAAATGTGCTGATTTGATTAGTGAAACACTGCAATTGAAATTTTATATTTGATCTTTCTTTAGCTGGGTCAGCCTGGTGAGTAAAAATTTTGAAATTGAACGAGCTTGTGTGGAGCTGGAAAAAGAGATAGCAGCCCTGGAAGCTGACTATGACTTGAAGAAAAAAGCACTTCAGAGCCAGCAAGCAGCAGGACAGAGTGAGCCTTCCGACAAAAGCCAGAACAAAGAACAGGCAGAGGAGAAGGAGGAAAAGATGGACACTGCAGCTGAACAGCCGGAACCCTCCGAAGCAGCTCCATCTGATGCAACAGGAGTCGACTGATTTCATACTGTTGAGTTCGTGCATTAATCTGTGTAATAAACACCATCATTCACCTTGGATTGCGTTTCTATTTAGTTTGATGGGTGGGCTGGAAAGGGTATCGGAGGCGCATTTATGCCTCAGACTAACACAGATTGCACGACCAGTTGTGAATGGCAACCAAAAAGTGACTCAAGGCGACCGATGTTCACACTTGCATGTGTATTATACCTGTCGCCACGCAGAACTCATGTCTATGTGCATATGCCATGTGGCATAAGCAAATGCCTGATTTCGGCATTTGATTAGCTCAGACGTTTGCAACTGCAGTTGCATATCTGAAAAACTAATCGAAGGGGTGACTGAGCTAAAGGACTATCATAGTCATGTGACAAGTGCTAGTTGAAGGTATGAACGAGCCTTGAGAGTGACCAGGTCACTGAAATTTGCGCATGAACACCTTCAGGTCACTCCTGAATGTGCCTCAAGAAACATGTTTAATCACTTTGATTGTTAACGTTTACAGATACAATAAATTAGGCCTGTGCAAATATTCAAAATGAATAATGCAGTATTCAAATTCACTTCAAATTGAATTGGAAATTTTGAATTATTCAAGATGAACGAATAGATATATAATCCACATGTAACATTTTGTGAAGGTGGTTTTACCTCAGTGGAATAGTGCTAAGCCGTGAAAACACTTAATTAGCTGTATGTTGTTTCGCATGTAACTTTCTGTAAAAATGGTTTCACAGCAGTGAAGTGGTGTTGATCAGTGAAAACTCGTATCCCCCCCCCCCCCCCCCCCCAAAAAAGTAGACTGCCGCAAAACCGCACTTCAAGGCTGAATTAAGGTGTTACCCTCACATCGATTAAAAGCTTGTTATACCTATATGTTCTAAGCATAGCTAATTTTAAAACTTGACATATTTTATAGACTCTCAGTAAACCGAAATTTGTTAAACGAAACTGCTGCCTAAATGAAATTGTCTCCGATATGATTGGTTAGGTACTTGTATTCTGCACCGCTGTTCATCTCTCGGTAAACAAAACTCCTTTTAAATGGAACATATTTTCCCGATCCCACCAGGTTCCGTTTAATGATAGTTCACTGTATTTTATGTCCACCGCTGTGCAAAAGGCCCTCCTGTCACTATTTCACCAACTTACACAATCACATGTCCGCAAGTAATACCATTTTACCCTGCCTCAAAGGGTCAACCAAAGGGTTAAGCTAACGCTTTGAGACACCACTTATGAATAACTGTGTGTAAATGCAGCAAACCGATAAGATTTTATTCAAAGCACTCAATATTCTATTCCAACAAAACTAATGTTTTAAGTGAATGTGTGTTATAGTAACAATTCATAATTACGTTTTAATATGTATCTAGTTATCTTGAAGTGATTGATGTTCTCTTTGGCATAAGTAGAATGAAATTTCACGCTAAAGATATAGGGCAAGTTCATTTTTGGTGATATTAATTTTAAGCCGAGAAAAATGATATTTTTGTGATGGTCTCGCAGCAAGCGGCACGTTAAACGACTCGTCGTATGTGGTTGTGCCTTGCCAAAGTGACCATATGCAACATTACTTTGCAAAATGAAGTTAGACGAAGACAAACTTACTGTGCAAGAGGTTCAATTCATTCAAATCTTGATAAATCTCTCTTTTTCTTAGCCCCTAGTTGATACAAAAATTCAAAATTAAGTGGAGTACAGTTATGACGTGTCAGCATACAAGCTCAGCTTATTTATTGGAAAATCTGCCTTTCACACAATTTCAAGTGCCACGGCGCATATGCCCTTTCCCCAATTGGAAATGTTGCAAAATGCTTCGTGGTCTCGGAGGCCTTTTTTCTAGAAATGCCAGGTCTTTTGGCCCCTACCGAATTGGCCGAGGGCAGCAGAGGAAAATGGAGAAGGCGGATTAAAGGTAGGGTCAGGGCATGGTTGCAACTCCTACAGTCTGATTGGTAATCTGCATCAACGCAGACTGGTGAATATTGAGGGAACTCATGGTGCAGAAAGACAGGCATACAAAACATGGACACAGGAACCGTGGTTGTCGCCTGAATTTTTTAAGCTTGTGCATCATGCACTTGCATGGGTGCTTGTGTATGTAAGCATCCCAAACTGGAAAGAAAAGTTCAATGATTACGATGCTGCCTAATGTGAATTCTGAGCACGGCATCGTGTTGGGGCAACGCCAACTGTGTTTGAAATTTTGGCTATTCGCAGTTGGTAGCAGTGTAACATTTGTTACATATTTTCATAGAAACTGCCAGGGCTCGAGTGTTACGCACACCACTACGTGCATTGCAGGCACCGGAAACCAAGTGAAACCCCGACAGCTCTGCTGAGACAAGTGAAGCCAGCCGCAGTTCGCATGCCATCCCTGCATGCGCACGACCTCCGACCGAGGCGCCTGTGCACATGACCCAGGAATATAGCAAGGTTAGAGGTCAGTGATAGGAAGGCTAGAGGCCAGTGGTTAGAAGTTTATGATATCGACAGACTCCGCGTTCGCTCTTTTTCATCCTCGTTTGCTTCATCAGTTATGCCGACGCTGCTCAACGCAGGAATGGGTGCAGAAGAGCTGTGCTTTAGAATGCCAGGCCTGCACAGAATGGGCTGCACAACCCCAGCAAAAGCTGGAAGAGCGGCCTTTCTAGAGCCCATTCTGAACTCCCTCGGGGCAGCTAATGCAAGTACACATGCAAGGTATCCGCTATGCCATGAGCCATAACTTTTGTGAACTAGGGAAGCATTTGCTATGCCATTATTCGTCTCTCTGCACATAGGAAAGGTACTCGCTACACATCTGGTAGGTATTATGCACACTTTGCTGATGCTGCGTGTGGCTGATGAAGATGAAGAATTATGGCTGAGCACTTTTTAATGGGTTAGGCTATTCGCATTGTGCAATGCTGAGCCGCCGTTTTATACTCTTCTGCCACGCTTTATTACATTACAGTTAATGCAATTCCTTGCCCAACTGTGATGCACGTTCTTATCATTTGTAACAGCTCTCTTTGGTTGAGCCTTCGAGAGCATAGACGGGGATAAAGCTGTTGGTTCAACAAACGCACAATACTTTTAATAAACAATGGAAGGGAAATCTGTACAAAAAATTAAGCGCTTAACAAAATGTTCATGTCACGGTATAATGTGGGCCGCGTCAATAGACTGTGCACATGAGAAATGCACCCATGCTTCTAATCATTTTTCTCCTTTATTTTTTTAATTTCTTTATCTTTGTGTGTATCTGTTACATTACTATCATGATGTTGGGATAGCCGGCTCTACATTGCCTAGTTTCCATATTTTTTCATATGAAAAAACAAAAAACAAGAACTTGTGTTAACACCCAAAACAAAAGTTGAAAGCCTTAAACTAGAGAGTATAGCTCGTACGCGAATGAGCGACATAGCGGGGCCAGAAAGGCAGCAGGTCTCCCCATGTTGTCGAAGGCTTAACGATGTTTACAAAACTGGAATGCGGTGGCTTCAGCTTTTGGAGTGGATGCAGGCTGGCCGGTGACTATGGGGTTTCAATGGCTGCAGTAGGCAGGCCCTAGCTGCAGGGCAACATGTTGAAAATTTAGGGCCAACCTGGCCAGCTAGCTCGATGCCGAGCTGAGGCCTGTAGCCCAACTTCTGCTCCTACGTTGCCTGCCGGCACTGGAATCTGTAGGCCTGGAACTGGAGTCCATGCACCGTGGCTACAGTCCTCTCGCGTGGCAGCGAGACTGCAGGAGGTGCCAGCCAGTCAAGCTCAGGGTTCGCAACCTGACGGCCCATCTTCAGTGCCCAGTCCTTCAGCTCGCCTCAATCTCCTCAAACTCCCCGCCTACTTCCGCTGCCTAGGCTCGCTTGCCCTCAGGCACACTTGTTTTATCGCGACTGGCGTTGATGGGCTCCGTGGTGATCCACTATTATATCTTGTTTGCTTTATTATTTTCATTCTTGCGCCCCGCACTCTTAGACACAGGGGTGCTGGACATCATCACTGTTGCTTAGGCAACACCGCACATGCACTCAGTCTTTTCACATCGTGCAGTTCTTAAACGGTCCCTTAACGAGCACCACTCTTGTCATGCCGACATGACACCTGCATAGGGTTTTTTGCAGTCTGCAAATGAGTTTCTAGCACCAGCGTGCTTCTGAAGTTGAACACCCAGGTTGAAATTCTGGGTTTTTGTGCAGTAAAGGCAGACCAACATAGAAAACTCGTTACAGTGTTAGTTCGTTGATACGATTTTGCATAATATGCATTTTTGGCTTACAGTTTTCTTATCATTCCTGGGCAACATTCCTTGAAAAAAAAAAAAATGCTTTTTTGTGCACACAATAAAACCACATATTTGCCCAAAGTTGAATAACATTACCTTGAAAGTGGCGTGTCAGTGATACCTAGAAATCCTAAGTGTATTCTTAGCTATACTAGCTCAAACCACGTTCTAACTGATGTTGCAGAGCCACTGAGGCCAGAGCATTGTTGGTACTGCAGCGGAAAGATAGCTGTCAGGTGCGGCCGCTGCGTCCTATGATGAAAACAAGAGCAGCTCAAATTTACCAGCTGCTTCATTGTTGCTCATTGAAAGCAAGTTACTGATAGAGCATGCATATTTCTTCCCTTTTTAATGTCTTTTGTTTAGGTTAATACGGTTATTGCATAGAACATTTTATCATCTGGGTCCCATCAAAATTGTATCAGTGAGATTCTACTGCATTTTGCTTCTAGCTGCTGTTGCAGTAGGCGTAACGCGAAGAAGTGACTGAAGCACTTTACACTCCTAATGCAACTGCCGATGCAAGTAGGCCTGATTGTTTTCTGAATATTTCATCAGCTTTGCATTAAAGTCACCTTCTAGGCACTAACGACTTGCAGTTGGTTTATGCGACACAACGCTTCATACATTACAGTGTTATGGGAATCGGTTGGGAACAGCTGGACATTTTGTATCTGCAACTAAACACATCGGGCATGTTGTGTGCTGCTCACGCTTTGTAGGCTGCCTGCTCTACATGCTGAAGCACTATGCTTTGGTGATGCCAAACTACTACATTGTTCCTGTGTAGTGCAAACTTTTTCCATTGCAAGTGGTGAAAGATGTATAGAAAAGGTGAGAAGAAATGTGAAATGGCTGCATGAAAGTTAAAATCGCATCAAGCATAACTTTATTAAACAGCAGTTATAGTTTAGTCAATCGAACGTTTAGCATATGTGAATCAGTCAGGTGAAAACGGGTAACGCACCTGCTTCTAACGATCAAAAATGGCAGAAAGGCACAATTTGTCTTCGATGGCCTCTATAATTCGAAAGCTTCAATGTCGGCACATGACGCGAAGTTCAAATAAAAGCGTGCTCCACCCCAGGTTATCTGTTATTACTACTTCTAGCACCAACAACGTCACACAACAACGACAGGGCGCTCGCATCGCCCTGCCTAACGAGCGCTTGGCAGGCGTAGCAAAAGATCGAAGATGCAACTTGAAAGTTGTCCGCCACATCTGACGTTGTAAACTTAGCGTCTTCAGCCACTCGCAGTCTCGAAATGTCACGTGTCAATTGTAGCGCCGCAACGGCCGAGCACGGCTCGACGTCCACGGTGTCGAGCGGCGAATCGCACAGACTGACAACGCGACGACGAACTCGGCCCTGCCGCTAGGGACTCGCGCCCGAGGCCGGGACTCTATCTTGTCGCCCGTCCGCCACACCGTGGACACCGTCGCCGGAAAGTTCTCTTGCAAACCATTCACGAACTTCGCCGTAAGCCTGGCCACGCTGGCGCGAGGTTCGCAACCCGTGCTGGGCGTTGTATGCGGTCGAAATCGCACGTTGCAGTGCTCGTTGAAGAGTTCGACCTCCTTGCTGCTGAACTCGCGCAGCGGACGCAGGAGCAGGACCTCAGGGTCGCGGTCGTCAAGAAAACCAACTTCTTCCCTCAACTGCGCTCCTCGACCCAGGGCGATAGTCGAGAGAAGGGTGGCAGCCAGCAAAGTGCCCGTTTCGGCGGTGAACACCTTGGCAAAACCGTTGTCTCTGGCGAGCCTGAGAAGCAGACGACGCATGCACAATCTGTAGAAAGACTCGCGGTCTGTTAACGTCTTGAACGATTCACAAGCCGTCGCGAATGCGGTCCGCGCCGCGCCTTCGCCGTCTCCGACCTCTGCGCGATGAGCCGACGGATCGAGCTTGAGGCGCTCCGTATAGTATAGGCAGTCGAGACGACATGTGTAGTACTGGAAAATCGGACTCCTCCATCAGATCGGTCACGTCTCCGTGAGTTCCCGACACAGACGAATCTTCGACGTAAACCAGACTCGGCTCGAAGAGGAGCTTCTTGTGCGTGTCTTCCGAGAAACCGTCGCGGAGAAGCCGCAGCATGGCAGCCGACGAAGGTCCGCCGGAAAAAGCAACCAGGACTTTGTCGCCCGGCTTCAGCAACTTGGATTTGCCGAGTGTAGCGCGAAACTTGTGGGTGCAGTTTGCGACGAAGCACGTTTTGCAGTACGCATCCTTCTTGCGGAGTACCAGGTGAGCCGTGTTCCCACACGTCTTGCATGTGTCGTCGCTGGTGCTCGCGACAGCGTCCGCGCCGGCGTTCGGTGCTAGCTCGGACTCATTGAGCTCTTCGCAATCGCAGGAATTCGAGCACATTTTGTCCGTTCAACTAGATGACGCGTCACGACCGCGAAAATGGTAAACACGGTAAACATGTGCCAACCACGGTGCCAACGCACTGCACGCCTGCTGCGCCATTGGCTGCACCATGACCTACTACACTCCTGACCTGTTCAGATAGCGGGGTTCCTATGGGAGCGCGTGTCCCCGCTCTCGTTCAATCGCTCGCCGTAGGTGGCGCTACCTATAACCTGTTCGTCTGCTACTTTACGGCTGTTTGGACGGCGCTAGAGTAAGAACGGCTGCATTCCGTGATGAACAGCCGGCATATATGTGACTATTTTTTCACTTAGATGACTGGTCAAGTAAGCTGTTCAGTGTGACGAAAAATTTATTGCACACTGGTGGACAAATGCGAGAATCCGTAGACTTACATAGTGTAGGACAGCATATGTGATGTTGCGTCCATTTAATTGCAAAGAATTTGTGAATGACTTTTGAAATATTTGTTTCAAAATTATTTTTCATTAGTGCATAATAATTACGCAATATGAGTGCTCTGTTGGCCGAAATATGACCACGAACACTCAAGCTGACGTCAGCGAACAGGTGCTGACTAGCGCCACAGTGCTCCTAAGTTACGGCCCTAGCGGCAGAAGGTATGAACTAGAACGTGGGCGCTGGAAGAGGTGCTCTCTGGGCAGGTCAGGAGTGTAGTAGGTCATGGGCTGCACACGCCGCCGCCATATTGCTTATTGACTGGACTTGACTTGGCCAGCGTAGGCTGTTGATCACTATTTTTTGATTATTGTTAGTTTATTGTTGTTGAGAGTCAGAACAAATTTATTACTTGGCGACTCCTGACTTCAAAAAAAAAAAAAAAACTTGTAGCCCCATTCTGCTAAACACCACTAGACGTCAATACAGTTTTCTTGCCTACTTGAAGAAATTTTAAATGGCAAAACAAAGTCAGATGAAGCCAAGAGTAGCTTAGCCGAAGCTACACGTGCTTTCATAATCGCAAACAAGCACATGTGTACGCATGTGCCTCTGCTACTGTAAGTAATCGAATAGGTGCTTGCCGCTACCTTTTTTTCGAGTACTAAGTCGTGATCGCCGTTCTAGATGACTGCAGAGATTATAGAGCGATGCGTTCGGATACACGGGCGGGAAGCAGGCGTTTCCTTCTCTTGTACGCTTCGCAAACAGGACAGGCTGAGGCGATAGCTCGTCGACTGAACAACGCCGCTCTAGAGCGAGGTTTCCTGCCCGATCTGCACTGCGTGAGCGCGTTCGGCCGCGAATTTGACCTGGCCAAAGAAGGCTGCTTCCTTCTCGTAACGTCAACGACGGATGAAGGGTTAGTGCCTGAGAACGCCCGTCGTTTCCTACGGTACTTACGTAAGGCACCGGACGGCCTCCTGAGCGGGACCCAGTACGCCGTCCTCGGCCTCGGTGACACCAACTACAACAACTTCTGCAACGGCGCCAGGACTTTTGAAAGTCAATTCGACGCCTTGGGCGCTACGAGATTCTACGAGACTGGTTACGCCGACGACGCCGTCGGTTTAGAGACTGTAGTCGAACCGTGGATCGCCGAACTGTGGAAAGCGTTGCGTGGTGCTGTGATATCTGGCGCTACCGCCACAACTGAAAGTCAGGAGGAGGACCCTTTGCCATGTAGTGACTATGGAAGACGGGAGTCTCACGAGCTCTAGCCTGAGCGCTTCAACGGAACTCACGCTGCCGCTCATGAAAGATCCGGTGGTGTGCGTGCGATTTGACTCGTCCAGCTGCCGCCGTCAAGAGGACGACTGACAGTGACGTCGTCTGGCAAGGAGGTCAGCCGCTGCCTTTTCAAGAATCTGACGTTTTTCACGTCGCCCTAACGTCGGCGAAACGTCTGACATCGTCGGAGAAGGTCAAAGAAGCCTGGGAACTGGAATTCCAGCTGCCCTCACCCGATAGTGAAACCCAGCGTCAGCTTTAAACCGGGCGACTCGTTCGGCTTTCTCTGCGTCAATCGCGCAGCTGAAGTAACCTTCGTTATCGAAAGGCTGGGCGTTCCCGGTAGTCGATTGGTCGTCGTGACGCATGCGCAGAAGGCGCGGAACATGGACCATCTGCCCAAAGCACCGATTACCGTGGAAAGGCTACTGACTACTTGCTGCGACCTTAGGGGCATCCCGAAGAAGATATTTTTGAGAACACTGGCCGAGTTTACTGCGGAAACGAGCGAAAAAAGGCGCCTGCTGGAGCTTAGTAGCAGAGAGGGCAGCAAGGACTATATGCGCTTCATTCTTGAAGGAAGAAACACTTTCCTTGATGTTCTGAGGGCTTTCCCGAGCTGCAAGCCCCCTCTAGCTTCCTTGTTGGAGCACTTGCCGAGGCTCCTTCCACGCTACTATTCTGTGTGCAGCTGGTCCTCGCAGGACGGCAGTGTTCCACGTCGCTTCAGGATACTCTACAAACGGTGCCTTGATACCTGGATGTGATGAAGAGGGCCTGTGCACTGGCTGGCTAACAGACCTCGCCAGAAAATGGCTCACACAGCGGGACATAGTGTCCAGCATGACGTCCTTATCACTGAGTGACAGTGTGTGGAACAGAATGCCCATTTATCTGAGAAAAAACACAAAGTTTTCACTTTCCCGAGTCACTGAGCACGCCCGGTTATTATGATCGGACCAGGTTCGGGTGTGGCCCCTTTCTTTCGTACCTTCAGTGGCGTAAAGGAGCCATGGATCGAAGTGATCGATGTGAAGTTTCGGAAACCTGGTTGTTCACGGGTTTTCGGCACCGCCATTTGGACTTTTTATATGAAGACGAACTCTGCGAACTTGTAAAGCAAAATGTGTTGTCGAAGCTGGTAGTTTCATTCTCGAGAGATGCTGGTGGCGGGGACGCTGTCGAGAACCCCGAGACGAAGCACAGTAGTGAAGATGAACTGAATGAGGAAGATGTAAGCTGTTCCATTTTGATCCATGGCGGAAAGTACGTTCAAGACAGCATGAGGCTTTGGTCTAAAGATATAGCTAGGCTGACTTCCCTTGACAACTCCCGTGTGTATGTGTGTGGTGACGCTGTCAGCATGGCAACAAGCGTGAGAGACACTTTCACGGACATCCTTGTTGATGAGGGAATCGTTGCAAGCAAGGAAGAGGGTCTTGCATTTGTGAAAGAGCTTCAGAAGCAAGGCCGGTACTTGGAAGACATTTGGACTGCATAATATTTTTTACACTTAGACGATTCAGTTCAGTGCCATCTTCAATAGTTTCATATTGTAGTCTTCCTTCGTAAGTATAGGATAGAATAAAGGAAACAGAATGCAATTTTAGCTTATTTTTACCAGTAAGCAGCTATATCTTTGAGTACTTCAAAAGCTGTACAGGGTGTGCAAGCAGTATAAGAAGGCTGCCCTGTTTGCTTTTTACTGTAAAATAACTGTTCTGGCACTATACAGTGTTTCATGTGCCACATTGAAATATCTTAATTTGCATCAACTATGTGCACGATGTCATCATGCGTGGTTACAAAGAGCATTTATCATAGTTGCTTTACTAAGATTGTTGAACTATGAAGCAACTACGAGATACTTTTGGCAATGTCAGCAAATTGCAGACATTGCTATCATGAATTCAAATGCAATTGCATTTTAGTTCGTGATCGTTTCCTACTCATTTCACAACAGTGCATTCAAATCGGTTCAAATTTTTTGTATCGCAACTGACAGAAGCAGGTATATCTCATAGATCTGTCAATTAGAAATTTAATTCCTGTGCACCTGAACATTTCTCCTGTAATAACATGGGAGCAAACAGCACTCTACACTAGATGCTGAGAGAACGATGTGCAGGGCGCTCTTGAAGAGGGCCTATGTCAGCGCTATGTCTGTCGTTCTCTCACTGTCCCGTGTTCAACGCTGTCTGATGTCATCTTAATAGTTTACCCACCAGCTCAATTAGGTGCAGTACTACATTTCTCGTGTAGTTGAAGTATCGTGCTCCTTGCTGTTTCACAACCGACTCCTTGTGGACATCTTACGGTATTCAAGGTGTAAAAGAAATCTTTTATCAGTTTCGCTTTTGTGTTTCTGTTTTTCACCTCGTGGGGATTTTAAGACGTAGTTCTTTACGCACGGGTGGGCGTGCGTAGTTTCAATGATGGCGCCGAGGTCGCGTGTGACCGCTTCACAAAAACGGCGAATTTCGGAGGATTTTCGTGCATCTGGGCTGGCATCTTGAAATGATGACAACAGCATAGCCTCTGAAAACGACATCAACACTTCTAATTTAAGCACGGAGGTCAAACCACCCCAAAATGTCAGCCGTCATCCGCTGGTCAGTGTAGCTTTGCGCTTGGGCCGCGTTATGGCCAGTGCGTGTCGGTGTAAGTTGATTTGATGTATTCTGAAGGTTAGGAGTATCCAGGTCCTTTGGGTGGGACCACATGCGGGCGGCAGCGCAGAGAGTGCAGTTTCATGCGCGAAGGCAGCCGGGGGTGAACCTTGGAACTGCGCTCCGATGTGAGTGCGACGCTTCGTGAGAGCTTTCAACTTTTTCTCTTTGTTTTATACTGCTCAAGCTATTGGAGAGAATAGAAAAATATTTTCGCTGAAACATGCACTGCAAACCTGTGATTTACCGCCTCGCGAAACTGCTTGACATGGTCGCCTGAAAGAGGCCATGTGTAATGTTATTCTATGTACACTAAACCATTTCCATTTACAGCGCTTATATTTACAGAATAAATGTGTGTTTTCCTTGTGCTTGAAATGTACATTTAAATTTTTCCTTATGCTTAGCCTGTTAAGAGCAGTGTTGATGTTTTTATAAAATTTCTTTAGTTTTTGCACGTCTGATAAATTTTCTTGTACCTATAATAAAATTGTGGTTTCAAAGTGACTTTGTTTGAAAACTCCTTGCTGTACAGTTTGGTGCCACAAACATTAAAATCAGAAACTTTGGGTGCCATAAAAAATTTTCTGGACTACCCGAAAACGGGCAAATTTTCTCGCGGTCTCGGTAGTGTTAAGCAGCCAGTCTAATGGGCTATAAGCGTGCAGTGGTACTGTTGAAGACACCCCTAGAATTCTTCACGTTCTATGGAATCTTTGTAGCTCAGATGCTCTGCTAATACCCCTGTCACACTGGCAAATATGGTCATTTTTAGAGAAGACACTTCGCTGTGTCATTCTCACCCTGTCAAATAGAAAAGCTTAAAGACATTCGCTGCATATTGCATTTTCTGTCGAGCGCATTGGAGAACTTACTATGCTGCAACGAAGTGTGTAATCTCAGCGGCAGTAAATTTATTAATTAATTCATGTAGGAAGCGGAGTGCCTAGTGTTCTTAAACCAGTGTTTTCTACATGAGAAATATGGTTATTTAGTAAAACATGCTATACAAAAAACTGGTTTGCCTACTTTCGCTCCTGGGCAGAGTGAGACTACGGCCATAGCTGCACATGCAGTGCAATGGCCACTTTCGTAAATAAAGTTGATTAGGAGGGCTGTTTATAAATATAATATATTTTCTAAAAATATTGCCTAAATTAGCATATATACAATGGGCAACTAACTCACTGCCATATTATCATTCTGAAAGGGTGCTTTTTTTTTCTTGTGTAGTGTCATGCCGCCAAAGTGACACTCTGTGAGTGTGAGTGCACTCGCTGAGAATGACACCACATTTGCTAATGTGACAGGGGTGTAAGCTGTAGAATAACAGTGTGATTCTTGGTACGGGTGGCCACATTTTGGTGCAAGCTAAATGCAAAAACAATCGCCTACACATATTTCATCATCATCAGCCCGAGTACGCCCACTGCAGGGTAAAGACCTCTCCCATGATCCGCCATTCAACTCGGTCTTGCGCTTTCTGCTGCTACGTTATACCTGTGAAGCTTTTAATCTCATCGGCCCACCTAACTTTCTGGCTCCCCTACGTCCGTTTGCCTTCTCTGGGAATCCAGTCAGTTACCCTTAATGACCAGCGGTTATACTGCCTACGTGTTACGTTCTTGGCCTATCTCCATTTATTCTTGATTTCAACTATATCTTTAACCCCGGTTTGTTCCCTGACCCACTCAGCTCTCTTCTTGTTTCTTAAAGTTACAACTATCCATCACTCCCTGCGTCATCCTCAATTCAAGCTGAACCCTCTTCATGAGCCTCCAGGTTTCTGCTTTCAGTGAATGTTAAAGATATCCACCTGATGAAAATGTCTCTGCAGTTTGCCACTACTGCATACATCATAACGGTGTTGTGGTTCTGGCGTGGTCTGGCCAGGGTCGTAACCAGGGGGGTGTTGAGGGGATTCTCACACCTCGCAAAACTTTTTTATGCCTTAACTTTTGGGCGATACTAAAATATTTACCCGCCTTCACATCGAATACCAATTATTAAATTTAGCCGTGCAAACAACACCAAAAACAATTCCCAACTACTGCACGGGCAAGCCATCCCGGTCATGGTCACGACTTCAGTAGCCGGAACTTTCAGGTCAGGAGGTGGTACAGCACTGGTTCTGGCGCATAAGGCACTAAGCTGTAAGTGTGTACCAGTAGAGGCAAGCTCAACAAGAATAGGATCTAATACAAGTTAGCTTACATGCCGCTCTAAGTTTCTGCAAATTTAGGCCTATAGCTTTTGTGTTCTTCCACAGTCAACTGCACAAATAGTGCAGCAGCCAGAGCCGAGTTTCTATGTTCATTTTGAAAGGCCTTATATTTCACCCCTAAGTATTAGTTTGGAGATATTACAGTGAATACATCAGCTACCAAATATGTATCTTTGTGGAGTGTAATTTTGCTTTTACTTCAGTCGTGCCTTTTACAAAGGGTCTACAAACTTTATTCGTGTAATTTCACTGGATTGTAGCTGGTTGCCTGCTGTTCTTAACTTTAGTAGGATGTTGCAGAATTGAAAGAATACAATTGAACCTCATCGTAACGAAATTGAAGGGGAGTCATAGTTTGCTCGTTATAGCCAATATTTCATTATAGCCACAGCAGGCATTTACAGAAGATATGTGCTACCCTTACCTAAAAGCAATAGTGGACAAATAGCATCTTGCCACATGGCAGTACACAACAAAATATCTGCATTTCTTAGATAAAAAGAGAACGTTATGCACCCCTACTTTATTGCAGTTCAAAGTACATAACTCACATTTCAAAAAGACCTAGGAGCAGAAGAGTTCATGATAGGATGCTGATGCATGCAGCCAAAGCACATGAAATGCCTGTAACTTAGCATGCATTGCTGGAGGATGTGTGGCAGGAGTTTTGAACTGCCAAATACAATGGTTGCATTAGGCAGCATCTCAAATGTGATATGGGTACTATCTTGACATTGGCTCAAACTTTTGTTCCTGAAAAAAAATTGTTCGTTAAATTCTTTAGCAGGCAAGTCTTACTCCATTAAAATGAGGTTTTAAGTACATTGGTCTCTAGGGAAACTTTAAGGGAAATTTACAATTTGCTCATTCCAACTTTCATTTCTTTACAGCCTTTCTCGTTATATTATGAGGTTTAACAGTATCATCACAGTGCAAAAACTTTTGGGTTCATGACTTGCAAAAACAGTGTACGAGGCACTGGAGACCAGATAAGCCGTGAAGTCAACGTTTTTCCAATTGTAAAGCCAGCAGAAAAAAAATTTTATGCCAACT
Source organism: Rhipicephalus microplus (assembly GCF_013339725.1). Taxonomy (NCBI): domain Eukaryota; kingdom Metazoa; phylum Arthropoda; class Arachnida; order Ixodida; family Ixodidae; genus Rhipicephalus; species Rhipicephalus microplus. The sequence goes on from NC_051165.1 coordinate 218,471,196, forward strand.
TCTTCATCTTGTCTTATAATTCTCTCATTTTAATCTTAAATTCAATCATTGATTGTTTTAATCTTGAATTCAACCATTGATTGTACGCATATAAAAATAGAAAAATTTCTGTACTTTTGTACAATTTATAAAGGCAGAAAAATGTCTGTACTTTTGTACAATTTTGTACAAACAGTTGCACATTTCTGAGCCACTAGCAAAATTAGTTTTAGATACTATTTGTCAACATTTACAAAATATAGGTATCACTACATTCTAGGTACTACTTACATATGCTAGCACATGCAGGCACTGGACACACCTATTGTTGTTAATGATAAATACAAATACATTTTAACTGTACATCTATTGCAGCTCTCTGTTTCAGCCATGATTCAAAATGCATTCTAAACCAGCAGTTCCAATAGTTTGGTTGTGCTCTCTCTTGCGGAGGCGTTTTTTTTTAGCATTGAAAAAAGTTTTCGATGACAGTATGTCAATGCTGTTCCTGGATATTCACAGAGGGCTAGTAACTATTAAACATGCTGATGCTAGCAGGCTGGCAGCCTGTTACCAGCTGCTCTTCACCCACCATTTAACACTACGTTTGCCTAGCAGTAAGCAAAACATTGCTGATTGAATATTCTGTTATACTTATTGGACTGTGACATGTGAGCTGACTTCTGTTTGACAATCGGCATGATTTAGTATGAAGACATGGATTATGTTTGCATTCGCATTAGACTGTGAAGTCGCTTGCAAGATCGATTTGTCACTCCACACTTTTAGCTGACGTTTTAAGGCAGAATACCTTGGTGTATTCTCTGCCAGGGACTTGCATATCGCTTCCTCAAGGGACGGGCATAAGAAACTAGTCTATAAGGCTGCACTTTTGCATACTGCAACCACCGAAGGCGTGTCGCAGATGCCATCTCTAAACACCACCTATGCCGCTGGTTTTGATCACACTATCAACAATACATTGGAAATGAAAGAATACTGCGTCTTTTGCTTGTTTTACAGGCAGGAGAACATGACACAGGCTTGCACGTGCAGTCTTTGGTGAAGCATGCTTAAAAACCACACATTCACTGGCATTGCCTAAAAGTCTTACATTCATTTCCGAAGGTCGTTTTTGTTGTTGCTGGGGACGGCTATGCGCCGATTCTAAACAATGTTTAATATAGCACAGATATCATTGTTCTGTTATGCATGCCAATGTACTGTCCATCAGAATGCATTGGCTAAAAAGAAGTTTGTGCATCAGGGGGATTTGTTGGGCAACGGCACCGACACTGTTCCGTAGTCTTTGACAAGCGTTGGATCTTTGTCCTTGTCCACAGGACCCTTGAGCTTTAGCTTCTCGAAGATGTCAACTGAGGGTTCCCACTTCAGGTTCGAGCACACCACGGCGGCTACTATAAATCCAGCACCTACGAGGGCCCACGGCGTGGGTGCCTTGAGTTGCACGGCAGCCTGTAGGGCGAATGAGAAGACCACACTGGACGTGGTCGCAATGGCCACGCGACCGGCCTCGGCTAACGTGCATGCAATGGTTGGCAGCAAAGCCGTCAGCAGAGCCGTCAGGCCTGCACCAGCCGTGTAGGCTAAATCCAGAGGCTCAGTGTCCAGGTGACGGAGTTGCCCCAGAGCTCCTGCCGGGGGAACGCAGAGCACCACGGTGGCCACGGATGTCCAAAGAGATACTGTTATGGGTGATACCTGCAATTTTGATTGACACTTTTTATAATTTATTCAAGGGTAATATAATGTTTAAGAAAGCAAAATGATTCATTTGCCTTTCCGTGATTGGCTAGAATTGCTTTTGCATCCACGAAAGAGCAACCTGGACCAATTGCACAAGGGCAAGTGAGCCAATGCACTTTCTTGACCCTTACATTACAGTCTCTGATGAGATCCTGCCAGCCATTTCATTAATTTTATCTTTCTGGGTATAGATAGGATACATAAGATGTCGCACATGCAGCTTATCACCATGCTAGCATTCAAACATTCTGCTAAAGTGATGCCAGAGGAGCAGTCCAAGCCATCTATAACTTGCTCGCGAAAGAGTGGGAGAGGTGCCTTGAAGGGGCCCTGCAACACCTTTTCAAGTAGCCATGAAATGGATTCGCTAATTGCCTCGCTAATTCACGGCTGTAAAAATTTTCAGAATCCTTCATGTACGAGCGGAGTTAGATTTCTTCTCTCGTCCTAAGGAAAGCGCTGGAAGCCTTAGTTTGGAGCTGAGAGAAGAAAAAGAAAATTAGGCAGATCCCACATGGGAATCCACGTTACGCGAAGTAAGCCGTGGAAAGGTGACCATGTTGCAATTTTTTTTATTGAGCGACACATCATGAAATGACGCTAAATAATGTACAAATGTCGCATGCACAGACATATGTTGAAGAGTTGCAGATGTTTATATAACCAGTTGTTTGCACTTGTGCAACGTTGCCACTGGAACATGTGCATTAGCAACACCAGAAGCTAATATGAAGCGCTTATGCTTGCAAAGATGCTGGCCCTAAACACTGCTACATAAATCAACTTCAGCGCATGGCAACTAACCACATCTGACGTTAACCCGATGTGGCGGCTGTATCAAAATAGTACACATGTAATGTTTATAGAATTGAGTAGGCAGCACTGAAACAACTATTAACGTTTCATGAAGATTAGCATCTTTTTGAAAAGTAGTTCAGAGACCTGGCGTAGCTCATTGGCACCCAGAATACTTGGGTTCGATTCCATATCGGACTTGTCGGGTCGACGCTACTGACGTCAGGTATTTCTTAACACCGGCACGTTGAAATTGCCCATGTGTGTTCTCGTTGTTACTGGGTGCATACTCAGTGTCAATCACTTGTTGCAAATACCTGCATAGTAGCGGCACATTCCCGCTTGTGGGTATGTGCCACTGTCTGGCGGGAAGTGTTTGACGAGGTACGCGAAGGGATTGTGACATTATTCATGTCGTGACAAGCACGTCGTATTCATCAAGCCATCTCGCCCTCTCATGCTAATTTTAGTTCACGCCAAGTAAATGGGGCGACCACGAGAGCACCCAAACGTAAGTGGATAGATAGATAGATTATAGATAGACAGACAGGCAGACAGACAGACAGACACACAGATAGATAGATAGATAGATAGATAGATAGATAGATAGATAGATAGATAGATAGATAGATAGATAGATAGATAGATAGATAGATAGATAGATAGATAGATAGATAGATAGATAGATAGATAGACAGACAGACAGACAGATAGATACGCTCGATGTCGCCGAAGTTCGCTAAGAAATGCTTCGCATTTAAAATTCCTGACAGCGGCCTGCGATATAATGGCTTGCTTGTTCTCGGTAGCCTCGACGTGCTATATCGAACAAGTGACCTTTGAAAGGGGAAAAGGAAGAGACAGGCGCAGCTTCGTTACTGCCTCTCTCAATAGAGGGCATTTCCACTGTTCTGCGCATGATATTGGGGTAAGGAGAGATTAAAAAAGGATAGAGAGGAATTAAAGGCATAGAGATAGAGAGAGGGGCAGGAACAGCCAGATACAGAAGTAAGGAGAAGATAGGCAAGAGGGACATGGTCGCGAGAGTCCGAGGATAAGGCACCACTCAGCGAGAGCTCTTTTCGGTGTCAGGAGATGGCGTAGGGCGAGCCAGTCGGCCAGAGCGGCGCTGTCGTCGGAGATCGCGGGAGCACAACTGGTCAGCATGAAAGGCGTTTTCTGACCACCCTCAAAAAGTCTTGCAGGGCCCCTTTAATGATTGGCCGAGAGGTTTGCCTGACTTTACGCGTCGTAGGCTTCTACAGTCAGCTGAGTGGGGCAGGTTGAAGTGCAAGACGCGATCCCTCAACCCCCTACCGCTTCCCTGGGCGCAGCATATCTGGCAGCCACATAGCCGTAAAGGGTATGCCAGTCTGCATTTCCTTCTCGACACGTGCACACTGTTCCTGGTTGGCTAGCTGGCACCTTAACCGTGACTATAGGGCAAAGGGAAAGACCATCTGTGCCACAGTTAGCAAGAAATCGGCGCTTTTGTTTTTGTGTGTATGTCGCTTTCACTTCAGGAGAATGTTCGTTAAAGGGACAATAAAGTCAAGTAACAAGTTACGTCAGAGTGAAAGCTCAATGTATGACAACATCTGAAACGACAATATTATCAACAACAGTGCCCTTTTTACCGAGAAATCAAGGTGAATGCACAAGAACACATGCGCCGCAGTAGGACATTTTCAAAATTATTCCGATGACATCAGACATACTGCCTACAATTGATCACTAGTAATCGGTCTAGCTGCACTAAATAAATAACCTTCTGTGCATCAAGAGGCGCAATAAAATGCTGCTTGTTCGTTTCTGTTTCATTCATGGAAAAAAGTCGCAGCTTTGCCAGAAAGGCGAAGCAATGAGCGCAATAGCAAAAATTGAAAGGTCACGCGCAGAATGTAAATCAGATCGACACATGCCCCATGTTCCTCATGCACAAATGTCGCACAAAACGTACTCACAGGTGCGGATGCACGCGAATAAGCGTCTCATTTGTTTCTTTGCTTTGCCTGAAAAGCGCGCGCTTTTTGCAAATGCAGACTGCAATTATTGCAGCGACCTTTGTGTACCCGCTAACTACAGCAGAATTGTTCCAGGTAAAGCCCCAGGTAAGCCAAGGCGTACGACCTTCCTCTCCTCGCCGCCTCGACATAAGGGCGCGTGAGGGAGCGTCGCTCCCCTTCTCTAAGCCGGGCGAATTACGCGTAGGAGATTAGAGCGGGCGCCGCCGCGCGATGTGGTTTAGTGGATAAGGCCCAGCTTTTACTACGCAGAGGTCCCACGTTCAATTTCACCCGCCGAATAGTTTTTTTTCTGGATTTTTTTTCTTGCGTTTTCATACATATAGATAGGTGTACATATACGGTGCATGACATCGACGCCGATAGCAAAATCCAGCCGAGAGTGCCCATATAATTGCTAATGCAATAAAAGAGCCGCCGGACGTTACAATGGAGAACGGTGCGAGTGGTTCAAAAATCCAATTTTCGCGTGGTTACACAGAAGATGTGGTGTCATCAAGCGGGGCGCAGTTGAACTAGAGTGTACTAGTACACTCTAGTTGAACCAAAAAAACGTCTGCAATCTCAAAGCCAATGGCGGGAAATTAGTTGATGACTGTTGTTGCTGCTGTGGCTGTCGCTTCTTTCGGTCAGCTGCTGGTGTTAGTGCAGTAAGGCCGGGCAACGTTGGACACAGCAACAGTGACGTGAGTCTGTCCGGTCGGTCCGCTTCTTGAGGTGGGTAATTTGAAGTGCGCTAACGCGATGCGGACCACTAAAACGTGAATTTATTTGAAAAGAGTTCCTTTTTTGGCACAAACGTAAAACTACGAGGTTTCTGGACCGCTATTTAAACAATCGACGTCGACTTGATAGTTGCCTTTAGTGTCCCATTAAATAAGGTTTCCTGGCAAAGTTAGTTTTACCCTCCGACTGTAGTGAAGAAACACATTCTGTGGAAAGCTGATGGTACTATAAACTGCTGGGCCCAGTCTTGCAATCGTGTGTGGTAGATAAGGAGAGTTTAAAAGGGGAGCATGGATGTTTTTTTTGTTTTTTTTCAGGCGCGCTCTTTTTCATACAGTGGCCTCTGCTCGCAATTTTTTGGGAGATACCGGCGCCTGCTGTTTGGCGTCGCACAAAATATTGCATGTTATTCGCCGATAGCCGACAAAAACCAAGAGCGGCGTCGTTTGGATTAGATTCTCTTGCATGGGGGGGGGGGGGGGGGGGCGACGTGCTGGCGCCGCACTCTATAGTCTTCTAACATTTGGTAGCAGTCATATAGCGCCCAAAGGAATCGCAACGGGAGAGAGTGATGGCGAGCGAAGGACATGGCGGGTTCTGACGTAACTTCTTTCCCTCGTGCCATCTCACACTGAGTATCTTACTGCACGCTCGTTGGGACGCGAGAATGCGTCGGTCATGAGAACGGGTTCGAGAAATCTTGGTGGCAGTCGATTCGTGAGACACTGAATTCAACACCGAGGTCATCTGATAATAACCTGGAAAACTGGTTCTGCCACTTTTGAGGTTTAGTGCAAGGATACGCGACGATGCAAGAAACTCGAGGACACAGTGTCTTACCCGAGCTAAACCAACAAAACAAGGAGAAAATACACAGTGTTTTGCTTTTCCTTCGCCACCGGTCATCAAAGCTGGCAGCAGTAAAATCGAGTACACATGCAATTTCCTGCGTTGCTTCTAAAAGGGATAGGCATCAGACAGATTCATTTGGACGTCCGCAGCTGCTGTACTGGCACTCAAATAAATCTGTCTATTACTTTTGCATTTGAAGTATGCGCTGCATACTTGCCTGGCAGGATAGGCGCCGCAGTATGACAAACGCCATGGCCTGGAAGAGGGCGCAGGCAAGCGTGATGACGATGCCCGATATGGAGGTGCCCACGTCGGGCGTCATCAGAAGGGTGGGCAGAAAGGCCACCAGGATTCCACACAGAACGAGCAGGCCGGCAGCCATCTCGCGGGGGCCGCAGCGCTCCTCCAGTATGGCGCAGCCTGCGCGTGTGGAATTCACGTCATGCGTAAATCGTCAATCATAACTTGTGGACGACTCTTTGCTGACAGACACATGCGCTTCGCCGTTTCCTCCAAGTGTGGTCATACATACGTGACGGATGCGAGACATATAAAGAACAACACCTCGTTGATGCGTCCCCGTTTCGTACGATTTCTCGATGAAAACGTTCGCGATGTCATTGTCAAGTGAAACTGAGCGACGTTTGAGTAAATCTGCATTGTTGTACGTTCTCACTTGGAGTACTACAAAAATACTTAGGATCTGCTGTGTAGTTATTCTAGTTATATTTAATTACTTCAGCATGCAATTAATGAGGTGTGAAAAAAGTGGTAACGGTATTGGTTACTATACATGCTTGTAGCACGAAGACATGAAAAAAAAAAAACATATATGGATTCTTCAGAAAGGAAGCTTAGTTGCCGAAAAATTCGTCCCCGTTCGGGGATCGCGGGCAAAATTTTCGGCAGCAAAGAAAATTTCTTCCTGAGAAATCCGTGCCGATTTTCTCATGGCTACGCACTACAAACTGGTAATTCCGATCTCGCGGGATTCTGCGTAACTTATTTGAAACAAATTGATGTACATGAATACGGCAAGGAAGAGACCTCGTGCAAGCTCTCACCAAGTTGAATGTGTAAGAGACAAAATGACTTTTGATTGGAAACGTCTGAGCTTTAGTGCCTGTGTTCACAAGAGCGGGAATGGTCCCAAGGCAGTTAATCTGGGATGCCGTTTACCAAATATCGCTGCGAACACGGGCATGGTGTTGATGAGGAGCGAGAACTCGGCCAGCGGCAGTGTGGAGCTGCCGAGCGTGAAGGTGAGCGCCCGCAACGCCAGCACCACGGAGACGGCGGCGAGGCCTAGCCGATGTCCCTTGTCGGCCAGCAGCTGTGGCCTCCATAGGGCGATAACAGGCAGCAGGTAGAGCACCGAACACACGCACCTCAGGCCGGACACTGCCAGCGGAGGTATCACCTGCGGTCACATAATAGGTTGAATGTGAACATTTGACAGAAGTCTGTCTGCTTGGGTATGAAACTGGGAGATGATTTAGACTCGACCCAAAAGTTTTACAATATTCCGTCGCTGAGTGCCCCTCGTCGTATTTCGGCGGGACGAAAAACCTACCGCAGCGACTGAAGCAACACGCCAACGATGTGCGCCAACGATGTGCGCAAGTTTTAGAATGAGCGCAGCGCAGTCGCCGAACATGCTGAGACGTTAGATCACCAGATAAATTTCGAAGCGACGGCCATACTTGAAAGCGAGCCGAACTGGAAAAGAAGGTTGTTACTCGAGTCGTGGCGCATACAGAAGACAGCCTATAACATCAACCGCTCTCTTGGAACCTTTCCCGCAGTGTATACACAGGGGCTTCACGGCAAACCGAGAGAGAGAGAGAGAGTCATTATTCACCCCGCGAGTGCTTTGAAGACGCCGCTGCTACATAGCTTCCGCAGTCACCCCTGAGGAAGGAACCAAGTCGGTTTCGAAACGTCGGGTTTCTTCAAAACATTTGGTTGGAGTCTAAATCATACTCGGGTTATATCGTTCACCACCAAAAGCACATGTGCACTATAGGGAGCTAGCCCCCCTTAGCATTTGAGGTTGACGGGGGGTGGCAAGCCTGACCGTTCGGCTGGCTGTGCTATTAGGGGCGAAGTTCCTCTAAAGTCTAACCTTGTCCTGCATCAGGTGGTTTACAGACAGACAAACAGATAGACAAACCAGACAGACGTACGGATGGACGGATGGACGGAAGCGTAGACGGGTGGACGGATGGTTGGATGGATGCATGGACGAACGCACAGACGGAAGGACGGACAGGCAGACAGACGGACAGTCTGGCTGAGAGACGGATGGATGGACGCTTCGCCCCACTCATCATGATTCACTCCGTGGATATGGCGAGATTTTCTTTTAGCTTTTGTGCCATCGGGGGCATCCACAATCTTGAGGTGATCCCGCGAACCGCTTGCTGTAGAATCGCTTTCAGGGCCGAAGCTCCTTATAGCGGCACCCGTTCGTCCCTCGTAGCCGTTGTATTGTGTAACAAGTATAGGATTTCGACTTCCAAGGTGGTGCCAATGAGAGATTTCTTCTGTGCGTTGTTGAACAATAAAATATAGTGCTCAATGTACATGCTAATGGCTGCTAAGGGGGAATGAGAGATGGGAGCATTCGGCTTTTAGTTAACGCGCATGCTGCGATCCCCCTTAGCAGCCATTCGCATGTACATTGAGCACTATCTGACAAGAAATGGTTGCTACGTTATACTCTCTAGGTGTAACCTCCTTAGTTTTAGAAAGGTTTAGCGAGCATTGAGCCGCAGTGCCACTAATACAATGAACTAGTATATACCATGAACTCGAGGTGGTTAAAGGTGGGAATTAGATAAGAAGCGGAAGCCGTAAGAAAGTAAAAGCCGAATTCTCCTGTCTCTCATTTCCCATTAGCAGCCATTGGCATGTACATTGAGCACTATCTGACAAGAAATGGTTGCTACATTATACTCGCTGGGTGTAACCTCCTTAGTTTCAGAAAGGTTTAGCGAGCGTTGGGCCGTAGTGCCATGAATACAGCGAACTAGTATATACCATGAACTCGAGGTGGTTAAAGGTGGGAAGTAGACACGAAGCGTAAGCCATAAGAAAGTGTGCGTGGGCCAACTCTCGTTTAGTCCTTGGAATGTCCGCTGGATGGCGGTGCTTCTATATGGGGAATATATGAGGAAAAGATGCGAGATGGTGGTACTTGGAGTGTTGAATAGATGGACGAACGGACACACAGACAGATGCATGAATGGACGCAGGATCGGATGCATGGACGAACGCAGGGACGGGCCTAGGAACAGACGCACGCACGGACGGGCGGATGGGCGCATGGACGGTCACACAGACGGACGCATGGATGGACGGAAGCGAGAACGAATGGATGGACGAATGCTTCGCCCCACTCTCCATCATTCACTCCGTGGATATGCTGCAAATTTTTGTTTTTCAATTCATCTGACCTCCTGTGAAGGACAGTCGTGCTAACTGGTTTCTGTTCGAACAACTGCCGTTTAATGGCTAATATAAGCAATATGCATATTATTCATTAAAGGTTCGTCGTTACTGTTAATGTTGTTAAGTATGGCTGAGCAGCGAAGTCAGAATTCCGAACAAAATTCATTAAGACGTTCAAGCTTCTAAAGCAAAACCAGAGATACAATCGTGAGTCTGTACCATGAGTTTAGCACCACGAAATCTCTTCTTGTGATTCCTACCGTATAAAACTCACATTGAATACAACCACTGAGTCTTTTATACTTTTAAAATGGTCATGGGACGGCTCTAAAGCTCTCCCATAGTAGAGTACCAAGTACTCTAAATCGTTACCTACTTTTTCTAACCCCCCCCCCCCCCCCCTCCTTTTATAAAATGCATAAGCATTAGAACCTTATGGGCGGGGCCCACGGGACGGCTTTATGCTCTCCCATAGTAGAGTACCAGTTACTCTAAATCGTTAACAACTTTTTCCAAACATACTTGTGTGATGCCAACGGGACGGCTTTCAGCTCTCCCATAGTAGAGTACCAAGTACTCTGAATCGTTACCCACTCTTTCTTAGCAAAAGGCATGTATCTGTGAGCCTGCTGGTCAATTGTGATCTTGTTCACGGCGCAATTTTTGGCGCGGCGGCCTCATGAAGTGTGAGGCCCACGGGACGGCTATATTCTAGTATACACTAGAGTACGTCGTACTGTAAATCGTTAGCAATATTTTCTAAACACGTCTCCTTCAGGCAATTGGCGTCTTTTCAGAGTGAAAGCTATCATGAGATCACAAAAAGGGATGTGTGCCGGCGCCGTAGTTATCCACAGCTGTCCGTAACCAGTATTGCGCAAATGAAAAAAAAAAAAAATAAGTAAAATTAAGAAAAAGCCAATACAGCTAGAACACTAAGGTCTCAATGGGATTCAAATCGGGTCCCACGCGTGTTAGCCGAGTCATAGCCTCCTAGATTTTCCTTGCCTGCCGGATTATCGGTGGTCACTTAAAAAGCGGCCGTCGTCGGAACTATGGTGGTGGCGCCACCTAAGTAGGGGTGTCTTCAAATAAGTTTTTACGTTTCTGGAGCTTATATGCAACAAAATAACGTAAAAAAGTTTTAAAAAGGCATATACGTAATTATAATTACCCTACGTAAGTGACGCCGTCATTCAACAAGCAACTCCTTCAATACAAGGCATAGCCTCTGATATTAGTAGCAAACGCCAAAATTGCCGATTTCAAAGGCCAACCCTCACCCCTACGTAGGCAGCGCCGCCATTGATGACGGGCGTTTCGCGCTCATCCGGCAGGCAAGGGAAATCTAGGAGGCTATGGCCCAGTATTCTACCACTGAGCCACGCCGGTGCTGGAAACTATATACGTATCAAAGCTGAACAACGAGGCGTTAGACACTGCGAATTGCGTAACGTGTATACTGTAAAATGCTCAGACTCCATCAAAAAAAAAAAAAAAAAGCTCCAGTCGTGATTCGTCGCCATCGTCAGCCACGGGATAAAAAAAAATTCACAAAATTCCTTGAAAGTGTGTAGTGCGTACCACGCTTCTCGAAATAACGACGAAGGATGGTATGTGGAATGGCTCCCTATAGTACACACAAGTCATAATGATTAATGGCGTAGTGGGTACCCTGCAAGCGTGCTTGTACCAGTTACCCAAAGAGTGTTAAAAAAAAAAAACTCTAAAAGGCCCCTCTGAGTTTAAATGCGTAAGTAACTAACTTGAGGATGCTGCCGGCCGGTTTTGGCTGATCCCACTTTGCTGAGCGCCGGCAAAGCAAAAGGCTCATCATCATCTTCAGCTTTCGCTGTGACTGTGCTGTGCCTTTCGAGCAGACCTGGCAGTTTTTTTTTTCCTTCAATCTAGGGATTTTTGTAACGTTTTGTAAATATGACATAACGCGGCCTGATTTCAGGCATTACTGAGTAATACAGATTTTTCAACCAGAAAGCCAATAAGCGGTAATCTAACTACTTTTTTATTTTGTTTTGTTTAAAACTGCTTTGGCCTTCTGTTGCGTCGAGTGAGGGCGATGACAGTACTGCAGAACGAGATTACTATATGCTGAATACCGGCAGAAATGAAGCTTTGCCATCGTAAGCGTTAAACATGCATGCACTCAGCATACCAACATGAGCGCCCCGAGTGATTGCTATTCTCTGTGAAACAAAGATAATCTCGTTCTTGTAGTACACATAAACGCGTGTCAAGTTTACGCTCACAGCGTGCCTTCGCCGTGCAAAAACTGCATGTCCCATTGAGAAACAGAGCGAAAGTAGGACTGAAAATTGGGTGCGCTGGTAAGGGTTTGTTATTAGGATAACGACATGATGAAAAGGGACGAGAAGACAGTTCCGATCCTTCACTCTTTTCGTTGTGCTGCTTTTATAAGAGCAAAAAAAAAAAAAAGTGGCAGGATATTTAGCCAGTAGGGAAGCTAATCGAAAGTACGGAGAGAAAGTACGGAGTGTAGCGATTAGCCAGTAAACAATGTGCCCGCGTAGTACATCTACTGCAAATAATGTTACACTGATTGATAATGTGAAAAATTAGAAATTGACTGCCACCTCGCTGGCTGCAAGTACAAGAAAAGCGCCACAGACTCGCGGTTGACCCGAATGATCACACTAATGCTTTTAATTAGTGCGCAATCTGAACATGACAGACAAACACGTCTCTGAAGCAAGTGGTGCGATCTGCAAGCCAAAGTTTATTCTAGTAACGTTGCTGCAAGCAGTTTATATCTAACTCTACAAAACATGTAATAAAAGGACCGTAAATAGTTGTTGAAAATAATATTGAAAATTTTCTTATAATTTCGGGAATTTTCGAGAATAACTACAGCGATAAAAGAAAAACGCTGTCTTATGTTGGCATCACTCCGTGTGAGCGTGTCTGAAAAACAATTCTTTGGTGCTTTGGTATTTGCTAATGTGAACTTTTCTGTAACTTGATTCCATATGGTCTAAGTGGCGTCCGGAGCTAGGACAACTCAATGCTTTCCCATAATAGAGTACGAAGTATTCTAAATCGTTAAAAACGTTTTATAAACACATGAATTTAACTGAACATTTTTACCTTCACCGGAACAGCTTCTGGCTCTCACATATTGGAGTGCGTATAGTGTTCTAAAGCGTTTGCTATTTATTCTAAACAGCCTGCTCTATATTAATACTGGGACGGCTTAGTGCCGTCCCATTGTAATAGAGAAGATGTTATTTCAAAGGACATATACACACACAATCCCATCTAGAGAACATTTCTTAAAACTAACAAGAAGTGGCTACTACAACATAGTATTACAGAGGAGAGAACGACTATCAAAGTCTAAGTCGTCGATAGTTTGTTCTAAACTTCCTTACTCGGCAGGGCATGCTAATAATCATAACTACGGGGTATTGTGTACCAGAATCGCGATATGGTCTTAGGGGATGCTGTAACGCCAAACCCCACAAATTTCGTCGGGCCCCTTGAGGTTCTTTAACGTGCTCTTAAATACAAGGCAAGCCCGTAGCAAGGATTTTTTTTTTTCAAAGGGGTTTAGAGGGAGGGACGCGCTACTTGTTGAAGGTCTCGAAAGAGCCGTGTTTTTATTGCATTTATGCTCTGTCCATGCACCTTTCAGTTGATATAGGGGGGGGGGGGGTAGGGCAACTTTTTTGGCTTCGCACTTGGCCACCGTGGCTGGGATTCGATCCCACGACCTTCACCCATCCCGCTCCCTACTAAAGGGATCTCGATATTTTTTGTAATGGTAAATTGCTCTTTCAAAATGCCATAATCACCACACTTGCCATTAGCCGAGAGCTTGGCAAGTGTGAAATGCAGGGGGCTTCGCCACCTGGAATTTTCCTCACCATTCGCCGTGACGCCATAGATTTTAACTGATTGCTAGTTTCTGCGTATTTCTTCATCGGTAGATAAAAAGGGGGGCAATGAATTAGGGAGCCAAACAACTGGCATACCAAGTGTCAGAAAATTCTCTTGAGCCAGTGCGGCAGAAATACGAATAAAACGTTCTGAAATAGGTGAAGATGACTTCGGAAATTCCGGCGCCAAATTTAGTCATGAAACACTCGTTTCCAACTTTCTCTTCAATTATTGAGCCTATAATGGGGAAATTAACAACAATAGAGTTTTCATATAGTATAATTTATCCGTATAAACTGCAATTCGTTATTTGACTTGAGTGCCCCTTCAATGGCCAACCCTGCGAACGACTGTGCTTGTGACGCATATCTGTCGGTCCGCGATCACGGCGTTATAACTCGTCATGGTATTTGTTGTGTTCCAAGCACCCCTGTGTCACGAGCGCTCCAAACCCGCGAAGGACCGGTTGCTGAAACTGCTTCCAGATGTTGACTCCTTCCCTTCCCCCGCTCGGCGCAAACGAGCCACCGGCGTTTCCCCCGGCAGTTCGGCCGCCGCCTCCATCCGAATAGAAATAAACTTGTTTTTAACCGTTCGAGGCTGTCTGAGCTTTTTGGACTACCGCGACCAACGCGTACGTCTATGGGCCGACGACAACACCGGACATAACAGTATCGAACCCCTGACCTCGACGAGTCCGATGAGCAGTCCTCCGACGCTGATGGCGAGTCCCGTGGCGAGAGCAGCCGAGATGCCGGCTGCCTCGCGCCAAGCTGCCTGGGCCAACTGGGCGACGCTGCTGTGGCGGCGCAAGTACGGCTGCCCTTCCGTGCTTTTTCCCAGTCCGCCATTGGGTTCTTTGTTCTGTTCTCCGCTGGCACCTGCACGATAGAAATTAACGACAGCCAACGATTCATACGCTTGTGTCGGTCCTTGTTTTCCTGTCTTTCTTCTGCCTGCGCCCCTGACTCAAGCTTATTCCTAACAAACGATTAGTGCTGCAAAACTTGCCTATATATGAATAGCGTTAGCTCGTAATTTGTTTTAATATTTTTTTCCTGTTCATTATGAATAGAAAACAGGTAAGAAAAAGAAAATGAACGGGTACGTGCTGAGCACAAATTAACGGCACTTATGCGATATGGTGTTCTTGTAATAAGAATAACTACTGAAACAAAGAAGTCGGGACCCCACGCCTGCCTTTCAAATGACGCCCCCCCCCCCCCTTCAACCAGAATTGAGTGGCTGTATTCGACCCTGCTTTTGAGAGTAATCGCGAGCAAGCGATAGGGCACTTCGCCGCATCTCGCAGCGGCCGCGTTAACTATATGCAGCTCCCTACGCTCAAATCAGCCAATAACCGTGGACATTGTGTTGGCGCGAGCGCTTGAATTTATGACGTCACTTGTCAAAAGAAGATCGGGCGGTTTGCATCTGATTTCGAGAATTAATTGCGAATTGCAGGCCGTGTTACGCCCTGTAATATTTGGCTTTTTTTTTTTTTTGACCACCTATCGACAGGCTTTTCTGACTTTAGGCTGAAAGAAGTGTTGCAGGACCCAGGAAACCTCGCTGCACGACTCTTTGTGACCATTCGCTTAGAATGTCGGCGTGTAATCCTTGGACAGCGCTATCGTCGCGACTTTGTAGTTTCGTCGCTCACTCTCTTTTTCTTCATTCATTCACGCCCCGTTTACTCTTTCCAAATGCAGGGTGGCCATCTGGAAAATTCTTTTAGTTAAACACTCTTTACCTTTCTCTCTGTTGGTCGCACCGTCATACTACACCCTAAAAAAAGCTTTCCGGTGGAACTGCGCATTTGCCACGAAAAGAGCTCTTTGCCCCTCTGAAATACGAAATCTGTGTGCAAAATATTGCCTACGGCATGGCAAGGAGGGCCGCTTTCCTCTTTGTGGAGTAAAGCGGTCCCCCCCCCCCCCCTTTTTTTTTTTGGTGTACCTTCCAGAATGTTCGCGTCGTGTGCAAACGACTCATCGGTGCCTGCACAAGCTTGTTTCCTTTCAGACGGTGCCGTAGTGTGATGTGGTGCAGTGAGTAGTGTACATGCATGCTGACTGAGTGGTTTTGCGTTCGAATCCCGGGTTGCTGCTGCAAATTTTCCGTAATTGTTTCCGAACGTGATGCTTGCCCGTCGATTGTACAAATAATCAAATGCCTGCACGCACTTCGAAAGGCTGGTATAAAGTCAACCAAAACCTGATTTTTCTTTTGCGCGAAATAACTGTTGCTCCCTTGAGGAGTTACAGCGAGAACGCGGAGTAAATTCTCACTTACTTCCAAGATGGAGCAATGGGTGTGGCAGGTTAGTTACTCCTCTGTGATGATTACGATGATTCCCGGAAGAATGGCACAATCCACCGCGGAGCTCAACCAAGAGGTGTGCGGCAGTAGAATTTGTGGAACAGAATAAACAAATAATACAAGGGAGAAAAAGAGGAGCAACCTCGATACCCCTCTTCCCCCTTCACTTCTGAGAGTGTACAAAGCAATGAATGGCTATCTTGTATTTCATGGACCTCTCTCCACCCGGCGGGCTTCTTATAAACTGACTCACCACAAACGTCACATTTCTGCACTACTGTGTGTTTGCAAAAAGTGGTTAACGACTTAGAGTACTGGGTACTCTACTATATATGGGAGATCTGAAAGCCTTCTCTCGTACCTCACACTTGATGCGGGCGAATCGACGAAAATTGTGCTCGGGCCGGACCGGGGTTGGTAAAAACTAAGCGTTTCCCTCGCAAGCCCAACGAGTTTTGCTGTTCGTCCGACTACCTTCGGAGATGTCACTGTCAGTTTAATGCTTAATAAAAGTATGACGACCGCTGCGTCATGACTCATCGTATAGCTGTGCTTGTGCTGCTGCTTTGTCCCACTAAACTACGCTGCTAATCGTATATTTATGCTGCCGTGTGCTGAAGTACACTAACATCGATGATAAATGCGATTCAGCTGGTGCCTGGGGCGCCGTTTACAATTTTAAAGTAAAACATTAGAAAAAAGATCTGGGTCGCAAGTGCAGCATGATCACTCACAAAAATATTCCGTGTGCCTCGTGCTCGCATTTGTCTACTTTTCAATGTTTTTTTTCTTTTGGTTGTGCTTTCGTTTTATTGCTTCTATGATCTGAACTCTCTTTTCGGGCTTGCGTTTGTACATCGGTGAATTCAGCATGGCTTATACCGCGGCCTACCGCGCGTGCGCATGAATCCATGCACACACACACACAACGAGCAACATGCGCAGCTGGCAATGATCGCGTACTAGCTGCTTGTACTGTGTCGTCAGTAGCGTGTGCGGCTGTATCTATGCAGAGCCAAAATGCGAAACAGGATCCGCCTGACGGCACAAGGTTTACAGACTTAATTCTTAAAACTAATCGCTTGTTTGAAGCCTTGTACAGTTTTAACGCGTCGCCAATTCAACGGCTTCACTCTGGGAGGTTCCCTGATTGAAAGTATTTCTGGGAAGATTGATATTTCATGTAGCACATTGAAGTAAGAAATCAATAGTTGAGCTGTGACTGGCTTTTTTGATTGATATGTGGGGTTTAACGTCCCAAAACCACCATATGATTATGAGAGACGCTGTAGTGGAGGGCTCCGGAAATTTCGACCACCTGGGGTTCTTTAACGTGCACCCAAATCTGAGCACACGGGTCTACAACATTTCCGCCTCCATCGGAAATGCAGCCACCGCAGCCGGGATTCCAACCCGCGACCTGCGGGTCAGCAACCGAGTACCTTAGCCACTAGACCACCGCGGCGGGGCGTGACTGGCTTTTTTTATGCTTGTTTCTGCATACATATTCATAACGTCATACACCTATTTGCATAAGTAAACAAACTTCGACAACTACGACAACAACAGCAACAAGAACGACAACAGACTTCAGGATTTCTTTGTGTGAAGGTTACTTATAATTCATTTCATGCCTTCATCTTATACTGAACACGTTGCCGTTTTGCATTTTAAAGGCCTCAGCTGGCGACATTTTTCGTGCACGTTGTTTTCTGCTCTTCTCAAGACCCCAGTTATAGTTCCTCAGATAACGGAGAGAGACACAAACCGTATTGTGCTGCAGAGAAAGCAGGAAGTGGAATCTTCGCGTTATTTGAAAAAAAAAAAAAAACGACACGGGTGGTCACAGTGGCAGTATAGCTCGTGCCATATTGTGAGCATCCCCGTAAGCACGCTAATTAGATAAGTTGATTGCTTGATTTGTGGCGTTTAACGTGCCAAAACTACGATATTATTATGAGAGACGCCGTATATAGTTGAGGGTTCCGGACATTTCGACCCCCCCTGGGGTTCTTTAACGTGCACCCAAATCTCAGCACACGGGCCTACAACATTTCCGCCTCCATCGGAATTGCAGCCACCGCAGCCGGGATTCAAACTCCCCACGACCTGCGGGTCAGCAGCCGAGTACATTAGCCACTAGACCACCGCGGCGGGGTATTATGTGAGCTATTCGGCCCATATCAACAAATATATCTTTTAGCTGATCGGACATGCGTCTGGTTAACCTCTTTGCCTTTCCTAGCATCGCAAACTGGCTGCCTATAGGCTGGTTAACCCCCCTGGGGTTCTTTAACGTGTACCCAAATCTGAGCACACGGGCCTACAACATTTCCGCCTTCATCGGAAATGCAGCCGCCGCCGCCGGTATAATAATAAGATAAGTTGAACGATACGCTTTTCTGATTAGCAGACACACCACGACACACAGCGTGTTACCTAATGCCCACTATGCCCAGTAACTAAGCCTAAATAGCAACAAGTACTCATCGCAATGTGACCGCCGCTGTGGTACATTGCATGGCTATGTGCTCGAATGCAGACCCGAAAGTCGCCGCATCAAAACCTTGCCGCTGCGGCCGCAATTCGATGCAAGTGAAACGCAAGAAACCCGTGTATTCAGATTTGGGTGCACATTAAAAAAGCGCCAGATTCAGTAGACAAGGAGTACATTTTAAGCAGGAAATCGCAAGGCAAAAGATCTACGACGATTCTCAGGGTTGTTCTCTGCTCTTCGAGGCTAGAACGGGAGTATTACGGACAAGGAGGATTAAAGAAAAAGAAATTTAACCCTCCTTGATTGCAGATCAAGACGTACCAAACAAAATACGCAGGCACAGACACGGTATGTAGTGCGTGTGGAGAGGAGGACGGAACGGCTGAACATTTGATAATGTTCTGTAAAGGGCTCCGCCCTATAGTCGAAGATAATGGCGCCGAATTTTGCAAAGCATTAGGGTTTAGGGACAGTAAAGGCAAAAAAAACCTTAAACGTGTATAAATAACCAGCAGGAGGCCAACTGGTTTGTGGCTGCAATCGAGGCGCGAGTGAAATTCAATCCTTAAACACCGTGATAGTACTTAACGTCATAACTAGGTGGCATGAGCCGCCACCCGATCTGAAGGGCACAGCCGGATACATCGATCCATCCATCCGGTAGCACACCGGACACGTCCCCCACCCCCTGATTTTTTTTTTTTTTTTACGGGATGCAGAGCGCAAAACGACACTTCGCAACACTTAGATGCCCGCACCCCACGTCAGATCAAGGGCGTGCCTTACCCGGAAAAAATTGCTGCCGACGCTACTGCAAGACAGTAAAAATTTTCGAAGCCCTCGACTATATACGGCGTTCCTCATAACCGTATGGAGGTTTTGGGATGTAAAGCGCCGATAATGATTAGGATATTTAGTAATCTATTTTCGCAGTCTCAAGAAATACATCGGGTGTGACAATATAGCACAGCTTAGAGTCGTAGGCAGAAATCTTTTTTAGTGTGTGTGTGTGTGGAGGGGGGGGGGGGGAAGGCATTCATTTAGGATAAGGTCATTTTACGTTATATTTTTTAGGGGGAGGGGGGGGGGGCACGGGCTTGGTGAGCCACCATGGACTATGCCACTGGCACCGGCCGTGTCCATGAACTTGCCTTCTGTAGCCAGCTTGGCCGCGGCCACTTCGACGCTGACGTCATCGCCTGCCTTGCTGTCCCCGGCTGTCATGGCTGTGCGGATCACAGCTGCCGTCGGACTCCACAGGTGTCATTCAGCGTCCTGCGGTCAATGGTACATCACACTGCGACATTCACCTATTCGAGGACACGTTATATACGCGAAGCGCTCTCCACCTTTCAGACGCAGTTTGTCGCAAAACAGTGATTTAATTAAACAGGGGACTATTGCTTGCGTGAGCTGGCTTTAACAAAGCTACGAGTAACTAAACTGAAAGGACGAAGAAGATACAATAAGTGTTAGAAATTAAACGTAGAAAGGAGGCACACAGTACACACACTCGAATTTTCACTAAGGACGCCCATAATCGTAGATCAGGGCCGAAAAGACGCGTTAGCATAAAGAAAAAATATCGAACTGAAACTTTGAACGCGAATGTATATTCTGTGCATAAACTGGAAATACAGTACTTAGGATTTGTTAATTTACTTTTTTTAATACTCCCCGGACCTGTTGCTTATATATTGTGAAGCTGATTTGTCTGCAAGATTGGCGCATGGAAAGAACAATGGCCCCTAGTTGGGATGCGAACTCTTCAGCACTGTGACCTTCGAAAAAAGGAAAAAAAAAAAGAAGTTTGCACTAAAACGCACAAGGCTAGAAACAGCGAAGCTGCAATATTCTGAAGTGTAACCTGGTTCCTTTCAAGTTGCTAGGCTTTGCTATAAGTGATGCTGGGGGGTTTTTAGGTTGTTGCTCTCGGTCGCTTGGCCAACATTGGTTGACATTTAGTCAGCATCAGCCAGCACTAATGAGTAATATCACTATTTAATTAAATGCGCGTTGTTGAAGTCACATGACGTAGACTGTATACTGCCTGATCTGCCTGATCCCGCAGTAGCGCCTGTACGGCGTGATCAGTTTATTTTTTTCTGTCAGAGCTATGACATCGCACTAACTTATAAAATCTGGGGGGACGAAGATCTCGACCTCCATATTGCTTCGAAGAGGAAGAGAGAGAGAAAGTGTAGTTTTGTCTTTTGGGTTGTTCACTCTGCTGATTTATCTATTCCACATGTCTCCAGGGGTGCTGAAGCCACCAGTTTCAATTTCTCAAAGAAAAAAAAAGTGAAGAAACGTTGTACATCAGCGTCCGAAGCTTCCTTCGGAATGTAAAGTAGGGCTCTCGTCATTCACGACAAAGACTGGATATGTTAACGAGCTTATGGCGCAAAGAAACACAAGACATTCTTAACGAACTTATGGCGCAAAGAAACGCAAGAGAAGGACAAGCGCAATCCTTGGGCAAGCCTTCTTTGCGCCATAAGCTCGTTAGGAATGAACCAACTCGCCTACCGAGTCACTCTACTAGATATCTAATTTATGTTGAAGTCAAATGGCAGAATCGGGGCCGCCGACGAACTCCACGTTGGAGCAATCGACTGTGGCCTGTAGGGCAACACCTCCGGATCCGCGATTGGAGCACAACGTATTGCCGCTGGAGCAAGGCAAAAGGTCTATCCTTCGAGTGACGAGTTTCCTATAGTACCTTGCACACAGTTATTCTATGCTGCTGTAGAATTCTGTCGAATTCCCATTCGTGCACAGCAGTTTCAGCGTCGCTGTCAATAACCGACGAATCACTCGTGAAGAAATATATTTAACTCGGAGCTGTTTCTATTGAGCAGCGGAAACAATGCCGCACGATTTGCCGACTCATCCACGCCATCCGCCATAACGACCAAAACAAGCGACTATATACCGGCGGCTGCCCCAAGCAGACATGTTAAAGGAAGTACGTCACGCCGAGCTCTCTAAGTTCACTCCGCCGATTTCAGCTGAGCAACTTTTGCTGCTCCACGAAGTGACTGCCGCTCTTAATCCACTCCGATTCCCCCCCTGGAACTCTTTGACTCCCGCCATCACTCCGCCATTGGAACACATTCGCTTCAAAACGAGCACAAAAGCTTGCTCTGGCACTGCCATTGTAATTCAACAGAAGAAGAATAGACTGCTGGGCGAGTTGACTGCGCTCATAGGCGAGTTGTTGGGCGAGGTGTAATTGATACCTTATAAGCGCCCTGCACGTAGACGTCAGTCAGACACGCGCAGCTTCGCACCGTACTGGTGCGCTCTAATATGACACGGTGCCAATGTGTCATATTCAGGACCAATAGTCATTGGAACGCTGCTGACGTGTGTACAAGAGCTTACAGCAGAACCAGTGCGCCTAACCACAACAGATGCAGCTTTCCGACTTGTCTGCTGGTGCTCCAACATGGCGGTAAATTGACGTCAGTGCAAACCATTTATAGCTTAGGCGAATGCAAAATGTGAAAGTGCGCACGCACATATGAACTCTTCAGCGCGTACACATTCGAGGGTGTAACCCCTCATAGCGTATCGAAACCCATTGACTTGTAGCCAATGAACGTACGGAAACGTATTAGTCATTGCCATAATGCATCGTGACGCTAAAGTGCTATCCGAGCGTCATTCATGATCAACAAAGAATACTTCAACAGCAATGCTTATCTGTTTCCCGCTTCACTAATATTTAGTTCTTGATTGATATCTGGGTTTTACGTCCCGAAACCAGCATATGATTATGAGAGACGCTAATAGGGAGATTTAGAATAGCGCACCGCGAGCCCTTGCGGTGCGGTCGCTGCCACTGCGCATGCGTCGTAACGTGAGTCGGCGTTCGCGTTCGCGGACCGCACGCAGAAAATACGAAATTGCGTGTGGTGATGGCGGCCCGCAAGCGCTGGTTTCGAGGCTACGGTGTCGCTGCGATCGTGCGTTGCGGTTTGCAGCAGGGCGAACGCTATTCTAAAGCTCGTATGGCGCGCGCTACGCCCGCAACGCCCGCAGCGCTTGCAAATGGTATTCTAAAGCTATCTAATATTTAGTTCTACCTACGCACAGTGTCGCAGCTGCTACAACGATCGAGATAATGCAGAGTCAGCGAGTTCGCTTCATGTATGAAACATAATCGTAGATATAAGGACAGCCACTCGCGTTGTTTACCCCACATTTCCGAGCATCGCTGTACAGGTGCTTCGCTGCACTTGATGCTTCACCGCCACCTGCAATAGCTGCAGCATGTGAAAGTAATCTGATCACAACGCAACTACGCTGACGCGTGTGCTTCTAATGCATCTGTGCCGTGGAACTGTGGAAGTAATTTGAAGCTTCGATATATATATATAACTCGACACTATATATACAGGCTAGGGTACGTGATTTAATGCCCTTATTTCTTGTAGTGCGTCTACAGTAGGAGTCAACGTGTCTCCAGTGGCATAGGTGCCGCTGTCGAACTATACGAAGCGCCACCAGTGGCGCCCCCTCATTTCCGGGGCGTCAACAACTTCCTGTCATTTAAGGTCCTCAACTGTTTCATACAGCTATATGCTCATGTCGCGGCTTTTGTACAAAAAATAAGAAAGAAGAACATTGCCAGGAAGCGTTTGAGATATCCTGACGAAGAAGAGGTGTCATACGGTTACCTGCGTACAGGTCTTCAGATCGTGGGTGTGTGTTTCTACATCCTGAAAATTCTTATAGCGGAACTTTTAGTGGCCGTCACATGTTGCAGAAGTCGTGTGACCCGAGCGCGGATATGTCATGTTTAACGTCATAACACGGCCGTAAAGGTTCTGCCCGCGGCGTTGCGTATAAGTACGCTATTTTGCCAATGTCAGTGGTTCGTTGGCCCGTGCCACTGGGAAAGCCAGTAACCTATACGTCGTACCGCTTCGTGGTTCTTACTGTTTTGCCAGCATCACCAGAGAGGGCAGCGATGTACCGCTCTACCAGTCTCGACAACAGGGACGTTTCTGCTCGGGTAACGTGATTAATCCAGCATGCATGGGACGTCGACTGCAAGCTACAATTCTAAAAGTTAATTCGAACACGAACACACGACACGATCACTCACACACGCACACACCCAGGCATCAAACACACACAGCGCTGACTTCCAACTGATTTATAATAGCTCGAAGGCTTGAATACATACTTGACACAAGTCTCTCTCTCTCTCTCTCTCTTTATGCCTGCGTTTGTACACCTATACCTTTTTTTACAAAGTATTGGTACTGGAAGTCAGTTACAGCTAGAGATGCACATTGCCGATAATTTTGAGCAGTATAAAAAAAACTATTTTCTTCGTTTTTTTCCCCAATATTTTGGAAAAAATAAAAAATAGCAAATTTTCTTTGGTATACGGCCATAGTTTATTGCCATATGGTATTGCCAAGTGTCAAAAGCAATTACTTTCATTTTGTAAATAACAGAAATGAAATGATTTCTCTCTTTTCATAAATGAATACATCATATAACAGATCAATAGTAGGGCAGAAGCATCACCATGAACTCATTTAGCACTCTGTTGATGGGTGCGGCTTCCCAGGGTTGGTATGGTAGATAGAAAAAAAGAACCCAGAAATGTCTATTTCGTCGTGACTATGGCTATGAAAACATTGATTAAGATGGCAAAAATAGTAAGTACCAACTCAGTATCACTGGCTTCATCTGGATGTCGCATTGTGAAAAACGTAGCTGCTGTTGCAGTGCAGGCAGACACCAAGTATCCGTGTCTCGCCACCGGTCGCTTCGAGCGTGAAGTACTTCCACATCAGAAATTAGCCCGACCACTGCAGAATCTACTTGTTCGTGGCTTTGTAAGCTGACTGCCGCCGCAGGTTGCAGAAGTGTACGAGAGAAACTCAAAGCGGAACAATAATGGGTACCAAACCATCATAAACCTCCCCCAACATGACCACACCCGAACGACGAAATTACGTTAAGACGAGTTAAGCTGACGTTGAAGCTGACTCTATGCGGCGTCGGGTGACTGGTCACCCGTCGTTTGGCGTTTTGGTATAATGTGCGATGTTGCGGTTTCACGTTGAACGCTGGGTGTTGACTAGGGTTTATTTCAATACGTTTTACCCCATGGAAATTTCGGTGGATTCTTCCAATTACGCGAAAAAAAAAACGAAAAAAGAAAGACTATCTTTCCGGAATTTTGTCTTTTTTTTTTCGCACTTCGCATTTCATCACCGAAATAAAAATAAATACAGCCCCGCACACAGAGATCACTGTCCCTCCCAGAAAGATGTTCCATGCAATACAACTTACTCACTTGCGTGACGTAAAGTGCTTCCCCTGTAGGTTTTTGTATAGCTGACATTCCCACATAGACACTATTACTGGTTTTGACCCACAGACATCACTGTCCCTCCCAAGAACATGTGCCATCCAATACAACTTACTCACTTTCGTGACGTAAAGGGCTTCCCCTGTGGGTTTTTGGATAGCTGATATTCCCACATAGACACTATTACTGGTTTTGACCCACAGACATCACTGTCCCTCCCAAGAACATGTGCCATCCAATACAACTTACTCACTTTCGTGACGTAAAGGGCTTCCCCTGTAGGTTTTTGTATAGCTGACATTCCCACATAGACACTATTACTGGTTTTGACCCACAGACATCACTGTCCCTCCCAAGAACATGTGCCATCCAATACAACTTACTCACTTTCGTGACGTAAAGGGCTTCCCCTGTGGGTTTTTGGATAGCTGATATTCCCACATAGACACTATTACTGGTTTTGACCCACAGACATCACTGTCCCTCCCAAGAACATGTGCCATCCAATACAACTTACTCACTTTCGTGACGTAAAGGGCTTCCCCTGTGGGTTTTGGGGATAGCTGATATTCCCACATAGACACTATTATTGGTTTTGACCCACAGACATCACTGTCCCTCCCAAGAACATGTGCCATCCAATACAACTTACTCACTTTCGTGACGTAAAGGGCTTCCCCTGTGGGTTTTGGGGATAGCTGATATTCCCACATAGACACTATTATTGGTTTTGACCCACAGACATCACTGTCCCTCCCAAGAACATGTGCCATCCAATACAACTTACTCACTTTCGTGACGTAAAGGGCTTCCCCTGTTTTTTTGTTTTTTTATAGCTTCAGATATTCTCATATAAACACTCTATCACTGCATTTAGGTGGGAAACTTAAACGTCCCGATAAATTTCCTCAGGGATTTTGGCACTGATGCTTGGCCACACACAATTTTGAGCCAATAACGACGAGCTTTTTACTATCGCGATGAGTAATGTTCGCAGTAGCACAGAAAAAAGTACTTACGGTTCGAGATGAAACCAGTTGTTAGCACGACTGTCTTTTACAATTGAAGGGCAGGCGCACTGCGGTTCTGCGGGCGGAGCTAACATTTTTGGGTGGTTGTAACCAACACTCAGCTATCAATTGTCCTAAGGTATTGACGTCAGTACTCAAAGAAGATGCTTTATATATAAACAATGACCTTTCCTTTAACGTTAAGCACACTATTTACGTTATCAGAACGGCATAGTTTTATGAATGACAGCGGACGTTAAGGCTGGCGCGGCTTTCTAATAGAAGCGATGTGCCGGTACTCAGAATTTCTCTAGCTTGTACCGGAAGCTTAATTAGACTGAGTATGTGCTATTCCACGTAGGAGCAGTTTCACTGAGCCCAACAAGACCAAGTGCTTTTGTATGCATTCTTCAATAAAGTAAAGATGAACGGAACATATGTTGTTACCATGCTGCCAGGCCTTTTTACTTGCAACTTTACTATAGCAAGAAAAAAACATTTAATGATGAAGTATTTTGAGCTTGCAAACAAATGTATGTATATAAGCTAGCGCAGCTGATGCTTTTGCATATGTACGCTATATTGATGGGCATAGGTTACCTAAATATGGTATGAGCGAGAACATAACACACTACTATAGTTACCGCTCACTGTTGTAATCGTGTTTTCTAGTTTCGGCTGACTGAGATTTCTTTTTGAAACGTGAAAATGTACGAAGTTAAAGTACACAGCGCCAATTGGTTTCGCCTACATTTTGTTTCAACGCCCATTCACACTCTTTCCTGCTAGGTGAAAGGAAAAAAAATGGAAAAGATTCATATAGAGACAGACTGAAGCGATGTGCTGTTTCATTCTCACCAGCATCAATGTGCGGGTGCTCCATTTCTGTATTTCACCCGCATTTGAATTCACTAACCGTGATTGTTATCCCAGCTCGAGACCTTGCGCTGCCGCTCACTTCAACAAAATCTCAGAAACTTCAAAATAGGCAAACTTCAACGTTACGCGCGCAAGATAGTCCGCATAATGTAAGCAGCCATCTCGGCTCGCCCTTGGACCTTCGAATCCGCAGTGTACAGCCGGTTACAACTGAAGAGGAAGGGTAAACTGCACCTACAAAGACGCAATCATACTAGCACGTTTTCGGTCGAACCCTAAGTGCCTGTTCTCGTCTAATGCAAATGCAACACTTGTTACGAGTTAAACGTTCGTGGCCATTGCTTCAAACATTACGCTTGGCCGAGCAGCGAGGTCACGATCCCTGAACAAATTTACTCGATTCTTGATCTAAAATCAGCGACACCAACCAAAATAAGGAGGTCCGGGAAAAAAAAAAAAGCCGTTTAAATCTCCTTGACACCAACCTACCTTCGTGGAAAACAGAACCATCTGAAGCACTCGAGGAGTGTTTGACGTCACGATAATGAGGCAAGCGCTATTGGATGGCGCGTGTGTGCAAGTTCTCCGTGGGAGGCACAGCGATGGCTGTAGGCGCAGCTTCCATTTTTTTTTTTTTTCACGTGCGGGGTGCGTACGCGCTCCGCAGCATAGAGTTTCCCAAAATTAACTAGAGGGCACTCTGGCGCTGCGATCATTCAGCGACCATGGGAATGATGAGTAGCACACAATTGCCTAGTCTTCGTACTTGCGGGTGGCGAATCGTACTAGCGGCTTCGTTTACTGCTAATTACGGTTTTGTTTTGAAGGAAAGAACAAACCCTTTTGAACTTAATGACTTGATTCAAAATGGTAAGCCTAAAGAAATAAGGCTGTAAAGCGCAAACGGTGAACATTTGCTAGTTTATGTTTTCGTGAAAAAACAGCTTCAAGACACACGACCACGCACGGAGCCAAAAACAGGCCAGAAGTACGAAAATTAGACAAATGTGTGTACTACCCATCATTCCCATGCTCGCTGAAGCGCCGTGTGTTGCAGCTCCCTAAGACACTAGCGCCATAGTTCCCTCTAGTGTATATTGAGAAACTCTATGCTCCGCAGTGCCATGTGTAGCCACGTCAGAGCCGAGAGGGAAACGATCGCTGGCCTTCGCTCGCCACGTGGCGCGCGTGCGCTTGATCTCGTGACTTTTCGAAATGGACACACGTGAAGACTGCCCGCATTTCATTTTTCTTGGCTCCCTGCTACGCGCTTCCCCGAGTGTACGAAACGTGGGGCGTGGTGGAATGGTTCGCGGAATTTACGTGGACATCACAGCGGCGGCGGAAATCTTCTACGGCGAGGGCATACGGTCTTTATCGGAGTAAGAAGTTTCACAGATAGCGCTGTTTACGGAGGCTTGCTTAACCTTTTGATGCAAGACGAACGAAATTACGAGAAAATAGAAGAAAAAAAAAGGGCTAATTTCGAGTGGTGTAAACTCAAGCGAAGAAGCCGAATTCAAACCCATAATAAGAGAAGAAAAAGTGCTGCGCTTTTAATGACAGTACCGAACTCCGGGGACTTTCACTATGATGCCGTACGCAGTGAAATTCGTTTTAGAAATATGAGCATCAAAGCGGGTAACATGAGAAACTTCATACCTCGACGCAAAGCTGTTGTCAGCATTGAAGTTTGAAGGAAATGATCGCATACAGCACGCGCTATAGGAACTAGCACTCCACTATATCATATATATGACACGACTGTGGCTCATCCAGCTGCGTTAAACAGGTATGAAGCTCCAAGCTGTAGAATGTGTGGCAAAAGGAAGTAGAAAAAGAAAAGGAAGGTGAGTAAGTCGCGCGTCGCTGCCTTCGATATATGCCTGCTGTGCGCGTGGCGCCATGGCCACGGATGCTGAAAGCGACAGGCGAACTGGTACCGTATATAGCTGTGTTATTTACTCAAGTGTGAAACTTCGCTCTGCGATGTAGCCTAATAGTTGTGATTGATTGATACGCGGGGTTTAACGTTCCAAAACCACTATGTGATTATGACAGACGCCGCAGTGGAAAGCTCCGGAAATTTCAACCTCCTGGGGTTCTTTAACGTTCACCGAAATCTGAGCACACGGGCCGAGAGCATTTCCGCCTCCACCGAAAATGCAGTCGCTGCCTGCAGCCGGGATTCGATCCCGCTGCCATGCGGGTCAGCAGCCGAGTGCCTTAGACACTAGACCACCGCGGCGGGGACCGCTGAATAAATGTAAAACCCTGCTTGCTGGATGGTATATTTAGGGAAGCGCTGGTGCAAAATATAATGCGTCTATTGCATAAATAGCCAAAAGAATGTGCGATTCACTCAGGCTTACTCAAGATTGAATTTTGTATTTTGAATGAATGAATAAACTGAACTGAACTGAACTGAACTATACCTTGCGCTTCGCACTCACTCAGACTCAAGCTCACCAAAATGTTCCTGAGCCGAGCTCACTCGCATCTCACGAAAATTTTCTTCAAACGGACTCTATCGGACTCGGGCCCACCTATATATTACTCCCCCGGGCTCTCTCAGACTCAGAATCAAGGCTCGGTCTGAGTGAGTCAGAGTAAGTGAAATTGCCGACCTATGGTTCATTGGCAAATTCTTATGGAGTGGAACACCAGGTCTGCTATGGCTTAAGCTTTGCACGTCCCGTTCTGCCAACTCTTCAGGAGGTGGTCCTCTGTGACCTCCGTGGCAGGTTAATTGATATGTGGGATTTAACGCCCCAAAACCACCACGTAAATTATGAGAGACGCGTCAGGTGTCAGGTGCCGAGCACGAAGAACAAAACACGGGGAGAACCTGCGCACCAGATATTTAGGTATCTTGAGCAGCATGTTAGGAATCAGTGCGACGTCTAAACCGCTGGTGTAGCCAGTGAAAGAGGGGGAGAGAGTGTAATTGGGGTTCACAGGCCGCCCCCCCCCCCCATTCCGACATTTTAAAATTATGCATGTGTATGTATACACGCACACGTACAAACGCACGCACGAAATACGTGAAATACGGTTAACCCTCACCTTCCCCGGGAAAACATTTCTGGCTACACCACTGCAGGTCCACCGCATACACATCTGAGCGCAACCTTTTCACGAAATGTTGGACCGCAGGGCCGGCGTAATCTACGCTAAGAGAATAAAACTCGCATGGTGATCTATATACATTTGCCTAAAATGGCCCCGTGACGAAAGCAATTTTCCTTTTTCTCAGTCTGTTTTGAAATATTTGTGACGTTATGATTACTTTCGTAACCTTACCTTCTTCCAGCTCATAATTTGAACCTATTTATATGAACAGCGAAAATTCGTGTAAAGGTTGCCCTCCATAACCTTCCGCAGTTAGCTAAGTGGATATCCACTCGACTCCATGTAACGGTATACGGAAACAAAGCAAAGTTGCGTGAACCGACTTCTTGTCCCGATTGTAAAGCTTTAACGGCTTTACTGTGCGAACCCTCAGTTCGAACTTAACTTTCCAAGCTAGCGAAGCTTCCAAATAACAAAAAAAAAGTTACAACAGAAGCACGTTTACATGTCTGAAATAGTGGGCAGGGCGTATGTTCGGCGCAAATTGCCCTAATATTGGAGACCTCGCTGTAAGCAGTCTCTGATTACTGTGGTGCGTGATTCGCGCTGGAATGGAAGTTGATTGATTGATTTATGGGGTTTAACGTCCCAAAACCACCATATGATTCTGAGAGACGCCGTAGTGGAGGGCTCCCGAAATTTCGACCACCTGGGGCTTCTTTAACGTGCACCCAAATCTGAGCACACGGGCCGTACAACATTTCCGCCTTCATCGGAAATGCAGCCGCCGCAGCCGGGATTTGAACCCGCGACCTGCGGGTCAGTAGCCGAGTACCTTAGCCACTAGACCACCACAGCGGGGGCGGGAATGGAAGTTAAAGGGCTATTGATCGCTATAATGTGAATGGCAAGTTGAAGAAAGAAAAAGAAATAAAAAAAACAGTGTTGCAGTCATGCGTTTCCGAGATCAACAAGGTCAACAGGCCTCTATGCACTCCTATAATTAATACGGGACCTTTTTGTACTAGTTCGCCCCGCCGCGGTGGTCTAGTGACTAGATACTCGGCTGCTTAAGCGCAGGTCGCTGGGATCGAATTCCCGGCTGCGGCGGCTGCGTTTCAATAGAGGCAAAAAGCCGCAGGCCCGTGTGCTCAGATTTGGGTACACGTTCAAGAACCCAGGTGGTCGAAATTTCGGGAGCCCTTCACTACGGTGTATCTAATAATCATGTGGTGGTTTTGGGATGTTAAACCGCACATATCAATAAAATCGTTTTTGTGTTTGTTCCCAGACTTAAGAGAGTCGTCTACATGTCAGGTAGTTGACTACGTCGACATTAGCCTCTATTTGTGCCCCGCCACGGGGGTCTAGTGGCTAAGATACTCGGCTGCTGATCAGCAGGTCGCGGGATCAAATCCCGGCTGTGGTGGCTGCATCTCCGATGGAGGCGGAAATGTTGTAGGCCCGTGTACTCAGATTTGGGTGCACGTTAAAGAACCCCAGGTGGTCAAAATTTCCGGAGTCCTCCACTACGGCGTCTCTCATAATCAAATGGTGGTTTTGGGACGTTAAACCCCACAAATCAATCAAATCATTAGCCTCCATTTTATGGACACGGAAGTTCGGCACATCGCAGAAGAAATCCAGATCTTTGAAAAAAGAAAAGCAAAAAAAAAAAAAACGTGCAGCCAGATTCTTTCCGTGAAGGCTGCCGAACCAGTAAAACTGAAGCCCCCTTCGT
Source organism: Rhipicephalus microplus (assembly GCF_013339725.1). Taxonomy (NCBI): domain Eukaryota; kingdom Metazoa; phylum Arthropoda; class Arachnida; order Ixodida; family Ixodidae; genus Rhipicephalus; species Rhipicephalus microplus. The sequence continues at coordinate 218,502,568 of NC_051165.1, forward strand.
CAGGCTGTTGTATTTCTACACTTTCGCAAGTCTCTTTAAGAATCGCTGTGTTTTGAAAGTTTTTAATGCTACATGTGTGTTGTCTTACTGCGGGTGGCTTCTTCCTCGGGCGTTCGAGCATATATTCATTGCGGAATGGCGAGCGTCACAAAGAACCAGCACACGCCTTCATATACTTCTGTTGATTTTTCAGAAGCCGGTGACGTTTCTACGGCATTTTCCTCTATACCCGCCCTCCTCGGCACTTGGATGGTTTGTTCAATTCATGTTGTTTTAGCACCGGTATTCGGAGAGTGGAACCACGATGTCCCGTGCTTCGCTCGCGGCGGCTGTTATCTTATCTCGTCGATTGCGAGGAGGAGTGTCGGCAGTTGCTCGCGGGTCGTATACGAGTGGCAACGGCGGTTTTCCCCGTAAGTATATCACGAATGTTTCTTATCGAACGGTCGATAGCGCGACCACTCAAAAAGGGGAGACGGCGTGTTGACGTCAAGCGTGGAGCCGAAACACGATCGCTCGGCGGTTGTTACCAGTTCAGGAAATTCGGCTGTGATGCGAGTCGGAATAGCGCCTGCTTCGCTTTCGACTCGGGTTTTGTTGGCGCAATGCCCTGTTTTCATACATTTAAAGAGATAAATATGTCAACATTCTGTACTCGCGCGTCTACGAAAACGCTAGTCCTGCGCGGAAGGCCCAACACAGTCACAGCGAAAACTAGAACAGCTGCCTTTCAGAACCTTTCAAAACACTCATTGGGCAACTACTGCAAGCACACTTGCTTGATACCCACTAGGGCATCAATAATAAACTTTTGGGTAGTAGGCCGGCATTTGCTATGCTATTTTTCATCATTCTTCAGAGAAGCGTCGCATCCGCTAAACAGTTGCAAGGAACCTTAACTGTGCCAACTTTTCATGCAGTGGCTGACGACGACGAGAAATTATGGCTGAAGGGGATATGCGCCACAGTTGATAGAGGAACAAGAACAAGGCTTTTGTAATGGGTTGGCGAATTTGACGACTCACTCGTTACGCTATTCGCATTGTGCGACGACTGCAGACTGGTTGTTTTTTTTTCACTGTTGTAAAACGCTTTAAAGTCGTATTAAGGCGATAGCTTTACCGACATCAAGCCTGCCTAAGGCAAGTTAGACAACAAGTTACAAGCACCGACGTAACTCGATGGTAGAATACTGGTCTGGCACCCAGCGGACACGGGTTCAAGCCCCTCTGTGCCATTGGTGCAAGGTTTTTCTAATTTCGTGCGATGCGGTTACGTACACCGGCGGCGGCGGCGGACAACAACAACTGCGCGTGACCCGAAAAGTGACCTCGTAACAGCTTTCGCTGTAAAAACATGGCATGACCACGTATAGCGTAGTATAGGGGCCTTACGTGCACAGTCACTGGCGCACCACCTCGCGGCCGTCAGAGCAAACAGCCGCTGAGAGCCCGAGCAGAAACAAACGCTCTCCCAGCGCCCGCTAGCACGTAGTTTATCGGAATCGTGAACTGCTGCGTAGTCGATTGCACCGAAAGTTACACGTCGTATCCTGCAGGAACGTCCTTTTACAATTTCTCGAGTCGTCCATGCTTCACTGGGCAGCGAAATAAGCGGACCTCGGTTTTCAGGGGAAAAAACCCATGCTTGGTTCCCGCTCCCTCTCGTTCTTCCGCTGCACGCTTGAATTGAGACACCACCTCTGCAGGTTCAATTGTCTTTCCTGCATGATGTTCCTGATGCCACATAGCTGGTGAGAAAAGACAGTTACGCAGGGTATTTTAATTCAGCCCATTGCTGATGAGTGCTTTAATGAACCTTAATAATTAATAATTAAGCCTTCGCAGTTTCGGGGGAATGCACTGCGAGATCAATTAGTGCTTTGCTGGGTTCATAGCTCCTTGAGTTAAGGGGCGAACTGGGTTACGTAGCATAATACCGTAAACGCAACAAGCCGCCCAGGAACGCGGTAGGATGAAGCTAAGACTTCGATGAGTTGGTTGACCCTTATTAAACTGACACAACTCACCACGTGGATCGGCCATGAAAATGGCGGTGCTTTCTTATATTAAGAAATTTGTTGATAATATCAAAATGCTTAGCAATAGATCATTTTTGAAGCTAGTATTTAGCTCAATTAAACGACAGTAATATTGCTGAAGAATAAGCTTGATTAAGATCGATGTAGTACCGAATTTGTTTCGTCTCGCGTAATAAATCGCATTCGTCATTGCAAACGCTCCATTGGCTAAAGCCTAGTGCTGTAGCCCATAAGAAAAAGAACCTCCGGAAGTGATAATTTGAATCCCATTCCCGGAGTGGTTGATCAAGAAGTTTTGTTTTTCTTTGATTGGCAAACAATCTACACGTTAAGAAGACACGATACAGGGCGAGCTGTAGCAGAACTACAGGGTGAGAAACGATGCTTTGCCATGCTGTATAGGACGCATGTGCGTTTCGGAAAGCGACATAAACAACGCAAGAGGTTGTTGTAAACGAGAGTGACGTGACGGTGGCCGAAGTGGCCCACGTCGTCATCACTTTACAAGGTGAAGCGAAAGACGAAACGGGGCATCGGCGTCCTCTGTGGCCGAAATCGTATGGCGCGAACGTTCTCTTTCTCGAACGGGCCTCAAGCCCTTAGCATATAGCTGCGCGAGCAGTGTGGGAAGGAGCATAACCATGATGAGCGAGGATGACGCCGCGAGACGATTTCAAGCAAAACAATTCGCGAGACTCGGTGGCTGAAAATCTCCGTGGCGTGAAGCCGCAACCTGTAAACGAGCACGCCACCGGCCACGGTTTCCAGGGTGAATGGTCGTGGAGAGAGAGAGAAAGAGAGAGAGAGAGAGAGAGAGAGAGAGAGAGAGAGAGAGAGAAAAGACTTTATTCAGAGGATCCTGCGTAGGGTAGGTGCCAGCCTCGCAGGGCGCAGTCTTCAAGAAGCTTCAAAAAGTAGTCTTCAAAATAGTCTTGTGGCCTGCAGCTCAGATAATGGTCGTGACCATGGTCCCTGTCCAGTGTCTAAAACAAAAAAGCCCCCTGTCGATCAAACTATGACCTGTAATGTTCTGTACGAGATACCCGTGCTTCACACCTAGGCAGATGAAGTACCGGGAGCTCGTATATAAGTGCGATGCCCAGACGCGAACTTCACGCTAACGTTGCGCCGCATAACCACCCGGCGAAACAGAGCGTTCCAGTGAACAAGCCCAGCAAGAGCTGATTCATGGTGGTCACTGAATGACTTCTAATGACCTTCTAATGTTCTAGTCTATACAGTCCTAGAAATATTGGGCCAAGAAGTCGATGGTTGAACCTTTCCCGACAGAGGATACTTGTGTTCCCGCGCCCCGTGCTTGCGGGTCACGAGTTCCCGTTCTCCTCTGCCTGGCCAGAGCCCCCTCGAGCCGCTGGATAGCCGTCGATATTTCTAAATGATGTAAGTATTTTGCAACTACTCGAATAATGGGCTCGCACCAATAATATTCTAGAAGTGAAAAAAAAATGACGGCCAACCACAACAGTTATGAAGCGAGCATCTTGCATTGCACAAAACTGACGCACGCATTTGCGTCAGTATATACAAGTAACGACGGGCAGCAAGGCGCTCACAAACGTGGAAAACGTGGCCGCTTTCGTGCAGGTTTTCCCATTTATTCGTAATGGTATGCATAGCAGAAAAAATGTCCTCCTACGTTATCCTAAAATCCTGCGCGAAGAACCAACGTGCCGGCTACGGGCGCTCTTGTCACCGTAGCTGTCTAAGATGCTGTCTGCTAAATGCCTAAGAAAACTCGTCTCTCAACTTTTGCTAAAAGAAATGCAAAGGTTACAATCGAAGAGGTGGTTACAAAGAGCTTTTCTGCGCAATTTCTTTCTCCTTAACTCCGGCGCGCATTCAACTCATCAGCACACGACAATTGTGCTTGGTGGTTTCTGTTGCGATGTAAACTCGAACGCTATTACTGTTTAAAAGGTCATCGTTCCTACTTAAAATATTACATTTACCCGAGAAATGCTGCCGGAATCTTCTCTGAAATGCGCTTGGAAGTTCGGTATTTTTAGCAAAAAAACCAGCAACACATACATGTATGAAAAAGAACTAGTCTTTGTCGGCACTACGATTTCATGCAAGCATATTCATTGCGTTTCTGACATTCACATACATTATGTCTCATGAGGTCCACGGGACGGCTTTAGGCTCTCCCATAGTCGAGTATTAGGTACTCGAAATCGTTAACCACTTTATTCTAAACACATGTTGTATTCCGTTTACACATGTACACATATCTTTTTGTAACAACTTTTGGTGTGTCTGTGGATGTTGTGTTCTGTCGCAATGTTCTGTTGGATTGTAATTGATGTTCACTGTCTGTGAGAATAAATTTCTCTAAACATAATGCGTCGGCGTGTAGCAACTGGCGCAGCAGTGAGTATTGCGCGAATAGCATAGGGACGGCTTTAAGCTCTCCCATAGTAGAGTACCGAGTACTCTAAATCGTTAACCACTTATTCTAAACACACATATAAGTTTACTCATCTCGATGTTCATGAATGTTCTGTCCTTGTACAATTTTTGCATTGTACATCACTGCATACACAAATAAGTTATTTTCGCTGTATATAACAGCTTGCACTGTGCATACACATGATAATCACTGTCCATCTTTCTGTGTTCACATAAGCTATGTAAGACATGAATGGAATGAAAAAAACTTTATTTGAGTCCTGCAGGACGCGCTTAGCGCGTAGCGGGCGTCTCCCACGTAGGGACCGACAGGGAGTACCTGGCGGCCGCTTCGTGGGCCTGCTGGACAGCCCATTGCTGGTCGGCGAGAAGTGAGCTCCTGAGGGACCTATCCCACTTGCTTGAGGTAGAGTCGGGAGGAGTTGTTCTACACTTTCAGAGCATGTGTTCGAGTGTCGCTGTGTGTCCACATGATGGGCATGTGTCGCTGGGGTATGCATCGGGATAATAAACGTGAAGCGTGGCAAGGTTTGGGTACGTGTGGGTCTGTAATAGGCGTAGGGTTAATGCCTGCGGTCGGTCAAGTTTCGAATGTGGGGGTGGAAAAATGCGGCGTTCCAAGTAAAAGTGCTTTGTAATTTCATTGTACGTAATTGGTGCATCCCGATTGGTATCCAACCCAGCAAGATGAGGTTGCCCTGTGGCAGTGCAGTCGGTAAGTGCGCGCGCTGCATCATGGGCGATCTCGTTGAGGTTGGATAGGGCACCCGGCACCTGGCTGAGATGGGCGGGGAACCAGATGACAGTGTGGTGCTTCAGGGCACTCGGGTCCGCATTGCGCAGAATACGTAACGCCTGGTAGGAGATGACTCCGCGTTCGAAGGCTTTGATGGCCGCCTGGAGTCGCTGTAGATGAATTCCCGTTTGCTGTCGAGCATAGCTATAGCTATAGCTACTTGCTCCGCTACTTCGGGTTTTCGGGTGAGGATTGTGGCTGAGTTCAGAGTCTGCTGCGCGGATGATACCACGACCGCGGCGAAGGCTTGGTTGTTGCGATAGGCAGCGGCGTCCACGAACGAGACGTTGTCCGCTTCCATGTCTATGCGCTTGAGAATGGCGGTCGCCAGCGCAAAGCGCCTGCCTCTGTTGTATTCGGGGTGTACATTTCGTGGTACGGGAGCGATCGTGATAAGGTCGCGGGATTCACGTAGAATTATAGAGTCAACTCTGGGGGGTCCCTGGCCCTCGAGGAGAAGAAGCCGAGCTCGCGCAGAATATGGCGGCCCGCCTTGGTGGTAGTGAGTCGGGTCAATTTCACGCGTTCCTGAGCTACGGCGATCTCTTCTAGCGTGTTATGTACGCTAAGCTCGAGGAGTTTGTACGTCGGAGTGGTGATAGGGAGGCCAAGAGCTCGTTTGACCACCTTGCGAATAAGCGCATTGAGTTGATCGCGCTCAGCACGTAGCCACTTGTATAGCGGCAACGTAGGTAAAATGGCACAAAACAAACGCGTGTACGAGACGCAGAAAATTGTCTTCTTTGAGGCCATGGTGCCTGTTGGCTACTCTACGTACGAGTCGTATGGCATTCTCAGCCTTAGTCCTGAGCTTGTATACTGTTTGGGCGTTGGTTCCGCGGGACTCGATGATCATGCCGAGGACCTTGATGGTGTCTACCCTGGGTATAGTACGACCATCTCTGGTGTGGAGGGTGATATTGCGTTCCGCCGGAAGTTTCCACCCTTTGGGCTTGGCACCCCGGCGTTTAGGCAAATATATCAACAGCTCCGACTTCGCAGGTGAGCACCTGAGACCGGTGTGGTCGAGGTAAGACTCGGTGGTGTCGATAGCCTCTTGCAGGGCGGACTCAATGAAGCCATCCGACCCTGTGGAGCACCATATGGTTACACCATCCGCATAGATAGTGTGATTTAGCCAGTCTATTTTTGAAAGTCGTTCGGAAAGCCCGATCATCACGAGGTTGGAGAGCGTGGGTGAGAGGACGGATCCCTGAGGAGTGCCCCGCTGTCCGAGCTCCACTTCTTCCGACACTAGGTCTCCTACGCGGAGGACGGCTCTGCGTCGAGTGAGAAAAGAGTGGATAAAGTAGTAAAATCGATGACCTAGGCTGAGGGCTGCGATCGCTTTCAAGATTGACGAGTGCGTTATTGTATCGAAGGCCTTTTCTAAATCGAGACCGAGTATTGCACGAGTGTCTCGAGTGTTTCCGCCATCTGGAATTTGATGCTTTAGGAGTAACATGGCGTCTTGAGTGGATAACCCTGGTCGGAAGCCAATCATGGGGTGCGGGATGCAGTCGTTATCTTCGAGGTATCGACCAACCCTGTTGAGGACGACGTGCTCAGCCACTTTGCCCACGCACGACGTGAGAGATATGGGGCGTAGGTTATGTAGGCTCGGCGCCTTTCCCGGTTTCGGTATGAGAACCGTGTGAGCTAGTTTCCAAGCATCGGGTATCTCACCCTTTTTCCATATCTCGTTTATAGCGTCAGTGAGGTAAGTGACGGAAGAATCGTCCTGGTTGCGTAGGAGCTTGTTGGTGATGCCATCGGGGCCAGGGGCTGAGCGGCCATTGAGCTCATGGAGAGCTCGGCGCACATCTTCGATAGAGAAGTCGGCGTCTAAGTTAGTGTTGTCGCTGCCAGAGTAATCAGGGTGAGGAGTCACAGGGCCCGTGGGAGCGGGAGATATTTTTCCACGAGGTTCTTGACAACATCTTCCGGTGACATTGTTCGTTTCGCCTGATGAAGTATCTTCACGATCGAATGACGCTGATTTGTGCGGGTGTTGGTTTCATTGAGGAGGTGTTTGAGTAAGTTCCACGTTTTGCCATTTCGAACCTGACCATCAATCGAATTACAAATTTTGTCCCACTGCTGTTTTGAAAGGATGCGGCAGTGATCCATCATGGTCTTGTTCAGCTGAGATATGCGTTTGCGTAACCTCCGATTAAGGCGCTGGCCCTTCCACCGGGCCAAAAGAGACCGAAAGGATGGACAGTCGTTTCGCCCACCTACTATGTAAGACATATCTGGAAATAAAATTCTCTTAAACCATATAAGCGTGGCACTCGAGCTTCGCATTTCAATGCACCAGGAAGTATGTCACGGTATACTTTTGCTGTTGAGGCCCATGGGGCGGCTTTTTGCTCTCCCGTTGTAGAGTAACTAGTACTCTAAATCGCTAACCACTTTTTTCTAAACAAACGGGACGGCTCTTTGCTATACCATAGTAGAGTACCAAGTACTCGAAATTGTTAACCACTTTTCCTAAACACACGCTGTTGTAAGCCCATGTCTCACACTCTAAATAATTAAAATCTTCTAAACACACGTAGTGTACAAATGTATCATTGGCAAATGTATCAGTCCACTCAGAACTGGCACGTCGACGTGTGTACTCGTTCACGACTTAATTTATGTCAGCACGGCCCCATCAAGTGTGAGGCCGACGGAACGGCCTATCGTGTTTTCTCTTATTAGAGTACCAAGCACTCCCAATCGTTCACCACTTTTGCAGCGAAAGCTGTTATACAGGATCACAACACGGGTCACGTTCGGCACCGCAGATAGTTGTCCGTCGACGACGCCGCCGGTGTCCGTAATCACTATCCCACGAAATAGGAAGAAAAATTGTAATAAAAACACTATACGGACGCAGTGGGGTACGAACCCGAGTCCTCTGCATGCAAGCTCAGTATTCTACCACTGAGCTACGCCAGTTTTTTTTTTCGTGGTATTTAATAAAGTATTTGCGGAACAAAGACAAAATCAAGTGAAAAAAAAGTACAATCAAATCGCGAAAATAAGCACTAAAACGTTACTCATAAACACCCAATGGCTAACACAGCGCGAGTTCCTCACATGGAGAGTTCTTCACATCGTGTTATGCAAACACAAAAGGGGTAAGGTCAACCAGCTCTCTAAGATGGTTTACCAGTCGGTCTAAAGGCTAGCTCGTCGTAAATGTTTTTGAGGTGGATAGCCATTCGAATGAAGTGTGTGCATGAAGAGTCCTTAAGGTTATTTGAAAACTGGCCTTAGGCAGGCTTGATGTCGGGAACGAATCTCGTCAATATGCCTATTGAAGCGTTTTAGAACAGCAGAGGAACAACCAGGCACCACCACACAAGGCCAATTGCGCAACGAGTGGGTCGTCCACAGCTGCGAACCATTACAAAAGCTTGTTCAACTGTCAACTGTGGCGCACATCGAATTCAGGCCTAATTATTCATCGTCCTCAGCTACTGCTTGAAAAATTGGCACACAATTCCTTGCAAATATGTGCTTCTCCGAAGAATGACGAAGGATTGCATAGGGAATGCCGGCCTCCTACACAGAAATTATGTTTATTTTTTTTAATGGCGTAGTTGGTACCCAGCAAGTGTGCTTGTAGCATTTTACCCATAGAGTGTTCAGAAAAGGCTCTGAAAAGCCGCTCTTCGAGTTGTCGCTGTGACTGCGCAGCGCATTCCGCGCAGGCCTGGCGATATTTTCTTCTAAACACACACGTATATTTTTTACCTATTTATTTATTTATCTTAGTACCCACAGCGCCAAAGAGCTTTACGCAGGGGGGGATACAAAATTCAACGCTGAATACAGAAACTCACACTTCTACAACACAATAATAATATTTGTCACTTTGTAGCAAAATTTTGTGTATTTGCTTGTTCTGTGCCGTTGAAATATTATTGATGCCCGCTGTCTGTGATAATAAATGTCTCAACAGTTTTCTGGTGGTGGGCTGGCAACATCTGTGTGCAGAGCTCCCATTTATTCATAAAAAATTGACCCATCATTGTACATCCGTCCGTCAGACTCCCGCGTTATTAGGCACAAACATTCATACACACTGAAAGAGTACTCTTACCGCAATGACACGTTCAAACACTCCTTTTTTCCACTTGCCATAAGGGAATGGAACTGTTTGGATTCCTCCATAACTAGTGCGAAATCGGTATCCGACTTTGCACTAAAATTAGAAAATATGTTCTCTTAATGCGGCAATACTCGCATTACCAGAAGCATTGCGCCACCAGTGAAAGCGTATTAGTGGAGTGTACAAGTGTCAACTGGAGTGTTTGGAGGTTAGCTATTTGTTTGCCTGTGTACCACTGCACTTCATGCAAAATTTGTGTTCTTTTTGGTGATGGTTTCTTTGTCTTTGCAGATGTAAACAATTTGTATATTTTTCGCGCTTGTACTTTGTGATGACTGTCATTTCACTACATTTCTGTTAATGTACCACCTGCATGTACAATCTGTACGCCCACCTGCTATGGTCTCGGAATGAGACTGGCAGTATTGAAAATAAGTTGTAACCGACTACCTACGCACTGGTGAACGATGTTTCGCAAGTTTATGTCGGGTCAGTTGGTCGAGTGCCCGACCAATGGCGAAGAGTCGTTACGCGAGAAGGATTCCGCGAATTTTCGCGTCGTATAGGCGAATTTTCACGTGGTAGGCGCTAGAGTGTTGGTGCTGTCGCAAAGCTCTACGGTCGCTTGTGAGGTAAGAGTAATGTGTACGGCCTTAGATAAACATGTGCTTCACAGAGAAGGTAGAGGCATTGCTATGCTATCAGTAGAGGACCGAGTTCGATTGCAATGCTGCAAAACCTGTGTTCGAGGAGGGAGGCGCTGAAACAAAGTGAAAGCTACAGATAAGGAATGCGATGACGCAGCAATGTGATTGCCATTGTCCTTTAAGGCAAAAAAAATAAAAATAAGAGACGAACAAGAAAACGGGGACCGTAGCTGCATTCGCAAAGCTAGTGATGCCCAGTGATTATTGGCGTATAAGGACTACAAAAGGAGACTTGTTGCGGTGTTATAGCGCGACATCTTACGGCGTGCATGCAAGCACACATTTCATAAAGGAGATAGAGCGAATAACGTGTGCCTGACTTGATGTCGTAGTAAGCAAAGCCTGTGATCCTGAAGCCTCAGAACGTGCCTCCATGCTACTTCCCTTTTTTCTTTTCGTTAGCTGTTTGAGAGCAAATTGTAGCAACAGCACGAGACGAGACAATTTATTCAGTTCAGAGAACCAATCTTTAAAGTCTGCGTGGAAACACACGCACGCACACGCACGCACGCACGCACACGCACGCACGCACGCACGCACACACACACACACACACACACACACACACACACACACACACACACACACACACACACACACACACACACCACACACACACACACACACACACACACACACACACACACACACACACACACACACACACATACACACACACACACACCACACACACACACACACACACACCACACACACACACACACACACACAGATTTGTGGCTTCCGACAAGGTGTAGTGTGTGACCGGACAGGTGGCCTTACAAATGCAAGTTGGCCGCCGGGATTAGTTGCATAGTATAATTCATACTGCTCTTTGCATACTGGGTTCCGCTTTAAGCGCGTGGATGCAGCTGCTCGCATTGGTCACTACTTTCCAACGAATCGGGGGGGGGGGGGGGGGCAAAAGAAGAAATAAAACGCGGCAAAACACAAGTAAATATAGAAAAGTGAGAGCATAAACATGTGAGCCTTGGAAATCGAGTAAGGCAGCTTTTACGACCTCTCGTATCGGATATCCGCAGCTGTTGGCTTCTATATTGGTGTTTTTTTTTTCGCGTTGATAATTTACCGCCGACCATTAACTGTCCCTTTGGTTTTAGCGCGTGTAGGGGGAAAGGGCACGTGCACGATCTTATTTCGCCTGTTTACGCATCTCACGTCAGCCGGTCAGGCCCACACGAAGCGTACAACATTTGATGGTCGCCACAGCGCTCGCCCTTAGCCTCTCCACGTTCGCAGCGATCGTCGTCACAACGGTCGTAAATAGCCATGATCGTAAACAGGTAAAAAAAGAAGACCAGAGCTCACGATGTGCACATTCTTACGCAAGTTTATATGCTTCTGCGTGTGCTTGTGCGCGCGCGCGTGTGTGCATCTGTATGCGTGTGCAGCCTGAGACACACACAAAAAAAATGGCAGCATATCCACGGAGTCAATGATGGAGAGTGGGGTGAAGAATTCGTCCGTCCATTCGTTCTTGCTTCCGTTCGTCCATGCGTCCGTCAGTGTGACCGTCCATGCGTCCACCAGCCCGTCCGTGCGTGCGTCTGTTCGTGCGTCCGTCCCTGCGTTCGTCCATGCAGACGCCTCTGCGTCCGTTCATGCGTCCATCCATGCATCTGTCTAGGTGTCCGTTCGTCCATCTATTCAACACTCCAAGTACCACCATCTCGCATCTTTTCATCATATATTCCCCATATAGAAGCACCGCCAGCCAGCGGACATTCCAAGGACTAAACGAGAGGTGGCACACGCACACTTTCTTACGGCTTGCGCTTCGGGTCCACTTCCCACCTTTAACCACCTCGAGTTCATGGTATACTAGTTCACTGTATTCATGGCACTGCGGCCGAACGCTCGCTAAACCTTTCGAAAACCAAGGAGGTTACTCCCAGCGAGTATGACGTAGCAAACTTTTTCAGTCAGATAGTGCTCAATGTACATGCCAATGGCTGCTAATGAGAAATGAGAGGCGGAGAATACGGCTTTTACTTTCTTACAGCTTGCGCTTCGTATCTACTTCCCATTTTTAACCACCTCGAGCTCATTCATGGTATATACAGAGAGAGAGAGAGATAAAGGTGCAAGGAAAGGCAGGGAGTTTAACCAGACGCACATCCGGTTTTCTACCCTGCACTGGGGAAGGGATAAAGGGGAGAAAAGAGGTTGCAGAAAGATGAGAAGGTACACACAATCACGAGCACACTCGGGGAGCACACACAGTCTACAGGCGGTCGCTCAGGTTTGTTGACTTGAGGTAAAGTAGCAGTGCTTTAGTTGCTTTCTGCGCAACTGAGGCAGATGCCCAAGGCCCTAGTATCTTCTGCACACAAAATGGTCCGGGGTCAAGTCGATTCAAAACCATCCGGAGCTGGCATCGCTGTGTGTCGTAGCAAGCGCAGCTGCACAGGACGTGTTCGATGGTCTCTTCAGCTCCGCAGTAGTCGCATGTAGGAGTGTCTGCCATACCAATGCGAAAGGAGTACACCTTTGTAAATGCAACACCCAACCAAAGGCGGCATAACAGTGTCGCATCGGAGCGGGAAAGTTGTGATGGTAGCTTTAGCTTGAGCGAAGGATCCAGTTCATAAAATTGACACCTTTGGAAGCTGGTAGACAACCAGAACGTGCGTGTGAGATCTCGAGCCAGCAGGTAAAGTTGTCTTGCTGCATCATTCCTTGATAGAGGAATCGGGACTACACGGGTTTCTTCATGGGCTGAGCGGGCTGCATCATCGGCTAATTGATTTCCGGTAATACCGATATGTCCAGGCAGCCATTGATATATAATATCATGCCCTCGTGTTAGAGCTTCATGATGGCAATGTCTTATTTCTTGTACCAGTTGGTCATGACTCCTCCTACGCATGGCAGACTGCAAACTCTGAAGCGCTGCCTTCGAATCACAGAATATGACCCATTTTCCTGGACGTTCTTGAACGAGATATTGTAAAGCAGCCCTTATAGCAGCAAGCTCTGACGCCGTAGATGTAGTCATATGGTATATACAAGTTCATTGTATTCATGGCACTGCGGCTCAACGCTCGCTAAACCTTTCTAAAGCTAAGGAGGTTACACCCAGCGAGTATAACGTAGCAACCCTTTCTTGTCAGATAGTGCTCAATGTACATGCCAATGGCTGCTAATGGTGATCGCAGCCTGCGCGTTAACTAAAAGCCCAATGCTCTTGTCTTTCATTCCCCATTAGCAGCCATTGGCATGTACATTGAGCACTATTTTTTATTGTTCAACAACACACAGAAGAAGTCTCTCACCGGCATCACCTTGGAGGTCATAATGTTATACTTGTTACATACTACGGAGGACGAACGGGTGCCGCTATAAGGAGCTTCGCTCCTAAATGTGTTCGCGTTTCACGAAACCACGTAAACATGAGATTCATGCTGCTATGTAAACGCCGTTTGGATGCATTCTGGTTATGAGTTTAGAAAACATAAAAGCACGGTGTGCTTCCGTGGGGTGTGAAATTCCCCCACATTCTTTTTTTTTTATTTCCTTTAGCTCCGGTGCACTTCTCCGCTCCGTGGCAAAGTATAACTGACAATATTTGTTATGACGGACGCCGCAGTGAAAGGTTCCGAAAATTTTGGGTTCTTAATGTGCACCTAAATATAAGTGCACGGGCATCGAGCAATTTCGATGAGGTCGCCAGGGCAGGGATTTGATCCCGGGACCATGTGGGTCAGCAGTCGAGAACCATGCCCACTAAACCACCGTGGTGGGTCCCATGGCAAAACGACGCCTGTGTGATGAGAAATGCAAAATCGTTATTTCAAGTGTGTAGCGTTTTAAGGGCACGGCTTGTCATCCGTCCATGGATCTCATGCGGTGTAGTCACGCTCACAGGGCTAAAAACCGGGTTAAAGTGAACGAATAAGGTATACAATGATATAATTAAGAATATCCAAAGTAATCGCAACGATTAACTTCACATCGCCAAAAGACATCTCGGAAACAAGCGGCTAACTCCGACGCCACCGAATAGAAGGCGCCACTGCCTCGCGGGGCGCACAATTTCTCCCCCAATCGGCTGTCCGACAGAAAGGGGCGGGGGGGTTCAGTTTGTAGAAGGTTGAAAGGGGGGTATAGTTTGAGCAGCATGCCATCTACCATTGCCATTCGAAAGACGGCCTTTCTCATACCTGCTATATGGGTCAATTTTGAAGTGAATTCAACGTCAGATTTTAAACAACTTACTGATATTTTTCGCCACAATCGCTGAAATCTGGACTTTGATGTGGAAATACGGAGCATGCACTTGTTCAACGGTTATCCTTCAGCACATGGTGACCAGATAATGTGCCCCACAAAAAGAGCATATGAGGCAGCTTGCTGGGCCAGTTGGAAAAATTAACTTGCATTCCCAGCGTTCTTATATTGTCAATTTTCCTTTGCGTGCTTGCATGTCTTCTTTTTTTTCCCCCATTTCACCTAAGCACTGGAAATGCATAAAAAAGTATACATGAGTGCAATTGCGCCTGTGTAGTTTATGAACCTACATGTTAGAGAATTACCGAATAGGGGCTTCAATTGTTTTAGGGTCCCAAAGAAATGGCGTCTATACCACTGCGCATGCGCGAGACCAAATCAGGGTTTGGATTTTGCGTTGGGGACGCTGTTTCTCGAATATAGCGGGAGCCCTAAAGCCAGCCCTGAAAGCTTTGCGTCAGACAAACTTGACGCCTCTCGCACAACACCCGAGTGACCTATAGCAGGGGAGTGTCCAAAGCATCGCAGACCCTATTCGAAAACTCTTAGCTCCTGCTTGACCCGAAGCGAGCACACGCAATGGCCTCTGGGGCCCCAAACTTACGGGGCCCCTATTCGAAAATTTCCCAGTAGCAAAGTTAAAAAAATTACGGCATATTCACGGGGTGAATGATGATGAATGGGCGAAGCTCCGGAGGGATTCATCGGTAAACTGTGAATCTTCCGTGTAATTCGCCCAGTCGATCATCATGTAAAGACGTGAGAAACGCTGTGTGTGTATATACACAAATCAACTTGCGGCGACGCCCTAGCGTACGTCGCCGCACTAAATCGAACGATTGCCTTCAACCAATGACACGCGCCATATGTGACATCATTCCTATTTTATAAGATCTCGCGTCTTTCATCAACTACAAGTACCGCTTTCTAGTTTATAACATCTTGCACCTTTTCATCATCAGCTACAAGTACCACCATCTAGTAAACACTACAAGAACTAAACTAGAGGTGGCTACATACAGGGGACGGTACCGCCATCTAGTGAACACTGCAAGAACTAAACTACAGGTGGCTACATACAGGCTACAGGGGACGCACAGCCCACGCCCTAAGGAGCTTCGCCCCTAAAAAAAGTATATATATAGATGGCCCGAATACAGTCAAATGCGAGCCGCGTGTTAGATATACCCCTGTTTTAGGCGAATGCGCGAGGTGCCCTGTGAGTATTGTCTATATGCGAAGCATGCTATTTTTACATCACCAACACTGAGTCACCGTCTCAGTTTGAGTTTACCCCTGTCTTAGGTGAATGCATGCGGCGCCCTGTGCGTCCTTTACATGCGAAGCATGCTATTTTCACATCACCAACACTGAGTCACCGTCACAGTTTGAGTTAGAAATTGAAAACAATTCTTAGCTTCTTAAAATACCCAGTGACAATGGTAATGAAACCAGTATGTACTACTTGTATTTTGATTACAGCTATGTAATCGGCCTTATTGTTAAAATTGCCATTTTTGTATGCACTTGTATTTTGTTTATTATGTTGTGTATATATTTCGAATGTACACAGTGTCAGGTTGATGTTGCTTTTATGTTCTGTATTACAGTTTTTTTACAATGACGAGCAATCATATCATCTGTACAGAGTGCCCACCTGCTGTGATCACGGTAGAGACTGGCAGTATTGCAAATAACTAACTGACTAAATAAATAAATAAATAAATAAATAAATAAATAAATAAATAAATAAATAAACGAATGAATCATGGAGCGGGGTTCAATCCGGTGTGCGGCGTGACCACCCTTTGCTGCGCATGCGCAACAGCTGGCCCGAGCGCTGCCAGAACACACTTGCGCGCTAGCGTGTTCCGGCCTATGTAAGGGCCCGACCCCACGCATCCGTCGCCGCGCGCGTCTTTTCGACGCGGTGGTGAGTTCTCTCCCATATAGAGGGAAAGAGGGCGTGGCTTCGCGTAGCCACGCGCCCACTCTCTCGATAGGGAGAGGGCGCGGCGCTGCGTCAGAAAGCCTCACGCTGCGATCATGGAGGATGAAAAAAAAAATTGCTAGAGCGGAAATGGTTGCGCAGAAGTGAAGCCGTTCCCCTGGCAAGATGGCGGCTGTGGCGGCCATCTTACTTGGGGCATGATAAATTATCACCGTTCAGCGATTGAAACCGAAGCGTTTTCCTCGCACGCCCAATCGAAGTTAATGACATCAAAGCCACTTGATCTTTAAGTGGGCACTATGAGAAGAGAGCATGTTTCCGCCATCTTGGCAGTGGCAAAAGGTGGCTTCACTTCTGCTGGCAAGGCGTTGCGGGAGCTTCCACTCTAGCAATTTTTCATTAGTCCTCCTTGGCTGCGATGGATACGTGGGGTCAGGCCTTAAGGGGCTGTGTAAGCTTAAAGCCTAGTTCACACTGAAACATCCGCTTTCTACAGCGACCGAAATTCCCCTGCCGCCGAAACACAGCGTCGTTCGCACTGGACGCGCCCCGCGCCGCCGAATATGTCATCTACTACGGGGCGAACGCGGGATGGACGCGCTGTCACCCGGTTGTTGTCGCGGCTCGCAAACGCTACTACGCTATCCAGTGGTGCATACTTCGACGATTCTCGTACGCAAGAAGCAAGAAAAGACAGTACTGCTTACTTTGCTGGCAAGTGGCTGTCTTGTAATGCACGAAGAGCAGAAAAACCACCGACGCCAACGGCGTTGGTGGGTTCGTTTTGCTTTGCAAGACCGCAACAAGCTCGGTCACGCCAACAGCAAGCTCGGTCACCTCTTTCACGAAATACGGAGGCGAAGTAGGCACAGAGTAGGTTAAACTCCCGTTGGTTTCAACATTCAGTTACGTGCACTGCAGCATAACAAGTGAGTAGGGCTTTGCCGCCATTTTTCAAAATTGCTTGACTAGCGCTCCTATTGGTCCGCAGTGACCGATTCGGCGGCAGACGCCGCAAAAATCGGTCCGAGAGCGATCGGCGCGGAAAGGGCCCTTTCGGCGGATCTCGCCGCCGCCGAACCGGATTCGGAGCACTTTCGGCGGCCGGAATGCTCAGTGTGAACGCGGCCTAACGCTGTGGCCACTCCCCCTTACACTCTCAGCAAACATGTGATGGCGTCGGAGAACGAGACTTTGCAGTGTCCTCGGAGTGAAGGACATGCCGATGGCCGTCGTTGGTATGTGAAATTCAAATGCGATGCAAGATGTTTGGCAGCCCCACATTTAGCTCTAAAAATAGCGATCACTCATTTTGAATTAAAGGCTATGTTTTCACGATCACTTACAAATGAATGACGAGTTCAATTCACGTCGTTTGTTACAATAATATCCTATTTCCGTTTCTGAGCCTCGTCGGATCCTAGTTCCCCGTTGGTGGCCAGAAGCAACCAGCAGACTGAATCTCGTTCCTTCGTTGAGCTGTTGTGCATCCTTTTTACAGGGGCGAGACTTGTATGGGGGCCGCTGGACGGATTCATTTGTTCTTCCATAGTAGAATACCAAGTATGCATGATATAACTTTTTCAGCGCGCACAAGAAAAAAAATCAGTACGAAAAAAGAGACAGACGAGCGCTACTGTTTCTTGTACTTGTACTACTTATTTATCTATTTATTTTTGCCATACCCACAGCGCCACTTGACATTACAGTGGGGGGGGGGGGGAAGCAAAGAAAAATTCAAAGCATACAGTTGGTAACAATTGCTAGCAGCATCAGGAAAACAAATAAATACATGTACAAGAAGATCATGAGTGTACACTAATGAGCACCATAGTGATTCATTGTGCCGAAAAAAAAAAAACAAGATTGCAAGTAAACAAGAATACATTATTTAATTTAACAATGAAGTTTTTTGTGCGCGCTGAAAAAGTTATATCACGGATACACACCAACCCGCCCAGCTACCTGTTTTACCGCTGTACCAAGTACTCTAAATTGTTACCTGTATTTTCTAATCACGTACAACCACAACGCCTCTAGTAGATTTGAGAGTTGGTCAACGCTGTGAGGCCTACGGGGTGGCTTTATGCTATATCATAGTAGAGTACCGAGTTCTCTAAATTGTTAATCACTCTTAAATGCGGAGCATTTCTTAGTCGCCCGATGTCACGCTTCGGCGTCGGCGGTGGCGCCATCCACACTCCCACTGCGCATGCTCGAGCCTCGCGTTTCATGGCGTGCAAACCTGGGAGCGCGCCATCCAAACACACGCATAAACTAAGGCATTGCCGACATTATTTCTGTTGCAAAGTACTATCGAGTGCATTGAAATAACATTGCATCGATTTGACACATTCACAAGTTTTCCATAAGTAGTCTTTGAAAGTGTTAAGGCGCACAAGACAAGCGCAAGCTGAATGTTCCCGCTGACTCAACAGGCAGCCCGGAACACGTTCTAGCCCCGCCGCGGTAATCTATAATGGCTAAGGTACTCGGCTGCCGACCCGCAGGTCGCGGGATCGAATCCCGTCTGCGGCGGCTGCATTTCAGATGGAGGCGGAAATGTTGTATAGGCCCTTGTGCTCATATTTGGGTGCACGTTAAAGAACCCCAGGTGGTCAAAATTTCCGGAGACCTACACTACGGCGTCTCTCATAATCATGGACGTTAAACCCCACACATCAATCAATCAATCAATCAATCAATCAATCAATCAATCAATCAATCAATCAATCAATCAATCAATCAATCAATCGATCAATCAATCAACACGTTCCATCAACGTGTAGGTTGCTGTTATTGGTGAGCAATTGAACGTTTTCTGAAGAAGTCGTATCTAAAACTCTGACTCAGACTGCGCGCTTTCTTTCTCGATACTCGTCGCAGTTTGGCGGCTATCTCAGCGCCGATGTGCAGCAGTTCAGTATCGCGTTATCCACACGAGCGGCCAACTCTCGCGGCCACATCAAACAGGCGTTGTGCTATCCGATTAGGTCTAGCCACATGTGCGATCGCACATCGCCTGATAGCATACAGATAGGTAACGCCGGGACTTTGGCTCTTTTGTACCTGCTGAGCTATTTTTGCTAACGGTGCATGGGCAGGTCTCGCCAGACATGCGTGCACTTCGCTGTTTCGAGCTGTATAACTAGATTCTCCCAGAAATTTGGATATCACGCGAATAACGCTGACTTCACTTTGGAACTTCTTCTACTACTTCCCTTTTAAAGGAGTACGTGGTCACACAATGATATTGTATGCCGGGATTTAGGTATTTTTGATTTGTTTTAATTTTGCGTGTGCAGTGCAATTCAACTTGTCCCCACTGATTTAAATGTACTTTGAATTTGTAAACCACCCTACAACAATGCCCCCAGAGGGTGCTGTAGGTATAAGCATAAATAAATATAAATAAATACTACTTTTACTACTATTACTACTACTACTACAACTATTCTACTACTACTATACTCTACTACTACTATATACGGCAACTACTACTACTAATAATATTATAAACATGTAGGGTTATCGGTGTCATGATTTGTTTTTATTTATGTGCATCACGATCCACTCTTAGAGGGAACACGCCAGCTCGCGGCCGGCGGACCACACGGCGCTAAGTGGCGGCGAGATTTGTGAATGCGGCGCATGCGTAGAGAATCTTAAGGGCTGTGCGCGTCCTGTTCCGTCTTCTACTTCTCCGCCTACGAAAATGAAAGCGTTGGAAAGTGCTTTCGTATTTTACGGGCATAGCTTCTTAAGGCTTGGGCCTGTCCGTCCCTTGTATGCATGTAGTTGTACATAGCCACCGGTGGCACATACCCGCTCTGTAGAGCGGGTATGTGCCACATGGGATGCGAGATGGCGGTACTTGGAGTGCTCACTAGATGGACGCACGAACGGATGGACAGCCAGACTAGCAGATAGACGGACGGACGGCTGGACAGACGCGCGGACGTACGGACAGATGGATGCACGGACAGATGAATGAACGGACTCACGGACGCACGCACGGACGGTTAGACGGACGGACGCATGGATGAACGCACCGATAGTCGCGCGGACGGACGGAAGGAAGAACGGATGGACGGAAGCACGGACGGGCTGACGGACGACTTGTAGTTCATGATGCTGACACGACCAATAACTGGCTTATCCAACATGTGGCCTAGACATGCGCTCAGATCTATATCGTATGACCATATGAAACCAACCACGATCCCGGGCACGTGCATTGACCTATAGTATTTACAAATTTTCCGCTGCAACCTATACAGGAACCGCTTACCCTACATTTCAGGGACCATAAAGCCGTCCTAATGAAAGGACATCGCAAGCCATTCATTGTCTTAAAGAACAATTAAAAGTTAATTTGTATACATATACACACAGTGTTTCTCACGTCGTTACCCGACGATCGACTAAGCGAACTAAGTACGTAAGGTTCACGATTTACCGATGATTCCCTCCGGAGCTTCATCCACTCGTCGTCATTCACCCCGTGGATATGCTGTGTTTTATTTTATTCTTTTTGCGGTGCAATTTATCTATAGCTTTCACTCAGCCTGCTGCTCGTAGAATTTCGAGCAAGCACACAAAGAAGTATGTTTTTATTTATTGCTGCAATTAGTTTCGCAAGCTATTACCGTTAGGCCTGTCATATTTTTCACATACTGCTCGAGTCTCGTTGCAACTGGCTGCTTTTGTTAGAAAGTTAAAGCTATCATAGTCTGATGCAGGGAACATTTTAAGGTGGCTTGTGCGACCATAAAAATATCGACTTACTGAAGACGCGATAGGCCTACTTGGCATCGGTTGATTTCCAGTGCAAAAAGCGAAAAGAGTCATATCTCTAGTCCACGGGCAGACGAATAGCAGACGATGCGGGCCACATACAACCGGGATGAATCAGTGCACATGGGACGCATTTCGATATCTCGCCAGCAGTGCGCGCTCCGCGGGCCATCGGCCACGCATTCGCGTGTTCTTTCTGACAGTGGAACCGTAGTGTACCTCGACAGTGGAACCGTAGTGTACCTCGAGCCACGCGTTTGTACCCGGCTACAATGGTTCATTTCGCGAGAGCTGAAATGCTAGATACTCTATGCACTGTGCGTTGTCGGTGCACTTGAACAACACCGGATGAACTAAATTTCCGGAGCCCTCTACTATGACGCTGCCTGATAATCACATCGTGCTTCTGGCGCGCAAAACTCCGGACAGTATAGCCGAGTAAAGATGGCTTTGTATCGAAATGCAATCGCGCATCTCGGTAGACAGGGGAGAATGATTTTGAACATCGGAATCTTCGCCTTACCTTCATACAAAGTCCTGCTGGCTTCGTCGCACTTGAATATAGCCGTCGGTGTTCCCCTCAAAACGATTGGTCGGTTCTTCGGACGAAGCACCGTAAACAAATAAACAAAACGAAGCAGGTAAAGGAAAGGTAGACACCGTGCTTCCGTATTTGATTAACAGCCGGAAATGATGCCGCTATTTCATTCCTTCGATGCCGCGGGCCTTCCAGGATTCACTTCAGTCCATGCAACATCCACTTCCGTCACCGCTGCATTTTGCTTGACGAGTTGGCGCCTTGGTTTGTTTTCGAATATTTTCTTAGTTCACTTCGTGTGCTAGCGTTAGAGCGGCGACCATCGAGACCATCTTTTCGGTTTTTTTTTCTAACCGTCTGATGTGACCTTGAAGAACGGAGATTAAATGTCAATTCACGAGCTTCGGGTTGGGCCAAATACAAAACGTGTGCTACAGAACGACCTGGCCGCGCGTGCGCTCAATACATCAAATGTGGCGGAAATAACGCGTTGTGTGTTCGCCTGCTGTTGCCCGCGAAGTGCCTTTCCTTTTTGTTCTGCCGACAACGGCGGCAGAGGAAAGCTCGTCGTAAATTTTGATGCGAGCCGCAAGGCGCACTGTGCAGCTGCGATGAAGTTCTTACATAGTGGAGAACAGCGATCGGCGGTAGTTAAAACAAGTGTTCCGATTCTCAACGGCTCGTTACTTAGCAGACGACGCGGCGAGGTGTGGAGTCTGTTGACACAACGCAGGGAGAGCCTCGTCCTCTGGCACTTGGTTGACGCAGCGGGCCACACCACCGCGATGACACCCGGCTGAAGCTACAGGCGATGCAAATACTAACGTTCCTGTGCTGTCCTCGACTGTAGGCTATTGCTCTCAACAAAGCAAGGATGTTCTGGTGGTGGAGCAGACGACACCACCGCGGTGACACCTGGTTGAAGAAGCAGACTACACCACTGAAGCAGCCGGTCTCGCGCGGCACACGACACCACGTTTACTGCTTGCAGATGAAGTACGTTGGTAGCAGACGACACCAAAGCGGGGACCGTGAACCCAGTATTGTCCGCAAACAATGGTGTGCTATGGCTTGACGCAGCAGACGACACCGCCGCCAGATAATCCGGAGATAACGTTGTACGCAGCCTTGCCGGTTGGTTAAACCACGAGCCTGCAGAGAGTGATTCTTCCGCGACCGCTGGCGCTCATTCTGCGGGCTCTGACGCTGCGATCTTCGGATGTGGAGAGGAGAAGAGCGCACGTGTTCCCATGCTGTAGTGGGTGAAGCCGGAAAGGAGGCTAGAAATGTAGCGGAAGCGAAGGGCGCTCGAATCTCTCTGCAGCTTGAGAGGAAAGAACAGATTGGCGCTGCCAGGGAGGAGGGAAGCAGATAGGTCGGTCGCTGAGGCCATTCCGCGCGAGCCTAGCGCAGCTGAGTCGCCGTGTGACATCTGCCGATAGGCGTAGTCGCTGCAGCTTGCTCTTTGCCTATGCAAAAAAAAAAAAAAAAAAAGTGAAAGCAATGTAGTATACCTCTCATGCACTTTTTACAATCTCATCAAAAAAAGGCAATAATACGCTGCCAGCGTGGTCCGTCAAACGTCGCACTATACGGCGTGTTATTAATTATACAAATTTGATTTTCTCTTGCTTCTTTTCTGCGTGTCTCGTCACTTTAATGCTTGACAGCGCTGTGGTATTGTTATCAGTGCGTCGTTTCAAATTAATCATTAAGGCAAAAAAGCCCCATATGCCTCGACAAACGCGAATATTGACGTTCGGCGGCGGCGGCGTCAACAGCAGGAGTGATAACGTAGTCATATGACATCACAGATTGCCAAATGTCATGACTTCCTCAAATGAAGTTCGCGCGAAATTCGGCCGATACCCAAGGCAGTGCAAAAGCCAGTAAGGTGCAGAAATATTTCATCGGCGGTGGTTGGGGGAGAAAAAGGGGGAGATCACTGCATCCACTCGGTAGAAAAATAACATGGCTTTCACATTCAGATGGTCTTAGGCGGATGCAAAGGGACCGTGTGAATTGTTAGCGATTGCCTTCTGTAGCAGGACAACGAAGAAGAAAAAAAAAAACGTTTGTTCTCGTATTGGTAAACTACTCTTTATGATACTATAAAAACACGACACTTACTGTTGCGAGAAAAGGCTTGTTGAGCCAGAAGACGCGCGCCAAACAAGAGAGAGAGAGAGAGAGAGAGAGAAAGAAGAAAGAGAAAAAGGCAACGCCAGCTTGAAATTCTCGCACTAGTAGCCATGCACTGCTCGTCATAGGTTTAACGTTGTCTACAGGGGCCTACGTAGTTCCTAGTTATTAAACTATGAAGTACATGGAGAGGGGGGGGGGAATCAAAAGTTCCTAGTCCACTATCCCATGTATTCCTACGGGATCGTGGCCTGGAAACTTTTTACCCTCCATGCACATTGTGTTCTGCTCACATGGAGCCAAAACTTGACTACCAAGTCTCAGAAAATTTTGTTGAGGCAATGTCGCCCACCCGCCCGCTTTTTTTTTTCTGCCCGCACACAAACATTGATATGGAGTAGCCGAAGCAATATGGACCTTCTACCTCTCTTCAGAAAAGCGGTTAGAACGGAACAAAACACACACGAGCACGCAAAAGTGCGTGCACACACACGCACACTTAGAAGTCACTGACGTCGCAATACCGGATACCGGTTGATATTCAAAAAGGGAAACATTTCACACTGAATTTATCATTTATTTATTAGTAAATTTGTTGTGACTGATAAATTTGGAGAAACTAGAGTTTTCGTAGTATAATTGATCACTCTAGACCATTTTATTGTATCAATTTAACGTCACTTTAAAATAATAATAATAATAATAATAATAATAATAATAATAATAATAATAATAATAATAATAATAATAATATCATTATTAATACTTCTATTTCGTCAAAAAAGCAGTAAATATGGCTATAGGCCTGTCAAAGCCAAATGGAGGCTTGAGTGGCAGAGTCTAGCAGGCAGAAAGCAAAAACGAACGCGTTACATGAATTGTAGTTTAACGCACAATAGAGATTATAGGACAAAATAACATGCACATTACATCGAAAGCACAGGGCATATAAACTGTGATCATTCCCATTACACAATAGTCATAAAATTGAAAGCGAACAGAAGCTGGAAAACGGGGATGTCTTACAAGCAAAGTGCCACACTAAATGTTTGCTCAGAAGTATGCTTGCAAATGAGTGCATATAAAATAACACCAGATGCACATTATACACGTGTAGACAGATCGAATTACGAAGGCGATTACAGGGACTCAGCAAGTGTTCAGAACGTTCCTCGCAAGAACTACAAGAATCGTACCAAACGATTGTTCATGTGCGCAGGTTGCATTTCAAAGGACACGATATCATCGCATGCTTGCATTCATTAAAGAAAAACTTCATGCTTGAGCTTCGCCTTCAAGAGTAGAACGTGATGGCGTTATCGGGCTGCGTGTGCATAACCTTCTCAATTGCTAGCCCGGCTTCGGGTCTGGTTGGAGGCCTCAGCCGTGCGGCTAGAAAATGAACGTCTCGACTCGTGTGATAGGCCGTTCCAAACTGCCATAAAATGCATATTTGCAAGGTGTTCCAGCGCGCGAACAAAGGAAAAAAAGGACAGGGTAGACAGAAAGAGCGCTGACTTCCAACTAACTTTATTTCGCAGAGTGGCAAGAATTTATACGTCTAGTATAAATTCTTGTCACTATAAAAAGATACTATAAAAAGATACTATGGAAAGATACTATAAACGTATAAATTCTTGCCACAAGAGTGGCAAGAATTTATACGTTTAGACGTATAAATTCTTGCCACTCTGCGAAATAAAGTTAGTTGGAAGTCAGCGCTCTTTCTGTCTACCCTGTCCTTTTTTCCTTTGTTCGCGCGCTGAAACACCTTGCAAATATGAATACGCACCAACTAGCCCAAGCTTCCACTCTTGTGTGCCATAAAATGCCTACCGCAAGTACAGTTGCACATTCCCCACTGTGATGGATAAGGTTCGTGTAATCACGGCAACTTAGATAACCGTTGTCGAGACTGACGAAGACATTTGCAACTTGAGTTATAAGGCTTTAATGCCACAAAAAAAACGAAAAAAAAACGATAATGAAGCTTGGCGTGTTACATGGCAACAGCGAAGAACTGCCTTAGGTACGAGCACGACACACGTTCTCGAAAGACAAGGTCTGACGCTTAGCGTAGTCCCCCACTGCACTACACAAGGTTTGAAACACTTCACCGTGTGACGTCGAAGGCAGATGAGTCGATGCGTTGCGTTGCGTCTTACGCCGACCTCAGCGATGCCTCAGGCATGGTCGGAGCGGAGCGTGAGGCAGAGTCGATGTGTGGCAAGCACGTCCCGGACAGCCAGTAGTAGGCCCAGGTCTGGAAAACGCCCGGATCCGAGTACAACGGACCGGCGCCGGCTGCTGGATCACACGGTAGAAGGGAGCCAGGCTCGTGCGGACCACAGGCACAGGTAGGCTTCGGGACCACGACCCGACGAGCACTTCAGCCTGCCACTGTTTCGTTCGGATCCTTCCTCTCGAACGCCCCGTCCTCGTCTTCCTCTTCTCTCTCCATGGCTTGGCTTGACTTTGACGACACGATTCCGCCTTTTCCTTGTCTCATCGTCATCTTCGTCGGCGCACGGCACAGCACAAACTCACAAACATCGCGCACCAGATGAACCTACCGCGCATATCATGACAAAAGTCCCCCCTTTCAAAAGTTTTTTTAAAAAAAGAAACTGTCCAAAGTGCGCGGGAGACAAGACTTACGACAAACAAATGTACAGAACTGTTGCACCAAGAGAATAGTCTGTATGTGAGAGTCCCTAGGCATATGGTACATTATTACATTAATGTTGTATAGCTAGCACCTACACCTGTAGCCTGCTCATATAATCAGCACCTACGTTCTCTGATCCTTTGATATGCTCAACGCGAAAGGTGTACTCTTGCAATGCGAGACTCCAGCGCAAGATCCGGCTGTTCAAATGCTTGGCTTGAGAGAGGTATCGTAGCGGTTGATGGTCAGTCTGAACGACGAAGGAGGTTCCATAAAGGAAGATATGAAATTTCGCGATCGCCCAAACTAACGCTAAACACTCTCTTTCAATTGCAGAGTATCTCTCTTCCCGGGGCATAAGTTGGCGGCTGGCATATGACACCGGGTGAAGAAGACCCTCGTGTTCCTGCATAAGCACCGCGCCTATACACCTATCAGATGCATCTGTACGTAATACGAAGGGTTTCTTTATGTCAGCAGCCTTGACTACTGGCATAGATGCTAGAGCTTGTTTGAGGGTTTCAAATGCCTCTTCTCTTTCGGTATTCCACGCTAACTTGTTCTTTTCCATCTTTCTTGTCATTTCAGTCAGTGGTTTCGCTTTCTGGGCATAGTGAGGTATGAGGTCTCGGTAATATCCCGCCAAGCCGAGAAAAGAGCGAAGCTGCTTCTTCGTTTCCGGTCTTGGGGCTTTAGCGATCTTCGCTATCGTGCTTTCTACTGGGCGGATTGTACCATCGCCGAGGTGATGCCCAAGGAAGATGACAGAAGTCATTCCGATCTCACATTTTTGAGGTTTGATCCGTAGGCCTGCTTCTCGGATCCTCTGAAACAACTGTTTCAATGTCACTAGATGCTCTTCCCACGTAGCTGTGGCAATTAGAACATCGTCTATGTAATGCACTGTGTTTGGAATGCCGTGCAGTAATGTCCTCATCAATCGTGTGAATATGGCCGAGGCTGTCTTAATCCCAAAAGGCATATAGAGAAAATGGTAGTGTCCAGATTGCGTTGAAAAAGCTGTTTTCGGACGAGAACTTTCCTCTAAGGGTACCTGCCAATAGCCCTTTGTAAGATCTAACTTTGAGAAAACCGACTTCGTGCCGACTTCAGCATGGGTATGGGTTCAGAATCGGACACCAGAACCTCATTAATGTGACGGAAGTCAATGCACACGCGAAAGCTGTTGTCCGGTTTCTTAACCAGGACCAAGGGTGAGTTATACGGCGAATGGGATCGTTCAATAACTCCCAACTTCAGCATATCTTGAACCTCCTTCTCTACTATTTCCTTCATTGCAAACGGCAACGGATACTGTGAGGTGCTGATTGGTTTTGTTGTAGTAAGCTCTAGCCGGCACTCTAGGATGTTCGTCTTCCCAGGAACTTCGGAAAATATGTCTCGGAATTCCTCCAAGAGATTGCACATATCATCGCGTTGTGCTTCGTCTAAATTACTTCCGAGTGTGACCGACTCAATACCTTTCCCTTCATTTACTTTAAATGTAGGGAGGGGTGAATCCGACTCTCCTTCTTCGACTACAACGAACGACGAAGCTTGACTAGTGACTTCTGGTTGACGTTCTTCGTAGCGCTTGAGCATGTTTATGTGAAACATTTTCGTGGTGTGCCCAAGGTCCAACCAATAGTCGTGGTCATTCTTTTTTCCTGTAACCGGAAATGGCCCCTTCCAGTGCATAAGAAGCTTGTTTTCCCTGGTTGGGAGCAATATAAGAGCCCGGTCACCAACTTTGAGCTGTCGGGTTTTGGAGGTTCGGTCATAATACTTCTTTTGCGAGTGTTGCGCTCGGGAGAGATTCTCTTGAGCCAGCTTCAAGGTGCGTTCAAGACGTTCTCTCAGATCAAGCACGTATCCGTAAGTAGTCTTGATATCTTCCTCTAGGTCTTCCCCTGTCCAGAGTTCCTTCAATATATCCAGGGGTCCTCGGACGTGCCGGCCGTAGATCAGTTCAAACGGCGAGAAGCCCATACTGGCCTGAGGTACTTCTCGATAGGCGAATAACAGCGGCGCAAGAAATCGGTCCCATGACTTCGGCTTCTCTTGGCACAACTTGCGCAACATCTGTTTCAAAGTGCCGTTGAACCTTTCGACCAAGCCATTGCATATCGGGTGGTAAGGCGTCGAGCTCAAATGTCGAATAGCAAGCAGAGCATTCACCTCTTCCATCAGGCCTGACGTGAAGCAGGATGCTTGATCACAGAGGATCTCCCGTGGAAATCCTATTCGAGAGAACATCTCCAGTAGTCCATCTGCTACTGTTGCCGAATCAATTGCGGGCAAAGCCACCGCGTCCGGGTACCGAGTGGCGAAATCCACAAGGGTAAGAATGTACCGATTACCCTTCTTTGAAATCGGCGTCAGAGGTCCAATGATATCAACGGCCACACGTTCGAATGGCGTGTCAATCAAAGGCATCCGTCCAAGAGGCGCCTTGCCTACTTTGCCTTTGGGATATGTCCTTTGGCATGCGTCGCATGATTTTACGAATCTTCGTACCTCCTCCTGTACACCGGGCCAATAAAACGACTCCAAACTCGGTCCTTCGTCTTCTTGATACCCTGGTGACCAGATATCGGTGATTCATGTGCCAAGTGCAACACATGGACACGCAACGCCTTTGGAACCACCGCTTGTTGAACTGATTTACCCGGAGTCAAGTGGTAAACGCGGTACAAGATTCCTTTCTCGAACATAAATGAGTGGTATGTGGCTCCTTTACCGCGGATGAGGGTGTCGACTTTCGCCCTACAAACATCCAGCGACCGGTCTTCCTCTTGTTTTTGGCGGAATGACTCCTGTGTCACCTCTAAGTTTCCAAATTTAGCAGTCGTGAGCTTCCGGCGATGTCCTTTGCTTGAAACACCAACCATGACTGTGCTATTCGTCCCGCATCCATCCTTGGATTTCTCTTCAGAATTCAATGCTTGATTAGTTTCCGACTTCAGGCTCGCTGACTCCTTCCACGTTGAGTCGGGGTCATTAGCGTCACGGGCGCCGGGAACGTTTCCTACGATGACATCGTAAAGTGGCGACGTCATGCATTTGACTATCGCATTTCCGGTGAAATAGGGCGATAGAATCCGTACTTCTGCTTCCGGTACCTCGATGCAACTACCATCGGCCAATAAAATAGTCGCGGTAGTACCCGTCAGCGCATCATCGGGCACGAGGGAACGTCGCACGACCAGGGTGTTGCTTCCAGTATCCCTCAAGACTGATACAGTATGTCCAAACACTTCTCCCTGTAACACCGGCAAGTTTCGTGTAGCTGTTGCGGTGCGCGTTCGGAGTGCACTAGCAACATATTCATCTTGTGATGAATCATCGGCACATCGGGGCGTCTCGGACTTCTGGTCAGTAGACACGATGCAAGATGTCATTTTCTTTGACCCGCCGTTGCTTGGGCATGCTCTTGCATCGTGGCCGGGCTTCCGACAGTGCCCACAGAAGACTCGTTGGGGTTTCGTGCGGCAATCAGATGCTCTGTGGCCGGGTCGATCACAGACGAAACATCTAAGAGGAGGCTGGGTATATGTAAATCCTTCTTGCTCCTTGGGAATGTTGTTTGCAGACTTGGTACGAAATACCAACAAGTTTGTTTGCCGCTGGGCTTCCAAGAAGGTATCAGCTGCTTCTGCCATTTCTTTTACCGTCCTGCATTTCTTCTCCCTTAGAAAAAGTGCCAGGCGATCGTGGCAGTTATTCAGAAACTGCTCAGCTACAATGAGGTTGCGCACGGATGCACAGTCCTCGTCCGTTTCCGACATTTCCAGCCATCTATCGAAGTAACTCTGTAATCTCGTGGCGTACTGTTTACCAGTTTCGCCGTCTTCAGGCTTGCTTTGCCGAAACTTTTCGCGATAGCCTTCGGCTGTGAAACGAAACCTCTGGAGCAAGGCCACTTTCGTACTCTGGTAATCCATTGAGTCTTCTGGCGACAGACGACCGAAGACTTTCAATGCTTCCCCCCTGAGGCATAAACTAAGCGCTGTCGCCCACTTCTCCTCAGGCCACTCTTGACCAACTGCTACGCGTTCGAACCTCTTGAGATACGCATCGAGATCGTCACGCCCCTCGTCAAACACTGGAATCAGGTTGTGAGGATTGATCAAGCACGGGCGGCTTTGACTCCTCTCAGGTTCGCGGTCCCGCGCTGTTGGCTCTCGGCTACCTTCAACCTCAGCTAGTCGAATTCGCAGTTGAAGAGTTCTCTCTTCTATCTCCAAACGTTCCTTCGCCGCCTGCCTTTCCGCGGAACGCTCTTCACGCGCTTGCACAGATTCCTCATGAGCCCGCTCTAACCGCGCGTCTACCCACGTCTTTAGCTCGGCTCCTTGAAGCCCCATGCGTTCCGCTAGCGTTATAATCTCTTGCTCACTCATCTTCCCTACAGATTTCAACCCAGTGCAAACGGCTTCGTCCTGTCGCGCGGACGCCAATTGTGATGGATAAGGTTCGTGTAATCACGGCAACTTAGATAATCGTTGTCGAGACTGACGAAGACATTTGCAACTTGAGTTATAAGGCTTTAATGCCACAAAAAAAAAAACGAAAAAAAACGATAATGAAGCTTGGCGTGTTACATGGCAACAGCGAAGAACTGCCTTAGGTACGAGCACGACACACGTTCTCGAAAGACAAGGTCTGACGCTTAGCGTAGTCCCCCACTGCACTACACAAGGTTTGAAACACTTCACCGTGTGACGTCGAAGGCAGATGAGTCGATGCGTTGCGTTGCGTCTTACGCCGACCTCAGCGATGCCTCAGGCATGGTCGGAGCGGAGCGTGAGGCAGAGTCGATGTGTGGCAAGCACGTCCCGGACAGCCAGTAGTAGGCCCAGGTCTGGAAAACGCCCGGATCCGAGTACAACGGACCGGCGCCGGCTGCTGGATCACACGGTAGAAGGGAGCCAGGCTCGTGCGGACCACAGGCACAGGTAGGCTTCGGGACCACGACCCGATGAGCGCTTCAGCCTGCCACTGTTTCGTTCGGATCCTTCCTCTCGAACGCCCCGTCCTCGTCTTCCTCTTCTCTCTCCATGGCTTGGCTTGACTTTGACGACACGATTCCGCCTTTTCCTTGTCTCATCGTCATCTTCATCGGCGCACGGCACAGCACAAACTCACAAACATCGCGCACCAGATGAACCTACCGCGCATATCATGACACCCACTAATACGACACACAAAAAATGAACGTATTACGGCGTTACACTTTCGATGGACTAGAATGTCGATTGTCTTGAAATAACAGTAATGGAAGTGCTGCTCCAAAGTGCAATATTTGCTAGTAACTGCTCCAAACCTGGTCCAAATTGTGCTGGCAAACTAAAAAAGAGGGACCATCCCGTAAGCCTAGGTGAAACCAAAAAGCAAGCTGTATACATCCTAGTATGCTACTCAAAACTCTTGATTGGAGCCGACAGATGGAAACAGTGTAGTGGGTAATCATAAGATGAACAGATAAGTCCTCCTATCGAAACATCGGCCAGCCAGTCTGAAAAACTTCACCTGTTCATCTCATGATTATCCCCCTAGTATGCTACTCAGTGGCGTAAATCCAGAAAACTATCAAGGGGCGACACATGTCACGCCATGGTGTCTGATTCGTATTTTTAATATGGGATGTATTTTTATTTATATAAGAATTAAATAGTGCTTTCCAATAAAATTTAAAAAAAACGAGCATAGGGTCTGAGCTCGAGCAATCGCATTGTCCTATTCAGTCTCTTTTTTTTTTTCACTTTTTTTTAAAACTTATAGTTCACACGAGCTGAGAGCCATTTAACACAGGTACTGGTAAAAGATAAAAAGCCTTTTAAAAAAGTCGATTGCGCTATAATTTACTGTTAACTCAATTAACTCAATTATATCACGTGCTTGCTTGTAAGGGCTGTCCTTTCCAGGCTGAACACACAAAAAAGTCCGCACTCCCTTCACCCTCTCCCCCTTCCCATGATTTTTACGCCAATTATGCTACTGTACGGCTTGTATACTAGCTGTATACTAGCATACGGCATGTTCATTAAATATTTATTCTATGCTTAAGTGATGTTTTAGACATCAGGATTCGTTAGGAACGTGAATCTGCTCCGAAAACCCCAATAGGAACCTTAGCTACAGCATTTTTTTTTTCTGCTCCGAAGACACTTGAGCTTACTCCAAAGCGCCATTTTTTATATTCCAGAGCCTGTTCCAAAAAACAAAATGTCGCTTTCGTCAATGAAATAACGTTCTATCCACTTTTTCAATTTACTACAACTAATTATAACCGGGGTTTAACGTCCCAAACCACCATATGATTATGAGGAACGGTTTCGGGGAGGGATGCGAAATTTAGGTTGCCTCGCACTTTTCAACGTGTACATGCAACTGAGCACATGGACTTCAAGTATTTCCTCCTTCATCGAAAATTCGGCCGGAATTCGATCCCGCGAATTGTGGTTCAGCAGTATAGAACATCATAAGCTCTACATTACCGTGGCTGATTGATGCATTTACAGACTGTTGTTCATAAGTGGCGTGTGAACGGGTTCAAACCACAGCCTGGTTGGCGATTTCTGACTTGCGAATTATGTCGAAGGAAAGAAGGAACAGGCTGCTAATTACATCAAAGGAAAGAAGGAACAGGAGGCAAAGGAAAGGCAGGGATGTCGACCAGTCTAGAACGATAGGTATGTTATGATACCATTACACTTGGGAGAGGGATGAGGGAGTTTGAAAAATGGGGGGAGAGAGAGAGAGAAGAGCGCGTGCACATAAAGTCGCCCTTAACATTCATCCTAACACTATAGTCTATAAACGCCGGTAAGAGATTGTTGCCTTCAAGAAGCCGAGGACGGCTTTCCTCCCCTTCGCCCGCGATGACCTCTCTGGACGACATTCCAGAATGGTTTCCGCCGTCATCAGTTTGCGATCTATGCGAGCTAGTGTGACTGCAGGTGCTTTTCTCTGCGCATTGTAGTGAGGACAGTTGTAGAAGATATGCTGTAGTGTCTCCTCGCTACCACAGTTGTCACAGAATTTCGATACGAAATGAAAATGGCTTCGTGGAAGCCACTCACATACATAAACGGCAGAGAAGAGTTGCATCTTTTCGGAGTAGTCCAGTCGTCTATAGACGTGAAGTTAATTGCGCAATCTATTTTATTCCCAGTAGACAGAGTGATTTCCCGTGCGGCCATTCGAAGTTGGCTAGCAGCGTCGGTGTTTGATAACGGTACGGCCTCAAGCCTGCTGCATTGAAGCGCTGGTCGAGCAGCATTGTCAGCGTATTCATTGCCTATCACGCCGCAATGACTTCTCAGCCACTGAAATGTGACCTAGTGGTCTTTCTCAAACGTAGTATGGAGGAGATACCGAACCACAAAGACAAGCTGTTTGTATGGTCCATGCTGCAGGGCTTATTGTAAAAATATATATATATATATATATATATATATATATATATATATATATATATATATATATATATATATATATATATATATATATATATATATATATATATATATATATATAGCAGAGCTGCCTTTGAATCACTGAATATTGACCAACGTTGAGGCTGTTCGCGGTTGACTACGGGAAGTGTAGACCATATAGTTTCCCAAAATAACTAGAGGGAACTCTGGTGCTGTGATCGTTCAGCGACCATGGGAATGATGGGTAGCACACACATTTGCTTAGTCTTCGTACTTGCGGGCGGCGAATCGTACTTGCGGCTTCGTTTATTGCTGGCCACGGTTTTGTTTTGAAAGAAAAAAACGAACCCCTTTGAACTTAGTGACTTGATTCGAAATGGTAAGTCTAAACTAAAAGAATAAGGTTGTGACGCGCGAACGGTGAACATTTGCTAATTTATGTTTTCGTGAAAAAACATCTTCAAGCCACACGAACACACACGGAGCCAGGAGCAGGCTAGAAGTACGAAAATTAGACAAATGTTTGTACTACCCATCATTCCCATGCTCGCTGAAGCGCCGTGTGTTGCAGTTCCCATAGACACTAGCGCCAGAGTTCTCTCCAGTGTTTATTAAGAAACTCTATGGTGTACCCTACGGGAAGAGGAGCGAGCTTTGCAGTCGTCCATGACATTGGGTTGTCTGTCTTGAAACTGAAATTATTAGCATTCGCTGGGACGGCCACTGCTCCATATGAACACTGCAGAGTGGTTAAGAATAGATAATAACTTGCGAAATAAATTATTAAGTGGTGTCTGTGTGGTTGCGTGATCAATTTTTTTTACTATATCGCGAACTGTCATGTTCATATAAAATGCAGCCATGCGTTCTCTGCATGCAGAGTACTGATTATTACGATGACGTCATTCTGTGCAAACCTATGCCGACGTTTTTGTGTAAGCAGACGTGTTGGTGTACATTATCTGTAGATGCCATACAATTACTTCGCAGAACATGTGCCTTGGAAATGTCACGTGCTGGTTGGACATCTGCGTTCTCATGATTGCGAAAACATTTGTAGTGGGATCGCGCACGCTTTCTTATATCATTCCCTTAGTGCCGAAATCCAGAGTTTTACGTCCAAAACACAATACTATTATGACAAACAGCGTAGGGTAAAGCTCCCGAAAATTCCGAACATCTGGGGTTCCTTGAAGCACCCCTAAGTCTAGGAGATGAGATTAAGATGTTTACGGGCATAAAGTCGCAGCTGCAAGCACAGGACCGAGGTGACTGGCGGAACATGGGAGAGGCCTTTGTCCTTCAGTGGGCGTGTAGTCAGGCTGATGATGATGATGATGATGATGATGATGATGATGATGATGATGATGATGATGATGATGATGATGAAATATAGGTACACGTGCCTCTAGCATATCGCCGTCATCGACAAGCCGACGCCACGACCAGTATTCTGTCCCACGACCTTCGGGTTGGCATTCGAGCAGTGGAAGCACTAGACCACCGTGCCG
This sequence comes from Rhipicephalus microplus, assembly GCF_013339725.1. Classification (NCBI taxonomy): domain Eukaryota; kingdom Metazoa; phylum Arthropoda; class Arachnida; order Ixodida; family Ixodidae; genus Rhipicephalus; species Rhipicephalus microplus. Next base: position 218,537,947 of record NC_051165.1, read on the forward strand.
GTTTCCGAGAAGAATGAAAGAGAAAGGTTGCGGTACGTTGTTCAAAAAAAGGCGTATAAAATTTATTTTCATGCTCTACAGTTTTTAGTAGAAGAAGAATGTGATAATTGAGATCCTGACGTCCCTTGTTGAAGTGCGCGGATGGTGACATTTTGATTTTCTAGCATAGTTGACATCAAGGAAGATGCGGTGTCGTGTCTAGAGCGTTTGTCGATGCCGGAGTATATTATAGCCGGATTCCTGCACTTTCAATGGGAAACCACGCGTGTTATTTGGAACACGCGATAACCTGCTGCAACATCATCGCCGCGACCACTCGAGTTATCTCGAAAAACACTCATTCCTTATCAGGGCATAACCGCGGTAGTCGGGATCGAACCGTAGTTGTGGCAATACTATGCTATAGAAAAGAAGCGAGAGGTCTGCTAAGCACTCGTGCCCCACGCCACATGATAACACGAAGAAGCGTACGTTCCCGGCTATCTTCAACGCAGAGACGTTTTCTCACCTCGCTTGCTACGATCAACGATTGTTGGATCCTGAAAACAGACAACTTGAGTGGGGTGCATAAAAAAGAAAAAAAAAGGGGAAAACAGAAACTTACAGGGCTGCTGACCCGAAGGTCGTGGGTTCGAATCCCGGCTGTGGCGGCTGCATTTCCGATGGAGGCGGAAATGTTGTAGGCCCGTGTGCTCAGATTTGGGTGCACGTTAAAGAACCCCCGGTGGTCGAAATTTCCGGAGCCCTCCGCTACGGCGTCTCTCATAATCATTTGGTGGTTTTGGGACGTTAAACCCTGCATATAATATTGTCACGTGCTTGCCCAAGAAAGACGATGACAGTTGTGCATGTGCCACGAAGGACTACGAATTGGACGAAGAAGAAGAACTCGCTTGCGCGTTCTAATTAAAAAGATCGACCTGCTTCTGGTGTATCAGTCTCTACGGCAAGACGTCTGTTTTGACGTCATGACACTGATGGAGGTGCTGGAGCCTACAACCGGATGCAGGACAGTCTTGCTCGGACCCGTTCACCTAGTCCAGAGACCCGGCCCCTCGTCACGACTCCGGTGCACCGATTCAGTCGGCGCCTACTAGGCCTAAGTCCGGAGTCCGTACCTGTTCCGCCTCTAACCAGCATGGCAGCTCCTACCACATCCACGGTTACCCTTCCATCGCAGAGCACTCTTCCCTCCCAGGTGACTCTTGAACATCCTCGCGTTCCTGAGGTTTTCCACGGGGAAGAGTACGAGTATGTCGAGGACTGGCTCGAACAGTTCGAACGGGTCGCTGTATCTAACCACTGGAACGAACAGCACAAACTTGGCCGTGCATATTTCGCCCTGGAAGATAGCGCTCGCACGTGGTAGGAGAACCACGAGGCTACTTTCCAATCTTGGGAAGATTTCCGTCGACAGCTCCTCGCCACATTTTTGAACCCGGACCGACGGGATCGCGCACAGCAACTGATTGAGGCTCGCGCACAAAAACACAACGAAACAGCCGCTATGTACGCAGAGGATATGATCCGTCTGTTTCGACGAGCTGACCCTGACATGCCCGAGGCAAAGAAGGCGCGTCACCTAATGCAGGGTGTCAAAGAACCAGTGTTTGCGGGCCTCGTACGAAATCCACCTACAACAGTAGATGAATTCATAACAGAGGCGACTGTCATCGAGCGCGCACTGCGACAACGATACCGACACTTTGACCGCCTGCCGAACCACACGGCAGTAAGTGCTGCAGCTCAGAACGCTGCCGTGTGTGAAAGTTCCCTACGACAAATGATTAGGGAAATACTGCGTGAGGAACTTCGGGCCCTCTGCGTCCCACCTACCCAACCTCCCGTCGCATCTGTTGCCGAAATCGTCCGCCAGGAGTTGAGGCAAGCCGTTACACCACCGGCGCCAAGTCCTGAGCCACATCCAGCGAGCTACGCTGATGTGGTCCGTCGTCCTCCACCGTCATTTGGGGCGACACCCTTCCAGCCACAACCCGCGGCCGTATCTTGGTGGCAACGGGATTCCATGAGACGACCACCAGTTCGCCGAACTGAATTGTGGCGCATGGCCGACCGTCGACCTATTTGCTTCCGCTTCGGAGAACCAGGTCACATTGCTCGCTATTGCCATCATAGCGATTCCGGCTTCGGGAACTTTTCTCGTCCCGCTTCTTTCCGCTTTGAAGACCGTCGTGCCCACAATGCTGATCAACTGTCGACTGGCCAAGCAACTACACCGCGTCGCTGGCGATCTCCATCTCCTGCGCGTCACCGTGACTTCCCTCAGAGCTACGCGGACGTCACCAGAGGCCGTTTGCCTAGCCCGCGCCGGGGAAACTAACTGCTGCGACCTCCGGGGGCAAAGTTTCCAATCGTCGAGACACCGAAAAGTTCCCCCTATCATCGCAAGAAGATATGACGACAACCACGACGAATACGACGACGAATACGACGACGAATACTAATGCCGGTGAAGTTGTACGTGCTGCTCTTGGCGTTTTCATTGACGGACATTACGTTACAGCACTGGTCGACACTGGCGCCGACTTCTCAATCATGCGACAAGAGCTCGCCGACCGGCTTAGAAAGGTCAAGACACCGTGGACAGGGCCACACATAAGGAGTGCTGGTGGTCAGCTGATGATTCCCACGGGTAAATGCATCGCTCGACTTCGCATTGGGAATTCTAGCTTCGTGGCCACTTTCGTCCTGTTGCCAGACTGCTGTAAAGAGCTAATTTTGGGTATGGATTTTCTTCGAGACCATGGCGCTGTTATCAACATCCCTCAACGTATGGTGAAGTTTTGCGCACATCCGTATGTCGACGACAGCAGCGACGAACTACGCGGCAGTTTGCGAACAGCCGACGATGTGATGCTCCCACTGAGATCCTGCTGCCTTGTGTCTGTGTCCAGTGGGTGGCCTTCCTATAAGGATGTGATAGTGGAGCACATTGTCGCTGTTTTGCTCACGCAAGGCATTTCCATCGCGAGAGGCATCCTAACGCTTACTGGTGGACAGGCAGAAGTGCTCCTTACAAACTTCAGCAACGAGTGCCGTCAAATCCAGAAGGGTACCGCAATTGCCTACTTCGACGATATAGACCAAGCCGGGGATTGCTGCGCTTTGCAACCAGATGACGCGACAGTCCCTGCCTCGACAACTTTGTCGGTGGACATCTGCTCTACGCTACCGCCCTCTGATAGGAAGCGTCTGCTTGGACTTATACACCAATTCGAAGACTGCTTTTCGCGTACGTCAAAGGTCCAGCGGACACCATTGACCAAGCACCGCATCATTACCGAAGACAACATGCGACCGATTCGGCAGAACCCCTACCGTGTGGCTCCGAAAGAACGCGAGGAGATTCAGAAGCAAGTATAGAAGATGCTCGTGGATGACGTCATACAACCTTCGAAAAGCCCTTGGGCGTCCCCCGTGGTTTTGGTCAAGAAAAAAGACGGCAGCTTGCGTTTCTGTATTGATTATCACAAGTTGAACCAAGTCACGAAGAAAGACGTCTATCCACTGCCTCGCATAGACGATTCACTCGATCGGCTGCGTCATGCGCGCTATTTCTCTTCGATGGACCTCCGAAGCGGCTACTGGCAGATAGAAGTCGACGAGAGAGATCGTGAAAAAACGGCCTTTGTGACGCCGGCCTTTACGAATTTAAGGTGCTTCCTTTTGGGTTGTACTCGGCGCCAGCTACTTTTCAGCGTCTCATGGACACCGTACTATCGGGCCTGAAGTAGCAAACATGCTTGGTCTATCTAGACGATGTTGTTGTATTCTCAGCATCATTCGAGGAACATCTCAGCCGTCTATCCACCGTACTCCAAGCCATACGCTCGGCCGGCCTGACTTTAAAACCAGAAAAATGTCATTTTGGTTTCAACAAACTCAGCTTCCTAGGCCACGTCGTCAGTCACGAGGGTGTTCGACCTGACCCGGCCAAAATAGACGCCGTAGCGCAATTTCCTGCACCCCGTGACAAAAAGGCTGTGAGACGCTTCTTATGGTGCATTCAGACGACGGATCAAATCCCGATGTGGCGGGACAAACGGCACGTCACGTGACCTCACATCAGCGATTCCCCTCGTCCGCGCGGCTCACGGACGAATGAACCCAACCTGTTTCTCACATCGGGATTCTGGCGGGGGAGAACCGGTACTTCAGCGGAATAGCTTAGGGTCGGTGGCAACCAGTACACTTTTCGTCTGCTCGCGGCATGTCCTCCATGGCTCGCGGACAGCTGCATGACTGGTCGGCATCATCTACGCTTGAGCATTGTTTACTTAGTTTCCGAAGACTTTGTTCTCAGGTGATTAAATATGCAGAAATCACTTTTGGTGGTTCGGGAAATGTCGCCGCCGTCGCTTAACACGCGAGATTCTTGGCCGTCATGGTGGTGAAATATTCCAATTTCTGCAACCGGCGACGTGCCGCTTCTAAAAAAAAAAAGGCGGGAGACACGTTTAGAAGTTCTACAAGTGGAGAATAATGTAGTTGAAAGAATATCCTGCTAGCAACTCCCTTTTCTCCCGAAAGAATATACACTACTCGTTCATTTGTCACAACACGACAGACATCGCAGCCAAGCTTCGCTTCTTGCGGGCATCCATGTTGGATACTCTCAAACCGGTCTGCTGCCAGCGGGCGCAGGTGAGCGCCGAATCTGCTGTCGAGGGTAATCCGGCTGTTTTCCCCTAGGACACCGTCCGTCGTGTGGATGCGCCTGCAGGTGGACCATCCGCGGATTAGCTGTCCGCGTCCACGACAAATCCGGATTTGGTCCATCGTCTGAATGCACCATTAGGGTTGTGCGCCTATTACCGACGATTTATAGAGGACTTTTCGTCTATTGCGGCGCCATTGACACGACTCACACGTGAGGACGTCCCCTTCTTTTCGGGTGAACAGGAGCAAATGGCATTCAATGAACTGCGACAACGCTTGCAAACACCTCCAGTCCTGGCGCACTTCGACCAGGACGCCCCTACAGTACTTCACACTGACGTCAGCAATGTAGGTCTAGGTGCCGTTCTGGTGCAGTGGCAAGACGGCTGTGAAAGAGTAATATCCTACGCCATCAGAACTCTCTCTCGCACGGAGGAGAACTACTCGACCACCGAGAAGGAGTGTCTCGCCGTGGTGTGGGCAGTCATCAAATTTCGTCCGTATTTGTACGGCCGCTCCTTCAAGGTTGTTAGCGACCATCACTCTTTGTGCTGGCTCACCAACCTTAAAGATCCATCTGGTCGTTTGGCGCGCTGGAGCCTAAGACTTCAAGAGTTTGACATGACCATCGTCTACAAATCTGGGAAGAGGCACACCGACGCCGACTGTCTCTCACGGTCGCCAGTGGAAACTGTCGCTCCTGATGACGAAAACATCGACGCGGCATTCTTGGGAGTTGTCAACACGGCCACTATTGCACGAGAGCAGCGCAGTGACCCTGAGCTGTTACCACTCATTGAATATTTAGAAGGACGGCGTAAAGACGTGCCGCGGTTATTTGCTAGAGGACTGCCATCTTTTTGCTTGCGAAACGATGTTCTCTATAAGAAAAACTTCTCACCAACCGGTAACCCGCACTTGCTCGTCGTGCCTGCCTCTCTTCGAAAAGAAATTATGGAAGCGTGCCATGATGAAGCAACTTCTGGTCATCTAGGCTACACCCGAACGTTGTGCCGACTACGATGCAAGTACTACTGGCCAAAGTTACCTTCTGCTGTTAACCATCACGTGCGAACGTGCACCGACTGCCAAAGACGCAAAGCGCCTCCCAGCAAGCCAGCCGGTCTTTTACATCCAGTCGAAGCACCAGAAAAGCCGTTCACCCAGATTGGAATGGATTTCCTGCGTCCCTTTCTAACTTCCACAACAGGAAACAGATGGATTTTTGTGGTCACTGATTACCTGTCCCGTTATGCGGAGACTAAAGCTATGCAGCGTGGCACAGCAGCAGAAGCCGCTCAGTTTTTCATCGAAAACATGGTCCTTCGGCATGGCGGTCCGACAACAGTGATCACAGACAGAGGACCTGCCTTCACCGCAGAGCTTTTGGAGTCGGTTCTCAGACTCAGCGGTACAGCTCACCGGAGAACAACTGCATACCATCCGCAGACAAACGGACTGACGGAGCGCCTCAATAGGACCCTCACAGACATGATCAGTATGTACGTTGACGCGGAACATAAAAACTGGGATCAGATATTGCCGTACGTGACCTTTGCTTATAACACCACTTGACAAGAAACCACTGGAATGACACCGTTCAGTCTGATCTATGGTCGCGAAGTCACGACAACATTGGACGCCATGTTGCCGCATGAGTGTGACGACATCCATGTAGACGCCGAAGAATTCACTCAGCGTGCCGAAGAAGCCAGACAGCTCGCGTGCGTACGCATCTGTCATCAGCAGCATCAAGATGCGCAATGGTACGACACCCGACACAAGTTTGTTAGCTACTCACTAGGCGACAAAGTGTGGGTCTGGATTCCGATACGTCGACGTGGGCTGTCTGAGAAACTGCTAAGACGGTACTTTGGTCCATACAGCGTCACGCGACGCTTGAACGACGTGAACTACGAAGTCGTTCCCGACACTAATTGTAGTTCTAAGCGCCAAAAGCATCTGCCTGAAATCGTGCACGTCGTGCGAATGAAACCGTATTTATCGAGTTAATTAGCTCCCCGTTACTGTTTTCCTACGACCACTTCATACGCCTGGTAGAGCACCTAAGTTGCGCATCGGGACGATGCTTCTTTTCGGAGGGAGGCAAAAGTCACGTGCTTGCCCAAGAAAGACGATGACAGTTGTGCATGTGCCACGAAGGACTACGAATTGGACGAAGAAGAAGAACTCGCTTGCGCGTTCTAATTAAAAAGATCGACCTGCTTCTGGTGTCTCAGTCTCTACGGCAAGACCTCTGTTTTGACGTCGTGACAATATAATAAGAAACTTGCAGGCTCTCTTGCGCAATCTTTTTATGTTTAGAAGGCAAGAGCAATCTTATTTTCCTTCTCATTCTAAATATTGATTCCCATCGCCCTCCCGACTCCATAAACTTTTGATATGTGGGGTTTAACGTCCCAATATCACCACAGTGATTATAAGGGACGCCGTAGTGGAGGGCTCCGGAAATTTCAACCACCTGGGGTTCTTTGACGTCCACCCAAATCTGAGCACACGGGCCTACAATATTTCCGCCTCCATCGGAAACGCAGCCGGCGCAGCCGGGATTCGAACCCACAATCTGCGGGTCAGCAGCCGAGTACCTTAGCCACAGGCTGGGAGGGGGGGGGGGGGTCTGGTTTTTTTCCTTCCAAAATTTGAATGGAGGGGGTGTTTTACCGAGGAAAAGTTACAGAAATAGGTGTTTTTCGAAGCCTTCAAAAATGCCTTTCTCTTCCCCCGAAAAAAAAAAAAATGTCAGCTGCGGGCCTGGTGTCTATTTTTGGTTAACACCTAGAATATTTCAATTGGAAGTGCCGCTCGTCAGGTGTCATTTTGTGTTTTACTTCGCGGCTAAAATATGCAGTTAATTTTTCTCTCTTCATTCGTAAAGTTTTTTTTTTCAAAAGTAAATGCGCCAAGTAATTCCTTACGCTCTAATTTAGATAAAAAACAGCAATAAAACAATAAACGCACGAAGGGTCTTGCGACAAATATGATTACTTCCGTATGCATACAACACGCAACAGCGGAACTTCCTTCGTGCCACCGCTCAACACACAAGCCGCCCTCATGCGTGCACTGCCATGCGTTAATCTTCGAGTCTTCCTTCTTCCCTTGCTCGGCTTCCTGAGGAGCTGCTCGAAACCGGCCACACGGCCTTTATCGGCCGCGCGGGGTCTCGGCTATACACGACACCGTCTTGAGTAGCGCGACTCCTGCAGGAGCGGATGTGTCGGTGATAAGGGGCGCCGACAAAAGAGAGACTTGCGAGCCGTAGGCACGAATCGCCTTTTTCACGTGCTTTCTGTTTTTTTTCTGCATCGGCGTGGCACACATTCGTCGTCGGACTTCTACCAGAGTGCGTAGGCGGCGCTCAAAGGCGGCCTTGCATACGAGGGTCTCGGACCGTAATCGAAGAAGGTTCAGAGTGTCATTCAGAACGAAAAATACAATGCGCAGAGAAAATCGCCTGCAGTCACACTAGCTCGCATAAATCGCAGACTCGTGACGGCGGAAACCATTCTGGAATGTCGTCCAGAGAGGTCATCGCGAGCGAAGGCGCGGAGAGCCGTCCGCAGCTTCTTGAAGGCAACAGACTCTAACCGGCGTTTATAGACTATAGTGTTATGATGACTGTGAAGTGTGGCTGTGTGCGCGTGCTCTCCTCTCTCTCTCCATCTTTCAAACTCCCTCAGGATAATAAACTGATTGATTGATTGATTGATCTTGTGTTGTACGCAGCTTCTAGAGGTATTTTTTTAGCACAGGCGTGCGCTGGGGTTCCCATCAAGGGGAGGGACGGCGGGGAGAGGTCAATTTCCCCCTATTATGTCAATGTCCGCGGAAGATTTCTCGCTGCCCCCTTAGCTGTCTACCCGGGAAAGGGGAAGGGGGGGGGGGCATGTACGCATGTCTACGACATTAAGTTTACAGGTTCCACCAGGGTTGACACTGAGTTTTCAGTAAAATTCGCCAAAGGACCAGTGAAAAGTCGCCAAAATCTTCAAAAGTCACCCCCCCCCCCAAAAAAAAAAAGGAAAACGCCACTCAACATATGTGTGGCGGGTCTACTAATAAAAATTGCCAATTATGTATAGCCGCCTGAAGTACAGTACCATTCATAATGCCTAAATTATATTGACGTTGTTTTAATGCCAGCCGTATCATCCACTTCGCCATGGGAAGGCTCACTGGTCTTGGAATCGTATGACCCGCTTCATCATGGGAGCTCTGGGAAAGGGCATCTATGCACCAGCAGCGTTCGCTAAAGGTTAGCGCCTCATAACAAAAGTTCGTGATGGTTTTAGTTGTATTGAATACAGGGCGAAGCAGCCGGTATACAACAAGAGAGGGACGGCGTGCAGATTTAGAGTGTCGTTGCAGTGGAATAACGTGTCAGATAATCGAAAACATTAATTACAAAAACAACAGAATTACGTTTCTCTGCCTTACACATTCACGTAATAGGGAGAGGTGTGCTGCGACGAATCAACTATCCCCATCCCCCAAAAGGTTGTAGGGGGATGGCTCGCACACCTATGTGCACGCACATAACTCTGCGCACACTTATATGTGTGCGTGTGAACGCTTTATTCAAAAGGCAACTGTTCATTTTGACGTTCTTTTTTATTTGTTTCAGTATGATAATCATAATTTTTCCTTGTATATTTTTGTTTTCGGGGTAACCACGTTTCTTTTTTCACCACAGATCTCATCAAAATGAATAGCCGAGGGAATATAAACCTGAACCTCTCCACAGAAGGTCGGCTAGAGCATAACAGAATAGAAATTAGACATACATGGCAAAGCTTATTGAGCAGACATTATACCTAAATTCGTGGTTTATGCAGTGTGGGGTATATGTTGATGAAATCAAACGCTAACTTAATTTTAAGCACATGCTAGCTCTTAAAATTTCGGTTCAATAGAAATTCGCCCTCTTCGACTGGGAATCAAACCCGTATCTTCGGCCTCAAAGGCGCTACAGCAAAGCCGTTTACAGCTACTACAACGAGTAATAATTTATTCAAGTACAATAGAGGGCATCAAGTATGGGAGGACAACAGACAATGAAAAATCTATTCTACTCGTAGAGAGAGAGGCAGGAAGTTTACCGGATTGTCAGCGAAATGATTTGATCCTTCACATTAATTGGGCAATTACACGCGAGGACGCGTATGCCTACCGAATCTATATGCCGCGCCGGAAACGAAGCCAGGGTGAATCGCACCCACCACCTCTTACACAATGTCTCGTCCGTCGCGAGCCGCTCAATTAAAGAACAATGAGGGAAGGATCAAGGGCGCGCCCATTTGACAGCGACGGCCAATGTCGTCAGGTGGCTGATCACGCGAAGTAGACGACGCCGACTCCAGCGAGCCGCTAGTTCCGTTCAGTGAACGCCCTACCACATGCAGTGTGCGACACCCCTGGAAGGCAGATTGATTGATTGATTTGTGGGGTTTAACGTCCCAAAACCACCATTTGATTATGAGAGACGCCGTGGTGGAGGGCTCCGGAAATTTTGACCACCTGGGGTTCTTTAACGTGCACCCAAATCTGAGTACACGGGCCTACAACATTTCCGCCTCCATCGGAAATGCAGTCGCCGCAGCCGGGAATCGAACCCGCGACCTGCGGGTGGGAAGGCAGACTCGTACGTGATGATTTACATCCAATCGATTGCTTATAATCAGCTACGTTTTTCAGTGTACGATCTTTTGGCCAGTGGTTGATTACCTCTACGCGGTAACGGCTGCTGTAATTCAGTTACATTTTGTAGTGGTAACAGAGTCTTAAGTACACGGTGTCTAGCATCTTGTCTATATCGGAATGTGGTCACCACGTCCGGAACTATAAATTCCACGAAGTTAGACGGTGATTTCAGGCATCACAGATGACCCGGGACGCAATGCGCGTGTATTGAAGTGATAAACCTAACCACCCTCTAGTATTTCTCGTCTTAAACCTGAGCTGTGTAACGCAGCGGCACTTGAGACCTCGCTATAGCTTCAGATTTCCTATTTGCAGGGGGCAGTGAAGGAATTCCAGCAAGTTTGAAACGCGAGCAGAATAAGAAAGTAATGCGCAAGACCTGGCTAGTCGTGTGCGTTAGTTTCTTCTGCTCGTGTTTGAAACTTGCTGGAGCCCTTCACCACACGCCACTGCACGTACAGAGAACCGCGCATCTAAATCATTGGGCAGCTTTGTTCTATAGGAAGCCGTCTTAACAAATCCGCGCGAGGATGTTGCTGCCGTCCGCTATTGAAATCACTAGCGAAAGTTCGTTGCGTCGTTGAAGGACGAGGCGCAAAAACTAAAAAGCACGTGCGAACCATGCCGCATGCGCGAGTGCGCTGGAAGCGTTTGGCGAAGAACCGTTTTTTGAAACACTGCACAGCTAGTACAGTACTTTGCTTACCGGGCCATTGTGCAAGAGCATGTGGGTGCGATTCACCCTGGCCTACGAGGGACATGCGCATCTAATGTAAGGTTATTCGCACCTTTAAACGTCCGGCTCGGTGGTGAAGTGGTTGTGTGACTCGGCAGCAGACTCGAAAGTCGAGGGTTCGACACCGTGGCCGGGGCGGTCGTATATCGATGAAGACGAAAAGCCAGAGGCCCGTAGTTTGTGCAAGTTAAATAACACCAGATGACCGTGATTTCCGAAGCCCTCCATTACAATGTGTGTCAATATCGCATGGAGGTTTCGGCACGTAAAACCTTTAGGACCTGTGCAAGTAGCGTAACAGTTACGACGCTCCACTCATGGACGTGAAGTGTAAGGTATGATGCGCGACACTGCCGCAAATGAGGGCTTATCAAAGCGTTAGCATACATATTCGAGGCAAGATTATTTGATAAACGGCCTTGCTGTGCTCGTATGATGTAAATAGCTGCCCAGAGTTTGAAAAGTGGCACTGACATGGACCGATCGCTTTCGGTATTTGACGGCCTTCGACTAGGCTTGATCAGTCAGAAGTAAATGACGCTCCTTTTTGCTCTTCTCGCCCCTCTCCCCGCTACTTTTTTTCGTATTTTTCCGCACCACCAATCGAGGTGATACAACTTGGCTAACTACAAGTCAGAAACTCATCAGTTCTCACTATTATTCCATCTCAAATTTCGTATTCATTCGGGCATATTAGGCAAAAAATACACGTGAAAAGAGGCCAAGTGAGAGCATATGCTTGCTAATGCCTGGTGAATGCGAATCAGATTGCGGCAGCTTGATAGTAAATTATCAAGCTGTGATTATTCTTCCCTCTGTGCCCACCAGTGCAGCAACACGACTACTAGTATGCAAGCCTTTGAATGATTAAGTTTAGAAGAGTTGCCTTTCGGGTGAGTTGTGTTTCAAAACTGGAGTGCGCATTAGGGTGGCATATATAGGTTAACAATTGTTAACGTTTTACGTCAAGAAACTACAATATCAATATTAAAAAATGCCACAGTAGAAGGCCAGGAAATTCCACGTTCACCTAGATCAGAGCACAGGGAACTGTAGCACTGACGAGGAAAGACACACGCGAATGCATTGATAGACACCAAGCTCCAAAGCGTTTATTTCGATGCTTTCAAACTACTTCTTGGTGTGCGGCTAGTGTTACACTTGCTCGTAATCGTAAGCTACATTGGGCCCTTTCCCGACAAAGCAACGTGGCTCTCATCTTGTATGCACGCAGAGAGCGTTGCACGCAACTACAAGTCCGGACCGCGCGCAAGCGGCACAGGCGATGCCTCTGCGGTAGCAGCAGCCATGTCTTAGCAGTAGAGGCAGCGACGTGCGTGCGGCTAGGCCGCATTGTTTCGAGGCCAGGCAGCGGCGGCGGCGATCGCCGAGGCAAGCTGCATGCACCCGACGCAATGCCCGTGCATCATCGGCTCGTGACGGTGCGCAGGCGCTGGGAGGTGTCGGTACGTGCGAACCCCCACTCTTATTTCACTGTAAACGTGCATTCTGCTTTAAGGAACACGTGTTACTATCGCACGCTCTTGCATATGATGTCTTCTATGGGGGGTTTAAGAGACAAGAAGAGAGACAAGAGACAAGAAGAGAGCAGAGTGGATTGGGGAACAAACGGGGGTTAAGGATATCATAGCTGTAATCAAGAAGAAGAAATGGACATGGGCCGGACATGTAGTGCGTAGACAGGATAATCGCTGGTCGTTAAGGGTAACTAACTGGATTTCCAGAGAAGGAAAGCGGGTTAGGGGGAGACAGAAGGTTAGGTGGGCAGATGATATTAGGAAGTTAGCGGGTATAAATTGGCAGCAGCGAGCACAGGACCGGGTTAACTGGCGGAACATGGGAGAGGCCTTTGTCCTGCAGTGGACGTAGTCAGGCTTATGATGATGATGATGATGATGATGATGATGATGGGGGTTAAGTAAAAAGCTGAACCTCTTTGGCAAACTTAGAAACGACTTACGGTGTAGCGTTCTACTGCTTCGACTGATCCGGAGACAACCTTAATTGGGGTATTTGTGCGCTGCATTATTCATGCTCTTATAAAAAGACACTTGACATTGAAAAGTATAAAAGCGTGCGCGAGGAGCAGTGCACGTGCTTTCGTGGCATAGACGATAAAGAAAGTGTGAAATAGCTCCACCGACTTAAGGTAGAGACGACTGGGTAAACAACAGCTGCTTTCCATTGCTTCACTTTGCTCGATATCTTTTTTACCACCATCTGTATGGTTCAACCAGACTTCGCGTACGTTAAATCAGTAGAGCCGCTCCAATCTTCATATTCATAACGTTTGGTGGACCAGAGATGAACAGTGGAAATTGCCTAGTTTTTGTGGCACTTACGGCAAGGAGCTGCGTTACGATCCGTAGGGATCAACGTCGGCATAAACAGCACCGCTCTTTAAAAATCTGCACTCGTGTTTCGTATCTTGCTTCGGGACATTGTCGTAATTCATGGTTTCGTTTCATAATTACGAATCGGTACCACTTCACCCAATTGTCAGTTACACATGAAGACGTTTCAATGGTACTGTCGCTGACCCGCAGGGCGCGGGTTCGAAACCCGGCTGTGGCGGCTGCATTTCCGATGGAGACGGAAATGCTGTAGGCCCGTGTGCTCAGATTTGGGTGCACCTGAGTCTGATTGAATTTAGCACTTTGCCCCAGGTGGTCGAAATTTCCGGAGTCCTCCACTACGGCGTCTCTCATAATCATATAGTGGTTTCGGGACATTAAACCGCGCATATCAATCAATCAATCAATGGTACCGTCACTTCTCAAGCTTTGTTATTACTTTTTACCGACTTATATGGTAAACGAACGTGATAAGCCAACTTGCCTTATTACCTGCCGCTTTTGCATGTTTGAACCAGCATCTTTATCTTGTGAAGATAGGGACCAGCTATTGGGTTTTATATGACGATAAACACGCTTTCTATGCGTCGGACAAGCAAATACAGATGTAACATCTTTGTTGGTTTGAATCTTGGCTTATCATACCGCTGCTCAGCGATCCAAACGGACTTAACTCGTTGCTTAACCTAGCTATAATATCTAGTTATTTCCCTTGCTTACAGAGTCTTTCAAAGTTTACTTCACACACTGTAAGATCACGCGACCGAACGTCTAGCTCAGACACGTACTCACGTTTGTGTACTCTTAGCATTCCGCAGGGGTAGCTAAGGCCGAGCCCTGTCCTCTTTCAAAACCTCTTTTCTCTCTCTGGCATTCAAAAAACCATGTCACTGTGACACTCGGTTTTTCACACTCTAGGGTTCAGTCAGCTGATCGTGAGAAAAGGGGCTCAGTAGAGTGCTAAAATGCAAAGGGCTCGGCAAAGTGCTAAATTCAATCAGACTCAGGTCCGAAAAATCGGCAAAGCCTGGCTCAACGGCAGTGGGAGATGGCGAAGGCCCACGGCTACCTGGAATAAGGAGGCAGCCCGCCTCGGACGCGCTGTGCGCTTGCTCAAAACAAAACTTTATTCGCTTTATCTCTCCACGCTTTTGCCGCGTCGTCTCCGATTAAAGTTCAGCCCGCTTCGTAAGCCTCCAGGTTTCTGCCCTGTGCGTATTTGTAAGAAGCAGTTGGACCGGCTCAATCGGAGAAATATAGGGGAGGCCTTGGCCCTGCAGTTGGCTTAGTTACACGGATGATGATGATGATGGTGGTGATGATGATGATGATGATGATGACGACGGCAACGGCGACGACACAATTTTCGTACAGTATGTCAATGGCAATCCGCTGAGAAAGTTGTCTTACACAAGTCACCAGGACTAAGAAAGAGCTGAGCTGTCAGTGAAAGCTGTCAATTATTTGAGTGGGCGAACGCTCACGTGATAATTTTGATCCCTCAACTGTAGATCGCTGACGCGTGTTTTGACAAGGGGTGCTGCTCATTTACTTAAAGTCGGCTTTATTTTTACTGTTCGCTAACAGATTTGTACTGAATTCACTGCGTCTCCCGATAAACTGCGCGTAATCGCGGACGCATGTTTCTCCTCAATACTTGTGTTTTTGCGGCAAAGCCGCCTTTACTAAATATTGCCAAACGCTGTTGGGTCATTTTATCGTAAACGTGCCTTACAAACACTAGACATAGCAGTTTTTTCAAAGACGATAGTCTTTCTTGGGGACCTTCGACGCAACAACTTTGGTCTGTCTGTCTGTCTGTCTGTCTGTCTGTCTGTCTGTCTGTCTGTCTGTCTGTCTGTCTGTCTGTCTGTCTGTCTGTCTGTCTGTCTGTCTGTCTGTCTGTCTGTCTGTCCATTTGTCTCTTTGTCCACCGTTACCGCGAACCAGGTACTCTAAACAGCACCAGCCGATACCTCGAATGGCCGACCCCATCCGCAGCGCCCACCAATGTTGCACAAGGATCAGCGTTCATACGTGTGCGATTGTCAATTAAAAATCATATATTGCGCATACCTGAGGCACCATAACAACACCTATATATTCTGCATGTTCGGTTTTTATTAGAAAAGGCATACATAGGTAATTCTAAGGACAGTAGCGCTTATCACGCTGCGCTGACCATGCAACGATTGTACGGAAAGGCGAGTGTTTCGAACGCTTTGTTAAGACGACACGGTGGTGGCCCCTGCCCGTCGCCTTGCGCTCTACACCTTATCACCTTTGAGATGGGCGCGCACGCCTGTTTCAGGGTCACGCATTTTGCTTTCCAAAAACAACTGCCAGATGGCGCTCAAGTCTCGCGTGTGAGGTGACTTGATGCGTTAGTTCACCTCCGCTGCACGCTCGAGGCACTCTAACGCAGCGCCTCCGGAATACCATTCGTCGATTTTCTTGCGCAGAACATCAAATAAATGTTTTGTTCACTCTCTCCACACGCAAGACATCGTCTGTCGACGACATTTACAGATTACATGCAGATACGGGGCCAATTTTTTTTTTTCAATCTGGGTCATCATTTTTCAATCTGCTACCGCGAGTTGTCATGAAATAGTTGTATTTACAGGCTGTAGACGCTGGTGGTTGTGTGCTACTGCCTTGCAAATACGTTTGCTCTCCTCATCTACTCTTCTCTCTCTTCCTTTCGCATGTCCGTTGCAGTATTATGGGAAATAAGTTTTGCCATCTCCATCGAAAACACGTATGTATATACAAAATAAGTAGACATTTTTAAAGATGGGAGGGCAGAAGGGATACATGATTTGTACCTCCAAAACATATCCCCTCTACTGGTTAACTGCCTTCAATCCTCCCCCCACCCCACCCTCCTGGTTTTTACTACTTTGCGTTATGTTACAGCGTGACAAAAACGAGAAAAAAAGGAGATCCTCAAATTGGGAGATCCTCAACGCGATAACGATATCCTGTCCCTAGTGCGTAATTAGTTCAAAATGGCTTGTGTCAGTGAAGCTTTGGCATACGGCTCAATTCTGTGTCATCGGTAGCATGATTTAAACCACAGGCAAGTGTGCGCGTGAGTGAGTGAAACAACTTTATTGACGATCCGGCATAAAGGGGGAAGGGGTAGGGGGATTAAAGCGAGACACTAGCGTGCTCGGACGTCCCGGAGCAGCAACCTACTCGCGTCAAACCTGTGGGGGCGCCGCTTTTGGCCGCTGGCGTTCCAGGATGCTAAGTACGTGCTGGACCATGTCTCTTTGATTGCCTGGCTCTCGGCTGATAATTTTGCTGCTTATGGCAGTTGGCATTACTTCTTGGTTACCCGGTGGTGGTGCACAGTCCCGAAGGAGGTGTCTCTGGGTGGCTCGCGCCTTCTTGCAGTGTTGGCATACATCAGTGGTGTAAACCTTCGGGCAAACGTGCTTTGCCCAGACGGGGGTCCATATTGCTTGTACTTGCAGCTGCCGTAGTGTGGCTGCTTCTCTGCGTTGTAGGTCTCGGTGAGGTGATGGGTAGAGGCGTCTGCTCGTTCTGTACCACTGCAGAACGTCGGCGTAGGTAGTGATAAAATACTCTCCGTCTTCGGCATCCGGTCGTTGCGGCTCCGAGGAAGGCGTTGACAGAGACCCGCGGCTAGTTAGCGCGTGTGCCTCCGTATCTGCCTCCTCGTTGCAGTTCGGGCCCACTTCCAGCTACCCGGCGTGCGCAGGGAACCACTTGACGGTAATGTTGGTTTCCGGTCTTGCTATAGTTGAACATACTCTTGCAGTGGTTCCATGGACGTTGTTTGTAGCAAAGTTGGCTATTGCCGTCTTCGAGTCGCTGAGGACCGTGCAGCAATCCGGGATCGCTAGTGCCAGTGCGATTGCAAACTCCTCGGCTTGCGTGGGCGACTTGCACCATATGCTTCCCGACGTTGTGAGTACTCCAGTGTCTGCTGCGATGACTGCTGCTGCGTACGTGTTTGGCC
The DNA here is from genome assembly GCF_013339725.1 of Rhipicephalus microplus. NCBI lineage: Eukaryota > Metazoa > Arthropoda > Arachnida > Ixodida > Ixodidae > Rhipicephalus > Rhipicephalus microplus. The sequence continues at coordinate 218,555,450 of NC_051165.1, forward strand.
GGTAGGGATACTTCGCCACGTCCACGTAGTACGCGCGCGGATCGTTGGCGTGACCTTTTTGAACTTGCTATGCTTCCACTACGTGGCTTTAAGAGAAATGACCCAAAAACGTGTGTGCCCTTTGCAGTGGGACATCGTCATCATCAGTCTGACTATGCCCACAGCAGGGCAAAGGCCTCTCTAATGATCCGCCAACCAATCCGGTCTTGTACCCGCTTTAAACCATGAAGTCGTGATAATCACGTGTTCTGACGCCCGATCGCGATGTGCGTTTGTACCACGCATTATTACCTCGATATTGGTGGAACTCCAGATTTCCACGCAAGCTACCCGAGTTCGATTCTCACTCAAGCCCAGAAATTTTTGTTTTTATTTTATTAGCATCTTTTTCGATTTTTCCGCCAGGCACAATATGAGTTTTTGCTCACAACCAATGGCGCCGACGGCGCAACATCAGCGAAACGAACTCTTTAACGCTGTCGCGTTAAAAAGCTGCGGTACTTATACTACAGAACACAGCGTTGTGTGCCTTGGATTTTTTTTTATTCCTGGTTCTTGTCGCGCTGTAACATAATAACCCATACAGCTAACCAAGTCTACTGCACTGCTATACAGTATATGTAGTTAGGTGTAGGCACGCGTAATATGGTTACTTTTAGTAGCACAGAAAAAAAGTTTCTGAAAGTTTAATGGTCTGAATATTCTAGCAGTTCTTCCCTGGTTCACGTGCTCTCGTGTTTGACTTGCGCTCATAATTTGCCGCCATTCAGAACGCGTGGTGGTTTTACGAATGCCTGCTAGATGGAGCCAGCGTACTATTCAGGCTAGCACGAACCAGTGACGGGAGAGCTTTCAAAACAAAAATCGAGGTGGTGCACAGAAAAAAAATACAAGAAAGAAAATGTTATGAAGAAACAAGGCAGGAAAGTAACAAGACCACAAATTGAAGTACCTCGCTTTTTGAAGCACAAACACTGTGTTTGTTTTCAAAGGCGAGGCTTTGCCGCACAACGAGAACAACAACAAGGACAGTGGAAGAATGTGGTGATCGGTTCAGCCCTTCACAAACGAATATGTAGATGTTCACATCTCAAGAACGCCGTTCTTCAGAGCTCCTGGAAATATAACAGGTCACCTTGGTAGATATGTGAAAGATGGTTAGAGGCTTGTTTGAAAAGACAACAGCAAAAGGCGATGACATCGTCCGAAACGAATGTATTGTCAGTGTAAAGAATATATAAGAACTGTAAAGGTCCGTTATGACATACATACATACATACATACATACATACATACATACATACATACATACATACATACATACATACATACATACATACATACATACATACATACATACATACATACATATACAAACAAACATGCATGCATAAACACAGCCTCTTCCCGTTACCCTCAACCATAAACTGCATTATTCCTGCCTTCTTGAAACGAAGCTCAGTATGACTGAAAGTTTTCTGTGGTGGTGTCGTGCACGGCAAACCCGGTGCCGAAGAGCTGGTCACATGGATATTTGCTAGCACCATTTTCCAATAATTGACGTTCACTCTATCGTGAGCTAGTCGACTATCAGCCGTTCGTGATATCATAATCTCATCGTTTGAGAAAGTCACTTGTCCCTTCACATTGCCACATTTCATTGCTGCGTGTACATGAACGTAAGGCTGCCTCTGTTGACAGCAGCAACAGTATTGCAGCGTTGCTAAGCGCACGGGTGAAGGTCCAATTCCTTGCTGGATTAACGAAACAGGACAGCGTTGCGCCACGGTCACTAAATTTGAAAAGTTTGAGCATTGCAACAGAACAAAGAAGAAAGAAAGAAAGAAAGAAAGAAAGAAAGAAAGAAAGAAAGAAAGAAAGAAAGAAAGAAAGAAAGAAAGAAAGAAAGAAAGAAAGAAAATAAGTGGTACATAAGCCATGCTCACTTCATGCTTGTTTGAGCCATCATCATTGGTTGAAGCAGCGCCACATTTTCCCGGTTGAGCAAAAGCTTTTTAAATGTTTTTTAAAGGTGAAAGACGTAGATGGGCTCGGCTGCGGTGTCTGCATTTCCGATGGAGGCGGAAATGTTGTAGGTCTGTGTGCACAGATTTGGGTGCTCGCTTAAGAACCCCAGGTGGTCGAAATTTCCGGAGCCCTCCACTACGGCGTCTCTTATAATCATATGGTGGTTTTGGGACTTAAATCCCACAAATCAAATCTTAGATGGGCTCATTGAAAGCAAAACCTTACCGTCATATTGTGGCATGCTACGGAATTGGAGTAAACGCAATGACTGTAAAAAAAAAAGTTATCATCAGGCGATCAAGTCGCTCTATGAAATAATAGAGCTACGGAATCAGAGTCGTCATTGTGACGTCGCTATGACGACGCCAGCAACGAAGTCGAATGAAAATGTCATTGCATGTCGCCGCAGCTTGCAATGCCTCCGTTCCTGAGAGGGCAATCCTGAGAGGGGGATCCTGAGAGGATGAGAGAGCTATCCTGAGAGGGTGATTCAGGAGGCCAATCCTTAGAGGGTGATTCTAAGAGAGCAATCCTCGAGGCTGATTCTGGGAGGGTGATACAGAGAGAGTGATCCTGCGGAGGCCGATCGTGAGAGGACGATTCTCCTATCCTGAGAAGGGATTTGATCGAAGTTTCTTCTCACTTCGGTGTTTGAAAGAATGCCTTTAGCATATCTCATATGTTTGTCACATTGGCAGAGGATTGGACGCAACTTTCGAGAAAGATGTAGATGCGCATCTGCAGAACGACTAAAATTCTGAATTACGATTTTTGTTCAACGGTGATGGAATCCTAAAGCAAAGGAATGCTTTAGACCAGTCCCATTTCTGTAGCTCCTCCGTACGAAGCTTTATTAATTGCAATCGGCGATAAAATAGCGTGAATACGTTTTAGCAAAGGCACAGAAGTTTATTCCTTGTGAAGCCACTGGCCGCGTAATTGAGATTCTTCCCTAGCGAATACATAAAGAACCCTGAAAGGTTTTTTCCTTCGTTTTTTTAACGTTCATTCCACATCGGAATTCATCCTGTACGGTCGGTAATCGAACCGGCAACCTTTCTTCTCCGTGGCGCAACGCCGTATAGTGCTCAGAGCAAAGTGCGCACCGCGTTGCATCGCTCGTTACGCGACGTAGCGGCGCAGCTATCGAGACGCCCGCCCAGACGTCCTTGCCTGCGGCGAGGTGGGTCACGTGACCGGCCTGCTGCAGAAAAAATCAAAAGAATAATGCGTCCGTTATTTACTATGGGAAGGCAAGGGAAGGAGGGCAAGTGGGCGCCTATTGCAGGTTCGTTGACTCAAGCGCGCCGGCCGAGAGCGAAACCACGTGGTTTATCGCGGCTGCGCGCCTCTGAAGCGCTCGCGCTTCTTCTTCTTTGCTTTGTTCCTCCTCCCGTTTCGTTTTATTGCCTTTTTTTGTTTGTTTGACTGGTAACTTCCTCTTGCGTACACATTTTCGTTCACCGTTTCATGCCGCTTGACCCGCGCTCGTATGGCCTTCTTGCGTTTGCACAAAAAGAGCGATGGTTGAATGAACCCGCGCGGTTCCTGGTCAGGGCGCGCAGTTCGCAGAACGTTCGAGTCGAGGATGACCTTGCCAGCGGCCCTTTTGTAATCCTCACTATGGCGCGTTTGGCTTACCACCGTATTCTCGAGCGTTCCTTCGCTCAACGCTTCACCTTCACTTGAGAAAGTCGATGGAAGCGCCCTCTCTAGTCACGGCAAATCACTGCATATCAGCGATAATGTGGTGCGATTCTGGAGCAGCGCAGCGTCATTTCCATCCGAGCAGCGGCGCTGTGCTCAGCTTTGTCAAGTGAAGGGTGAAAGTTGAGTCGAGGAGCGTTTGTGAATACGGGGGTTAGAGTCTGACTTCGACTTAGGATTTGGCTTGGTCGGTGGCGGGCTCGGTACACCTCTGAGAAGAGTGGATCTGTGATTTTTTACGTTGATGCGCAGCAAACTGTGAACCGCACCGTGGTGGTCTAAAGTTGCTACGGTTCGCGACTCCTCACTTGTAGGTCGTGGGATCGAATGCCGGCTAGGGCGGCCGCATTTCCGGTGGCGACGAAACAATTGAGACCCGTGCGCTTATAGTTTAGGTGCACGTTCAGGAATTCCAGCCGGGTAAAAGTCCAGAGCCTTCTACTGTGGCTTCCTTCATAAGCATATGTTTTTTTTGCGGCTTAATGCCCCAACAGTTATTATTAGTAATCTATAGGATTTGAACTGACATATCAGAAGCAGATATTGACCTGACATATATTCTTTGGTTTTGTACCCTATCGCAAGAAAGCTGTTTATTTAAGCAAAACGGAATATTAACAAAAGCGAACAGATAATAATATTGCGTCTAATAAAAAAAAAACGACCCTCTACATTGCCGTCGTTTATAAACGACGACCACCTAATGGAAACGTGGGACGCCAAGCTCGTCCTCGAGGACCTGGAAGACCAGCGACAACTCGTCGCCAGGGCCAAGAGGGTGGTCGAAGCCAGATGGTTCCTGGACTATACCCTCCCACCTTAGGGTGACACCGGCCCTCGTTGGCAACACTGTTTTCTAAATAAACGTTTATTTTTCTCTATCTCTCCTCTACATTGCCGCCGCTTTTCTTTAAGCAAGAGGAAGACCTTCTACATTACAGAGTACATTACTGCGGGGAAGCAGTAAGCCGTCCCTGCATTTACACTGAATGCAATTGTGCTTAGAAAATAGTGGTAACGAAATAATGGGAAGTATTTTGCACTGCAGTATAAGACAGCGGTGTGCAACGATTCCAAAATAGGGGAAGTTATTAGAACCAATGGAATGTAAATAAGAAGAAAGAGAAGTGGGTGAAAAAATAACCAGCCGTGAGCAGGAATCGAACCTACGACCTTCGAATAACGCGTTCGATGCTAGAGCATCGAACGCATTATTCGAAGGTCGTAGGTTCGATTCCTGCTCACGGCTGGTTATTTTTTCACCCACTTCTCTTTCTTCTTATTTACATTCCATTGGTTCTAATAACTTCCCCTGTACATCTCTTGGCATTACTGTCTGTTAGATCTCATTATTATATCATGCTTCAGATAAGGAACAGCTCAACCGCAGTTTCACCGGACGCTTCCGTCACCGCCACCATGCTAACTACAAAACACCAGCTAGGTTTTATGATTGTTTCTTTAACCTACCGAGCGCAGCGGCGGCATGCTTGCTGCGCTGCTGCTACCACGTTAATAAACGATCGTTATGTTTCATGTTTTCCTAACACAATTTCTCCGCCACTCGAGCGGAGTGTGCCACCGAGCTAATCAGTGACGAGACAGAGGCTGCGCAGGTTTGTGCGCAGTGGTCACTACATCACCCCCCCCCCCCCACACACACACACACATTCACACGCGGAGTGTTGGCGGAGAAATTGTGTTAAAAAAGCAGGCCACCTTATATACGAAGTGTCTCTTGACGGGAAGGGTACCAGAATTTCGGAACAACGCCAATATCATGTTAGTCCGTAAGAAAGGAGAGGTCAAGGAAAGGCCGATCAGCTTACTCTGTTCTCTACAACCCTTTTACAAAAATAGAATTGAGGTGACATTAGAGTGCAATCAACCAAAGGAACAAGCAGGATTTCGTACAGGCTACTCCACAATAGACCATATTCATACTATCAATTAGGTAATGGAGAAATACGCGGAATACAACCAACCCCTATACATAGCTTTCATAACTTACGAGAAGGAATTTGACTCCATCGAGACATCAGCAGTACTGCAGGCACTACGGAATCCGGGCATCGAAGAACTCTGCATAAACATAGTGGAAGAAATGTACAGTAGATCCACAGACACCATAGTTCTCCATAAAGAAAGCGAAGGGTATAAGACATGAAGACACCATCTCACCAATGCTATTCAACGCGTGTTTACAGAAGGCTTTCAGGGCCCTAGATTGGGAAGAGTTAGGGATAAGCGTTAATTGAAAGTATCTTAGTAGACACTAAAGGCAAGTATTACGTCGACGTTGATTGTTCCGCAGGTCGTGGGATCGAATCCCGGCTGCGGCGGCTGCATTTCCGATGGAGGCGGAAATGTTGTAGGCCCGTGTGCTCAGATTTGGGTGCACGGTTAAGAACACCAGGTGGTCGAAATTTCCGGAGCCCTTCACTACGGTGTCTCTCATAATCATATGGTGGATTTGGGACGTTAAAACCCCAGATATCGATCAAGACTTTGATTGCTGAAATAGCGGTGCAGAAACCTCGTAGGGTTATACCCGTGCCACACGGGCAGAGAAAATAGCATTTACCTCCGAATGCCTTCAGATTTATTGCCATTCGTGCGGTGCCACACGGGCAAACGAAATGGCATTCGTCCGAATGCCATTCGCCACCAAATGCCTTCGCCAGAACTCAGTTGACTGAGAAATGCCTACTCTCGACGACACAGCTCGCGAAGTGCGGTTTACAAAACAAATCATATTCAGCTAAAAATAAAACTTCCCGTCTTTTATTTGCACTAAACTTTTAAAAAAGTGCTTTGAACGTTATACGAAGATCAGGTTGAAATGGTTTGAAAATAATTGAAGTTCAATGTCCTGAAGCTGGCGCATAATAACTCGTCTCTGCTCCAGAATTATTCGCTCTTGAGCACGATGCTTTGCACGGAAACACACAAGTGCTGCCGTGAAAAAAATGAACTCTGCGAACATCTTCTTCTGAGACACCTTTCCTTCCTCCGTGTTCTGAGAGATGCGACTGGTGCGATGCGACAGGCGCCATTTTCTAATTACGCTGTGGATCTGACTAGTGTTGGCTTAGGTTGCTACGGTCGGCTGCAACATCGTAAAACAAAGCAAGAAACTACAACTTAGGGCAGCGTAATATGCTTATTTCTACTTTTAATAATTATATGATGTGTATGAAGCTTCTAAACGCTTGTTTATTTTTTTATTGCTATTCCCCCAATGCTCACTTGGAAGTTGCTGCGATCGACATCATCAAGTCAAATGTCATTCGCTTTGGACGTGTAGCAGCGCCGGCGAAACAAATGTCATTCGGGAACTGAAGGCCTTCGCCACCAAATGTCATTTTCTATGCCCGTGTGGCACGGGTATTAGTCTTGTGCCAAGGGAGGGCTTATTTAGACATAAAATTGCATTTTAGTGGTCCGCATCGGGTTAGCACACTTCAACATACCCGCTTCAACGGAACGTCTGACGTCACTGTTGCCGTGCACAACGTTGCCCGGTTTTAAAGTGGGATATCCGACAATATATAATAGCAGCAGGGGGAAAGTAGTGGAAGCCACTGCAGGAACAACGGCCATTGAACAATTTTAGCCACGGCCTTCAAAATTGCAGCCGTGATTAGTTCAGCTGGTCCCCGCTACATGGCACGACCTGTATAGCTTAACCACGTGAAAACTAAAATTTTGAGCCACTCGCGCCATTCCCCATCGTAACGTCCATGTGGTTCTCTTTTCCATGAATCAAACAGAAACGAACAAGCAGCATTTTATTGCTTCTCTTGACCCATGGAAGGTTCTTTATATAGTGTAGCTAGACTGATTACTAGTGATTAATTGTGGGTGGTTCGTCTGACGCCATCAGGATCATTTCGAGAATGGCCTACTGCAGCGCAGTTATTCTTGTGCATTTACCCTAATTTCTCAGGGCTCTGTATTGGGACCTTCGCTGTTCCTGGTGTACGTCAACGATATTGCTCAGAATGTGTCATGCAAAGTACATCTGTATGCAGATGATTGTGTGGTTTACCACTGTATTAGATCTACCTATGACCATCACTGCTTGCAACTCGATTTAGACAGTGTTGAACGCTGGTGTGATAAGTGGTGCATGCGTCTGCACCCAAGGAAGTGTCAGTGCGTCTTCTTCACTCATAAACGCAACCCATACCTGTTTCATTACACATTAGCCACCATTCTGCTAAAGCGAGCAACTGAGTATAAATATCTAGGTGTTTACTTTTCATCAAATCTTACCTGGACTAAGCACGTTGAATATGTCACAGTGAGATTCTTCAGAATGGTAAACTTCGTTAAACAGAACTTCCGGTTAGCTCCTCCGAAAATCGGAGAACTACTCTACTTTTCGAATGTCCGACCTATCTTAGAGTACGCCTCTGTGGCGTAGGACCCACAAACAAAAACTGTCTAATATGCTTGAGATAGTTCAAAACCGCGCAGCTCGTTTTGTGACTAGCATCTACAACTTCAGTGTAAATGTCACTGCGCTTAAAGATAGGTTAGGGTGGGATTTGTTGGTATTACATAGGAAACGTTTGAGATTAGAAATGCTATTCAAAATATTTCATCGGTTGATCAAAATAGATAAAGAATTTTACCTTTCACCTTCCCATTTTTTCTCTAAGAAAACTCCCCCCCCCCCCCCTATAATTAGGAGAAATTTTTTCAGAAGAAACATTTGTCAAAACTCCGTTTTCCCATTCGCAATTTTCCATTGGAATCGGCTCCCACAGGAGGTTGCAGACTGCCGCACTGAAACATCTTTCAGGCATATATTGCTACTGTCATAGCTGCATTCTTGTGATCTGTTTTTGTGAACACCTTGTTTTTTAATAGTTCTTTATGTGTAAACATATTTTACGTTGTGTATTTACCCCGGCAATAATGCCCACGGGTGCTGCAGGTATTTTTAAATAATAAATAAAGTAGGACACTGCTCTTAATAATATTGTCGTTTTAGTCGTACATTGAAATTTCATTCTGATGTAAACTGTTATTTGACTTTGGTGTCCCTTTATTAACCTGCGATTCGCTTATGAAATTGCCTTGATGAGTATACTGAGTGGACGAATTACAGCTCATGGTTACTGAACTGTACACGGAAAGCAGGAGAGTAGGTCTGAAAATTGCAAAACTATAGTATAATGCGCAACAGCCTCGACAGAAAACAACACTTTGCTGTACGTGCAGAGACGCTAGAAGTTGTAAAAGAATATATCGACTTGGAACAGACATTAACCGTGGAGCCGAACCATAAAAGTGAAATAACCAGAAAAATAAGGACGGGGTGGATCACATACGGCAAGCATTCTCAAATCGTGTATGGTAATCCGCCAGACTGACAAGAATCTCCTCACTGTGTCTGCATGCGTTAGCAATACACACAAAAATACGATTAGTTGCCACAGCAGAGTCGTAATGTCCACTACAATGGGGCACACAGCACTTCTTTGGTCGCACCTCAGATGGTGGTCGCACGGTTGAAGCCGCGCACATGCAAAAATTATGAACCATCTCCCTGAAGTGAACCCTGACGGAATGCGAATCAGCAGCGGTGCGCAGGGCGTTGACGCGATGGAAAGCGGCGTCGACGTGGATGCTGGAAGAACGGTTTGAAGTGAAACTCTGTGTAGCGTTCACTCGATTAAATGTTTGTTTGAAACGCAATGACATGGGAGGTGGGTTCAGTTTCGTGTAAGTTTAATCGCAGATGAACGAGCCGAAAGAGTGTTTCCACTCGACCTGCGGTCGAACGTTGCAGGCGGTGGAGAGGGTGAAGCGAGAGAGAAGTTTGTTGCGAGCGGGTAGAGGAGCCGGCAGCTGCGGGCGCTGCGGAGAGCGGGCTGTGGTTGAGAGAGACAGTGACGTCAGCGTGGACGTGTGAGCGAAGCTTGTGAGGGTAGCGTGATGTCAACGCGCAGCTGCGGCGTGACCTACTTGACACCGCTCCAACATCTGCGGCGAGGGGAACGTGTTGTGGCGCGTTCATACGGTCGCGCGTACGTACGGCGTTACACGCGTGATTCGAAGAGCTGCTTCGCATCTAAAAGCAGCGTACATCACCAAGGGGAAGTCACCGATAGAACCGATGCAACATTAGCCGTTCTCGTGCAGGTTACAACCGCAAAATTATCATGATATCCCTGACGACGGCTCATGAAGAATTTGATACACGTCTAACGTCGATGACCAGTAATGCTGAAGTGACCAAAAGGCCGACGCAAACGCGCCGCTGCACGCAGGCGTCGGCGAGATACCGCGATCGAGTACCGCGCGCAACGCAACCAGCGTCGCCGCCCAACATTGACCGCTGTGGGTGCCAGCGTTCGCAGAGTGAAAGCGGCCCACTGAAAAAAATCTTGCCCACTACTATTGTGAACTAAAGTATCACTATACCCACTTCCAATAACGTTTTGTGACGTACGCAGTAGTGCCCCACTACGGGAGAGCACCAAGCCGTCCCATATCATTAGAACCCGGTGTGTCTAAAAAGAGTGGTTAACGCTTCAGAGTACTTGGTACTGTAATATGGGAAAGCATCGAACGTAAGCGTGGGTTAGAAGTGAAGAACGATTTAGAGTACTTGGTACTCTACTATGGGAGAACTTAAAGCCGTCCCGTTGGCATCACTGTGTTTAGAAAAAAGGGGGTAACGACTTAGAGTACTAGGTACTCTACCATGGGAGAGCATAACGCCGTCCCTTGGTTACAGACTCAGGACAACGTGTGTGTGTAAAAAAGTTAACGATTTAGAGTACAATGTACTCTACTATGGGAGAGCAGAAAGCCGTTTCGTGGGCCTGAGCTCAGGACAACGTGTGTTTAGAAAAAAAATTTATTGTCACAAACGTCAATAACATTCAACAGTACATTTTCTTCTTAGACATACAATAACTATGATGTCAAAACAGACGTCATCTACATGAACATGAATATGAGATAACGTTGAAAGACAAGTACATTCGATGGTTCACACTAACACAGTCGCAAAAAATATATTTCAAGGTAACAACGTGTCAGTTGCGCATTTAGAAAAAAATGTTTAACGATTTTGAGTACTTGGTACTCAACTATGGGAGAGCACTGAGCCGTCCCTTGCTGACTAGACTATGGAAGAGAAGCCTGCGCACGCACAACTTCCGTAGGATCGATACTGCTAACGGTCACTACTAACTAGGCCACTGCTACGAAGATTCCACTGTGTACGACCGCCGCAGATATTCCAGTCAACTGCGCAATCTATTTCACATTCTCATCTAAGTCGTAACATTTCGCGAGAATTTCTCATTTTGTGGATATTTAGTTCTCGCCGGTGCACAAGTCTGTTAGCATAATGGCTGGTTAGATCACATCAGAGGGAGAAATATACATGGTCCATCCCTCCGTCGTAGGAGTCGGTATAACAAGAAACTGAAATGCATGTTACGCAATCAGGGTTGGGTGTTGAAACACGCTAACAGAATCCGTTTAGTGGAGCCATAGAGTTTCATACAATATTACCTAGAGGGAAATCTGCGCTGGCTCTTCGTTCGTGCGTCTGTTCGTCTGTCCGTCCATCTAATGAACACTCCAAGTACCGCCATTGCATGTTTCCATCATATATTCATATAGAAGTACCGCCATCCAGCAGACGTTCCAAGGACTAAACGAGAGGTGGCACGGCCGGACTAGAGGAGCGGCACGCGCGCACTTTCTTACGGCCTGCGTTTCGTGTGTAGTTCTCACCTTTCGCCGCCTCTAGTCCATGGAACTGTGACCCAACATTCGCTAAACCTTGTTAAAACCAAGGAGGTTACGCCCAGCGAGGTCAACGTGGCAACCACATAGTTCTCAAAGTCTGCCTTTCTAATACTAGTTTTTTTTTTATAAGCATCAAATTCGAGGCAAGTTTTATGGCAGATTAAGTCACCGATACTCGTTTCTTTAGGTAATTGAATCAGAAACAACTATCTTTTTATTTACGATTAACGTGCGTGGGTTTGCTCTTCTATTCAAATGAGTGCGCACGTGCCGCTCCTCTAGTCCGGCTGTGGAGGTGGCTACGTACTTCTACTACTACTACTACTACTACTACTATTACTACTACTACTACTACTACATACATACATACATACATACATACATACATACATACATACATACATACATACATACATACATACATACATACATACATACATACAAGCGTGCATACACCGCGGATGCACAGGACACGGCTTAAGGAGCTTCGCCTCTAACACTCGAGTGACCCGTAGCTGAGTGGTGGGAGTGTCGCCTGGATGTTGCGTTATTGGGTGTTGTTTGGCAATTCTTGATTGTTATTTCGTCTTCATTATTCTTAAGTATTTAATGAAGAAGAAGCGCTGCCTTCGACGAGTGATGAAACGCTGATGTGCGATCCAGTGCCTATACATGCGGGATGGGCAGTGGACGGCTGTGCAGCTCAAGTCGTCGTCGGTTTTTACTACCAGACGCTGCCTGCGTCGGCCTTGCGAAACGAGAGAGAAGGGGTGGGGGTGGGAAGGTGAACAGTTGGCACGAGACGCAAGCATACGGCACGATACGCGAGGTGCGAGCATGCGCAGTGGCGGTGTGGACAACGCAGACGCACGACGCGTGACATCGTGCGACTAAGTAGTAGTAGTAGTAGTAGTAGTAGTAGTAGTAGAAAACTTTACTATGTACATAATTCAGACAGAGTAGAACTCCAGTGCCCCGGAAATTCTCCGCATTTAAAAAGCGCAGTTCCCCAGCTGAAAGCCGTACGCCTTCAAGTCTCGCGCGATAAAACGGGGAACAAAGGTTACTTTTGGAGTACGGCAGCCTGATCAAGTGTGAGGCCCACGGGACTGCTTTTTGCTCTCCCATAGTAGAGTACCAAGTACTCAAAATCGTTGCCACTGGTTCTAAACACAAATGTTTACGTGCTGCTGAGGACAAAAAGAGCCATACTGACCCTTGTGCATGGTGTAAGATACAAAAATCCTACGCCGTGCTCTTGTGATAGCTTGTTTCGCAGTTTTTCCAAACGTTATTGTCCACCGACTTTCGCCGTCATTGCACTATTACGGCAAATTCCAGCGTTATCAACGCTCATATTGCCTCAGTAACCATAAACGGTCACCCGGAAGGTATCACAACAAGCAGCGAGGGGCGCTTCCTTCATTTCGCCGCTTCGGTCGTGTTTCCAAAGTGTTATACGGTGTTGACGCTGAGCTTTATCTTGTGTCAGCGTATAGAGTGGAAGCATGCTGTATCTATCGTGGTATTCAAGGAACAGCAGCGCAATTTGACAAACGCCTATCGCATGCCAAGGATAGATATCCATGAAAGAATGTAATGGTGCGGCTAATGTATGAGGCCTGAAAACAAGCGCCCGATCTAGAAGTGCACCGAATGTGCCAGTAAACAGAAATTCAATTTCGAAATCGACAGTATGTTCGCAACTTCATGAAACGCTCCGTGTGCTGGCAACACTGGTGTTATAAAACAAAGATGGCTACGCTGAACAGGCTCGACGCAGCACTTTCGCTTGGCGCTGGGCTGATGTTTCTTGATTGTGGCGTCGGAGCACGTTGCTTTGTCGAATGCGAAAAGGTGTTGGCCGCGGACCGCCTCCATCTCGTCGACATAGAAGATTTCACTGGCGAAACAGCGGAAATAGGTGCACTGTGGCCGCAAACGTTGATCCTTTCCGGCGAAATGCATCAGATATACTTCGAGTTGAAGAACTTGTCCAGCGAGCCCGAGGTTGAAGGCAACTTCTCATGTGTAGCGGGCTCTCGAAAGATGCTAGCACTTTTGCGCCGCGTTGCTATGCTGCTACGGGCAAGGCGTTAAAGGCAACTACGCTGCGACTCGTACTGCCGAATCTATGTATACTAATTAGTTCCGTTGTCTAGTCAGAAGTTGAGATATACACATGCCGTTCACTTGATTACAATGGAGCTATGACTGGGCCAGAATAGCTTGAGATAAGGACAATCTAGTTCTCATTGTAATGGAAGTACCCCCCCCCCTTTTTTTTTCGTTTGCTGATCCATGCTATTATGTTTATAATGAATAACGTCGTGTGCTTACGAACACTCGGTTGTTCGTGTTGGTAGTAGTTGACATTTAAAGCAGATACATTCACACACACTACGCACGCTACGAATGCACGGAAATGATACACAGTATATACGCACGAACTATATATACACGTACGCACGTGCGGCCTTCGTGCGCGCATTTGCGTGCATATATACACGCACATGCGAAATAAGAAAGAAATGTTTGGGGGGAAGGATTGCAGCAGCTTAGTTTGAGAATGAATCGCGCTACTGCTTGCGCAGAAAACAAGAATATGCTAAAAATACAGCGACACACGCAACGCAACGAATTTCTTGAAGCGCTTGCCTATAAACGAAACTATATACTCCGCCTGTTGCAGCCACTGGTGGAACATATTTAGACCACGCGATTTGTTCTACGTAGCGTTTTTTTCTACGTGGCATAGCAATGAAGCACGCACTTACCCCAAAAAATACACCAGGGCACACAGATGCCGACGAGTGAGCATCACTGTTAGACACATATCGGTCAAGGTTTAGGCTTGTTTTCAGATTTTTCTTTCTTTCGTTAGTCTTTATGTGCAGAGCCGGCTCTTGAACATAGCCGCCCCGCCGCGGTGGTCTAGTGGCTAAGGTACTCGGCTGCTGACCCGTAGGTCGCGGGTTTGTATCCCGGCTGCGGCGGCTTCATTTCCGATGGAGGCGGAAATGTCGTAGGCCCGTGTGCTCAGATTTGGGTTCACGTTAAAGAACCCCAGGTGGTCGAAATTTCCGGAGCCCTCCACTACGGCGTCTCTCATAATCATATGGGGGTTTGGGACGTTATACCCCACATATCAATCATCAATCATCAATCATAGCCAAATAGAAGTACAAACTGAATACTTCAGGGAAACGTGCACTAGGTTACGAATATCGTAAACTGGATATTACTGTTTCACTATGGTTCCCTCTCAGTGTACAAGTACGTGCAAAATGCCCATAGTCAGTCGAAGTGCGAAAGCTATCTTGGTCGCAAAGTTTGCTGTAGGTGAGGCATCGTATTCCCTTCTAAAAAAAAAAAGACTGTTGGCGTAGTGCACCAGTCATTAGTGGAAATTATGTTCCGATAAGGGCGCCCTGGAAGGATCGCGCTATGAACCAGACGGTATACGTTTAGTCGCGGGCTTTTAATCACGTATAGCCACGATAAGTTAATAACGAATCACCACCGGCAATGTGAGATGTCCGAACTGGACAATTTATTAGCGATATCGCGCCGCTTACATTGTGTCGGAATGATCTGGGACTCGTCAATTTGCTCAAATGTGGCGGACGCAAGCTGCAGCCTTTGCAATGAGTCTGCCCATGCCCGCGCATGCGCACTGTCCTACCGTGACGGGCATTCGGCCTCTAATTTGGGGGAAGGCATCCAGCAAATTGATTCCCTCCTCACCTTTAACGAAATATGCAAGCACTATCAATTGTCCAGGCGTAGGTTCCCGCACCCGCTACTCTCGAGGGCCGAGTCAATCACTTTACGAATGCTGCAAACTGGTACTTACCCGTCGCCCTCAGTTTACAGTAAGTTTATTGACAGCATAAAGCCTCACTTCCCTCATTGCGATGAGAGACGATATATGTTATCCCACATGCTCTGGCAATGCATGGCGCTGCGCGATGGCGAGCCTCTCAGCACAGAGGACGCCTGGAAGACTGCAATCACCAGCTCGGATCGGGAGGTCCAAATCCGGGACGTCCAGAGGGCCCGCAGTTTGGGGGAGAGCCATGCCCTTCCCGTACCAACGTGGGTGCAGCCTGCAGCCGACCCGCCTTTTTTGAGGGGCACCAGCTCCTCAGGACAATTTGTGAATAAAGTTCGTTGACTGGCTGACTGCAGCCTTTACGTAATGTCATTGAAGTTGCTGTGGGAGTGTGACGACACCGTCTTATGTCATGGCCTAAGTATACGCTGAAGAGGAAGAGATCACAGAGGTGATAACAATAACTCCGGTGAGGCTAAGAGGAAAGGGAAAACTCAATATGAGGGGAACAAAGCTCAGTTGAATGGCAAAAAAAAAAGCACGTTCACAAGAAAAAAAAAAGTAGGTGCTGCATTCAAAGACTAAGTGGGTATTCGCTTGCAGGTATTCGCTTAAAGGTATTCGCTTGAAGGTATTCGCTTGAAGGTATTCAGTGGGTATTGGCTTGAAGGTATTGTGGTTATTAGCTTGAAGGGATCGTCACTGTTGGAACCAGAATTTCCGTTCATGTCATTGGCGTAGCCGGGTTGTGTGTGTGATGGGTGGCAGGAGTGTGGCTACAACAGCCCCGCCCCCTTAAAATATTTTCAATTTACACATTCGTGTACCCTGACACGTAAAAAGGCACGCACGAACATGCATGAATAATTTTTTACTCCCTTCGCTCCCCGCCCTTTCGAAAAAAAATCGCTTGCTATATCTTCGTTTGAAGTCAAGGAATCGACCCGATCAAGGGTTTTATCCCTCTCGGGTTAATCACATTACAATGGAGGCTAAATCCTGGACGCCCAGTTAGATTTAGGTGAGTGTTAACCCAAGTAGTGGGATTTTTCGGAGCGCTCCACTTCAACATACCTTATAATCATGCTTCTTTTAGGAGGGAGGGGAAGGAGGGGCAGTGCTATAGTAAACAGTACCAGCGCTGACTTACAAGTGAACTCTTTGCCTGTACCATCACAGGTACATGTGCCTACCAGAAAAGCTACACCGTGAACCACATCGCCCGAAGGGAAATGTCGTAGGCCCGTGTGCTCAGATTTGGGTGCACGTTAAAGAACCCCAGGTGGTCGAAATTTCCGGAGCCCTCCACTACGGCGTCTCTAATAATCATATGGTGGTTTTGGGACGTTAAACCCCACAAATCAATCAATCAATCAATCACATCGCCCGAAGCGAGGTTCTGATAGATTATAATCGTATATAGTGTGCTCTTGTTGCGTAAAACCGCGGGAAACGCTATTACAAGGAACAGGCGGAAACAAGATAATGACTACAGGGGGGGGGGGGGGGGATAAACAACAAGAGGAAAGGCAGGGAGGTTAACCAGGCACATGCCCGGTTTGCTACCCTACGCTGGGGGAATAGGAAGGAGGCATAAAGATGAGAGAGAGAGAGTAAAGAGAAGAGAAAGAGAGAGAGAAAAAAAAGGAGGATTGTCAGTCAATCGGCTGGCGCGTATGCAGCGGTGGCACTATACAAAAGTTAAAGGTGGTCACATAGGCCTGTAGTCCTCAAAAAGCACAAGACAGCTTTGACTGCTTTTTGAGCCGACGAAAGGCGATGACGGTGTTCCAGTAGCATCTGCACAGAGAGTGGCCGATCGTCCAATCGTCGCAATGCGTCCGAAAGCTTCTGTCTTTCAGAGGCAAATCGAGGGCAACGGCATATCAGATGGTCGATGTCTTCTTTGGTGCAGCAGACGTCGCATTCCGCATTGTCGGTCAATCCGATGAGGGCTCTATACGCTTTTGTAAAGGCAACCCCCAACCAAAGGCGACAAAGGAGTGAAGCTAGTGTACGCCACGAGGTGCCGCGATGGTCGCTGAGGGCCTCCAAAGGGACATGGGCTCAAAAGTGGCCGTGTGCGTGCAACTAGATCGCTCGCAGGTGGCCCGAGGTGTTGGCTCACGCTCGCCCTCTTGGCGCATTCCAGCGTAATGGTCGACTCGACAAACGAGAGGACACGGTCAAACGCGCGCGATTGCATGTTTTTACGTCTTACACGCGTCGGTTGCGGAATCGCTTCGTGCACATGTGTGTAGCGGCGTCGACGCAACGATACCTGTGTCGTAACTTCTTCTTCTTCATATTACTTGCCAGTTGTGTACCTATTACTTGTATAACATTTTAATTATGCCTAGCTATTCAGTGTATAAGTATCTATGGTCTGACTGTGTTCTTGTGTTTCACACCTGCATGGGCCCGAGGAGGGCCTGCAGTATCTGTATAATAAATAAAATAAAACAAAAACTAGAGAAAAAAACCAAGGGAAATATTGTGATGGAAAATCCCTGAAGTAACTCAGGTGAGTTGCTTTACCGTGGCAGGCCTAATGAGAGCCTATTGATAATGAAGGCAAGGATAAAAAGATGACGTTATTTGTACTGTTTCGAGAGTACGTTTAGGTAGTAATTATGACGCAGATGTGATTAAATTCTACGAAAAGACAACTTGCCGCCGGCTGGTACTTCACCTGAGACCTTCGGCAAGTTGCGTAAGCAGCGCAAACGACAAGGACAACGGCAGATGGTCAGGACAGCGACAAACTTTTCATCTGTTTCTTCCGTCTTCGTCACATAGGCGTGTGCACGAGGGGACCAGCACCAGGATCCTAATCACATAGGTAGGAGGAGGGGGGGGGGGAGATGAAAACGTCTGCCCGATAAGTTAAATAAGTCGGACCTCGCCAGTCATTTTTATAGAGCAGGGATATCGTGACGCAGGTTTCTGACAATAATGGCGACCGAAGGTTCCGGGTGGTGCATTCCAAGAACTGTTTACTGACCATCTTTCCTTCAGGAAAGCCACAAGGCACCAAAGACAGGGCAATGTGAGATGCATGTCACTGCTTCCTTTAATTATTTATTTTGGTCCATTGTGAAGCTTATTGTCCTTTGGATCAACCAACAAGGAAGTGGTAAAGGGATAAATGGGGAGGTGTGTTGTGATAAAACTCTGCACCCTGATATGGGTACAACAAAGTGGCTGATTGGGCTAGTTGGTTTAGCATACTCGTCCCGTCCTTTTCATGTCCTCCGTGTATTTTTTCGCGCTGTCAAACCTCAAGCAACGAATATGGGGAACCTTGGTGCGCTCATGGTCTTCATTGTATACACGGTTTACGTTACCTGCAGAGAGACCCCATACTTGTAACTGTCGCACAGTGCCTGATAGACGTTCATTGTAATTAGTATTAATACGTAGGGTTTTTCGTCTCAGCACCCAGATATGTTATGAAAGACGCTGTAGTGGAAGGCGCCGGAAATTTCTACCCTCTGGGGTTGACAGCTCACAGGACACGGGCCTCGGACCTTTTCTCCTCCGCCGAAATGCGATCACCGTAATCGGAAGCGTAGGCGGGACCTTGGGGTCGGCTGCCGAGCACACTAACCACTGAACCACAGTGTCGGACTTTCTTGTCATTACATCACGGGAGCATCACTTATACATAACACTAGGCAACAATAGCCAGCACTAGCCGACATTAACCATCCGTCTAACACTTGTCAACATTAGACGTTAGAGGATGACATCAGCCACCCCTTGACCAACTGTAGCTAACAGAAACGAGACGCAATTTAACCAATACGAACTTGCATAACAAGGTTGCTTGTTGCACCAAGTCCACGGTATGCCTTCATGCAGAGTCACTGTGCCGTCCTGTGTTTTTTCATGTAGCACCTTAACGGTGAAGTCAACCTTAGAGAACAAGTGTATGCACCCCTATGCCTGTTGTTATTAACTTTCACTCGTTCTTCAGGTGAAGTACAGGTCCGCTTTTATGCGAAAAGATACGGAGGTTAGTATATGGCGTAAGTTATACTATGTCACGTGCCAAAAGTGAGTAGATAAGAGAACGACATTCTTGTTGCTACAAAAAGAAAAAAAAAACAAAGAAAAATAACTCGCAAAAGAAATAGTGCAGGTGAGGGAGTTGAGAAAACAAGCTGCACATTGCTCCCGTTCTAGCAGAACGACTGAAACGTGCTGTAAAGCAATATGACGAGGCTGGAGGTGATATGTCGAAAGACGCTGTTTCGGAACTTCCTCTATAACACTACCAGGGGATGGAGCGAAAGATAAGAAGTATGCAGAGGAAGAACTTGTTCTTGGACAAGTTGGAGCCTGAATTCGCTAAACGTCTTAAAACTTGCGTTTTTCCTCTGTCTTTTCTCTATTAGAAATAACGTGTCAGATGCTCTGCTAATTGATGCATATATACACAGTTTCACGGATATATGCGATGCACATATATATGCGATGAAATGCATATGCATATATATGCACATATATATGCGATAACATGGAGGAGGAAACTATCGTCACCGTAGCTCAATTGGCACAGCATCCTACTCAATATTCGAAAACTGCATGTTCAGTCTGTGCCAGTGACGACTTGTCATTGCGGCCATTTTGATTTCTTTACACTGATATCATGATAACTGCAAAAAAAAAAAAAATCATCTATAGTTTACACGGGCTGGTTGTCGGTTCTCATTAATGCCTGCAGCTACATTGCACTCACTGTATACGTTTTAATTGTGGATCGTCTGCAATCAAGCTTTCGCTCTCTCCCCACTCTTTTAATTCACATTCCCCTCTCCATGTTTGGAGCAACAACCTGGTAAGAGGCTAATTACCCCCCTCACCTTTTCGTCATTTCCTCCGCCTCTTCCGGTCCACTAGGTAGCTGAAGCGCATTCGGCATTTTAACGATCACGGGCCTGCGGGAAGGCCTTGCAGTGGACAGTGCAGTGGACAGTGCAGTGGACACGTGGGCGGCGGCGAGTATATCGCTAACTTCTTTTTAACCCTCTCTCTCTCTCATCTCTTTATTTCCGTTTTTCTGGTTATAACCTCTCTGTTTTCTTCCTTCCTTCCTTCCAGTCTTTATCTTTTCACAGCATCCTGCCTAACTTGGTGCACGTTAAAGAACCCCAGGTGGTCAAAATTTCCGGAGCCCTCCACTACGGCGTCTCTCATAATCATATGGTGGTTTTGGGACGTTAAACCCTACAAATCAATCAAAGCATCCTGCCTAACACAGTCTACTTTGCTTATTTAAACAGGTGAAGGGTCTGCCGGGCCTAGTTTAACAGGTGCACGTACGCTCGCGTTTTAGGGGCCCTAGTCTTACTTGGGCGTGCGTTCTGACAATACTTCCACAGTGCAAAGTTTCAGCGTAAAATAAATTTAATGGCAAAGCTACTCTTGTTCGTTGTTTTGATCAAGTTGAACGGTTTTGCAAGCCTGCTCTTGCTCCTGAAATGCCGGGCAGGGAGGGCGGTATTGACAAGAAACGCGGCATTACCATACGAGAAAGGAAGGAAAATAGGAGGAAAAGAACGGCAGGGAGGTTAACCAGCCTGTAGGCAGCCGGTTAATTTGCTACCTCCGTACGAGAAAGTTATCTAACAAGGCAAGTAGGCTGCGCTTAATTTGGGGATGTACTAAGGTGTATGTGCTTGTTGGAAGAAATAAATTAACAGCGTGTGGTTTAGGTGCTAGTGCACACTTGACCACCGTTAAGCGCAAAACGTGCGAACGTATGTACGAAAAGACACGGACAGGGGCTAACTTACAACTGAAAATTTATTTCAGGGTGATACGTATTTGCCATAAAACTAACAAAAACCACACGAATTATGGCACACAAGAGTGTTGTTCACGGGTACACACCCACCAGAGAAAAGCAAAGGCAGGGAGCGCTAACCTCTTATCAGTCATAATATTCAAATGTAAACAGTGCTTGGGATGAGCCACCAGATTATAGAAGCAGACAGAACGAACGCAGTCCTGTGTGCGTTCGCTCTGTCTCCTACTCCTCCATCCCGTCGAAACGTAGTTCAAATTTGAATAATGTATATCATGCCAACTAGCCCTACAGCCCACGCCTGTCGAGTCCACTAATCAGTCGCATATATCAGGTGCCCCTCCAAGAGAGCTAACTGATTCCTCGTAAAGGCTTGCGCCAGCTCGAGTCTTTTTGTCCTTCAATCGAAGAGATTCGCGCTTAGTGGTAGATATGTACGGAGGAAATAAATGTTAGGACAATAAAACGTGTGGGTACCAAATGAATTTGATCGAAAACTGCAGCTTTTAATGCAAGGATGCTTCTACAGCAATCCTCTGTTTGACGACAGTGTGACAGAAAGTGCACTCATTTCTTTGTTACTTTTGATTTAAGTTTTCGTATGCAATATAATTGCCCACCCCTCGGGTCGAACCTGTCTCCCAAAGAGTAGTTATAAAGAGAAACCACCCAAACAATTATTAAAAATGCTTGCTTTTTTTTTTGAAATTTGAAAAACTGCCTTTTGGCATAACAAGTACACGTGAACTTGGCACGGAACTTGGCACGGAACACGGAACTTTCGCAGACGTGAACTCCTTAAAGTGGGTCAGTAATGCGATGCTATACTTCGGAAAAAAATGTAGTAGCAAGAGTTAGGTAACGAACAAATCCTGCAGAGGTTGCTTTCATACTAAACTATTGTCGCTATAAAATGAGTTGGTGAGGGTCACAGCATACATGTGAAAAGAGAACTCTGCTGGCAAAACTCAAAATTAGGAGAGAATTGATGGGATGACCGGGCCTTTCTGCCTCCGCTTCCGCGCTTTCAATGGACCGCGTACCGCGTCAATGAAACTCCGGTTTACGGCTACACAACGTCCGCCTTATCGGAAACGCTGTACAGTTTAACTGTGTATGGCCGGTCACGCCACTTCCTGGAACAAAAAAAAAAAGAAATCTGGAACATAAGAAAAATGACAAAATAAAGAATAGGCGAGACACTGTCAACGTTCCGATGTCACAGCCGGCAGAATAGAGGCAGCGGGCCGGGCTGGCAAAGGCGAGGGAGGCTCCGGCCAGGTGAACTACCCACGCCCTCTCCCCTTGATGACCTCTTCGTCCTCCTCCCCCTATTCCTCTCTGCTTCCCACATCGATGGCGGCGACTGTTTTTCCATTCGGCCCTCGTAGATAGCGAGCACCACTAGCGATCTCGACTAAGTGAGCTCGCAGATGCTGTGTATAGGCAACCCACGTGCCACAACAGCAGGCATAGCTTTCGCCTACGCTCCATATGTGCGATACTCCGACCCCCTTTCACGCCTTATTGCGTGCAGTATTGCGGAGCGCTGCACTGCTGAGCTGGCTCATATAGAGCGGACAAGGATGTAGTTCGGGTATGGTGTCCATATATGACACGCCTCACTGCACGTCGAAATATCTCGTGCGTGCCTAAGTTCACGCTTTACATAACCAGCGCTCGTCCACTAGGAGCGTGAAACTAGGAAAACGACGCCTTTGTGGGCAGGTTCGGGTAAACAAGAACATTGTGCGCTGGTTTCATTTTGAAAGCGCCCCAGCTTGCCCATCTTAGTGTGCTCCAAATATTTGAAGTCAAACTTCAATAGATGCACCGGCATGTCGCAAACCGGGAGTATGGAAGGCAGTCCCGTATTGGTCAGCCGGTGCTAGTAACGAACACACACAAGTTCGTTGCGTCTACGGGACGATGCACTCGTACTTTTTTCCCCCTTGATAAGCGATGTTCTTGTTACGTGATCTTACCAACTGATAACGACTGTCACGCTGATTTCTAGTTGTTTTTCATCCTCAGTACCCCGTGTTGGGGCTTAAGCTGCGTAAACGCTTCATACGAATGACTGTTTACAAAAAAAAAAATACTATCTTATTACGCGAGTCACTTTGTGAATGTCTTATGATGAGAGACAGGTGATGACAACCGGAGACTGGTCTTCACTTGCATTGGTACAATCGTTTCTGTGACTCGTTTCGTACACTTCTGCGACGATGAACGTGTTTGAACTTTAGTTTCTAAAAAAAGTCACACTGCGAAGTATCTTACACCAAAACCATTGGTAAGCATCGCCTGCCAAGAATCGGACTGTCCTGGCAAAGTACGGCATTAGAAAGCAATAACGCAGGTTGCGGGCTTTGTCCTTTGGTTATTCCACGATAAACGCGATACACGCAACTCGACTTTCCGCTGGCGCTGCACTTTTTTTGTTTGTTTGCCTTAAGTCTAGAGCGAAACGAAATGCAGCGAAAACGTGCGTGCTAGAGCGAAGCCTCCTCTTCGCTTGTTTGTCGTCGTCAGCTCTTACCTGCCGTGGTGGGTGGCGGAGCAAAAAGAGAACACACCAACCTCGCCATTGTTCTTCTTTCTCCCCGTTCACCGTCCTCTCTCCCTCCATTCGGCTCACGTTTTTAGCGCCCTCGCATCTAGTGCAGCCGGCTTCTATCCTCCTCTCCGGTTTGCCTTCTCTCGCTCATCGCGATTTCGTGGTGGCCCGGCAGTTTCGCTTTCGGCCCCAAAGACAAACTTCGCAACGCCGGCTGACCGCGTGGACTGTGTGTGTGTCGTCTGGTGCTACTCGTCGTGTCGTCTGCTACAAGACGAGACGTACCTACTAGCGTCGACACCGCCGCTACTGCCGCAACTTTCGCCTTCCTACGCAATGTCGTAGTGTCACCTTGTTTGTTTTTTGTTTCGCGTGCCTCGCAGAATTAAGTGGTCACTCTCCACGGTGCCTGTTTTGCAACGACCCTACCGTCTTTCTTCGCTGACCTCTCCCTTGTCTCGCCAGCCGGCACGCGTTCTGTGTCTACGCCACAATTGCTGCCGGCGCTGTTTTTTCAGAAGTGTACCACGAGGAGCCAACCTTCTTCCGCGAGTGTTTTGTTTAGCTATCACAATTATTCCACTGGGACACGCTGTTTTGGTGCAATGAGCAGCTGCATCACTGGCTTGCCTCGGCTTGCTGACTAGACTTTCCGACGAGGGAAACTGTGACTTTCGGTGGGGACACTGTTCGTCTTTTGGTGCGAGCCGTTCTTGCCCACCTGTCTTCTCTCCACGCTTAAGTGAAACGTTCTCTTCTCAGTGTTTTCGTCGAGCCGGAGTCGAGGTTTTGGATATGACGCTCGCCGATCTCTGTTTCTGGTAAGCTTTTAGGAAAAATATTTTCCAACTCTCCGAAATCTTTGTTGTCAGAATTGTGAGTTTATTGTTGCCCCCTAAAGTTCGTGACTGTTTCGAATCACGTATGAGAAAGCAGACTCCATGCGTTGCAAATTTCTATCATATTGATAGAGAGAGAAAGAGAGAGAACGCAAGGAGAAAGGCAGGGAGGTTAACCAGGGCTGAGCCCCGGTAGGCTACCCTTTACTGGAAAAGGGGAGAGGGGGAAGGAAAGTTATAAATTTGATAGACGTTTCTATCATATTTTATGTGAAGGATATCATATTGAAGTTTCAAAAAAAAGGGGAGGGGACTCGCTATCCGCATGAAAATTGTAACTGAATGCTGCAGTGTAATCCGTAAGCAATTGTGCAAGCACCACTTCCCTAAGCGGTTATGTCCTTACTGAAATACACGCGACAACCACAAACATTTACTAAATGTTCGCCTGTGTTTGGAGCGATGTCATGTCTGTTAGAACACGTCTTCTCATTAGAAAGAAGTTGAATGAAAATGATGAAAAGTAATGGTGTTTTAGATGCCAAGCACAATATCATTATGATAGACGCCGCCCGCATAAAAGGGCTGGGGATATTTCGACCATTCGGTGTTCTTTTACGTGCCCTGATATCGCACAGGACACTAGCCTCTTCCATTTCGCTTCCACGAAAATACGACCTCCGTAGCCGGGATCGAAACCGTGACTTTTGCGTCAGCAGCCGACACCCGTAGCCACTATACCACCGGGGTGAAAAAAACAACAAAAATGATAATCCAGAGTTGATGATATGGCTTGCATGACGTATCTGTCAACGCTTTGCCACAAGTAGTCAATTTTTGTTTTTTTTAATGAATAACACTTATATTTATGCTCTTTCTGGCGATAAGTTCTTGTGTATAGCGTGCTGATCTTGGTCGTGCTTTCAATTGAAAGATGTTTTCGGTTATAGACTCCGCAAAGCGATCTCATCAGTGACAGTCAGACGCAATAAAATGAGAGAAAAGAGGGCTTAAAATATCGGAATCTCAAACGCAGATGACGGATATCTGTTTGCAGATGTTTAAAGTTTGATGTTTATTTCACCACAGTGTTACACCATACAATGTGTGGTGTGGAATGCAGGAAAAAAGCTGCGATAAAAACGCAGCTTGACTAGCCCCACATCCCATCAATACAAGGCAGAAAAAGTGACAGCATTCATAAAGTCCGGGAAACAACAACAAATACATAGTTTAAAGTGGCACCAATAAGAAATATTTTATACATAAAATTTTAAGAAATGTTTATAGGATCGCACTCTTTGAGGAAATGCGAAAAGATGTAAATAAGCAGAACATAAAAACAAATCTCTGGAAATGGTTAAATCTTTCCTGCGTCATGAAAGTAAAAAAAATATTTGACATATCCTGTCGCGGAAGAAAGCGCAATTGTTCCAATGATAAATTGAATTTATTTGACCAGAGTTGCTTACACTCGGTGTTTTCCAGTTGAACGATGGCTACTGAAAATGTGTCGTTGACCTGTAACCTGGTAGCACGACATTCTATTGTAGTTAAGAGTGAAATGAACATCAACAAAAATTAAAGAATGAAAATGACACATTAGAAAAGGGGTGGAAATGTTTGTCGTCAGAACGCCACTTATCTGTCTTAAAGAATGAAAATGACACGTTAGCAAAGGGGTGGAAATGTTGGTCGTCAGAACGCCACTTATCTGTCTTTACGCAACGAGAGGAGCCACGCCTACGAAGACATAATGCGTGCCGTGCTCAGCGAAGCGCGCCTATACACACAGTCTTATCGGCACAATCCCGCGCTTAATGGAACGGTCACGATTCGCTAGCGTCGCGTTCGTGCGATCAGCGCTGTTTTGACGAAGGAACGGTATACATGGACGCAAGATCAGAGACAGAATGGCGGTGCAGGGAAGAGTCTCATATATATGAGAGCATCTTGTGCAGCAGCAAGGTTAAATTTCATGCATAGTTTATCTTTTGTGGTTGTTACTTTAAAAGTAAAAAAATGCGAATTTGTATTAGTCAAGTGCACTTTACGGTGCCCATATATACACACCAGTGATAAGTGAAACCAAAACCTAAAAGTCGGTGTTTGGCAAGTACGTACGCTGGAGGTGGCAAAACAACACCGAAGCCAACAAATTTCGAGGATCACAATGAAAGATGCGCAAGAAAGGTATATTTGCAATTTTTTAATTATTCACAAACAAGCCAAGCAGCAGTGCCCAGCGTATTCTTGTGTGATGTGAGCATCTTTATCTGAACAGGGAGAATGAATGTATGAAAAATAAGGCAAGAGGTCATCTGAGGTGGTCCCGGCTGGCTATTCTGCTACAAAAAGGAATAAATGATTAGCACAAACATTTATCAACGTAATAAAATTCGAAACACAGTGGAGTGTATCGGGAAACCTGAAAAGGCAAATGAAAGAATGCTAAGCTGCTCGAATACCGAACTGATGACACGCGAATCGTGGAAAGAAAATGAAATGATTCGAAAATATTGCAATTTCTATGCTGTGCATGGCAACTAAATGACAATTAGTAAAATGTTATATGACATGACTCTGCAAATAATGCACACATGCCTCCGATACTATAACGAGCATGCTCTCTTTAGTTCTCTAGTATGACCTGTTGGGAGACTCAGTGTATGCAAGCACCCTTTGGTTCAGGATTTATCGTGCCGTGATAGCCAAACGCAACGATATATCATTCTGAAGTCCACATTTGGAGATGGAGCATGCGTCAACATGTGGCGCTTCTTGTCTTGTTAGCAGAGCACCTTGCGGACTCGAGTACCGTGCAATGACAATCGATTTATGTTTACATACGGTGTGACAGTATGCTACATCGTGAGGATGTTCGCATCAGAAACGTCAAATAACTGTATAGCAAGAGCCTGAGCTCATTCTTGACGTAGCTTATGGCGCGAAAAAAGAAAACACGAGAGAAGGTCAAGCGTTTTTTTTTTTTTCGCGCCATAAGCTACGTTAAGAATGAACCAACTCGCCCAACAAGTCGCTCTCCTAAGTTCAGTCGACCGCGCCACGTGATGCTTCATAGCCAAGCCAGTGCCGTTCACAAGTATGGTAACGTATCCGATTCTATATACTTACTGTTAAAAGTAGTATGTAGTTTAAATTCTTCAGACGGATAGTAATTAGTAAATGTGCAGGTAAATTAATATAAAATGCGCGTACTTGACGTTTCCAATTCAATTTAAAACCAAAAGTTTAAATTCGCGCTAAATTCTTCTATAAAAATAACGGCGTCAACAATATTAGCTGTAGCGTCTGGAAGACCATTCAACATTTTATAGTTTTCAGCAAGGCGGATAAGTTAAACGCGTTAGTTTTGCCAAAGTGCCTTTGTGAAGACGCCTTGATAAACGGTATAGGCGAATTAAAGTTGAAGTCGGCCTCGGTGGCACAGCTGTTATGGCGCTCTGTTACTGTCTCGAAGGTCGCGGTTTCAATCGTGCCTGCAGCGGTCGTATTTCAATGGAGGTGAATGCTATTGAGTTCCGCCTACAGGTTCACGTTAAGGAACACCGAATGCTTAAAATTTCCGGAGCGCCCTACTACGGCGTCCCTCATAATCATATCATCGTTCCGGGGTGAAGCGAAACATCGTCGTCATCATCATCATCATTATTATTATTATTATTATTATTATTATTATTATTATTATTATTATTATTATTATTATTATTATTATTATTATTATTAAGAAAATAAACACTTTCTGCAAACTATTTTGGCAACTAATTAGGTAACTAAGTGGTTCGACGGTTTTCTGATAACGAGATGTTCAGCAGAATCTTGATCTTTGGCGCTAAAATCTATGCTATAATCTCTTACGAAAAATCCTGCGGCTCGGTCCTGAATAGCTTCAAGGTCGTAAATTAGATACGTTCGATGAGCAAGTCCCCACCCACCACACGAAAGCTCCTACCATGATATGTCCAGGTTCCGTTAGGTGACCAGTTGGTGTACGGGTATTCCGCAGAAGTGGCTTCTACGTACGACTTCGAGTAAAGTGTTGCCACAAACATTTTGTCGACCGTTATGTCATCTGTTATTGCCGCGTTTAATCATTCTTCTTCGTCCCTTGCCCCATATCCTGCTCGGAGTGATATACTAGTGCACGCAAGCCAACATCGAACTCTTTGCTTTTCGGCGACAGCAGCGCGATAATGCATCGCGTAGTGAAAGAAAGTAGCAAAACTGGGCGGACGCGGTCACATTAGCCGTGGCTTTGTAATTTTATAAAAAAGCGAGAGTGTCCGTTATCTAAAAAAATTTCCAAGGGAGCATGCGCTTCATTTGGTGAACAATGACTCGTCAAGGGTGGTTTTCAGACTTTCTTGATCTATAGTGTTACTTTCCATTGTAATCCGATCCCAGCCGATGTCGGCAGAACTGGCCTGTTAAGTGAGCTACGTAGCGCCCTCTGGCAAGTTCACATTGCCCGTAAAGAATGTTCTTCAAAGAAAGCATGCTAAGGGGCTTACGAATAGAAATCAAATTTTACTTTTACGTCGATCTTCCAAGTAAGCGAGCAATATTTAAAGGGGTCGTGAAACGATCGCTCTAAAGCGACAATGCGAAGGCACCGGCGTGCACACGTACTAACTAGGTGACGTCATCATCAGTATTGCTTTGCCTATCGAGGAACGCGGAACTCATCGGTACTTGCGAGTGCGTGCAACTGACAAACTCATCAGCGTCTTTGTCATACGAAATCGGCGCTAACTTTATCTCTGACGTCATATTTAGCAGCGTCCTCGTGGGACGCGGATCGCTTATGGCAGACGCCGGTGAGTGCATCTTGCGCATGCTCGATATGCCATAGAGTTCCGCGTTCCTCGATAAGCAAAGCGTCTATGCAGGTCCACTCGGGCTGATGATAAAGCATGTGGCTGCCGATGATCCCGCATTGTCGTTGTAAAGCGGCCGTTTCATGACCCTTTTAATTAAAGAAGTCTGGCGTGTATTTTATCTTTGTTACTTACCCATGCTTGATTTTTATGTCTTTACTGTAAGAGCGATACAATGAACTTAAAAGGTTCGCCCTTCACTGTACAGGGCGTGCCTCATAATTATCGTGCGCCTGGCGCGTAAAGCCTCGAAATTTAATTATCCCTTCTTGTAGTTTGACCCGCTTTCGAAACACGTCAACGGACCCAGTAGTCCGTTTTGCCACGGCGTTACGCGTGGCGCACTTGTGTAACGTGTGAAGAGAATGCGTCCGGCTACCGTGCGTGTTGGCATGCGCGCTTGCGTGTGCGCCGCCTTTGTACGACGCGCGCACAATATAGCGGACGCGCTGAGCGGCGGGAATGCGACACATGTCTTCCTACAAACAAACAAACAAAAGTAAAGAAAGAAAAACAAACTCACCAGCGAGCACACTTTCTAGCCTTCGCGTGTTTACGGCTTCGCGTCGCGTTTGCACACCGACCCGCACCTACACACTCTGTTCTCGCTTTCGCACGTTTCTGGCTCCTGCAGCGGGCTACCCTCGCCTCGTCCGTGAAGTAAGTCTTTTTTATTTTTACCCGCCGTGGAGATTTCACTCTTTATCGTGATCGAATGCTGGCCCGAAGGTCGAGGAATCGAATCCCGGCTGCGGGAGCCGAATTTCCATGGAGGTTGTACGCTAGAGGCCCGTGTACTCCGATTTAGGTGCATGTTAAAGAACACCAGGTGGTCGATTTTTTCGGAGCCCTCCTCTACGGGTTGGCGTTCGTAACCATATCGGCGTTTTGGGACGCGAAACGCCAACAGTAAATATTGAATCGCTTTTTCTCCGCTGCACTGAGAGCTTCTCCCCGTTCACATTAATAATTTCTGGAACCTCAAGCCCCCAAACCACGGTGCAATAATGAGGCACTCCACAGTTGTCCGTAAATCAATTCCAACCGCTTGGGTTTCTTTACAACGTATTCGAGTCTGAGTACACCGCGTTAATGCGTTTCGCCCTCCTCCCTCCATCCTGCCCATCGAAATTTGGTCGCCGTGGCGCGAAATTGAACCTGCGACCTCAATCTAAGCAACGCAGCAGCTCAGACTCTTATTCAACCACGGCAGGTTTACACTTCATTACAAGCGTTACACCTTATATTCACTTGAAGCTCAATCTATAATGTACTGAACGAAACTAGAACTGTGTAGAAACACTATGCCAAAATAACGGCAGTGTGGTTGTTAAGGCCTCTTCGATGGTGTGTGTTTATCAGCCTGTGAACGCACTCCAAGATATAATGTGACTATATATGCATTAAGCGCGATGCGATTCCGCAGTGGTAGTAGGCCGCCTTGTGCGGCTCAGTGGATGCGACGTTCGTGTGGTTCGACTCGAGGTCACGAGGGTTCTATTCCCGGTTGTGGTCTGATTCACATGATGAAGTGCGCTAAAAAATCTGCTTACTGTAGATTACGTGGAACATTGAGGAAAACACACACACACACACACACACACACACACACACACACACACACACACACACACACACACACACACACACACACACACACACACACGCACACGCGCACACGCGCACACACGCGCACACACGCGCACACACACACACACACACACACACACACACACACACACACACACACACACACACACACACACACACACACACACACAAATCAGAATTATTCCATACAGCTCAAGTGTATATACGGATTTCCTTTCAAATTTATTTTCCAGCTTTTAAGACGTTGCCTCACGCAGTATAAATTTACCACGAAGTATACTACATTTTCATAAGTTGCCAATCAAGTATGACGTTGTTTACGGAAGAAGAATTTGGTGCATTTGTATTTGCCGTGGTGCAGCTATGGAAATATAAGTGATATAACACTAAGGAACAAGAAGAGAGCGAGGTGTGTCGTGAAACAAACACGTGTTGAGTACATCTAAAGAAGAAGAAATTCGGATGAACATGCATGCCATGTAGCGAGTAGACAAAATAACCGCTGGTCATTAGGAGTTACAGACTGAATTCCTACAATAATATTATGTGAAGTTTCGCACCCCAAAACCAGCAAATGATTTCGGGCCACGCCACGGCACGCCGTGGCTAGGTGAATTGCGGCTGCCTGGAGTTCTTTAACGTGCTCTGAAATTACACAGTATGTAATCCCGTAGCGTTTCGCCGTCATTGAAATAGGACCGCCGCAGACTGGATTCCAATAGAATGCCATTTTGCCTGGGGAAGGCGAAAATTTACTTGTGCAGGTGAGATTGAGAAGTTTGCGAGGATAACATGTCTACAGCGAGGAAAAAGGTCGCGTTAATTGAAGAAACGTGAGACAGGCATTGGCTCTGCAGTGAACGTAATCAGGCTGCTTGCTATAAATTGATTGATTGATTTGTGGGGTATAACGTCCCAAAACCACCATATGATTATGAGAGACGCCGTAGTGGAGGGCTCCGGAAATTTTGACCACCTGGGGTTCTTTAACGTGCACCCAAATCTGAGTACACGGGCCTACAACATTTCCGCCTCCATCGGAAATGCAGCCGTGCTTGCTATAAAGATGATGCCACAAAAAAATACGAAAAACTGCGTGGACATTTAACAAACGTGGGTGTAAGGAGTGATTGTGCAGAAAACTTTTATACGTGTCATATACTACTTCGCGCTTCATGATAGCACATGTAATAACAATAAGGAGAACAAGGAACTTGTCATAAAAACTGAATACGTGTAAGAAATGTGATCAGTGCTTCAACCTGCGAAGTAGGAACAAAAGCTTTTTATATATCACCTTTGGGCAGCACATGGTGTGCTGGTATATATGCAGTGCCTCGAGTGCGATGTCTTAGCCACAAACCTCGCTTATTTACGTTATGGGGAGGATAAAGCGTAGATAAGTTTTACATAAAGGGTCTTGAAGTAAATTTCTGCAGTTATATTTAGGTCCAAGTTCAACTAGGTGCCTATCAGGCGTGCAAGGTGCCGAGCACTGAAACTTGGAAAAGGTTTGGTGGCCACGGGCAATTTCCGAAGCCGAATAGTCTGCGAGAGACGCAAGGCCAAGCGCGGTGAAATGGGTAACGGATATATTTTGTTTGCATGCAGGATCATCCTTACTGACTATAAAAGACACGATTCCGAGTCTACTCAAATATAGGTCGAACCTTCAAATAGCACGGCGAAAAAGAGAAAACAGTATGATCCGACATGTCTGCAAAGGAGTAGGAACCCATTTCGTAGACTGTATTCTTTATGTAATTGCTGAATTTGAGACCCCATAGTAGGAGTCAGCGCCCACCCTGTTATGTCACTGTAAAAAGTAGTGATGGAGTGTTAAAAGTATGACTGCATTACCATCTAATCGCGCAACGTGTTTTGTAATATAAAGAAAAAAAAGTAGATATTGGTATGCAAAGAGGGCATATATATATATATATATATATATATATATATATATATATATATATATATATATATATATATATATATATATATATATATATATATATATATATATATATATATATATATATATATATATATATATAGTGGGAGTAATAATTCAATGGGCCAGTTAGTCTTTGTGAAGGTATGGGATGTGGCACAACGGGAGCGTTGTCAACAAGGATAAATATATTTATTTCCCAACAGTTTCGGGAGGACCCCTCCCGAAACTGTATATATATATATATATATATATATATATATATATATATATATATATATATATATATATATATATATATATATATAATCAGCTAGTCGTGAAAGAATGCTGGCTATCCACAATAAAATATGGTATACAGTATAAGTAGAGCCGGAACGCGCACTTGACTTCGTAATCATGCCGTTTGTTCCCGTTTGTTCCGTCACACCTGGCGCTACGAAGGTTTTGTTCGGTTCTGCCTCGGTGGATCAATGGCTGAGGTGGCTCAGCCGAAGGTCACGGTTTCAATCCCGGTCGTGGCGGTCGCATTTCGATGGAGCCGAAATGGCAGAGGTCCGTATTTTGTGCAATGTCAGTGCACTTAAAGAACAACAGATGGTCGAAATTTCCGCAGATTCCCACTACGGCGTCTCTCATAATGATATGGTGGTTTTGGGACGTTAAACCCCATATCGTTGAATATTATTATCAAGTTTCTCTTTCGATTGTAGTTCGAGATCCAACTTATATTTTCATACATCAGATCAAATGGGTTTACCTACAAGACCTGATTCTGCCAGCGTTCTGTCCAGACGACCCATTTTCTGTCGTGAGGTGTTGATTTTATTCACGAAACATTTGATGAGTCATGTTAAATAAATAGGGGAAGTATTGTATGCTGACCGAAGCCCAGAGTTCAGTTGCGTCAGACTAACGGGTCAGTGTTTTACACCGAAGCACTGGCCACAAATTCAGTAGGCTCTATAGACTATTTTACCGATGGGTTTCAGTGCTGTGGGCCTTTTTAAAAAACCTTTGTGTTCTAACTACTAAGCGACCATTGTTATGGTAGACGAGTACGCATGAAAACGGTTGGTTTGGTACATACGATGTTTCATGGCCTTATTTTAATTGACGTCGCAATATACAAAAACTAGAAGACATCGGCTTAACAGCCCAAGATGGCGGCGCCCAGATGTCCTAGAGAACATAATCAATCTCCAGGACTTGTTATTTAACGTTTTTTGACCGTTGAGGTGTCTCAGGCCCACTATATTGTCTCACATTTACTCTGTCTGATTATCACTCATCTGCAGCTAGGAAAACAAGCTTGTGTAAGTGGGACCACATGTCTATTTGCTCTGCTATATATATTTCCTTATTAAATATGCCTTTTGATCGCATGTGCTGTCACTATGTTGCTGTGTTTTTTTTTCATCTCAAGTGAATCACTAGGAGTTGTCTTTAGGAATTAAGAAAATGTCGTAGCAGTCGCTGAATCATTTTTAACGCATGAAAATGAAGCTTTGGGTTTTGAGAAGTTGAAGGACCTATTTTTTTTTTCATGATGAATGTCTGAGTGGGCAAACGTGGCCGGGGATGACGACGACGACGACGACGACAACAACAACAACAAGAACAGGCTAAATTCTTCGCGTATTAGATGTTTCATAGTAGTAATAGACACTTCAAACTTGTGAACGTAAGAAATATATGATACAAAAAATATGGGAAGAATTCACTTTCTACTCGGCCAATTCCCTCCATTTGGTGTACGTCATGTACGGAGGTCAAGAAGAAACGCAGTCCGAATGTACTGTTAGGCCATCATCATCATCGTCGTCGTCGTCGTCATCGTCATCATCATCATATATTGCTGTCTCACATTTACTACTTACAAACTGTGGTATCGACACGATACGAAGTAGGAGAGGTGGTGATTCTGTTATCGTCGCACCATGTCAACCTGCTGTAGGACAGGTCGTGATTCTGTTATTGTCGCACCATGTGAACCTGCTGTAAGTTCGAGAGTGGACGTTTCGAAGAACGCTGAAACAACGTTAGGCATACAGCAATGGTGAAACACCATTGCCCTCGCTCTCCACATGCAACCAACATACAAGGTGCAACTTTCCTGCTCTGTATACAACGGGTCGCTTCCGCGATCGACGGGGAGTCCTTCCGCCCACACGGGAGCTGCCGTCCCGCAGTTCACAAGGTAGCTCATTCCGCGACGATCTGGAGGTTGCCGGGGTCCCAAACGAGACACCGTGTGCACGCGTCACAGCGCCACGTACGAAACATTTCGGGGAGGAAGAGGGGGCTCAAGGCTGCCTGCACACCACTTCCGCCCATATACATGACGGCCCTGATATATTTTCCTCGCGTGGCGGAACTGGTGTAAGGTCAGCTGCTGTGTGCAATGTCATGGAAGGGTAACATCTCACTACATGCAAGCGGGTGACGCCACTGAAGACTCAGACCACAGCGCTAAAAGAAAGACCTGAAAAGTAACGAAGAAGAGATAACTTTTCGAGGTGGAAAGATGGAAAGCACACACACACACACACACACACACACACACACACACACACACGCACACACACACACACACACACACACACACACACACACACACACACACACACACACACACACACACACACGCACGCACGCACGCACGCACGCACGCACGCACACGCACACGCACACGCACACGCAAAGAAAAGAAAACGAAGCATCAGTACATGTGGACAGAACGAGTGGAGAGAAGCACTCTAGTGGCATTTGTCTGCGAATTTTCTTTTGCCATGTTTTGTTTAAGTATCTAGTTTACTTAACTATGTATTCATTAATTTGCCTGTTTATTTAATTGTCCACTTATTTTATTTCTTTATTTACTGTTGTGTCCCATCAATTTCTTAGAAGAGTGAAACTTTGGGCTAGTTGGTATTGCATGATGAAGAAGCGCTTGTCTGTGTCCCTTCTTTAGTATTCCCGTCTTGTGTTCGCGCTGTACGTTCTTCATCTCCATCAATTTCATCTCATTTCTTAGCTGCAGAATCCAAAGAAATAGTCGCAAGATGATCACTACCTCAACCAACCAGTGTGTAACGAAACCGCACAGCACTGCGCAGGACGGGACAGCATATCAGATCGCAACACTAAAAGCCTGGTACTCAATTCATGTGTTCACTTATCCAGCACATCAATGCTGCGTCGTTAAAAGTAGGAAATTCGGAAAACTTGCGGAGGTGTGAACTATTTGTGTCTGGGAGTTGGTGGTAGTGTCAATGCGCTAGTGTAACTGTTGCCATGCAAACGCTCAGTATATTTTTATTTTTAAACGAACTCCACGCTTCAGTTTCCAATTGAAAACGCGATCTAGTTTACGGATGACTGTAAACACTCCCCGAACGCTGACGCTTATCTCGCAAACGGTGTTGTGCATTATAGTACTCCAGCTTGAACGGTTTTATACAGGCCGGTGTGTATGACCTGGTAACGAGCGCACTGGCTTAGTTCGACCACAGGTATTAAGAGAAAAAAAACAAAAGAAAAACAATCAGGGCAAGGGATTAAGCCATTGGCAAGGATCGTCCAAAGCCGAGACGAGCCACCGTGACCTCTCAGTACTTAGGGAAAGTTGAGATTCTGTGCGCTAAATCGGCTTGAAGAAACACTGGTTAATCACGGAAAGCCTGAGTGTAGTCCGGGGCAGACCTCGAACGAAAAATGAATGCATGCGAATTGGAGTTGGTGTAGAACCACCCATAGAGATCGATCGCCACGGGATGATCGCGGATCCAGCCACTCGATTTAGGGCAAGGGGAGTCGTTTGAAACGAAACCGGTGAGGGGAGTTTGGGGGTGGGGGGGGGGGGTCGTTCTCACTATCTTGTCTTTAGTAGTTACCTTGTCTTTAGTAGTCACTATCATCGCAGAACCTCATCACATCATAAATACTGTTCATTTGTCGCACCCTTCCTAATCGTTGATAGGAGATGGACGAATAGCACTGAAGGGAGGGAGGGCGGGGGTGTTTTGGGGGAGAAGGAGCCACCTGTACTGCCCCCCCCCCCATCTGGATTCGTCACTGAGGAAGCCAGGCTCTTCAAGATTGTGCCGAGTTTGCTCACACGTTAAGATACGGGAATGCAGTACGAAAGCACGCGTATCTGCCTACTTTTGTCGAATAATCCATCGCGTGCAGTGTATCTGCTGGGTGCTCGATCATTCCAAAGCAATCTGCGGTGCAGCTCGCAGTGCTGCGCTTCCTGATTAAAGAAACCCACGAACTGTATTTTCTGAGTTTTGGGAAGCTGTGATTCGCGCTGAATTTCACACGCACCTAAAGGAATAAGCCCGCGTGAAGGTTGAAAGGCGTTTCTGGGGCACTCGGTGCCAAAACTAGAACTGGCTCGTCCGAGAAAGTACTGCATTTAGCGCACTCTAATGAGCAGTTCCGTGCCTCTCAATTCTAGCGTTATGAGGTTTTCTACCTCCCTTAAAACACGAAGTCGTCCTATCGCAACAGCTTCACGCGGTCGGTCTTGAGCGCATACCTCGAGGCAGCTTTAAAAGACTAGCGTCCCCAGGATTCCGGCCCACGAGCAGGAGGCGCGCTTTCCCACACGGCGGGGGCGTGGCCCCGCGTCACTCTATGGGATCGGAGAGCAAAACGATGATAACTCCTCTCCCTTTCTGATTTTCTCATTGCTTTCACGGTTTCAAGTAGCAACTGTATGAACCTTTCTTCGG
Organism: Rhipicephalus microplus; assembly: GCF_013339725.1. Lineage (NCBI taxonomy): Eukaryota > Metazoa > Arthropoda > Arachnida > Ixodida > Ixodidae > Rhipicephalus > Rhipicephalus microplus. The sequence continues at coordinate 218,593,215 of NC_051165.1, forward strand.
CTGGAGTTACAGTATCGTAGTTGCAATAGTGCGAGTTCCCTAGCTTATTAAAAGATAATGCACAGCGCCTATGGGCGCTCTCGGAAATATCGGCTGTTTTACCGCGTTTGAATCGCTGCCCCGGAGACGGGCTTGAAGATATCCGATTGCTTTCTGGGATTTAGGTACTGGCATATGTCTAGTTTATGATGGTATAGAGCGTGTTTGAATCGCGTGGTAAAAAAAAAAAGTTTCCTGGCCAGTTTTGTTCAGGGTGCGACAGCCGTCAAGACCTCGTAGCTCTATCTAGCGTTGAGATTGTGTACCCTACAGTGCCACGTAAAAATAAAATAGGGTGCGCGTAAAAAGAGAGAATTCTTATCGAAGGCACATTCATGACCCTGTGAAACTATATTTAGGGTTCGTTGAGGTAAAGATCGATAGTATAGCACATCAATGGGGTATTTTGAAAAAAAAAAAAAAGACGAAGTGCCTGTTTCCGAACATTCAGTGTATGTACCACATAGACCCCTGAAATAACAGCACATTCTCGAGTTTTACAGCTTACATGGTAATTACAGTTATTTACTGATTGGTTAATTAGTGCTAATTAACTAACACATCCCTGGTCAGGCTTTGAAATTGCGAGTAATATTCACCGGGCGCGATATTATGGACGGTGGTATGAACTCGCCGTCCGCGCCGCTTAAATCCGGCATATCTCAGGGATCCGTCCTCGGGTCTCTTTTCTTTCCGGTTTATATCAATAATTCCACCCGTGATACCCAGCAAGTCTAAAGCTTTTTGCAGATGCCTGCGTACTTTAAAGTAGTGAACGCTTCCAGCGACCAGGTTCTTTCAAATAACTCTTCATCTAAGATTCAACATTGGTGCACAAAATGACAGATGACCTTTAACGCGAGAAAAATTTTGGCGATAACCATAACCCACAAAAAAGGTCCATTAAAATTTCAATACAACCTCGGCAATCAATTCTTGTCCTTTGTCTCACAGTATACGCACCTTGGTCTTGTCACCACACCTGATTTAAGATGGAACGAACATGTGTTTTATACTGAGAAAAAGGCCTTGAAGATACTAGGCTACCTAAGACGGGCACTCGCTAAGGCATGCAGTGAACCTAAAGGACCTCATGTGAAACGTACGTAATACATATAGAATATTCATCGGCTGCCTGGGACGCACACACGCAAGAGGAAAAAGGAGTGGTGGAGTTCTCACTAAGCTGCGCATTAGTTGAAATAGTGAACACAGTGACTCTGAAGACTAGTCTGGTTTCTTCTAGGTTGGTTCTATACCTTAGTCAGTTCAGACAGGTTGTGTTGATGTTGCTTCTCGTTCCTAGGCTGGGTGATGGTAGGTTGTTTTTACGCTGATTCTCAGCGCAGTGAGGTTCGCGGTAACCCGCAGGCAGCAACAGGCACAACACGAAAGTCCATCTTCCAGACACAGAACCTCGAGCTGAAAGCAAGCGTTCGCACATTTCACAGATCTACGGGCACGTCTTCGTTAACTTGCGCAGGCTTTCCATCACCTAGTGGTTTTCGGATTGCCGCCGCTTTGTCGCTTCGCAGCTGGACTGGCTGTTTCATTCTCTCATTTTTTAATGGAGCACTGGTCAGTAGAAGGATTTGCTCCATTTCTGTGGCACATCACGAGACTCTGTCACGTGACGTTAAGATAACGACGTGTGACGAAGTGACCCGCGACGCCATATGAATCCGGTTGGCTCGTATAGAGGTGCCGGCCGTGCCAGTGTACGCGGCCCACCTACAGTTTTGATATGTGGGGTTTAACGTCCCGAAACCACCATATCATTACGAGAGACGCCGTAGTGGAGGGCTCCGGAAATTTCGACCACCTGGGGTTCTTTGACGTGCACCCAAATCTGAGTACACGGGCCTACAGCATTTCCGCCTCCATCGGAATTGCAGCCGCGTCAGCCGGGATTTGATCCCACGACCTGCGGGTTAGCATCCGAGTACCTTACCCACTAGACCACTGCGGTGGGGCAGTTTTATATGTAAAACACCGTTTATATGTCACTAATTTAGGTTAGCCTTGGAACGGCCAGCGTATTCATGTATTGCGACCTGCTTGTCACACCGAACCGTAAATTTTATTTTCAGCTCTGTGACTCGCCCCACTGCCGAATGGTTTCTCTCTGGAAAGCGCGATGTTAAAAAAAATCGAAAAAAAACGGCCTGTCCTTGATTCTCGGTGTTTCTGAGGGTTCGCTCCACTTAGGCCACCTTATACATCGCCAGCATCGCAGTCGCATTACACGTTACGTCGCCGTCACGGGTGCCACAGCACGCGCTGACTTACGCAGGCGCTCTTTTCACTTGCACGCGTAATATACACAGTGTGCTTGCACGTGTGTGCGCTATATGCGCGCGTCGTGTTTGCACGGGTCGCATCAAAGTGGTGCACTAGATATATAAACACCGGGACGGCGACGGATCCGTGCTACCCGCGTCCCAGTGGCTGCTGAAGCATGCGCCTGCAAGCCGCTATGGCCCGGTACTTAAGGCGCGGAAATCTGGGCCGCGCTGTGCGGGAAAGTCACGCGGGAGGTCGTGTCGTGTTTTCAGGACCGTCTTGCTTGCGGTGACGGGGACGCGTTCGCTCTCGGCAGGGCCAGTGCTGATGAGTGCTTTCACAGTTTTTTTCCTTTGGCTTCTAATGTGCATGAAGAAAAAAATGGCGGGCACATGATGTGACACGAGTACGAGGGTGTCTTATCTAACCAGGTCAAGAGCGGGGTTCCCTTTAGAGACATAATGTATACGCCTGAACTGCCCTTACAAGCTTCCCTTGTAAAGCTGGGCAGTGTATTCATTCTGTACGGGTGATCTATAGATTTGTAGGAATGCCTGTATGCACAAACTCCTGCAATCCCGTGTGTTAGGCCTAACACGCTCTCATGAAGCAGGCAAGCGCAAGCGAACACTCGTGCGACAATTTGCACAACAGCTCGTTCGTTATTTCTTCCTTCAGTTCGTTCCAACGCTTGCTAATTTGCTCGCTCACAAAGTAAATCAATCAATCAATCAATCAATCAATCAATCAATCGATCAATCGATTCCACATAAAAATGTGAAGTCAAGCATAAAACTTTGAATAACGCTTGAGCAATTTTCAAAACCACTGAAGTAGATTTGTCAAGGTCAAGACGATAAAGACGATAAAAAACGATTGACCGACATGTGAAAATAATTGAAAAGCACAAAAATTAAAGCTGGCACTTTATTTTTAGAACTTTCGGGTCGTTGACCTGACGATTGACATCGTGGCTAGTCTAAGTTAAGTAATTTCTGGGGTTTAACGTCCGAAAACCACCACATGATTATGAGAATTGCTGCAGTGGAGGGCTCCGTAAATTTCTACCACCTGGGGTACTTTAACATGCAACTAAATCCAAGTACACAGCTCTCAAGCCTTTTCGCCTCCATCGAAAAGGTGTCTGCCGTGGCCGGGATTTTATCCTGCGACCGGCGGGTCAGCAGGATCGAATCCCGCTGACCCGCACCACTAGACCACCATGGCGGGTATGGCCGGTGCAAATAAGACTGGGGCAAGAAGCTTGTATCCGGAAGTTGGTATTGCAACAACACTTGGGGCCATGCTTAGCTCGGTTTGTGCTCGACGTGAGTGGTATCGGATATTGTCGGGATAATCTTGATATTTAGAACAGCTCTTCTTCTTTTACACTTTCCTTATCGTTGGCTTTGAAGCCTACGGAGAAGTAATATGTTCAAATGATGTGAAAGCTTACAAAAAAGAGCATGGAACAATCATCATAAGGTCAAAAACATGCATTATTTTAGCAGGTAGTCACGTACTTCAGATTTGAATGTGTTGAACACGGCGTGGAAGTTACTGTTAGTTCTGAAATAGTAAAGTGTTGGTATGCGATATTCAAGGCTGGATCCGCCCTACACATTTTTTTTACCGCTTTGGCATTCCCGTAATTCAAACGCACGAGAAACAGAAGAATAACTGGCTATTCACGCAAATATGTTTATTCCTAATCACATTCACATAAAACGTGGGCAGGATATGCAGCGCTCGATAATACGGGCTGACGGAAGGTTATAGAAAGAATACAGGAAGATAGCGAGAAAGAGAGAGATAGAAAGGTGGTGTTACGACATAATGTCGTCATGGCCTGTGGACGTTTATATTGATTTCTGCTGTGGCATGTTTTTTTTTTTTTAGAGACAGGACGCACTGTCTCACGAATATGCGACTGCGATATATATATACCACCGCTGCCATCAAATGTAACGAGACGTTCCAAGTAAGACACCTCACCGTGTCTACTAGAAACTCCGAGTGTTGCTCCTGCATGTAGCCATTCTTTTCTTCCTTCTCCTCTACGACAAAACCTGCATGGCTCACCCCCATTATCCGAACGTCTTCTTTTTTCATATATTTTCCTGGGCATCGCCACTGTTATTATTATATATAAGTATACAAGTATATGCGCTTTCACTTAGCAACTGTTTATTCAGCCGACGTTTCGACGGGAGTTCCGTGTTTTTCAAGGCATGAAATATATGCCTTGAAAAAGACAGATCTTCCGTCGAAACGTCGGCTGAATAAACAGTTGTTATGTGAAAGCGCATCTACTTTCATACTTATAACCTTGTGGCAAGCGAAAGACAGGGGATGCAGAAGCTGCTACAGCAACTATGGTGACAACGCATTCGAAGCAAGGCGTGTAGAGTCGGTTCGTCGAGGGCAGACAGAGGAGCGCAGACTGAAAAAAAGAAAGCCGGAAAGAAAGAAAAGAAATATAAGAGAAAAAAAAGAGAGGAACAAAGAAAGAAAGAAAAAGAAGCACGGTGCGGCATAACGGATCGGCTGTGGACGGACCTGCCGAAACGGCTTCCGTCCCCGCCACGCTCGAAGCGGTGCTACGGCTTCCGCCTCTTGCAAAAGCGCGCCGAAACGCCCGCCGAGGTCGGTCAGGCCACGAGCCGCCTTCTTCTCGGTGCACCTTATTTTTTTTTTTTTAGCTCACACAGTGCACTTCAAGCAGCTGATCCACGCAGAACAGGGGCCGTTCTAATACGTGCTCCCAACACGTTTATATATCTTTCTTTCTCGTCGTCTCCGATCCTCATCACAATGCGATGAAACGCTCCCTTTCGAATCGTTATTTTGGGGGCGAAGCTCCCTAAGCCGTTGGTCGTGCGTCCGCGATCTATGAAGTAGTAGTAGCCGTCGTCGTCGTCGTAGTAGTAGTAGTATAGTAGTACGTAGCCACCTCCACGGCCGGACTCCTCAAGCTCTTGAGCTTTTAGTCCTGTACTCCACCTTATCTAAAGGAAATAAATTGATTGATTGATTGATTGATTGACTAGAAGAGCGGCCCGCGTGCACCCTTTTTGAATTGAGGAGGACACCCGCACACGTTAATCATTAACAAAAAGATTGTTGTTTCTGATCAAATATCTTGCAGAGACGAGTATCGGTGACTTAATCTCCAATATTATTTGCCTTGAATTTGATGCTTGCTAAACAAAAAAAAAAACTAGTATCAGAAGGATGCACTTTGAACACTATCTGACCAGGAAAGGTTGCCACGTTAAACTCGCTGGGCGTAACCTCCTTGCTTTTAGCAAGGTTTAGCGATGGTTGGGCCGCAGTGCCATGAACAAGCGGCGGTCGAAGGTGGGCGCTAGACACGAAGCGCAGGTCGTAAAAGAGTGCGTGCGTGCCACTCCTCTGGTCCGGCTGTGCCACCTCTCGTTTACTCCTTGGAATGTCCGCTGGATGGCGGTGCTTTGTATTTGATGATATATGATAAAAAGTTTGCGAGATGGTGGTACTTGGAGTGTTCAGTGGTTGATCGGACGGACGGGCAGACAGACAGATCCACCGGCGGACACATGGACGGACGGGTGGACGCAGCGACGGACGCATGGACGTACGCAGTCACGGGCACATGGATGAACGCACGGATGGACGCACGGATGGATGCATGGACGGACGCATGGACGGATGCCCGGATGGACGCATAGACGGTCGCACAGATGGACGCATGGTCGGATGAATGGACGGAAGCGCGGATGGACTGACGGACGCTTCGCCCCACTGTTCGTCATGCACTCCGTGGATATGCTGTGATTTTTTTTCCTCTCTATGTTCCATGAGTCCGCCCATAATAGTAGCTGTGCATTCTCCTTCTCCTCGCCCTCCTCTCTCTTCGGCGCACTCTTTTTCAGCTATATATACATAAAGGATAACCATAGTAATTGCTGGGGCTTCACGTGCCAAAACCATGATATGACTGTAAGGATTCAGTAATAATTCCAGCCACGTGGTGTTCTCTACGTGCACCTATAAATATAAGCATATATACGCCGGTGTTTCTGGCATCCTGGTGTTATAGTGATTCGATTCTGGTTCTTCACGTCCTCCATGCGAGCCTGCCTGCCTGCCTGCCTGCCCGCCCGCCTGCCTATCTATCTATCTATCTATCTATCTATCTATCTATCTATCTATCTATCTATCTATCTATCTATCTATCTATCTATCTATCTATCTATCTATCTATCTATCTATCTATCTATCTATCTATCTATCTATCTATCTATCTATCTATCTATCTATCTATCTATCTATCTATCTATCTATCTATCTATCTATCTATCTATCTATCTATCTATCTATCTATCTATCTATCTATCTATCTATCTATCTATCTATCTATCTATCTGTCTGTCTGTCTGTCTGTCTGTCTGTCTGTCTGTCTGTCTGTCTGTCTGTCTGTCTGTCTGTCTGTCTGTCTGTCTGTCTGTCTATCTATCTATCTATCTATCTATCTATCTATCTATCTATCTATCTATCTATCTATCTATCTATCTATCTATCTATCTATCTATCTATCTATCTATCTATCTATCTATCTATCTATCTATCTATCTATCTGTGTGTGTGTCTGTGTGTGTGTGTCTGTGTGTGTGTGTCTGTCACAGTGCTCAGACAAGAGCATTTAACTGCTTTGTAGCACTGCTCTCAATAATACTGTTGGGGTTTTACGTCCCAATATCACTATTTCATTATGAGGCACTTCATAGGGTAGGGTTTCGGAAATTTTGACCATCGGCGGTTCTTTAACGTGCGGTTAGATCTCAGCTCTTGGACCTCCAGCGTTTTCGCCTTCATCGAAAGCACGCTTTCTACGGGCGGGGTTTGATGACGAGACCTTAGGGGGAGCAGTCTGTAACCATTATAACAGCACGTAACCACAATAGACCAACGCGGCGAGTCTTACCGCGGCTCATGTTATCTGTATGATAGCAGTAGCAGTAGCAGCATTGCTACTGCATTATTATTAGCACTGCTATTGCTACTATATACTCAATAAAAACAAAGTGCAAATAGGAACATACATATGACTTCATTGCACTGCTATGATGTTGACGAAGGTAGTGCAAAAACTTTGAATACGAACATTTCAGTCGCCCTTGGCTGACCTCGCACAAGACAGTGAGAGGCCGGACAGGTGGAATTCCAAAAGCACCCTGGAACCTTCTTTCTATACACGGACCTAGGCTGCATATAATGACAGTGGCAAATGAAGAAGAAACAAAACATAAAAGGTATCGAATATCTGCGAGGCCATTAGCCTACGGTGACGGTGAGCAGTACCCACTTCTATCGTCAAGAAATAATCGTCTCACACTCTTCATTATTTTTTTTTTTCCTTTCGGCAACAATTTTCTACTCGAGAACTGGCAGCGTACTTTTCTTCCATTTCACGGTCGACCGAGCCGCGAGGTGGTCATCAGGCTTCAAAGGCACCCGTCGAGTCTGCATACCGGAAGAAATAGCGAACGAAGAAAAAAAAGCACAAATAAAATAAAGCACGTGACCTCTCGGTAACGGTGGCGACGTTGCGTTGCCAAGATCGTTACGAGCAAGGACAATAACTGTAGCAACAAACGCTATTAAAGAGAAGAAAACAAGATGAAAAAAGTAGAGGTTGTGTATATATATTGCGAAAAAATATGGAACCAAACTTGTGAACTTCATACTCGGGTGCGCATTCTTTTCTAACAGCACATAATGGGAAGTAATGGCAAAGACAGTCGAAATCGTGAGGGATGGTCGTGGACGTATAATATACCCAACGAGGTAATATTTTATTGTAACCTCCTTGGGTAGGGAGGAAGAGGAGGAAGAAAGTTTAAGTGGAAAGACAGGGAGGTTAGCCAGTTCTTAGACCGGCTGGCTACCCTGTGCTGGAGAAAGGGGTGAGGGGAATGAAAGATGTTAAAAAGAAATGTTGCGAAGAGAGGGAGAAATTACAAAAAAATTGCGACAGAGGAAAGACAACATCAAAGAGTATAACATACTAAAGTCTGTCTCTGAGGCCAGTTGTCCGCAAAAAGCGCAACAAAGCTTTCAAAGCCTTCTGGGCTGAGGATGGGCTCGGCCAATGACCCAGAATCCTTTGTTCCGATAAAGGCCGATCGTCTAGTCTATCCAGAGCTGCAGTGAGTTCTTGTCTTTGCGCGTTGAAATGGGTGCACTCACACAGAAGGTGCGCGATGGTTTCTTCGCAACTGCAGTAAGTGCATGTAGGAGAGCTGGCCATCCCAATGAGATAAGAGTATGCGTTCGTGAAGGCCACTCCAAGCCACAGGCGGCATAGAAGAGTCTCCTCAGCTCGAGATATCCTTGGGGGAAGACGAAGCTGCAGATTGGGATCCAAGTTATGCAGGCGCGCGTTTGTGAAGTCTGTTGTGTTCCACTGTACCAGTGTGAGGTCACGTGCAAGCGAATGAAGTCTTGTAGCTGCGTTGGTTCTTGAGAACGGGATGAGTGGTTCTTAAGATAAAGGAAGAGAAAAGTGAGCCCCGTTATTGTCTGCTTCAGGAGCGACACCGCCACAGAGCTCACAAGAGATGGGGTTGAGGAGGGATAAAAAGTGTAGAAGTAAAGGTATAGAAAAGAGGAAGAAGAAGCAACAACAAACTGAGGGGATAGGAGAGACAGGAAAGATGGAAGCACGGTCACTGGAGTCCGAGGATGGGGTACACTTGCGAGAGATGTTGTCGGCGTCTGTAGATGGCGTAGAGCAGGTCCAGTAGGTCAGAGCTGCGCTGTCGTCGAAGACCGTCGGCGACAGGAGGTGACGTAGGGCCAGCCCAGTCGGCCAGAGCTACGATGACGCCGAAGGTCGCGAGCGCACAACCGGTCGGCACGGAATCCAGCGAGCGACCTTGAGAACGGGATGGCTGTGTATTGGGTACCATCGTGGGCAGATCTAGCGGCCTCATCTGCGCGGTCATTGCCATATATACCGCAATGACCTGGTATCCACTGATACACTATGCTGTGCTGTTTTTCGGTTGCTTGGTGATGAAGAAGCCTTATTTCGGCTACTAACTGTTCATTAGGTCCATGGCGAAAGGGTGATATAAGACATTGAAGAGATGCCTTCGAGTTCGAGAAGATCGACCAAATTCCCGAAGGTTCTTTCACTATAAACTCCAGAGTTGCACGAATGGCAGCAAGTTCTGCAGCTGTCGACGACGTCAAATGCGATGTCATGGATTTAATTGTGATGTGCCTCGCGGGAATAACTACCGCCCCTGAAGAGCTTACTGAAGACACCGAGCCATCCGTGTAAATTTGAAGGCGTCCGTTGTGCTTCTCTTGCAGGAAAAGTAATGTAGCCTGTTTTAGGGCTAGATGCGACAACTTTTTCTTATTTTGGATTCCAGGAATTGTAGGAAGGGCTTTGAGTGGGTGTAGGCACCATAATGGTATCGGCGGCTGTGCTGCATGCGTGAAGTGCAATAGAAGCACTGCGCAATGCTGAGCTACAGCTGCGCTGAACGCTGAGTGGGGCCTGGAAGTTCGAAGTGAGGCGAGGTGATGAGATGGAAGCCGAGCGAAATGTCTTATGCGCATTCTCAAAGCGTCTACGCGGATGTATGCGTTGACTGGATAATCACGCGCAATGATGACTGTCGCTGCTGTAGACGCGCACCTCGGGAGACCAAGGCATATTCTCAGGGCTTGGGCTTGGATCGACTGGAGGACGCGCAAGTTTGTTCTTCGGATCCCGCAAAGCACGGGTAAGCTGTATCACAAATAACCGAGGAACAGAACTTACTGCACATACTAATAAATAGGACGCAGGCCCGTAGCCAGGAATCTTTTGCGGTGTTGGCCCACTTGTTGAAGGCCCTGAAGAATACCTATTTTGATGATTTTTTGCCCGAGCAAGACACCGTTATCCATCCGAATATCAGAGGGTGGTGGTTGGACTAAGACACCCCTCCTGGCTACGGGCCTGCTAAGACGTGCCAGCACGCGTTATTTTCCTTGCGTTATATATTCAGGGCGTTCCAACCATCACGCATCAAGATTTAGAAAGAAACAAAAATGGCAGCATATCCACGGAGTGAATGATGGAGAGTGGGGCGAAGCATCCGTCCGTCCATTCGTTCTTGCTTCCGTCCGTCCATGCATCCGTCTGTGTGACCGTCCGCGCGTCCGTCCCTGAGTTCGTCCATGCATCTGCCCCTCCGTCCGTCCATGCGTCCATCCTTCGTGCAGCCAACCGTGCACCCGTCCACGCATCTGTCTGTGTGTCCGTTCGTCCATCTAGTCAACACTCCAAGTACCATCATCTCGCACCTTTTCGTCATATATTCCGCATATAGAAGCACCGCCATCCAGCGGACATTCCAAGGACTAAACGAGAAGGGGCACACGCACACTTTCTTACGGCTTGCGCTTCTTGTATATATACTTCCCACCTTTAACCACCTCGAGTTCATGGCATATTCTAGTTCACTGTATTCATGGCACTGTGGCCCAACTCTCGCTAAACCTTTCTAAAACCAAGAAGGTTACGCCCAGCGAGTATAACGTAGCAACCCTTTCTTGTCAGATAGGGCTCAATGTACATGCCATTGGCTGCTAACGGCGAATGGGAGACAGGGGAATTCGGCTTTTAGTTAACGCGCACGGTGCGAATTTTTCATTGTTCAACAACGCACAGGAGAAATCTCCCACCGGCACCACCTTGCAGGTCAACGAGTAAGACTAGGTACGCACTACGACTACGACAGGGGACGAATGGGTGCCGCGTCAAGGAGCTTCGCCCCTAAAAGAAATACGTACGGTGTTACTCGACGCAAATTTTCATATTGCATATTTTCCCCAGTCGACTAGTATGGGCTGTTACAAGCATGCGGCTGTTCCAAGCATGCGGCTGTTCCAATGCAACCATTTGTTGAAAGGGTTCGTTTCATTTCTCCCGCAAGAAAGCTATTTCACGTACGTGGTTAGGTGAGGCCATGAAAATAATGTTTGAGGCACAGTGGAGTGAGCGGATTCGGAATAATGTCATGGAACGTTAAAAATAAATTCCGGCTCTGCCCACAATAGCACGTCCCCTTGGTCAATAACCTATGTAACAGAGTCGTGAATGCCGGTTTTCTTTCAAACCCTAATTATTTTTCGGCGTTATTGTACATATAACACATACTTAAAACTAAAGGTTCGACGTTCCTACTTTAAATGCGACGTTTGGGCAAAAGTGATGAAAGATTTCTGACAAGAATTTATTTTTTTATCTTAAAAACTAGTGACATGAACGTGTATTTGTATGTTAACAGCCTTTACGTAAAGCAAGTAATCCACATTCCTCACTGCACAGTTGAAATTCTGTTCTTTCACTGCTCGCTACGGCCACTGATTTCTGCTCCTCACGGGACGGCTTTACGCTCTCCCATAGTAGAGTACCGAGTACTCTAAATCGGTAAACACTTGTTTCTAAACACATCAGGAACTCGTGGTACATTGGAGGTACGCCGAAACGATGGTGCATTGCGTAAGTGCCGTTGTAACAGCAATCGCTGACGTGACCTCGTTCACGCCGTAATTTTTGACAACACGGCCTCATCAAGTGTGAGGTCCACGGGATGGCTTTATTCTCTCCTTTATTAGAGTACGAAGTACTCTAAATCGTTAACAGCTTTTTCTAAACACGTGCGAAAAAGTTGTATACAGTGAAAACACTGCAAGGCGACATTATTGTATTGTAAAAAAAAAGATGAAGCTAGCAATAAGCCGCACAATGCTTGAAACAATGAATTTGGGCGATTGTGAGGACTAATCTGGTTGCTATTAAGTTGTTTCTAGGCCGTGTATAGGTGATGCAGGTTCTGGGTATTTGCTAGGCTTTAGCTAGGGGATGCTAGATTGATTCTCAGAAGAGAGGTTTGAGTTGATCAACAGACAGACACTGGCACGACATAGACATTCAAACTCTACAGGCAGAAGTTTCCGCCAAAACTAAGCTTTCGCACCTCTCGTAGAGCCACGGGCACTTCGTCGTTGGCCTTCCATCGCTTCGGGCCGTTCCATGCGCTTTCCGCACAGCCGCAACGCACGTGCCGGGACCCTACCGCACGCAAGCGGGGACAAATAAGCCAATCGGGGACGCTGCGGAGGGTGAAAGAGCGTCGCCAATTGGCCCATTTGTCCCCCGCTTGCGTGCGGTAGGGGTCCCGGCACGCGCGTTGCGGCTGTGCGGAAAGCGCGTGGAACGGCCCGAAGTCTTCTCACAGCCGCCGCTGCTTTTTTATTTTCCTAGTATTTTCTCATTGTGAGTACGTGGTGTCTTCGGCTCACCGCCGTCGCATCGCAGCCATTTGTAGTTGGGCTAACTGTCACTTTCTCCATTTTCAGTGCACCAGTGGTCAGTAGTGCATTTACCCGGTTTCTCTACGGCACGTACGTGTTTAAGATGATGATAGTTTCCTGACAGGCCGCTCACACAAAGTAAGACTAGCTTAAACAGCCTCGCTATTGAAAAAAACGTCAATATACCTAACTCGCGAAAAGGGCTTGTCGTCACAAGTATGAGCGAATTTTATTGGCTGGAATGGCTGTGCGAATTCCCTCTTGGTGGGACAGTGAACGTGGGGAAGCATGCATTTATTCTGAGGTTAAGTAACCTACCATGGATCCTTCTTCCATAGTATGATTTTCGGCCATAACGTATACATTTGACACTCGAACAGGTTGAACTCCGCGAACAAGGAAGCGATACTGGTGTTCCTGAACTTAACGATCACGACTACATGTATCATGCCTGCCCGTGTCCATCTTATTGTGTCCATGTTTGTCATCTTGTGCATATCAGATTTAATACATACGATGTCACCTCAATCGTATAGCATATAACATTTTTAACAACGAAGCTGGGCTTGGTCGAACCTTTCATGTCCAGGATCTGTGTGGTAAGCCTTGTGGGCATCCTATAAGCGGTTCTGCGCCAAAGACACTGGGTCATCAATCCATCTATACTCACGACTGGTCCACATGAAATGAAGAAGGCAGCAGGTGTTGCCCAATATACAAATATGCGCCAGAAAAGCCTGTGTGGCCTATCAGAAAAATACCACCCTTACAAAGCTTGCATACCACAGAAATTGAGTAAGCCTCATTGCACACAGCTCAGAGCAGTGATGCAATATATCGGAGCCTCTTAAGACAATGCTTCCTTGTAAACCTTTGTATAAGAGTGGTAGGCCCAAGATAAAATAAACATATAGTAACACCTTAAATATTTACAATGAGGGCTCAATAAATAGTAGTGTTACAACATACCTCAAGGACTTGTAAAATATAAAAATTCCTTATAAGGGAACGCCACCAGTTTTGCTCTTTCACCAGTTTCCGTGAAGCGGAGGTGGTTGAATTTTTTAAAGGTCCTTTAAATTGTGCAAATTTAAGGTAAGAGCAGAGGGTAATTATAGGTGATGGTCAGGGCCTCTTGAGCCCTGGCCACTTCCTCGGCCTCCTGGACAACCCGGAGCTGATCTTCAAGGGCACATTCGCGCAACGCAGTCAACCGGCGCGCGCGGAGGTGATCGCTACTGAGGCATGCATCCGAAATGCTATTCGTTATCCTTCAACGCTCTTAGCACGTGTTCCAGAGAGAGTTTGAAACCTCAGTTCTTGCATTTATCTGTCTCGCATACGTCTAGGTGGGTACATGAGGTGTGTGGTCACCGGGTTTGGGTAAGTTCTGTGTGGCCGACCGTCGACAAACTGCTTTCATAAGAGCGATGCTTGTTGAGTTCTTCGCATCGCTCGCTTCTATTCTCGACTGAGCGCTCTCCGCATGCCGCGCCGTTTCCACGGCCTCGCCTCTCCGTGTTTCCCGGTTTCGATATCCCGCCGTTACGATATGCCGAACCGAACAGCGTGTGGACTACCGGACCAGGCATCTTTGTCGTTTTCGCCCTCTTCTTACGCTCTGTGCTGGTCGTTTCTGTAGCTGGTCGTCCGCATTACTTTCTGCCTTTTTTTTTACCTGACATGTCTTTGTACTTCTTCGAACCAGGGCTATTGTTTGCTTGCCACTGCCACAATAGACGCGGTAGGTAACACCCCTTCAAATGCACTTTGCTTCCGTCATCCGTTCTCTTTTTCCTCTGGTACCCGTGTCTTTTTCCACCAGCCTGACTCGTGTGTACACTGCGATCACCACTATAGTCAGTATGCGATGCACTGTGGTTTAGGCTACAAGGCTGACTCTAACTTAACCTTCCTCTTCTATCAGCTATGCTGTACTTCTCCAATCACTTAACTGATTGATTCGTGTGTTTACCCCAGTCCATCTCCAACGGTCACTTACTTCATGCCCCTCGCATATTTCTCGGTACTGTTCTGGCTAACCAATTGCTCTTCTGTCTATCTCTCTAACGTCATAGTATCCTCGCATATCTTTCGTTTTGCTATACACATCATCCTGATCTGTAAATCATTCATTATCATTGTGCATTAGCTTAAGCATCCTAATCTTAGTCCTGCTATCATTATCATTATCGTGGTATACAGTTGGGCCTGTTCGTTGTCGAGTCCACACGTGTGAGTCTAGTGTACTCGTTCAATTAGGTATTCGATACTTGAGTTTTGTTGTATACGCTATCACTTGCTACAGTTGCATATCCGTTCACCCATCTAGCTGTCAGCATATCTTCTAATCTTCGCATACGCTCAAACTTGTAACATGTTTAGTTCTTATCTTTTTTTTTTTTGGTGTGTGTAATTTGTAAGGTAACAATAAAATGACCCTCGTGGTCGTCTTCGTGGCATGACTTACTAGTCTCTCCAAAGCGTTCTCCTCTTTAACCTGGCATCACACGTGATGAAAGACTCACAACTCGAACTTGTTAGTAAGGGTGGTTTCGCGTGATTAAACACAGTTCCCGGACACAGAGGGCAAAAATAGACCAGGGCTGAGTGCTTATGCAGGAAAAAAACAACCTCGGTTACATTCACAACACTCAGCCCCGTAACGTCACCTAACTAGACATCATGGTTGGTTGAGCCGATGTGAGCGTACACAGTACAGACAATCGCTGTGCTCTTTCTGATTAGACAGATAACCGCTTCTTAGCGACATATTACAGTTGGAAAGAGAGGTTCAGAACATACTACCGGCCAGTTCTTTCATGCAACATAACCCACCACCACCTGTACACAAGCGAACGCCGTGTTTTAACTTTATCGCCAGCTCACGCCAGTGGAGCCCATATTGGGACATCTCCGCGTGGCCGAGCCGCTGCTGCCAGACATCACCATACAGCTCACAAAGCTCTCGCGTGTGATGCACAACAGTGCCGTTCGCAGTGTGCGTTGTCCGAGCTGACCGTCGTCGGCCTCAATGCACCCGGCAACCCGACGGAGGCCGAAGCGAGCGACCCGTCGGTCCCATGGCCTGCGCTGCGTCCTGAAAGAATGTCTTTTGTCTCTGTATGGCGTTTTGTGGACCCTCTATATGGCGAGGCACCGCCATTCGCAAAAGCTCTTCCGCTTCGGCCGTGACGTCGGCAGCGTTTCCTCTACGGATGCGCTTTCATGTGTCCACTTCGGTGCCTTCAAATAACAAACATACGTGTAGCATTATAAACGTCATAATGAAAAACACATGACAAAGAATAATGGGACCGGAATTGGGAAGTGCACCGCCTTTTTTTTTTAGCCGGGTGATCTTCATCTGACGTTTTTTTTTCCTATTCACTGCATGTCACTCGCTGTGGCGTGGGCAGACACGTACTTTTTTAGGGGGTTTATAGTGGAGTAACCACGAGTAGTGGGCAGTAAGTGTCTATAGTGAACTGAAGTCACCGGTGGGTTATGCAGTGAGTCGTTTGGGAGCGACGGATAAGCCGCCGTGTAATGTGTTATCTTGGATTCTGCGTGCCATCCAAACATTTTCCCCAAATGTAGTGAGTAGTATATTACACGCTCATCTGGTTAACCTCCTTACATTTTCTTTCCTTGCTTTCTATATCTGTCTTTTCCTATCTCCAGCCACACATCAGGTTTTGACATATTCAAAAGAATTTCTTGATCGATATTTCAGACACATGCCCCAGCTTATTAATGTATTTATACCTGGAAGCCCTAGCGTTTGAAAGTGTCTCGTCATATTTACACCCTTATAATGAAAGAAACGAAACTACCATGTTTGTTTACTTTACTTATTGTAATCACAGGGGTGACTGCTGCAATCCTTTTCAGGGGGCGGAGGGGTTTCAACATTTAGGGGCGAGGCTTCTCATAGCGGCACCCATTCGTCCCTCGTAATAGTAGTAGTGTGTAACAAGTGTCACATTTTGACCTCCAAGGTGGTACCGGTGGAAGATTTCTTCTGTGCGTTGTTGAACAATAAAAAAAAAATCGCAGTGTGCGCGTTCACTAAAAGCCGAATGCTCCTGTCTCTCATTCCCCATTAACAGCCATTGGCATGTACATTGAGCACTATTTGACAAGAAAGGGTTGCTACGTTATACTCGCTGGCCGTAACCTCCTTGGTTTTAGAAAGGTTTAGCGAGCATTGGGCCGCAGTGCCATGAATACAGTGAACTAGTATATACCATGAACTCGAGGTGGTTAAAGGTGGGAAGTAGACCCGAAACGCAAGCCGTAAGAAAGTGTGCGTGTGCCACCTCCCGCTTAGTCCTTGGAATGTCCGCTGGATGGCGTTGCTTCTATATGGGGAATATATGATGAAAAGATGCGAGATGGTGGTACTTGGAGTGTTGAATAGATTGACGAACGGACACACAGACAGATGCATGGATGGACGCATGAATGGACGCAGGGGTGGATGTATGGACGAACGCAGGGACGGACGCATGAACAGACGCACGCACGGACTGGCTGATGGACGCATGGACGGTCACACAGACGGAAGCATGGACGGACGGAAGCAAGAACGAATGGACGGACGGATGCTTCGCCCCACTCTCCATCATTCACTCCTTGGATATGCTGCCGTTTTTTATGCGTCTTTTTCATGCGTTCGCATGTGTGCAAGTATATATTACACACTCTACTCATAGGCGCCGCCAAATTGGAATAATAAATGAATGTTTTGTTAATAAAAATTTGTGTCACTTTAGAGGCCCTAGTGGATCTTATGGTCATGCAGTGATCAGTACAAGTTTAAAATAGGACTACGAATGTGCGAAATAAACTTACATGGTTTAAAACTATACGAAGTACAAAAATAAGCAAATATTAGTCGCAATAAATTGCCTGATATTGCTAGAAACGCTTCTGAAACGTCGAGCTGATACTTGCGTCGAACAATAGACGTTGCCATCACCTCGGCGAGCGGGCGATTGCAGAGGCGGGGGCAAGCACGTGATTGCGAAGGCAATCGGTGGATTGCCTGAGCTACGCATTTTCTCAGGTATCGCGGTATAGTGTTGGATTAAGCGCACAATTCATGACAACGCCAGACCCTACACAAGAACTACATCGGCGCTGCATTACACTATTAGCGATGTATTAGAGCAGAACTAACACTAAATTAGGCGCTGAATGCGGTTGTGGGGGCGAAGTTCTTTCAGGCGTGGGTCGGGCGTATAGTGAGCTAGAATGTGATATAGTCGTGTGTCTCCTGTAGTAGCCACCTCTCGTTTTAGTCCTTGTAATGTCCACTGGATGGCGGTACTTGTATATAATGAATATATGATGGAAAGATGTGGGATGGTGGTACTTGGAGTGTTCACTAGATAGATGCTCTTACAGACATTCAGACAGACGGACAGGTGCATGGGCAGACAGATGGACGGATGGACATACGACAGATATGTAGACGAACGGACATACATACATACATACATACATACATACATACATACATACATACATACATACATACATACATACATACATACATACATACATACATACATACATACATACATACATACATACAGACAGACAGAGAGACAGACAGACAGACAGACGCACGCACGGACAGACGGACGGACGGATGGATAGATGGGCGAATGGATGGATGCTTCGCCCCACTGATCATCATTCACTCCGCGGATATGTTGTTATTTTTTCTTTTCAACAGTAACATTATTCCTCAACACCATGATAATATATAGTAGCGCAGACAAAGGACGCGGACAAGAGAAGGCACATTCAAGACAACGCTACCAACAAGCCCAAATCGCCACCCTCACCAACATTATAGTTTTCTGTAGTGTTGTCAGTGCATGGCTTGCTGAAATTTACGAGATGGTAGCCGATGCAGATCTTTTCCGTTTGAAGCGTTGCAGTCTCCCAGATAAAGTTTGCACGCAGGGGCAAGAAGCTTTTTGCAATACCTAGATTAAAATTAAATACGACAATATTTAGACGTAAAGTTTTCATGAAATTGGCCATTGTTCCCATCACACATCAGTAAAGTTGTTCAATATTTGTGGATACCAAAGGTGTGCGTTGCGTCGTGTGGCATTAATCAGTAGTCTCTCTCTTCGTCACGGGTAGCACCATGCGAACAAAGGTCGTGCCTGCCACGGGACGGTTTTATGCTCTCCCATAGTAGAGTACCAAGTACTCTAAATCGTAAACCACTTGTTCTTAACACACAGCTGTCGTCTCTAAAATTCTGGGACGGCTTTCTGCTCTCCCATAGTAGAGCACCTTGTACTCTAAATCGTTAAAAACTTTTTCTAAACACACGTTTCGTATGTGTGCTCTTCCTTTACCATGTAATGTACATACGTCAACAGATATTTTTGTAACAATTTTTGGTGAGTCTGTGGATGTTGTGTTCCGTCACGTTGTTCTGTTGGATTGTAATTGATGCTCACTGTTCGCGAGAACAGATTTATCTAAACAGTCTGCGAGCCTCACCAAGTGCGAGTCCCAGAGAACGGCTTCATGCTTTCCCATAGTAGAGTACCAAGTACTCTAAATCATTAACCACTTTTAGGGCAAAGCTCCTTGAACCGTGGGTTGAGCGTCCGGGATGTACAGTATTAGTAGGTAGCCACCTCTCGTTTAGTCTTTGGAATGTCCGCTGGATGCCGGTACTTCTATATGATGAATATATGATGAAAAAAATCGCAGTATATTCACGGAGTGAATGATCATGAGTGGAGCGAAGCGTCCGTCAATCCGTTCGCGCTTCCGTGCGTCTGTGCGTCCTTCCGTTCGTGCGTGCGTCCCTGCGTTCGTCCTTGCGTCCGTTCATGCGTCCGTCCGTCCTTACATGTGTCCGTCCGTGCGTGCATCCGTCCGTGCGTCCATAATAATATAAGTCTGGGACAAGGTGCTTTCGGCTGCCAGTTCCCCTTCCCTTGTGACATAGGCCGGAGTTTATTTGAGAAAGTAAGGAAAATAACTTTACTTTGGTGTTGCGGAACGTGATTGGGTCACGCACCCGGCTCAGTCCCGTGCATACGTCGGCAAAACCAGTGGAGCTCACTCAGGCTGACTCGTAAAACACATTTGGCGCTTTGCACTGACTCGGACTAAGACTTGCAAAAGTTTCCTCTGGAAGACTTGCTTGGACTCGCACTCGCGAAATTTTCTTCAACAGGACTCCTTCGGAGTGAAGAATCGCCCCACCCTCTCGGGAGCCTGTGTCAGCAACCCCCTCCTCTCTCTTCAGTGCTTGTCGTCCATCTCCTATCTCCAATTGGTACAAATTAATGGTAGCACTCTGAACACACATCAAAAGTATTGAGGCTATGACGGGGTCTTCGTGCAACTAAATAAAAAAAGTCAGGACCTTGCCCCATTCCCGGTATTACTTCAAGTGCCGCCCCTCCCTCTCTCCCCGCAAAAAAAAAAAAAATCACAGCATATACACGGAGTGCATGATGATGAGTGGGGCGAAGCATCGGTCAGTCCGTTTGTGCTGCCGTCCGTTCGTTCTTTCTTGATTCCGTCCGTCCATGCGTCCATCTATGGGACCGTCCCTTCGTGCGATCGTCTGTCCGTCCATCCGTTCGTGCGTTCGTCCATGTGTTCGTCCATGTGTTCGTCCATGCGTTCGTCCATGCGTTCGTCCATGCGTCCGTACATGCGTTTGTCTGTCCGTTCATCCATGCGTCCGTGCGTACATCCGTTCATCCGTCTATTTGTCTGTTTGTCTGTCCGTCCGTGCGGCTGTCCATCTGTCCATTCATCTAATGAGCACTCCAAGTACCGTCATCACGCATCTTTTCATCATATATTCATCTTATAGAAGTACCGCCATGCAGCGGGCATTCCAAGGACTAAACGAGAGGCGGCACGGCCGGACTAAAGGAGTGACATGCGCTCACTCTCTTACGGCCTGCACTTCATGTCTAGTTTCCACCTTTCACAGCCGCTAGTTCACGGCACTAAGGCCCAACCCTCGCTAAACCTTGCTAGAAGCAAAGAGATTACGCCCAGTGGGTTTAACGTGGCAACCATTTCTGGTCAGACATTGCTCAAAGTGCATCCTTCCAATACTATTTTAAAGACGATAGTCATAGTTGGGGACCTTCGACGCAAAACTTTTGGTCTGTCTGTCCACTTATCTGTTTGCCCACCCTTAATGATACTGGGTGCTCTAAACGGCACCAAACGGGCGACTCCATCCGCAGCGCCCACCAATGTTGCTCAAGCTTCAGCGTTCATACTTGTGCGATTGTCAATTAAAAAGCAATTATTGCGCATATCTGAGGCACCATAACAACACGTATATATTTTTATGTGCGTCTTTTACTAGAAAAGGCATACATAAGTAATTCTAAGGACCGTAGCGTTTATCATGCTGCGCTGATCATGCAACGCTTGCATGAAAAGTCAAGTGTTTCAAACGCTTTGCTAAGACGACACGGTGGTGGCAATTGCCCGTCGCCTTGCGTTCTACACCTTATCACCTCAGAGACGGGTGCGCGTGCCACACGCTTCGTTTTCGAATATAACTGCCAGATGGCGCTCGTGTGTAACGTGCCTCGATGCGCTCATTCGCTTGCGATGCAGGCTCGAGGCACTCTAACGCAGCGCTTTCAGAACACCATTCACCGATTTTCGCAAATGCGCAGAACATCAAGTAAACATTTTGTTCACTCTCTCCGGACGCAAGACTGTCGTTTTTTGACGACATTTGCAGATTAACATGCAGATACGGGGCCATTTTTTAATAGGCAAGAAATTCAAGGCAAATTTTATTGGTGATTAAGTCACCGATGCTCATCTCTGTAAGTTATTTAATGAGAAACAACTTTTTTTATGACTAACGTACGTGGGTTTCCTGCTGAATTCAAATGAGTGCGCACGTGCCACTCCTCTATACCGGCTGTGGAGGTGACTACAATGCACTACTTTCACTCATACATCGCAGACGCATGACCCGCAGCTTAAGGACCTTTGCCCCTAATGAGCGGTTGGGATTGACAAATAATTTCAAAACTGGATTAGAAAATCACGTTTGCCTTCAAGCGCACGCTATGGCGTTACAATCAGACGTAGATGGCGAAAATGTCATTTTAGGGTGAGAACTGTCATGTCGCCCTTCAGATAGTCCCGCCGCGGTGGTCTAGTGGCTAAGGTACTCGGCTGCTGACCCGCAGGGCGCGGGTTCGAATCCCGGCTGTGGCGGCTGCATTTCCGATGGAGGCGGAAATGTTGTAGGCCCGTGTGCTCAGATTTGGGTGCATGTTAAAGAACCCCAGGTGGTCTAAATTTCCGGAGCCCTCCACTACGGCGTCTCTCATAATCATATAGTGGTTTTGGGACGTTAAACCCCACATATCAATCAATCGCCCTTCAGATAGGAAAGAACTATAAAAGGAGCGGGGAAGGGGGCTGGACTGCACACAGAGCCTGGGCTGCATAATACTGCCCCTTGGGTCGCATGTAGGCGACAGCTGCTCCAAATCGTCATCGACTATTTCCAAACACAGACGCTGGATCAACTGTACCATGTTGAGGTGGGACGGCGTAGCGCTCTCCTTTATCAAAGTACATGGTGCTCGTCTATATAAGAGAACTTTTCGTCTTCGGGTCAAATATAGAGCCGGGTAAGTGGCTGACAGGCATGCCGTTGGCAGACTACTTCTCCAGATAGGGCTAATATAGCACTCTAACTAAGGTGAATAGAAGCTCGTTATTCTAGCTTGTTCTTCTTCACCAATCGTTAACATTCTTATTTGAACACACAGACACTGCGTTTGTCGTTTCGGCGCAACTTGAAAGCGTCATAGCCTACGGCTCTCCTCGCCCCGCCGCGGTGGTCTAGTGGCTAAGGTACTCGGCTGCTGACCCGCAGGTCGCGGGATCGAATCCCGGCTTCGGCGGCTGCATTTCCGATGGAGGCGGAAATGCTGTAGGCTGGTCTGCTCGTATTTGGGTGCTCGTTAAAGAACTCCAGGTGGTCTAAATTTCCGGAGCCCTCCACTTCTGCGTCTCTCATAATCATATGGTGGTTTTGGGACGTTAAACCTCACATATCAATTAATGTCAATTGCTGCCTCGCAGAGAGCACGATTTCTCTTCGCACTGGCACTTCTCCGGCGCTTTCGTCGTTACGTATGAAGGGCGAAACAGCCAGATAGAAGTCGCTGCAGACGACACATATTCCAGCTGCAGTAGCAGCAAGAAGTCGATACAACAAAGGAAAAAAGCAGCGCGCATGTCGCACTCCGAGTTTGGGAATATTCCCTAACAATGTTTTACTGTTGCAGAGAAATCCCTACGCACTCACCGTAAGCACTGACATCATCGATAGTTTGGTAAGCTGAGTCGTGGGGGTAAATTTACCAACGAGAATGACGCAATGCCCGTACAATATATGCACTTCCTCCGGCTTCATAGTACTGGGGCTGCATTTATTTTTTTTTGTACTTTCGATAACGTACAGCATACACCGACCAGATCCAAGCACAACTCAGTACAAGCGACGTTTGATACCGTATCTGCAGATTGCAGAATTCAATTCATTTTTGTATTTGCTCTTTTTATAACCATTCGTCATGGGTGCTTCCTGTGAACCATGCGCTTGGCTTGGTACCCCCTAAAACACTATCAACTACCCCGGACCGAAGCGTGCGTCCGTCTTCACACAGGGAAGTCTGTCTCAATCACCGTGAGCCGACTCGCCATTATCAGTTTTAAACGACGCGCGTGCATTCTGTGTACTTCCCTATGTTCGGTGCGACGACCTTGCGGTGTGCACACCCGGCTATGGGGGTGTGCACTTCGTTCACTTCTCTCCACGAGGGCGGCTTTTAAAACGACGTGCCCTATAGTTCACTAGAGCTGAGAGCATCTTTGCGCGCTAGATGTGTAGAGAGACTATGTATATACGGTCTGGTACAACGACCCGTCTGCTCGACCCGCGAGCAGACGACGGTGGGTCACCACAATGGTCGCTAAACGACCTGTCCTCCCTTCTCGCCCTGCCCTCGAGGACAGCTTTGTACACCTTTGCGCGCGTTCGGCCTAAACGGCTCCGTTTAATCGAAAGCGATATAATCGCGGCACGTGTCGTGTCGCTTTCTATTTAAGAAACGGGCGGGGAGAGGGCGCTAGTGTACGCCCCGAGAGGGCAGCGACGAGTGTTATAGCCGTTGGAAAGGAGTTAGAAGCGAGCGTGGTGTCTCGCGAAGCAAGCAGACGATTAACGCACATGTCCGTCTGCTGGAAGGGTCACGCCGCTCAGGGTCGCCATATTGTGACCCATCTGTCATGGTTTCGAGCCCGCCCGCGATGGCGCTGGAGTCAGGAGGTCAGCGTCGCGGACCGATTGTTTGTTGCTCGCTAGAGTGGATTGACGAAGCCGCGCATTCGGTGGCCTTAGTTTGTAACACTTTTGCTCGTTGTTTGTTTGTATTCCTTTGTTTGTATTTCTTTTGTTGAAACCCATCGCTATTTGGATATATATAAACTTGGGCGTCGGCGTCGAAACGGGGCCACGTGTACGGCTGAACCGGTAACGCAAGCGAGGCGTCTTTGTCATCTCTGAACAAAGGCGTGGTGCTGATGGGAAGGCTAGAGATAGAAGCAACTGAACGAGCTATTACGTGGAGCATGATGAGATGAGGGACAATGCCGTCTCATCGCGTGTACGCTTGCTCGTACAATGTTATCCTTCTCTGACCTCTCAGCCTTTTTGATAGTGTCTGAGATCCCCTTAAGCAGATGACGAAGTTTAGCTCAGACGGTGAAATATTGGCGTTGTCCCCATTATTTACGCATGCCCGAATTTTTTTTAGGACATTCGCATTCACCGCTAGACAAAAAAAAAAAGATGCTGTCTCCGTAGCTTATATATATCTGTGGGGATGAACGTTATGCAGAGATAGGACCTGGGTGCGATAAGCCAGAGGCGGGGGCCAGGAAACTAAAATGAGGCACATGCCGTATCCCATTGAGCGCAAATGATTCGACGAAAGAACCACCGCTACCTGGATGTCATCACTGCAACAAATGCAGACCTTTACGAACACCATTCCTTGAAGAAAACGAATAGCTTTCTAAAATTTCAACAGTCGCCTTCGGTGAGTCCTGAGCAATTCTTTTTTATGAACCCGAAAGCTTTAAGAGTTTAAGAGTACTGTAGAGCTGCGCCCCTTGAGCGAAAACAGTACGTGCATGAAGTAATACAAGAACGCACGCAAGCTCCTTTACTGATAACGTCATGTAGCGACATCACCATTTTATGTCATAGTGACGTCACAAAGAGTAGAAATCTGTGACGTTACTTAATGACACCATCACGTGGCGTCGTTGCTTGGAACAATGTGGAGTCGTCTGAAAACGTCAAGGTAACTTGAAGGGACGCTAACGAGCGAAACTGTTTTTCGCGTATAAGTAAAGGACAATTTCAAAATCCCGAGAACAGCACTCTCGTCGCAATATTACACTTGGTAAGCGACAAAATTCGCAAAAAAGAAAATGCGAGTGGAAGTGCCATCATGAAATTCCCGCACTAAACACCATGACGTCATATATTTCAAGGCGTCTGCAGGGTCCTCCATTGCTTTTAATCGACCAAAGTGAAGGACATTGCCATCTGTGTGTGCTATAGACACATTGTAAAAGTTTTTAGAAAATTTCATTCAGCGAATGTTACGAAAATACCAAAAATACATTGTGAAGTTTCTGACCTCACTCACGGGAATGTCGGCGCGAAATTCGAAAATTAAACTTCAACCATGATTTTCTCAGTAAAAATAAACTTATGATAGCGAAACATACGTAATTGAAGCTCACAGAGTGCAATTTGTTAATCTAAACTAAATCATTGTTTTTAGTGTCTCTTTAAAGGGGCCCTGCAACACTCATTCAGTATGGTCAGACATCGCTACCGATTGGTAGTCTGGGCTCCTGAGTACATTTGATCCAATCATTAGAGCGTAGCACGTGGCCTTGAACATGTGAATAATTATCGAAGTCAACTGCAAATCGTTTGCACTTGTGTCGACAAATGACGTCCTAAACTCATTGTCCCCGCCATAAACACAAAATCCAAGGGCATTAACTAATCTGATCGTCGGTAATAATACAGTTACCGCGGCCTCCGAGAGATGTCGTGACGTGCCCGTGCCCTCGCTTGCGTTCGCACTGAAAGGGAGTGGTGCGATCGAATAAAAAAAAACATGAATGTGCTGCACGTCGTGAGGCACTCTGACGAACGGACGTAGATGTTTATATCTTTGTCCTCTCGCTTCGATTCATTCACTTACCCCTGCACAACCCGGCGAGCTAGTCCGCCTTATCTGTGTAACAAAGTGTATAAGTTTCGTTATCGTTCTTATTTAGCAGTCTCAGTATCTTTCCGCGATTATTACGACCTCCTGGCTCAATAAGCACCGTGGCAACGTAGAAAGCTGCTTCCGATTTCATGACAGCTCCCGGTTGTTATAGCTGACGAAACAACTATGGCACGTTCGCCAAACTGCTTTTAAAGAACAACGGGATTTAAATTCTTGCAGTATACGTTATGTCGGGCCACCCAAAGGCAGAGTTGTGCCGGTTGGAATTATCTTTCTAGTGGGAATGTACAGCTCATGGAAAACTCGCAGTTTAAACAGGTATGCAAGATCAACTGTATCATCTTGCATTTCATACAAGTGATACCTCAGCTGGACGTTTCTTATGAACAACTGCAGTTTCAGCTGCATTGGTATCCACTGTTGACGAAATGCTTTGCTCAAGTTCCCTTTTAGAACAGTGTTCATTGAGACTACTTTCTGTGCAACGTTTGTTGTGCACATGTAGAGGCGAGCTTGACTGTTTTATTCGCCAGCTGTACACATTAAGCACATGTCTAATAAATACCATGAATAAAATAATTAATTTCTTAAATATTACTTCTCGGCTTCCGTATGTTCTTACCTAAGAGGTATATCTGCGTATTGTTCTAGATTTGTTTTATGACCATATGTCCTTCCGCTTGGTACACTAATAATAATAATAATAAAGTAAACAACATTGATGCTTGAAGACCACAATTTATGCTTACGATGATTTTCCGTCTAGACAATGATATAATTATGTTGAATTACTGCTTAATCAGTTTCTTTTCCTTTCTTTTCTAGATCGTTGTCGAAGAAGTTTACATGGAGTCGTACGAGGTAAGTGTAAAAGTCTGGCTTAGTCTGGTATATGCGTATACGCATATACGAACATATCAGAGGTAACTAAATGCTCAACTACGCATTTGAAAACCAATCACATGCAGCTGATGGTAAATATATAAAGAATTCACTACGCTACACCCACAGGGAAAAAAAGAGCGAGAGAGAATATTCAACTACCTTCAAGGTGTTACGTCAACTTTATTTTGAGTCCCACGACTTTCTGACGAGAGTATAATGGCGAAAAGGAGACCAGAGGTCTCTCTTTTTTTAAAGAGTAATATACGTGGCAAGTGCGTTCCGACAAAAAAGAGTCAAATGACTCTTTTTTTTTCTTAGACGGTAAAATACGAGGAACCGTCGGGTATAGAGCCTAATACATATGTTCAGCTGTTAAATAATTTTCTTCAGTCCACAAAAAAAAAAAAAAAACTCGGTGAGCTTATGAAGACCTTGTAAAAACATCCCATTGACTGGGGGTAATCATGTCGTCCTCCGTCGACATGGACTCAACTGTGCGTAGTAACAATAATAATGAAGCTATCTGTTATATTCGATGCGACTAGAAAGTTTGGGCATTTAAGTGAAAACAAAAATAATGAAACTCGGGACGGTAACCCTTTCTGCAAGACACACACACACACACACACACACACACACACACACACACACACACACACACACACACACACACGCACACACACACAGACGCACACACACGCACGCACACACGCACACACACACAGAGAGAAAGAGAGAGTCTTGAATGAAAGCACGATTTGTGTCACAGCTGACCCTCACCTAAAGCCGTGCGTGCGAAGGCTAAATACAACAGCGATGTGACGTGTGACATTCAGCTGCACAGAGAACGGTGGTGTGACATCTGTCAGATTTGAAGATGCGAACGCCAACTGGCCACACATCCTGCTGAGTCATTTTCATTGTTTCACACCGCCGTCCTCATTAGTATATTTCGTTTCCTCTTCGCAGGGCCGAACAACATGTTCATTCGAGAGCAAAATGATAGTCCGAAGCGAAATCTAGCTGGACAGACTGCAGCAGAGTGTATGGAAACTTGAAATCCCTGCAAGTTTATACATTTATATAAAAATGCTTAACAGGCCTCACACGAAGTAAATGGAAGGGGGGAGAGGTATTGCACTAAGTGAGCGTCCGTTATAATTTGAATACACAGCATAAATGAACAACAGTGGTATGTGCTGATCACACGATTAATTAAGTAATGCAGCGTTAGTTAAAGAAACGTAATAGTGGCAAGGATAAAGCTAATAAAGGATTAATCCCACCAGTTATTTTCTAATAAGTTCATCAGAACTCCGAACATACATCGTTCAACTTCGCTTTGTCGAATATAGATTTTTGAAAATATTGCGCTAAATTTCACGCGTTGGCATTTTTTTTTATCTAGTCGTGCATTGGTTTCCTCACCGGAACAGCGGCGGTGATGTTGCAAGAAAGACATTGCAATCGTGGCAGTGACATGAAAGACACGAAACGATTCACGGATGCAAAGTGAAACTCACTCTGCACTCCGTTGTGACCGGAAACAAGTACCCCGCTGCGCACGCCAAGTACGCATTCGCGGGACGGCATCTTTTTCCCTTTTTTGTTTTGAATTGCATTTATTCCGCTGCGCTTCAAGCTATGGTATGAGCTGCAGCTGTCCACTGCTGAGTCGAGAAACTGATAAAAAGAAGAAAAAAAATGTTAACGCACGCACAGCCCGGTGGCACTACAATAGTAATTGATGCAGTTTTACGTCTGATAATAACAATATAGAATAAGAGGGACGGCGTAGTGGAGGGCTCTAGAACAGGTTTACCGTGTGGCATAAGTCGGCGAACTCTCTCATGACTTGATGACTCATTTGAACTCACTCACACTCAGACCCAGCCGTGAGTATGAGGGAGTCCGTTTTGTGAGAATTTTCGTGAGTGTGAGTCCGAGAGAGTTTGCCTCAAGAAAAGCTTGGTGAGTCTGAGTTCGAGTGAGTCTGAAGCGCAACATGTATCTCTCTAGTGAGTCTGAGCGAGTTCCATTTTCATTTGCCGATCTAACATCCTATCTAGTCATCTTCAGCATTACTATCACCCTTGTCTGGATTCACGCTTATGCTTACGTCGACTCGCGTGTCTTTCAAAGCAGCGTCGTTCATACACAATTTCAATATTCATTGATCATAGGCGTGGATTACGTAAGGAGCTGCCTTGACCCTCCCTCCCTCACACACACACACTCTTCCAGAGCATTTAATTGATAAACATGTTATGCTGCCATATCTTTTAAGAAAAAAATGACCTATAGCTGGTTTGCAAGCCCACAGAACTCGTTCTCGAAGATATGTCAAGCGGCGCCAAGATTAGCATCAATTATGTTTGACATTCGTGTTAAAGAGCACTTGGATATCTGAGCTTTAACGTCCCGAAACCCACGTACGATTATGAGAGATGCCGTAGTGAAGGGCTCCGGAAAATTTGACTACCCGGGATTCTTTAACGTGCACCAAAATCAGAGCACACGGGCCTACAGCATTTTCGCCTCCGTCAAAGATAAGTTAAAGAGCAATGACGCCATGATCGAAGGAGAAAGTTTTAACCTTACAGACTCACAGGTCGACTCTCTCGGACTCACTCAGACTCAGATCGAGCCTTGACTCTAAGTCTGAGTGAGTACGGGTGAGTAATGTTTCGGTGAGTTTGAGTTCGAGTGCAAAGCTCTAAATATATTTCATGAGTGGATCTGACTGAGCTCCACAAGTATTGCCGACCTATGCCATGTGGTGAGCTTTAACGTGTACGCAAGTTTAAGCACACGGCCCTCTAGTGTTTCAATTCCATTTAAATGTGGCAGACAGGGCGGGGATTCGATCCCGTGACCTTCGAGTCAGCACTCGAGAACTCTAACCACTAGACCACCATGGCGGGCAGCGACACTAAAAGAAGAGTGTCGAAAGCGAAACTTCGCTAGGCGGCGCGAGCGGACGCACGTAACCTCGAACCCGGGAAATCGGCGCGTGGATGGCGGGAAGACCAGCCGTCATGGATGACTTGCGATTTGAGGAGGCGCGCCACACGCACAGACACACAAAGAGAAAGGAAGGGTCGAGGTCGGCGATCATTTTTGTGCTTGTTGTTCGGCGTTTGGGCTTCCTGCTTGACGTGTACATATAACTGTCTGCCCTCTCTCCAGCCCATTCTGGCCTCCATACTATGCTGTTCTCACTTTCAGCTCTTTCTTTTTTTTTTTTTTTCACTCTTGCTTCGGAAGAGGGAAAGGACGCATTCCTATCACCTTTGTTAGTTTGTGATTCGCAGCTCTACCGTTTCGTCCGCGCATCTTTTTTTGTTCTTTTTTTTCGTCAATTCTCTTTCGGCCGTTTATGTCATTTTGGTTCATTGGTTCATTGTATCAGCCTCTCGGCTGTGCTCCCGCTTCGCACGCCCTCTTGCGTCG
The DNA here is from genome assembly GCF_013339725.1 of Rhipicephalus microplus. Classification (NCBI taxonomy): domain Eukaryota; kingdom Metazoa; phylum Arthropoda; class Arachnida; order Ixodida; family Ixodidae; genus Rhipicephalus; species Rhipicephalus microplus. The sequence goes on from NC_051165.1 coordinate 218,623,613, forward strand.
CTGGCGGGTAATGAGTGCGTCGTTCGTTTCGTCGTCGACTGCTACATGTTTTTTCTTCTTTTCGTCCGTCTGCCGCGCAGCGGCAGCGGTGGCTTCCACGTCTTTCTTTTTTGCTTCCCACCTCCCACCCGCCTGGGCATCCGTACATCGGTCTGCGGCTACTAATTTTCATCCGGCTGGCTTGTTCATCCCGCTGGCCTGTTCGATGTCTTTTGTGGTGTGAGCGAGGGACCGTCGCCCACACCCAATCTTCGGGGAGTGAACCGCGGAAATGTCTGTTGTTTTCGCCTTCTGTGGGGAAGTGAAGGCAGCACCGGTCTTCATGCGACGACGCTGAATGGCAGGTGAGCAGTTACAATCTATTCGATGCCCACTTTGAGGGAAGGAAAGGAGACACAAAGATGCAAAACTTGCTTTTACATTATCGAAACACCTCTACGGACATATCGAATCACAATGGTGCTTTCCGCAGTCTTCAAGCCTTGTAGAGTCATGACTGTTGCTCTTTATTTATTTATTTATTTATTTATTTATTTATTATTTATTTATTTATTTCATACACGTCATAGTGCGCGAAGATCAGAACACCACAACTGAATGCTTTCAGTGCCACACGTAAAACAAATACGCATCTGCGGGTTGTCTATACATAACCCAGTTGAATAATTGCACATGGCATTGCATCGTGCAGTTGCTGACTCATCGCTTCAGTGTACCGCACTTAGTATGCGGTACAAATTGCCCATTATATCAGTGGTATCAGGTACGTTAGACTATAGTACCTTCAGGTGCACGTTCTCCTCTTTAGGTCTAATGTTACACTGCTGATTTGAACTGAAGCGATTGGCTTGAAGTGTAAAGTTGAGCTTTGAATTCGTGCGTTTCGGGGTCAACAAAAGACGTTCGCTTTAGCTGAACGTGAGGGAATCACGTATTTCATGTCGGGATGTGGAATTTTCTTTACTTTGTTTCGTGCGCAGCAAAATTCGCTACCATGGCTGCTATTATTTATCGGGTCTTTGTTTTCCGATTCGGCTGCTCGTATGGACGCTTTCCAGTGAAACCATCGTAGTCACGTGAAGTTTCCTAGCCGACCGAAGGAGCACGGTACCATTTGGTTGTACCGGCAATCACTCCACTCACTCACTCACTCGTACTTGAGGTCACGTGGCCAGGGTGACTCCAAAGATTCTGTCCGGAAGACCTTTCCCTCAATGAACTTTTCAAGATTTCTTTGAGTAAGCATGCAAGTAGGACTTCGACAATGGTTATGGAAATAGAAGGAGCGAACTTTTCCACTCATTTTACATATAGAATTCCAGATCATTTGACTAGCGCACGGCGACCGCGAAAGGCTCTGCGATTCGCAGCTTGCACGCCATAGAATTCCTGCACCTAACGAAACATTCGCGGCCTTGCGGGTCGCGAAGGAAATGTGGTAAATACATTTATCGAATGAGTGACAGTCGAGACAGAGGCACACGTACGAACGCCCCAAATCATGTGACATCATGGGACGTTCCTGCTCTCGTGTCAAGGGAGATTGAAACATGCTGCGGTACAGCTGCGTGCCGTTAGATTTCCTTTTTTTCTTTTCAACCAATGAATAAATAGGCTTGGCACTACGCGGGATAGATGCTGTCTCGGTGACCACTTCCTTGTTTAAAAAGTGCTATTAAGACCGCATGTATACCCTGAATGACTTGGCTGTGTGGGAGAAGGTTTGGCTGCGGGATAGTTTTAGGTTGTCCGCATATTTTGGTGCGCACCATGACTTTTGCAAAGAATATGGCTACCGAACTGCCGTAGCGTCGTTTTGTAAAGCTTTGTTCTACTTCCCCCAGCGCAGGGTAGCAAATCGGCCATCTGCCTGATTAACCTCCCTGCCTTCTCCCTTGTTGTTCTTGCTCTTGTCCTACTTTCTAGTACAATTACAGAAACGTTTTCATTGTTTAATGAACATTGTTCATAAAAAAGAAAACCATTATAAAGACAACGCATTCATAAATGCACCAGACAGTGCGGAATACAGTTCTTCCGAAGGACTTTATGTCGGTCTTGATGGCGCATGATAACCGCAGTAACGTACTGCCCACTGACTTCAAGTCCTGAGGGAAGAACAACGCCCCACGCTATGTGCAGTGCAAGGAAAAAAAAAGGGGGATACCGTGTATAAAATTTTCACGTCGAGTGGCAGATCGTACATCGGTCAATCGGGATGATGTCTCAATAATCATCTACGAGAGCACGAAAACGAAGCCAAAACACGCATGGCAGCAATCTAGCCACCCATTAAACAGATTGTGGGGGCTCTCTGCTGCCGAAGAAAGCAGAAGTATCGCGAAGATACAAGGACAATCTGGCATATGGCTTATTTGAACCATGCGCGATGATGTGCAAGGGCTCGGATTGTCTGTGCACATGGCCTATAGGGCAATGACAACAATCGCTAACCCTGACAGAGAAGGGATACCGATATTTCAGGCAACAATCAGAAGCATCTTGGTCTAATGTCATTGTCAAACCTGTGCGCGTAAGTCCACTTTCTTCCCTGTGTCCCCGTTGTAGGCCCGTGTACTCAGATTTGGGTGCACATTAAAGAACCCCAGGTGGTCGAAATTTCCGGAGCCCTCCACTACGGCGTCTCTCATAATCATATGGTGGTTTTGGGACGTTAAACCCCACATATCAATCAATCCCTGTCTCCCCTTCTTTTTCTTTCCCTCTTTATATATGCGCACGATAAACCAACTGTTGTCAGTCAGCGCACGTTTTTGTCCTCACGTAGCATTCATTACCTTAAGTATTGCAAAGACGCAATTGCAATGGCACTGATACATACAACTCAAGAGCCTGTGCTCTGTATAGGCAATATATGAAGACCGAATGCTAGCCCCTCAGACAAGCTGGCGATACTGTTTTGAACATATTCTAATCATATGAGCCACAGACGTTGATTTTTGTCTTGCATAATACTAAGGCCGTGCTCCCAGCTGTGTAAAGAACATCTATGCTGTCGTACTTTATGAAAGGGAACACGCGAGCACGTGACCTGCGCTTCGCGGCGGCTGCCTTCAGCACCGTCAACCGACGGCTGAAGAAGGTGCGTCCACTTTTGGCGGAATCACTCATTATCATACCGGAGCGGGAGCGTTATCTAGCAGCGCTTGTCCAATGGCCATGACTTCTTATTTTGTTTGCATATAGATGACGCCAAAAACCTACGTAATCTCCTTGTCTGTGGGTTGATGGTGCTGTAGGCAGCCATCACAGACAGGCCGGAGGCCACGGGCTCGCGTGTTCCCTTTCATAAAGGACGACAGTGTGCACGCCGTTTGCAAAACCGACTGTCTCGCATCAAAGCGAACTTTACAGCTATGCTAAAAGGAATCCTCCATTTTTCACGATGCCACGGCACATGCGTCCATTCCATAGCGGAAAAGGGCTACACTCCCTTTGATTTTGAAGGCTTTCGTTCTGGCGATATCTATTGTCCCGGCCCCTACCAAGCCCAACCAAAACGACAGAGAGCAGTAAAAGAAAATGAAAAAAAAAGAAATATGGTACTTTGATATTAAGTTACACAGGGATGGGTCACAGCAGAGCCCTAGCTTCGATAAGCTTCACCCTCTCACTTCTATCTTTCCCGCCCCTTGCTATGCTGTACCATACATGGCTGTGCTTGCTTTCTCCTATGGTAATGCGCACTTAAGATTGGCCGAATCCCACTTTCCACCCGACTGGTTCACTGAGAACTAGCACGGGAGCACACGCGTGGCTAACACTAATTAGGGGCCCTATGTTTCGGCTTGTCTCGTTAACCATCTGTACCGAATGCTTGGGCGGTCACTTGGAGCGTGTAGGAACATGACGATGATCACTTTCTGTTCACGACACATCAGAGAGCTCGACCTTAACAACTCTGCTGCAAAAGGTGGATTACAGCAGTGCACTATGATCGGTGCATGTGCTCGGTCCGTTTCTCGCCGACTGAATTTCCGAAGCAGTAGCAGTGATTGAACAGAGCTGCTAAAGCTTCCTCCGCCGTCATTCCGGATTGGTGCAAATAAATGTTTTTAGGGGCGAAGGTCGTAAAGGCGTCGGTCTGTCCATGCCTTCTATGTATGTACGTGACCGGCTATAGTTCCACGTTTGACACCTGCCCACTACTTCGTCCTTGCAAACATCCTACTACGCCCCATCATCGATCCACCACGTTACCGACCGAAGCAAATACTATTGAGAAGTAGCCAATATTACATGCAGATGGTCGTGTGCTTGTATCCAGGTGTGCGTTAATGAACCATATATTGTCCCACAGTGTCCATCCCTTGTTTGTACGTGAGCGCCTATAGCTCCACCTTTGAGAACTGCCTGCTACTTCGTCCTCGCAAACATCCCACTACGCCCCGTCACCGATCCACCGCTTCACCGCCCATAAAGCCGTTAATATGAAGGGGCAACGGAAGCGACGTATAGCTACCACTTACGAATAATAAATATTGTATAAATACACATAGTGTTTGTCACGTCTTTGATGATGTAGTAGGCGATATTCGTGGATGGTTCACGGTTTAGCGATGAAACCCTCCAGCTCTTCGCACTACTCATCATCATTCACTACGTGGATGTGCTCTGCCTTTCTTTTTTCTTTCTCCTGAGAAACAAAAAAAAGTGTGACGATCGTGGCGGCATTGCAGTTTGCTGTCACGTGGGTTCCATGAGTCATGTGCTTCGAGCATCCCTGAGTGATGGTCCCTTCCAACGCGACTGCAGCGCCAGAGAGAACAGCCTATAGATGACTGAAGAACGATAACTTAGCCGTGCCTACTGGCCGCACAAGATGCGGGTGTGGTGCGCGGGCGTCCGCCTGCCACGAGGGGGCGAACCATGGTCATACAATTGAGAGAGAATGGCTTATCGTGTCAAATTTTCTTCTTCCGCCCACAGCCGCTATAATGTAAGTGACACTGGGATGTTCAATGAGAGAGCCGCCTGATCAGTGCAACGCGCTTGGGTCAGTGAATGGTGCGCATAGAGAAATACGGGATTGAATAGAAATAGAAGTAAGCGTCTTTCTGAGTCGTTAAAAAAACTTAGCGAAAGTTTCATTATGAATGGCAGAACGTGAAGAGGTGTTTGCGCTAACTTCGAATATAACTTCTTGCCGAACTTTCGCAGTAACAAGCCCGTTGAATCTGCTGCAAGCGCTTTTTCTTTCTTTCTTTTTTCCCTTCTTTCTTTCCTGTTTTCACTCTCTCTTTTTTTTTGTAACGGAAGTGATGAAAATGAGAGGTTGGTGATTTTGTGGTGACACCGGCTACTTATACTCGCTTAGCACAGGAAATATACAGTACTGTGTGTTCAGAACAAATGTGCGGTGATTTAGAGTGTGGTTTTAGAAAAAAAGATTAACGATTTAGAGTATACTAGGTACTATACTATGGGATATCATGAAGCCGTCGTGTGGGCCTCGCATGAACGCCTGCACCAGAACAGACGCGTGTTTGGAAAAACGGCAACATGTAATTTATTATAGTAGAACGCGAGACGTACAAGATACAATCCTATACTGCACCAGACCCACAATTTTGCATGAGTTTGAACGCTGAATCAGGTAAGGAGAAATGAGTTCATATGTACGCGTACAGTAAGATTATTTATTTTAGGTGGTTCAGTTTTCCTAAAGTTAATTTTTAGTTGACCGTTTCTAGAGTTGATTGGACCATTCAGCAATTTGGATGACATATTGTTTGTTCCTTTTGTTCTGCCACCTTTGCGTGAAACAGTAACTCTGCCGCTTTACGTTAGTGCAGTTAGAACAGGGACGCTTGATCGATAAAACGTCCAAAACTCTTAAAGAAACAATTTCGATGAAATCGCTGCTGCGCTCTATAATGCAAGGATTATAACGTGGGTAATGTCTTATAAGTGATCTAGAATAAAGGGCAGACATACTCGATGAAATGGCTTATTTGCGATCCTGTGATTTAGCGATGAAAGCAGAAAACGCAGAAGAATAGGTTCAAGAAGCGAAGTTATCCCGTGCACACTTCACAGTGTTCTGGATAGTGTCGTAGCGTTGTCGGTGGAAGCACTGTTTGACTCTTTCAATCCCTCTTTGTTCAACATCAATTGACGCTTATGATGACATTGATGGCTTCAAACAAATAGGGAAGGCTTACTGCTCTCTCATAGTTGAGTACGAAGTGCTCAAGATCGTTAAACAATTATTCTAAATACACTCGCTGGGCGTAACCTCCTTCGTTTAAGAATTGAACCTTCTTCATACAGAGGGATAGATTTAAGCTACCCCATAGTAGAGTATCTAGTACTCTAAATAGTTACCCACGTTTTCTATACACACAGCTTCACACTGCTCTCCCATTTGAGAAGTGGGCAGTATTCCAACTCATTCACCGCTTAATCTAATGAAGCGCCATTGAAATTGACATTTCATTTCATTTCATTTATTTATACTGTTAGCCCAGAAGTGGGCCGTTACAGGGTGGAAGTACAAACAATTATTTGCAAAAAAGAAGTACCGTACAGGTCTCGAGATAATTTCTCGGTATTATTGTGACCAGCAACTCGAAGTTATACATAACATACATAAATGGAACACACATGCGATGCAATACATACGCGCAGAACAGCACATGACGCATTTGAGGCGGCACTTTTGCACCGCGCTGAAGATTTGAAAGACAACTACTGCAGGATCATGCAACCAACAAAAAGTATACACACACGCAAAAAAAACATATGTCACTGTTATTCGGAAAATAAACGTTTTAGATTCTGTTCAAATGATGTAAGCGAGGAACAACCAATTATAGACTCTGGCAGCATATTCCAATCTAAGACATGGTGCCTTATGCATATGTCTGAAACAACTCGAAGGCGAAATTCGTCACCTTATTTAGGTTCGTAGCACTTTAGAGGCCCGGTTTGTTGTCAATTCGGAGTCTCGTCTTTTAAGGCCATGCAGTCTTAATTACCGACCAAAACAACGATAACAATGTTCAAAACCATTATAACATGAACAAGAAAATAAAAAAATAATAATTGATTGATTTGTGAGGTTTAACGTCCCAAAACTACCACATGATTATGAGAGACGTCGTATTGGAGGGCTCCGGAAGTTTAGAAAACCTGGGGTTCTTTAACATGCACCCAAATCTGAGCACACGGGCCTACAACATTTCCGCCTCCATCAGAAATTCAGCCGCCGCAGCAGGAATTTGGTCCCACGACCGGCACGTCAGCAACTGTGTACATTAGCCACTAGACCAGTGCGGAGGGGCATTGGAAAAAATAATGGAAACTGCAAAAATAAGTAGAGAATAATTGGGCATAATTTCTCTAAAATCCCAGAAAACCCGCCAGGAACGCCGGGCTTATACCCGCGCTGCTCAAGAGAGGGTGCCACCGCCTTAGCCAGCGCACGATTTCCTAGAGTACAGACTTGGTGGCAAGCGCCAATGGAATTTGTGGATTGCTGGTGCTACGCACTTTCTCAGGTTTTACGGCGTGAAGCGCAGTATGTATAACCGCAACAAGAAAACGGCCGGACTTGCACGGAGGCGAGCTCGTTTCTTCACGTATACGGCCTGTGGTTCGAGGTTAATTCTCACTTTTTTACCACTGCAAGTTACCACTGCAAGTTTACCACTGCAAGTTCGTGGCACTGCTACCAAATCCTGACGGGAGGTGTTGTATCGTTACTGCCTGCCGAGACTTACTGTATTGTTACTATAGTTACTACCTGTGGCTGACACACCAGGCATGTCAATATGCGACACCCTTAAGCTAGTCGCCTGCAAAAATAGAGTGCGGCTTCACCGCGAAGCTGTGGTTTCTAGCCAGACCTATGCGCAACCCTGCTCCAGTAGGGAATCGTATACAGTAACATTAAATTTAAACGTGAACGCTCAGGTCATGAACTGTGGCCTTTTTTTCTTCGCAGTCGATTGGAGTGATATCACACACCCCTTCTCCCCACCCTCCCGAAAAAGAAAGAAAGGGTGCCTCTGGGATAATATTTCTGCGCTTCACGTCGTTTCGCAGCTTTCCCATGATCGTCTTAACGTTAGAGCAAACGACGTCGTCATCGGACCAAACCATCATGTGACGTCACGCTGTGAGGCGTAATAGGAACTTCATGATGACGACACTAGTGTTATAGCAACTTGTCACGTCATTATGGTATCACTGGTCCCATGCAGCTAGTTGGCAGTCCTCCAAGCGTCGTTAGCTTTGCACCACTTCGGCACCGAAGCGCCAACCGGAAGCCTGCTTGTACCCATTGGAAACCGGTGGGTGGCTGGCCCGGTACTGGGGATCTAACCTGGTACCTCTCGTATTGGAAGCTGACGCCGAAGCGTTTCGCCACCTCTGCGATGTCATGGTATCGTGTGGTGACTTGATCGCATCACGAATATTTTTTCGCACCACTTCTACTGACGCCAACGGTTGCTTTTCGCGTTTGATAAAGTACCTTAAGGTTTCCCGCATTAACACGCCTTGTATAGATGCTGTCTACATCTAAATGCGTTCAATGTCTGTGTGTGCACGTATGGTTCCTTGTTCGGTGCAAGCATGCAGCATACGTGTGTATATCTGAAATGCACCATTTGTACATGTTAGCATCGCTCATGTGAGCCATGCTTGCCCCGCCGCGGTGGTCTAGTGGCTAAGGTACTCGGCTGCTGACCCGCAGGTCGCGGGATCGAATGTCGGCTGCGGCGGCTGCATTTCCGATGGAGGCGGGAATGTTGTAGGCCCGTGTGCTCAGATTTGGGTGCACGTTAAAGAACACCAGGTGGTCGAAATTTCCGGAGCCCTCCACTACGGCGTCTCTCATTATCATATGGTGGTTTTGGGAGGTTAAACCCCACAATTCAATCAATCAATCAGGTAAGCCATGCTTGCAGTAATTTACTGTTTGATGCTATTCAACCCGCCTTGGTGGCCTAGTACTTGTGGGACTCGACTGCTGCTGGAATAAGGGTAACTTGAAGCCACGCGCGATCTCGTGAGACCACGCGCGATCTCGCGAGACCACGCGCGTCCATGTTGCAAGTGATATTAAACGTGACTGAGTAACGACAACGAAAACGTGACAACACAAACTTTATACGGTGTTAGTACTCCAACATGGCGATTTCAATGACGTCACAGCAAGCCATCTATAGACGACTCCGATAAAGCGCATGCCGGATGATGTCAATTCATGCTTCGCGCCGTTTCAGAGACTGACAGATGGGCAAACGTACGCAGGTGAAGAGAGAGAGAGAGAGAGAGAGAGAGAGAGAGAGAGAGAGAGAGAGAGAGAGAGAGAGAGAGACGAGAAAAAAGGAAGGCAGGGAGGTTAACCAGATGCTAGTATCCGGTATGCTGCCCTACACGGGGGTTGGGGAATAGTGGGTTGAAAGAGAAAGGGAGAGTTAAAAAAGCTACGCAGGTGAAACATCGTGGAATTCCGTGCTGCGCGCTTAAAAGCCGAGCACACGCGATGGGGCGCAAACGTGCCGGCATTGGAAGCCCGCTGCGGCCCGCCGATAGGCCGCAACGCGCGCAGCCGGCGTGCGGCCTTGGCTCACCTTCTGGGATGCAGTCGAGGAAACGAAGCGTGCTTCCGTTTCCCGCTTTTACGCGTACTCGTTGTCGCCGACAAACGCCGCTCTGTCGCTTCACCTCCTTTCCCAGCGATGCCCCTCTCTCTCTTTCCTCCGTATCGTTGGGTCGACCGCCATGTTTTCACCGCCGAAGCGTATGCGCAAATGACGAATCCTGTGCATTGCTGCCGTGCACTCACCCTTAGCCGCAAACGTGCGCATGGGCTACATTCTATGCACGCATGCTCTTTTCAAAATATTATGGAGTTTTAGAATACCGTTTGCAAGCGCTGCGGGCGTTGCGGGCGAAGCGGGCGCCATTAAAGTTTTAGAAGAGCGTTTGCCCTGTTGCGAACCGCAACGCGCGATCGCAGCGACACCGTAGCCTCGAAACCAGCGCTTGTCGGCCACATGCGGGCCGCCATCACCGCACGCAATTTCGGATTTTTTATATGCGAAGCATCTTATACTCGCGCCTTGTAGTGCGCCGTCCGCACCGCTTCTCGAACATTCGACAGCTGACGCGCGCGCATGCGCCGTCGCCCACTCTTCCACCATCTGTGCATCCCTTCCTCCTCTACACACCGCGCGCGCTTCACTCCTCCACCATCTGTGCACCCTTCCTCCTCTACACACCGCGTTCGACATCTACAATTCTCCTGATTCTCCAGTGGACGCGCATGTGGCGTCGCGCTTCGAGAACATTCAACAGCTGACAGTGCATGCGCCGTCGAGCTGTATATATACTCAAGGTCGGCGCTCGCTCGCTCAGTTGCCGCTCGTCGGTTGGTTTGTACGGCGCGTCGACGTCCAAGGTCGCGGTGAAATGAATTCCAACGAATCCACAAACACAATGATCGACGTCCCTTCGACCAGCGCCGCCCTTTCGCATACGTGTGTACGTGTTCACTCATTTAACACCCCCTCCTACAACCACGTTAACCAATTTAGCCATCGACCCAAGTAAGTCGCAATTTAACACCCCATTTCACAACCACGTTAACCAATTTAGCCATCGACCCAAGTAAGTCGCACTTTAACACCCCGTTAACCAATTATATGCTCCGCATCCTCCTCAGTGTTCCCCCGAGGGAAGCTGCGGGCAATTTTTTTTGCGTGCGGTCCGCGAACGCCGACTCGCGTTACGACGCATGCGCAGTGGCAGCGACCGCACCGCAAGGGCTCGCGGTGCGCTATTGTAAAACTCCCTGTATTGACAAACATCCACGAAAAAGCTTCGTGGCCCATTTTCAATCGTTACACTCCGTACACAGTCCTGCGTGGCATGCACAGGAGGAATATAGTCCTACCCTCAATTTTACGAAACCGACAGCGCTCGTAGTCTTGTCCTTTTGTAGTCGTTCAGAGCTCGCGCTATAACAAGCGCCATAGCGCGACTAGCCCAAACCACCACTTTTCTATGTTGTACGAAGTTACGAAGGTAGCGCCACATAACGAGGCTTTGCACTTGAAGAAAGATCTGTGCCGCTCCGAGTGTTGAAATGTGGACGACCAAACGTTGTACAGCCTAACGAATCGGCAGCACCAAGGCGCATATCTAACTCCAGTCTATTGCACTTACGGTCATTTAATAAGCTTTGTTGCAGTGTGCCAAAGGACGTGGATATTAGGAAAACAAAAACTGACGAAGGAACATGGTGCTGTTTTTTGTCGTACGTTCCTACCTGCGGCCCGTGTCATTCACTGCGCTACAGCGAAGCTCAAGTAGTGACCCGTTATACCAACATGCCTACGTACCGACCTTATTGTATCCAGGGTTCCTTGTAAGGCAGCAGTGCTGCTCACTGCACCACACTTTAGTGGACCATGTGTTCCTAACCATTCTGTCACGTTAACTTTACGTATTTTATCATGTTCGTTTTACGTCTAATTAACCGACAGTGTCACATTTCTGTAGATTTTACATTTCAGGTTATTTGCAGCGAGTATTATCCGCTTCCCATATACTGCCACGTACACCGATTTATAGTTGTTGTTGTTGTTTCCCTCTGCAAATGGCTCGCACCCAAAGGAAGGGATTGGCCGATTATAAGGTGAATTTGCGCGATACTTTCAGTAATGCTTCATTAAAAAAACATTTGTTAATTAATTATTTAGTTTACCAATTTATTGTAGTTAACGTAACCGCTCTTCTTTTTTTTTAACTCAGCAGATCCTTTTTTGGTGCTCTTTGGTCACCACTGGTCCTTGTCCATAAACACTGCAAATCATTATCATCATCATCACCATCACCTATTTGTCTTTCTCTTCCTGCAGTGCAGCGTAGCAAATCTTCCTGCTTTTTGTCGCATCCTTCTCTATTCGCCATGCAAGGACTGCACCGTTGATGCCTGCCACAAGCAGGTCGGGACCTAGAGCTCGTCACTCCCACATTGAAGCGTATACGTCGGGCGCCGTGTCAGGCCTGCTGATGTGGTGGGTCGAGGCTATGCAGTGGTTACACACTTTCGGGGCGGGGAGTGTTCAGTTCACCTCGTGCACGTCGCTCGTCGATACCTTGCGTCGGCGTAGCCCGTTTTTCCAGCTCACGCATGCCACTCCAATAAACGGCATACATGTCCTGGCGCGGTCGTATACCTCTCTCTGGCAGCAGGACTGAGCTATTGGCCTCGCTGATGATGCAGTGCATTTGCATCGGAATCAGCCAGTTGTTTTGGCACACTCGGGAGGGGTCTGTCTGCGTACAGGTGTGCGTGTCTGAGTATGTGTATGAATATGTGCGAAATGTGCGTGCATCGTACTACTTTGTGTGGATTTGAGTGTGTATGTGCCTGCGTGTGCGTGTATGTGAATTCGTGAGTGTGCACACGTGTGTCGCTGTATGTGATGGTTTTATTGTTGCACATGTGTACGTACGTGTCTATCTCTCTCTCTCTCTCTCCTCTCTCTCTCTCTCTCTCTCTCTCTCTCTGTGTGTGTGTGTGTGTGCGAGTGTGAGGACGCGTTCTTAACGTATCACGTGACATTGATTGAATCGTTTAGCCTCCATTTTGCCTTTGCAGGGGCGTACTAACGTTAACCGTTTTGAATGCCTTCGCAGAAATGCAATTGCAGAAGAGCACTGGCAACTGCCATGCCGTCCTGAGCGTATAAGAGCTGTAGCATTTGTCATTGCTGCACTACCGTTAGGAGGTGTGATGTGTCAGAAACTCTGTTTTGTGCGAAGCTCGCCTTGATTCTTCGTGCAGTTCCAACGCTCTACGGCAGCCATATTTACAGTGGGGCGAAATGCGAAAACACAGTTGTGTCCAAATATAAAAGCATGTTGAGCAAGCCGTGTGGGTCGCAATTAATCAGGAGTCCGTGCTATAACCCTATCGTTGTTCTGGTGTGACAAGTTGGATTTAAATTTATAGCGCCCATTTTATATTTCGCTTTACTTAGCTATTTTTTTTCAGAAGTTTAGCTGTGCAGGCAGGTCGGGCGCGCTAAGTAAGAGTGATCATTGCACAATCACTGTCGGTCGCAGAGCTAAACATCCTGTACACAGCGCAGTGCTGACTTTATGGCGCTCACTGAGTATGGTGGTTGCAGCCATGCATGGTTTGGATAATTCTTTTCATGGGCGAGCGCATGAGGGGAGCAGAGTGTGTCATCTGCTCCTAATCATCTAAGAGGCGGCCCAAAGTCTGCGCCATACATTTACTCAACAGAAGCTATGGCGTCATTGATGAAGGAGCAGCACTATGGCCACGTAAGTAATTGTTGATGGTAATGGCGGCCGAAGGCTGCTGGTGTTGCAATGCAAGTACTGTCAACTTCCCACTTAAGAAAAATCTGGAACTCAATGTAGGCCATTAAAATAAAAACACTTCCTCGCTTAATTTTTTCTTTAGTTGGCATAGAACGATCACTGAAATTGTCCAAGGAGGCACGGCTAAAGGCAAGCATTGTCTGGCTGGTCCCGTGCCACTATATAAATTAAAAAAAAACATTTTCTCATTGGGAAGCATGTCTTTGGGACTCGACCAACAAGAGGAGGGGAGGAGGCTGCGATGAAATTTTGTACCCCCTAGCGGAGAATCCTACTCACGCTTCTGCTTCGTTTTGGGAGTCCTTTATCGTCCAATTGGCGTTTGAAGTGACATACAAGTCGCATCTGTCGCAGGTGAAGGAAGGACATGGCACGAAACTGCTCTAAGGACCCATCGCAATTGCGAACGCTGCGCGCGGGGCGCGATGCATCGTCTGCAACGTCAATACAAAAATAGCCCATATACACTCCCAACGTACAAAGTCATTATCTGAAGCGCAGAGAGAAAGCGAGCTGGCTGAGGAACGCTCTAATTCCTGGACACGTCTCGCGTTACACTTTCTCGCCTTGATCGACTTCGCGTTACGGCTGTCGATGATCCAATCGCAGCGTGGTGCGGCATCTATAGCTGATGACCTGAGCGGAGGAATCGTGGTGACCCCATTAGAACATTTGGATCTCCGATAGGGGTGTTCGTCCAGCTGATTACACGTGTCGGTTCGTACATCGAAAGCGAAACAGCCGAGCTTCTTTAGAAAGGTGCGATTGCACTAGAACCGGCGCCGCACCATGCATCTCGACAAAGTGCTGCGTCTTGGTCACGTCTTCTAGGGTATGGCGCGCTTCTATGGTATGGCGCGTTTCCGTCATTATGACTGCTTCGTGATATTCGCAACTTTCACAGATGGTGGCGTCGCCATGCGGCAGCCGTCGTAACTGTCGTTTGGGGGATGCCCGCGCAGCCAGCCCGTGTCATCGCTCAGTCGGCCTCACTTTGGCGGTTTGCTGGTGATCTGCGCTTTGACGCTGGCGATTTTTACTATGGTTATCCTGAATTCGGTAGTGAACTACCGTAGTTGGACAGGTACTGCGAGTCGTAGCAGCAAGGAGCACCGATATTTTTCCAGTCCCTCCCTTCCCCGTTCACGACTACACGTGCTTTATAGCAGGGAGCATGGAAAGCCTCAACAAGGAAAGTTTGATGACGGAGCGATTGGTGAAGGGGCAATTTCACGATATGATGGCGACCCCCTCGAAACAGTGAAAGCCGGGGAAGAAGTGAGATGTGGTAGAATCACGTTCACGGGTCATTGTACTTCTCTGCTTTGGAGTTTCAGAGACTCTGTTGTTGTTCCTGATTATCCACTGAGGGCTCTAAACAAGGAGAATTAACGGGCTGTGATTTTGGTATTGGAATGTGCTGCCTTGGGAGCGTTGGCTCGTGTCATATCCTATATGAGACGCTAGCAGACCTGTGCTGTTTGCATTGGTGATTGGGGCGAAGCAGATAGGCGGGCCAGTAGGCATAGGTTTGTAGTAGTCTTAGATAAGCAAACACGCATGGCAGAGAAGAGCGAGACAGAACTCTTCGACATTTCTATACTTTGTCCTAAATAGTGAATAGACTGGGTTTTCAGTAGGTGGGTGAAAGACCACAGACGCGCAGGACAAGGGCCGTTGTGCTGTGGAGCAATGAAAAATGGTTGTGTGCTCCGATTTGGGTGCACGTTAAAGAACCCCAGGTGGTCGAAATTTCCGGAGCCCTCCACTACGGCGTCTCTCATAATCATATGGTGGTTTTGGGACGTTAATCCCCACATATCAATCAATCAATACAAAACGGTTCATAGAAAGACTCTTTATCTGTAGTTGTCTTGATCTTCTGTACTTGATGTCGTGCGGATTGTGGTATTTAGGCATTTCACTCGGTGTGTGGTATGCTCGGTTCGCTTAGTTCGAGCGCTAGTTTGTTCGCCCATGTGTTTACTGCGGCTCCTGAGTGTCCCGGACACCAAAAGTGATGCTGTGTTATTCGCAAAGTGCTTTACTTAGTAGTTATTTTATTTATTCATTTATTTGATGTGCATACACAGATACCCAAGGGCACTGAGAAAAGAGGGAGAGAGTAAGCTGGCAACTGCCACCTGGAGGGGCACAACGCCTGCTCACTCTATCGGGAGGAGAAAAGAAAGAGAGGAAGCGAAGATTAGAGGGGAGAAAGAGGGGAAAAAGATGAGGAAGGAAAATAAAAAGACGAATATTTCGGCGAGTACGAGTAAAAAAATAAAATAATAATAAAACCGTCTCTAAACGTGTGGCCAGGAAGTTTGTTTGGTTCATAAACGTAAGGAGAGCTCGTTGGGCCTGGTCGCGTTGGGAAGCACAACCTCTCGGAAACAGGCAGTCGTTAGGGTCGTGCACTAAAGTCCCAGGAATTTATATTCCTTAATCAGCAAAGACCGCTGCGTAGCATAGCGAATGTGGGACAGTGTACTACGAGATGCTCAAGTGTTTCGCAGAAGCCACAAGCTGCACACAACGGACTGTCCACACGCCCTTGACGGTGTAATCGTTCACGCGCCAGCACAGAGCCCACTCTTAGTTTGTACAACAGTGCTCGGGAACGACGAGGCAAGCCACGGCCACGAACACGGGGAGGGAACGATTTATTCGCCACACGCTGTTCTGGGTGGGGTGCTGCTTTAGGAGGTGTCGGCGTATAAGCATATGAGCGTTGTCCATAGTACATGGAAAAAACACAACTCGAACGACGTCCCACAGTACCAGTGTAGTGAACGACAAATCTACGCGTCTCTGCATCGGCGGCTCGCAACGGGAGACGCTCGGAAATATAGCAAAGTCTCAACTAACACACCGCCTAAGCTCCATGTCCATCCTCTTTCCTTCCTCCTTCTCCTCTGGACCAACACCTTTTCGCCTTTGAAACTGTAGCACGCAATATGGCTATAATGGTATACGATGGTCAATGCTCAAGGAGTTGGGGTGGCCGCCTCTTCCCCATAATATGTGCGGATATATTTATAGACTGCTGAACGGAAGCAGGGCTTTGTTATCGACCTTACTCAAGGAGCCTTATAAGGTCGCCTTCGCTTGCGCTGATCAGGATATCCAAAAACGTATCCAATTCAGCGCGAGCAACTTGGAGAGAGAGAAACAACTTGGATACCTTTCTGAGTTACCAAGTCGGTTAATATAGGAGTGCCAGGCATCAGGCTGAGCGTACAGCTACGACCCCCGGGGTCCTGGCTTGAAGAGACCCATCCTTGCAGCTATCTTATCTCCCTATATTTATTAAAGAAAGTTTTCGACCAATCAATCAATCATTCAGTCCGCCCTTGGTTCTTGTTGTATTAATGTAACGGGCAACGCTCTAGTGCGTGCTAATCGGTCGTGTATTTATGCAGAAAAGCTCTTCATACAATATTAGTTGAGTACTAAGCTTGTCCTGTGCATCAGTGTTCTTGGTCCTGAATCAAATCCGTGCTATCCACTATTTACACGCGTGAAGCAACTATCCCAGTAGCAATTTTTGTTCATCTGTTCCTTGTGTTCGCGCTTCCGAAAGTTATCAGGAAAGTGTATCACGAAGTCAACACTGCAAGCCCTTGAGGCAGTGGCGCTGTGAAACGCAATAAAAAAGGTCAGTAGTTGCTTAATTTAAACAGAGTAGTCCTATGGAGAAAAATCAATATACACTCCCCTAAATTGTTTCAATTGACACTTGGTACAGACATGTCACTACCTGGTCAATTATTATTTTTGACTCGCTCAAACGACGCTCAATTGATCCGCAAGAAGGGAGTTTTAGTATAAACATGGTGGTCAATATCCTTCTGAAATTCAATACAAAAAGTCAATAAATGCTTAATTTAAACACACTACATTCTATAGAGAAAAGTCAATTTAGCCTCAATAAAATCTTTATGAGCATTTTCGTCCGCGAGACGTCTTCGAGGGACTACTGTCGCTTTTCTTTCTTTCTTTCTTTCTTTCTTTCTTTCTTTCTTTCTTTCTTTCTTTCTTTCTTTCTTTCTTTCTTTCTTCTTTCTTTCTTTCTTTCTCTCTTTCTTTCTTTCTTTCTTTCTTTCTTTACGAGGCGGGAATGTAGGACATATGTTTGCTCTAGCTATAGTGTAGCATTGCTGCCAGCGTAAAACAGCGTTTCTCTCGACATCCGCCTTTGCTTATCTCATACGTGGACCGACGTCTTTCGCAGTGTTTACCACCAAAAGGGACGACGACCCGAGTATGTCGCGGCATTGTTTGCTGTGCAATGATCACTTTGGAGCGCAGTTCTTGTGAAGTGGTTTACTACGCGTGTGGCTTGAGCAATAGTCTACGAGAAAAAAAAAACGATGGACTGGTTAACGGAATTGTGCACGCATGGGCGCTACAGTACCAAATGCTGTCTTGACCGCATTCCGTCTTGTGGGTGTTACATATCGACTGTCTCCATACCCAGTAATCCAAAGCCGAAAGAATATATATATATATATATAATAAGGGAAAGAAGTGTATACCTAAGGGCTCGTTTTTCCGTGTTTTGACACAATATAATGAGGTCTAACAGACAGTAATGCCAAGGAATGTACAGGAGAAGTTATTAGAACTAATGGAATGTAACTAAGAAGAAAGAAAAGTGGATGAAAAAATAACCAGCCGTGAGCAGGAATATATATATATATATATATATATATATATATATATATATATATATATATATATATATATATATATATATATATATATATTATATATATATATATATATATATATACACACACATGGCTTTGCATTTGTGAAATCTGGTTCGGTTCTCGAAATCACATCCTTGCTTGGAGCTCTTTCGACTGTAAAATGGCGTGGAGGTGTATTAACTGGTATTACCCACAAGGTCTGCCACGTTCTTCTCTAGCAAAGGAAGATCTCGCATTTGTTATATGGGAGCTTCAGTGGTGGCATGCTTCCTGTTTGCCTTACATAGTCCTTGGCATCGAGCTATTCGCGACGCGAGTGCCGGGAAATCAAAACCGTATCACGCGCAGCGTATAATATCAATAAGGCAGTTTATTTTGAAAAAAAAAAAACATGTAGCGTGATACTTCCGACTGTGCTGCGGTTTAGGGGGCACTAGATTAGCTACTTGTAATCACGCTTTAGTGAGATGAACATGATATTTCTTAATTCAGAGAGCATGCAGTACAAAAAAAAATTACACGGACAGCGACAGATCAAGACGGGACACAACGCTACGTCCCGCATTGATTTGCCACCGTTTGTGACGCGGCGGTTCGGAATTATGCACTACAAATTAGCCCATCAGTCTGGCCTTTTGATTTTTCTCATTGAGTTTGGAGGGCATGTGCGATTCTACTCCGATACCAACCACCCTACCCTTACCGTTGCGTGATGCAGCAACAGCGATTACTTGTAATGGAAAGATGTTAGGAATGTATAGCGTCCTTGACTTCCCACTGCTTGTCGAAGCTGTGATCCTTGAGAAGCATGTTTTTGTTGCTTTGTTTGTCAGTGTACAGATAACATCTTTGGTGCACCAAAATACCGGGCAATCATATGACCGACGGAAGCTTCTTAAACTTATTTTAGTGCAATAAGAACTGCCAAGAACATGTTTTTCTATAGTATAAATTCGTACGCCTTTTCTGACACCGCGGAGCTGCACATGTGTTTTTTTTCCTCTCAATCACTCTGGCCTTTCTTACCCTAATTTCGACGTTGTTCTAAAGGCAGCAGCCGCAGCTGCTAAAAAGGTCAATTCAACAAACAGATTCGTGACCGCGTCAACAAAATCCCCGGTCAATCTCACTGATTCTTCGGAATTCACGACAGCGTTCACAGAGGTTCGAAACATAACAAACAGAATGCTGTGAACGCTATGCGGCGTTCTTCTCGCGTACACATGGGTTGATTGCTCTATAAATGCTACAACGTAAAGTGTAGGGGCATACACCTCCGTTGGCTGGCAATGTATGTTCATGCAAGAGAATGGGGAGGCTGGCATCACGGGCATTGCACCTCTTTCATTCGTCCAGAAGCGACAGATAAGCGTCATTGTGTGACGATGACGTGGTGCATTCACAGAGAAGGGGCTGTACCTGGATCCTGTATCGATGTGCTCAGAGCATGTCGACAGCGTTCCCCAATATGGGTAATGTACGGGTTTTCCTGTCTGAACACAGTTGTAGGGACGCCTGCCGGTGGTAATGGCGTCAGCCCGTTTTCTATAGCGCGCGCTTACTTTCTTTTACCGCGGACGTACCACACCTTTTCATTGATTGCTGTTAGCTGGTTGTGAACTACAGCGCTATCCGTCGATTCCTGAGCTCTAGCTGGAAGATTTTGTGAAAATTTTTAGGAAGGATAACGGAGGACCCTAGGATTCTGTGTCTGTTCCCTGTGAGTATCACGCTTCCTGCCGATCTTACCTTTCGCGGAGACCTTCTTCGCCAAAAAATGTCACGTTTTCGATCTCATTTCTACTTCGATTTGATTTTTTTTAATTTGCTCTACCTCCCACTATGACACTGTGTTACCATCGCGGCGTCGAATGCCGGCTGCGGCGGCTGAATTTCTGATGGAGGCGGAAATGTTGTAGGCCTGTGTGCTCAGATTTGGGCGCACGTTAAAGAACCCCAGGAGGTCGAAATTTCCGGAGCCCTCCACTACGGCGTCTTTCATAGTCATATGATGGTTTTGATACGTTCAACCCCACATATCAATCAATCAACTGTGTTACCGCTCCTTGTTTCCTGTCAACCAGAATTTCGCTGTACCTCCTGCTATGACGCTGTGAGACTATACACAGTACTTTGAAGCAGTTAAAATAGTTATTGCTTAGATAATTAGTTTTCACCTCACACAAACGTCCTGTCATGACCAGCAAACAACTAGGCCGGTTTTTTGTGACGTTTCACGGAAATGAACAGAATTTCAGTAAAATGAATCGGCAACGTTACGCTTGCTAAGCTTGTGAATAAGCTGAGGGTGGTGCAGATGGGATAAAAAGATAGCAATAAGCGTAAAGTCTACATGGCTACAGCTTTATCGTTTAAAGCAAGAAAAATAGAAGGTGCTGATGGCATAGTCGTGATTGAACGATAAAGTGTAGTTTGACACATGTTGCATCAGACAGGCGTTGATGTGTCATGCACAATGGGCGGCAAGGTTAAAAAAAGGATGTACTGGGTTTCAAGTGCCAAACCATTACATTGTCACCACTAAATGTTGTCAGTATGGCAGAGGACAACGAAGTGATGAGCACGAGTAGCAACCACGACTGCTCTTATGAAGACGACGTAGAATCTTCTGCTCTTGTTGATCTGTGAGAACAGACCTTGTTTTTTTTTTCTTGTGACACCGTGGCCCTGTCCCCGGTTATTTCCACCTCGCGACAATAAGATTGCATGTGGCACGCCGTGGTTCAAAAATTTCGACCGTCTGGTCTTCTTTACCAAGCACTTACATCGCTTGGTAAAGAAGACCAGACATTTCAGAACCCTCCCCTACGGCGTTTCACATACCGTGGTTTTAGCACTTGAAACCCAAGACATTATTTTTTAAAGCTTGCTGCCCATTGCGCATCTCGATGACAGTTCAACGCTTGCCTGATCCAACGTGTGCCACTGAGCTACACTCTATAATATGTCATAAGTCAGACCGTCTGGTCTTCTTTAGTGGGTGCCCACATCACACGGCGAAGACCTCTAGCATTTAACCACCATTCAAATGTGAAGGCTTCTACCGGAATTGGACCTATGACCTTCAGGTGAATAGCCGAGCACCTTAATCACTGTACGACCTCGACTGCGTTAAGAAAACGAACTTGTAAACGACAGGTGAATGAATTGTGTGGTAGGACTGGCAATCTTTTTAATATGGCACAGATGACTAATGAAATATTTGGAGATAATTTAATGTTAGACGGATGGTTAGGGACGAATAAGATTTAATATTTATTTACTGACTTTATCTTTTCCCGGCGCCTAATTCGTTCCGGTGCGTAGTTGTTTTGTGGTCCGAATAAGTTTTAAAAATTTTTATGCACTGTTGTAAGCTCGTGCACATGGCAAGCTTGTATTAACCGAGCAGTCGTTCAAAGTTCATGAAATGCGTAAGTGTATGTTATATAGACGTAATAACGCTTCATCATAGTAGTAATTGCTGGAATTTAACGTCCAAGAACCATCATATGATTATGAAAGACGCTGTAGTGAAGGGCTCCGGAAATTTCGACCACCTGGGCTTCCAGGTTGAAGGGCACATAAATCTAAGCACATGGGCCTGTAAGATTTTGTCTCCATGTAAATGTGGCTGCCGCAGCCGGGATTTGATCTTGTGACCTTTAGGTCAGCAGTCAAGAACGTTAATAGACCACTGTGGTGAGTACATTGACAATTCAGCCCAAAAATCTTGCTCCAGAGAATTCTTCTACTATGCGGCCGAACTCTCTCCTGTCTGTCGAACAAGTCTTACCAGGGATTGTATCTCGGTTGAACTGTGCGCAAATTAAAGAAGCGATTACTTATGTTTTTTTTTGTCTCCGTAGCTTTGCAGTTACGTAATCTCAGTGATGTTGCGTGACCGTTTCTCACTCTGTCGATATTTGGTTGCGCTCCGTATACACGAGGATATAATTTTCCTCCGTACTATTTGCCGTCATGGGTACCAACTGTGATGTCATTTTTTTTTTGTCACAGCTACGTACACGCAACTTCGCAGGCTTGACATTTCCTGAAGCGATTCCGATAGACTAAATGTTTTTACTCACGCTTGCTTCAGCTTCGACCAAAGTGGGACCAGGAAAAAAAAAAGGAAAAGTTCATTGGCGCCAACTGCGTTCCTGTCGTCGCTCTGGCATAGGTGGTTGTATCTAATCGAATCAATGAGAGCGGAGCTACTGTGGCGGTAGGCTTATTAAGTGGGCCGCAGTCACGTCGTGAAAATCGGTGAGATATTGGGAACAGCGTCATATTAGGCGGGCTTAGGTGGAGAGTAGGGAAGGGGGTGGGCGCAATGGGGTGGTAAGAGGACGAATCGTGAGTACGCACCGCCACCGCTGAAGTTTCTGGAGTGCATCTTCCAAGACCGTGACCGTGGGACGGCCGTTTGATCTGACGTCAACATCGAAGTGCACCGAGGCGAAGCGAGGCGGTCATTGGCTCCGCCGAGCAGTGACCGCGCCGGCTTGGTTCTATTGACTTACCGCATCGTTGCGGGCGTCAATGCCTCTGAGGACCCGCCACGGTGGCCTGTAGTGTTTATGATGCTAGACTGCTGACCAGAAGGTCCCGGGATCGAATCCCCACAGCATTTCGACTAAGGTGAAGTGCTAGAGGCCCCGTGTGTTATATGTAACTGCCTGTTAATAAACTCCTCCAGGTTGTCCGAAATTCTGAAGCACTTCACTATGGCGGCTCTTATAAACATGCCGTCGTTTTGAGACGTAAGACCCCAGTGATTATAATATTTAATAGTAGTATTATCTTCGGAGTACTAATTGCTCCCATAATGTCGCACTCATTTGATGGATTATAGTCTGTATATTTGGTATCATTCATAAAAAAACGCAGTTTCTCACATCTCTGGATAGGAAAAATGAACCGCCTCGTTCTGATAACTAGCACCCGCATAATTGCGGGTAGGTAACAGAGGGTGTGAATACGTGATAAGAGGGATCCGAGTTACTGTTTGCCGTGTTAACATTTTGCGAGTTCTGTCTATTTTTTTAAAAATAGTATCCTGCGCCCGTACATGTGACCGACATTTTATTCGCTCATTTACGCGTTGGCTAATAAGCGAAGGCTAGTCTGACAAACTGACAATCTCTCTCCACCAATGCGTGTTCTAAGAGTATACACCTGTGAGCGTAGGTCGGCAAAACCAGTGCAGCTCACACAGCCTCACTCATTAAATATTTTTTTTTGCGCTTTGAACTCCGGCTCGGACTCACACAACAAATATATATTGCACTTTAGGCTCACTCGGACGTGGAATCACTAAAATTTTCTTGGGCCGCACTCACTCAGACTCACACTCATGGCTCGAAATGAGTCTGAGTGAGTGCGAGTGAATCGACTCATGAATGAGTCCACCGACCTCAGCCTGTGAGTATGCTAAACAGTGAACATTAATCTCCTGTTCAAGAGTCTCTACTTTGTAGCTATTCGATTTTAGAATGCCCGAGAACGCCTTAGAAAGTATAATATTGGCCCTACTGTTACACAGATGCGTTTTAAAAATCACTCTTAATCGTATCATTTCTCGAGCATTGTCTTCTTTCGACATCGAAGCACCTGTAGCACCCAAACTAAGTGCTTTGTTCCTCCCGTAACCACCATGACAGCCACCCGCTAACAACGACAGCGACAACAGCTGGGACAATAGCAAGGACTACAACAAACAACAACGAGAACAAGAATGACTATAACGACATGGACAACAACAAAAATAACTTAGACAAGTACAAAAACAACGATGACAACAATGACGAGAACAACAATAAGGACAAGAATAGCAATGACCAGAACAACGTCTACGACAAGAAGGACGATAAAACATTGAAGATGACAATAATAACATGGACAACAGCGAGAAATTGCGGCATATCTACTAAGTGAATGATGATGAGTGGGCGAAGAAGTGGGAGGGTTCGGTGTTGCCGTAAATCACTCGTGACATTGACCACTCTACGCGTGTAAATGAGTGCCAAGCGGTGCACAATTATATACAATGTTTATTGTTCATAGCTGGTACGTTGTGATGAGTTGCGAATTTCGTTTCCTTCATTATCACTGCTTCGTGATATTCGCAACTTTCACAGATGGTGGCGTCGCCACGCGGCAGACGTGGTAACTGTCGTTTGGGGAATGCCCGCGCAGGCAGCCCGTGCCATCGTTCAGTCGGCCTCACTTTGGCGGTTCGCTGGTGCATTGTATTTTGACGCTGACGATTTTTACTACGGTCATCCTGAATTCGGTTGTGAACTATCGTAGTCGGACAGGTACTGCAAGTCGTAGCAGCAATGATTTACTTTTTATTGTTTGCTTGCTCAACTACAAGAATCACGAAACATATTGAACGCCACCATGCAGACGCCGTGCAGTCAAAGGCGAGGCTTCTTGCTTTGCGCGAGCACGGCAGCTCGATCTTCCCCGGCCGTGGCACGAGCAGCGTTCACAAACCTGCACGTGCATTCCTTTACACCACAGCAGACGATGTGCCCGGCGTTCGAAAATTCTTTCCTTCAAAAATACGCCGCACACGTGTTTCTCAACACGCAGTGTAAGATATAATACATGCTAGAGTCAATGACCTTGTCATCAAAGCCTTGACAACGCGGTGGCTGCAGCCAAAAATACTACGCAGTTCGAAGTGACGGTCACACCGGCTGTGGCTACTGGTGCGCTGGCTGCACGCTCACCCAAATGACAGCGATGATGATGATGATGATGATGATGATGATGATGATGATGGTTTGAGGCTGATTCCTTTGTATCGGGCGGGGCAGATTAGCCAGAGAAAAAAGAACACTTAAAATGTAAGTAAACAAAAACACTCCACAGGTGTACACACCTGTATCAGCAAGCCTTCAATTTTGTCAACATAAATCATTACCGCTGCGTGGCGCGCCACTACTGCACCAGCCTTGTTTTGGTGGTGCGTACTGCCGCATAGTTCACTGTGCCAGCCGCTCCATCGCCTGCGGGTGGCCCCGGGTCATCTTTGTGAACAAACCCCAGAGCGTCGGGCAGTGTGGTGCCCTCTCGTTTGTGTGGGCCCAAACACGTACAGCGTAGCACTAGATGAAGGATAGTTTCTTTTTCCTGCCCGCACACCCGGCACATCGCACTCGTGTCATCGGTATTCTGGTCGAATCGGCGACGGTACACTAGGGTTTGTAGTGCCCCAGCCCGTGCTTCGAACAGAAGGCCACTACCGCCATTGTTGTCGTACATGCGCTCTTTGTATATTCCATTCTTGCAACTTGGATATACCGTCAAGGTTGCCTTGGAACGCATCGCCCTCCACCACTGCTCATTCTCTTCCTCCCGTACCTGTTCTTGGAAGGCACGGGCCCATCCGCACTCTGCGCTTGCCTTCACGGGTTTCGCGAAGAAACCAAACTTTCGGCGCAGGGTGTACACGCGCGCAGTTCACTGTGTCGTTATTCCAGTCAGGCTGGTGTATCGGAACAAGCGCATTGCCCACCTGTTGCCATTCATGAGACGCAGGCGGCCCTCGTAGGCTATCTTGCTCCTGGCTTCTCGGGCCTCATACAAAGACCATCCAACGTCTCCTTGAATAGCCTCTATAGCAACTCGTTCGTGGCATCCCAAGGCCAGTCGACCAACCTCTCGCTGCCCTCGTTCCAGCCACTGTCTGGTTCCTGGTTGGAAGGTTAGTACAGCATTGGCAAACGAAGAGCATGGGACATGCACACACTTCCACATTTCCCAAACCAGCAGGAAGCGGTGCAGCACCAAAGACTTCGTTTGCGCATCACGTTCACCGCTTTGCGTCATGTTGGGCTTGCACTAGCGCCCTCTCTAGGCGGTGAAAGTTGCGAATTGAGTGTAGCTCGAAGTTGGCAAAGACGAGCTCTGGGCGCGATCCCCTGGTGCTTAATTACATTGATACGAAAAGCATCGCAGAGCATATCGAGACGTCATCTACTGCACAAGCCAGTCGTTGTCCGCGATCATCATTGTCACTATCTCGATTGTCATCAGCGTCATCGTCATAACGTATAGTAGGTACCTTGCATATTCGGCGCCATGATGGCAAGAATAGAATGTGTGATCTGGAACGCGCTTGTTGTTATGAGCGTAGTCGTCATTGTCATGACGTATAGAGGGTAGCTTGCATGTGCTGTGCCGTGATGGCATGTGTGGTCTGGAACGCGCTTGTCATCGGCATCGTCAGCGGCAGCTACGGCGAACAACAATGCCAACGGACAAGTCTCGACCTTAAAGAGCATCGCCCCTGAAAACAGCGTAGACAAGGACAATGACAACAAAATGACGGCAACAATTAATGACGAGAACTACAAGGGCAAGAATAACCGAAAAAGCAACAACGTCTACGACCACAAAATGGACAACGGCAACAAAAATGACAAGAACAACAACGATGACGACAACAGGGGCAGCAATAAAAATGGCAGCAACGACGGCAATAACAAAAGTGACAACAGCAAGGAGAACAACAAGAATAATGACGATAACAACCGCAAGGACAGCAACAATGACGACAAGGATAAAAACAATGATCGCGGTGATGACGACAAGGACAAGAAGGACAAAAAAAAATAACAGCCAAGATGACAACAAAAGGCTCCAGCAACGACCCCGTTCTTTAATTCCAGAAGGAAAAAGTGGTGAATTAAGCTTGTCAAGCCTAGCGCGGATCCTATCCAATATGCACGTTGTGATGCTTATCGTGCGGCAGGGATGTGACGGGCGTTGTACGCCACTCTGAGTCCTTGTTGCGCCTCTTCCGGCAACGCGCAGGTCAACCGGCACTGTCATCGTCCTCGATCTGAGAACAACACTGCGCGTGCTCTGTCCGTCTGTGCTGGCGCAAGAATGCCAAATTAGGCGCGCCACCACCGATGAATTGATGACACGCCGCTTAAAGGGGGCCACGATGGTGCTCGCATTTGTTGTATGTAGCGGTTCTTCGGAACTGGCGAAGCCGAAATACGAAAACACGTCGCGGAACGAAAGGAAAGAAAAAAAAAACATTTGTGTGAAAAGTTTTTCCCTATCGAGCAAAAGGGGTTTCTGGGCGAATATCCCCAATGCATGGTGAATGTATTTTTGTTCGAAAACTGTTATTTCTTGGAGATTATTCCCAATACATATTTACCGCCTTACGCCTGACTTCTCTCCTGCGTTCGGCTTATTGGACGGACGTCCTGCAATAGTATACAGGACTAATTAACTCTGTACCTAACGGAAAACAAGCGGACAGTTTCTCTTGAAGAACGGGCCGATGGTATACGCAAAGTGACCACAACAACATCAGTAACGATAAGGAAAACTTGGGCCTGCCTTTTCTATTTTCGAACAGGGAGGAAAATAGCGACCGATGTGCGCCTTCCTGTTTGTTGCCGTTATTGCCCGAGAAGAACAGGCGAGGCTCTTGTTTAAAAGCCTGCGCTTTGGTACGGCCGCTTCATATACAGAGCAAGTGAGGCAAACAGGAACTCTTCGACTTTTCTTTACTCCTTTGCCTTCTTCTTCATTACTTCCGTGTTATCAACACGATTCCCTCGCTAGTTGTCCTCGATCTTCATAGTGGTAAAGTAGGGACAGTTACAGCACAGCACATACGGTTAGAACTCGACCTTACAAAACCAGATTTTACGTATTCTCGATTTGGCGAAAAAATATGCATTCCACGGCAGATATCTATATCGTTGAATGTAGTCATCAACTCGAATTAACGATGCTGTCATGACACTAAGCCCTACTTAGATAAGTTTTTCCGAGGCATGTGTCACTACAGCTTGAAGAACACCGGATGGTTAGAATTTTCGCATTTCCGTGCTAGCGAGCGCTACATAATCATATAATGTTTTCGGCTTGGTAATACTCACCGACCGGACTTTATCACCACTCCAGCCCGCATATCTCATCGCACCGGTCATGCCCTACAAGTCATCCGTCCAAGCAGCCACACCAAGAAAGACACTTTCTGCCTCCTTCTTTCCACGGGCATCATCTGAATGGAACGACCTTTCCCACAGCACTGCAGCCATTACCTGCCCGAGTTTATTTTTACAAAATGTAACTCATTGTCTGTCTCGCAATTAACATACATGGTTAGCATTTTCTTTTTTGTATAATTTCTCTACATCCACCCCTTATGTAACACCCCCTAGTAGGGTCTTTAAGGTAATAAAATGAAAATGAAAAAAAAATATACACGGACTTTGTGTCCCAGGTCGCGAGATCGAATTCCGGCCGCGGCGAGCGGCGACCTCACTTTCGACGGAGGCCAAAAAAAAAAAAAAGCTCGTATGCTTAGATTTATGTTCACGTTAAAAAAAACCCGAGGTGGTCGAACTTTGTGGAGTCTTCCAACACGGCGCCTCTCATAATCATATCCTGATTTCGGAACAATAAATGCCGATAACTATTATTAGACTGTGAGGTCGTTGAAGGCTTTCTTGACGCAAAATCTGTGGCAGCTTGGGCTAGTTGGTATGGCATGACGATAGCTATAGCGCGAGAACAACACGACGACACAGAGACAAGAAGGACATGAAAGCGCTCGTGTCTTTCGGGTCCTTCTTGTCTCTGTGTCGTCGTGTTGTTCTAGCGCTATAACTATCGGCAAAATCTGTGTTGAGATACGTGGTCGGATTATGTGAGGTTCTTCTTGGCGACTACCTGGAGATAAAAAAAGGAGATAAAAATACATATATTTCAGTAACAACTGAGTATGCGCAAGTCACTGTTTCTTCAATGTTGCATCGAGGGCGTATTGAATAGTATTTAGTTGGGATGTCGTATTGAGAAACGGTATCTAAAATCAGTATAGCTATGTTGTAGTAAAGCTGCACATTCCACGAGTCCTGTAGATGCATAGGTGTGCCCAGATTCGCGTTATACTGGAAACGTGTGAAATAAAATTTTAAGATTACTGAAGTTAATTTTATAGGCTATGCTATTGATGCTAGTGATGCTACTTGAGTTCTGTGACCATTCTACAACAAACACCTCAAGATTTCATCTTGCCTCACATCATTGAAATAGTGAAATATGCCTAAATTGAATGGCTGAAGTCACAATTACTTTGCGTGATTTAAAATTTTAATTGTTAATAAAGCGGAAACCTTAGATGTCTCATTAAACGCGAAAGTTTACCTTCGCCGTCGACTATCGACCAGTCGACTTGGTGTCAACATGAGTGCTGCAAAAAAAAAAAAAACCATTATGCTTGTCAACGTATAATGTGACGTAAACTTCACAGATCGCAAACATTTAGTGACGTCACTACGACGTTGCTTAACGTGACGTCATCAGATGACATCGTCATTTGGTCAAAGGTGGGTCGATCACGGAGGCAGTGCAAAACTATAGGCGGTGCAGATCAGAGTTTCCCATAAATACACTCGAGAGAACAATGGCGCCAGTGTCTATGGCAGCTGCTACGCATGGCGCATCAGCGAGCGTGAAAGTGATGGATTATACATCTATTTGTCTAGTCTTCGTACTTTCGGCTTCGTTTGGCTTCGCGTGGCTTAGACCTACTTTGTCACGAAACAACAATCGGCAAGTGTTCAGCAGTTGCACTTGACCACCGTAACCTTTTGGGCTCACCCATTCAAATCGGGTCACGAAGTTCAATACGACTCGTTTGATCATTCGAAACGAAAGCAAAATACAGCTATAAACAAAGCAACAAGTGTGATTTGCCGCCCGCGAGTACGAAGAGTAGGAAAATCTGTGTACTATCTCTTATTCCTATGGCCACTGGACGATCGCAGCGCCAGATCCCCGGCTGTTAACTTTAGGAAACTCTATGGCGCAGATGTCTTTCTTGTTATGCTTCTGATCCTGGAAACCATGCAAAACCGTTATTGGTGCAGTAGCTTTTGGAGGTAGGCGGTGACAGGAGAAGGATCAATAGGTCGACTGATTAGAAGATAGTGTCTTTCGGATTACAGTCGTCTTGGGCGAATGCTTGAGAAACATTGTGATCTCTTAAACGAGGGGATGGCTGTGCTATCTTCCCAGAATCTTTCGTCTAATTCTCTTTATTTCTCTGCGCAGGTGGGCGGTGGTGCGGCCAACGGGCTGCCGGCGGTGGGCCTGGTGCCCGGCGTGGTGCCGTCGTCCGGTCCTGTTCTGGACCACAGCGCCCAGAAAGGACAAGCGTCTACTGGCGCAGCAAGGGTCGCTGGGCAAACGCCGCAAGCCGTCCAGGGGAAGCCTGCACGCCTTCCTGTCGGCTCTGCATCGCCGGACGCCCGGGGACAGCAGCGAGGACTCCTCGGAAGCCACGACGGTGGTCACCACCGACGTGCCAAGGTCGGCACCGCTGCCCGCTGCACGAAGCGCACCGTCGGGAAGGCCGTCGGCTCGCAGTAGCCCTACCGCACTTGACCACAGATATCGGTGAGTGGTTTACAAAGTGCCCCTCCGACATTGCTTTTGTGACCACGGCAAAGCTGTTACGGGCCTCTGTGGGTGAAGAGCTGTAAAGTAAAAAAAGTGTTGAGGTAGAATATAGATGGTCACTTAAAGGGTCATGTCGCAGAAACGAGACGAGACAAGCGTCGACTGCGTTGGATGTGAACGAAAAGCAAGAATCTTCTTTTTATTATTATTCACTTATTAACGCGCATGCTCTTCCCTGCCCATTGTCTTCTTCTTCGTCTCAGTGTCTTCGGCGAGCTTCAATAGCTTCCGGCCCACATGATGTTTTGTTCTCCTCACTGGAAACAGCCTTCAACTTGCTGTAGAATCCTGTGTGCTCAGATTTGGGTGCACGTTGAAGAACCCCAAGTGGCCGAAACTTCCATGCAGAGCCTTCCACTACGGCGTCTATCGTAATCGTATGGAGGTTTCGGGACGTTAAACGCCACATATCAATCAAATCATCGATTGATCCATATGCGCGAAATATCATATCTGAATTGCCTCGTGGACTGCTTTGCCATGCAGCTGCCCATCCGTTCTTCCTTGTCCCGCGTGACTATATACCACGCGTGATCAACAGATTCCACTTCCTTTTCTGTGTGTCAGATTGCGCAAGCGGAGATAAGTCGACAAGCGTGAACTCTTGATAGCCCCAGGCCTTAGATCTTATGTGGCACACGTGTTTAAGAATAGAGTGGCGGGGAGGAGATATCGCATGTAAAAAAACATAGCGAAGGCGAGAAAAAAACCACTCCTTCGTCTTTGAACGCGAAGGTGGTCCCTTGAAATACATGCGCAAAAACGACAAAGACGCGCATAAAAGGGACACAGGATGAGCGCCATCTAATAGAGGGCCCTAGGTTTGAATCCTGGCTGCGGCGGCTGCATTTTTGACGGATTTATTTATTTATTTATTGACTGATTCATTGATATGTGGAGTTTAAAGTTCCAAAACTGCCATATGATTATGAGAGACTCCGTATAGTGGAAGGCTCCGAAAATTTCGACCACCTGAGGGTTTTTAACGTGCACCCAAACCTGAGCGCAGGAGCCCACAGCATTTCTGTCTCCACCGAAAATGCAGCCGCCGCAGCCGGGATTCGATCCCTCCACCTGCAGGTCAGCAGCCGAGTACTTTAGCCACTATAGACCACCATGGCGGGGCCATTTTCGACGGAAGAGAGGATGTTTGAGGCTCGTGTACTTACGTTTAGGTGCATGTTAAAAAAAACCCCAGCTGGTCAAGAATTCCGAAGCCCTCCACCACGGCATCTCTCGTAACCAAATCGTGGTTTTCGGACGCTCAATCCGGGATGATAATAATAATAATAATAATAATAATAATAATAATAATAATAACAATAATAATACGTGCTCGCGTTCGAACCGCTTCTGCAGCGACTGTCTGGCGACAGCCGACTTTCTCAGTTTCCCCTTCCACCGGGCGCCCCTCCCGTCGCGCTGTTTGCCAACGCAGACGACTTGTCTATCGTAGTCCAAAACGATATTATTATTATTATTATTATTATTATTATTATTATTATTATTATTATTATTATTCGTCTAACGAATAAAATTCATTGAGGGAAGCTGAACACTCGAAAAACGAACACCAGGCCTGCGCAGAATTATAGGGCACGTGGAAACATTTCCCGCTTAATTATTGAATTTGCTGTGCAAAAGACACCACAAGAAAACACAACATAAAAGCGCAAGTCCAAAACTTTTTTAGCATCTGTACCTTGCAATCTAGCTAACAAACGGAATGTTGAGATGTTCAATCATCACGCATGAATAATGCTGCCACGAGTTCAATATGTTTGTGCTTTAATATAATGACAGTATTGTTGAAAAAAAAGGATTGTACCCACTGGACCTGGAATAAGAGGAAAGGTACACTCTAAAAAAATATCGAGTAAAAAGGGTGCCTTTTTGTTCCACAACAATAATCGTCATCAGGCTTGCGTGCGCTTCCTTTCTTGAAAACTCGGCGCTGGCCACTTTCTTATCGAGAACGCAATGTAACCCTGATAATGGCCATGTCGATCGTGACCGGAATGTACCGGTCGTGGGGCGACAGCGCAAGGATGGAAAGCAACATAGTTGACGATTATTGTTGTGGGACAAAATGACACCCTTTTTACTCGCTCATTTTTTACAGTGTATAAGGTCGGCTACAGAGGAGTGTACTGCTGATGTTTGGTAAAGCTGACGTCATTGCAACCAGCTACTGAGACCCACGTGACACATACAATCTGTATTGTTGTGTTTTATCTTTGTCGTTTCCGCCTGCATAGTGGTACGCGCGGTTTCCATTACATAGGAATATTTCAATATACGCAGGTCACACGATAAATTGTATTCGCGTGAATTTCGAACCTCTCAGTACAGGCCACTTGCTTCGCACGCGAAAAGAAAAAAAAAACGAAAATTGAGCAAGAAGCGTGCCGCGTGACCTCCTCTTACGGCTAGTAGCTGGCCAACAATATAAATGGCACACGCTATATAACTCGACAGTCACTGTGGGCTGCAGGGATGATACATGGCACTCCATGTCTGTTATTATTTGCAAAGTCTGGCAAATGTGACCCTCAAATTGTTGCCTCAGTCATATATATGGCAGTCGCACCCTATACAATGACCCCTGTACGGTTACGCTATAAAGTGCGTATCATCAGTGATTCGTCCTTCTCATCGAAAATGTTCGCTTCAGCCGCCTTATAAAAGCTGCTTCATAAAGCGTGTCCGTGAATCCGATAGAGTGAGGAAGGCTAAATATTTGCGCACTTTCCGCAGAACAGCTATGGTCACAGCGTCGCGTACTTGGTTGAAAAAATTCGAACAAAACTGGCCGCCCAACTCGGCTTCGCGGACCCTACGTGGGACTGACCGGGTGGCGCGGGTTCTTCCCAGTGTCTTCAATGCACATGATGTTTTCATCATCATAATATTTTTCTTCATTAGCAGTAACACGTGCAGGGAAGCACGCCTAGTCGAGGAATACGCTATAAATACATGACAAAAGATTCGAGAACTGAAGTCTTCATTTAGTAAACTAATATTAATAATAACGATGCCCTTAAAGCTCGAGGTAAAATGTCGAACTTATACGAAAATTCCTCCGCGCCATTGTTTATCCTGTGCCGTTGCTTAACAGCCGCGCCCAACGACGGAGACAGTCCGAGCAGTTGCCGAACCGAGTTTGCCCGCCGCGCGAGCCGAGTAGTAGCGACGAAAGAGAGTGCCACACCAGGGGTGCCACTACCACCAGCGGTGCCACACCAGAGTTGCCACAGTTATCTTTGCTCGTTAGTTCTGGCGCTAGAGTTACGACATTATTTGCATGGTCTGGGGAAGGCTGTGGTTTTACTGTAGGCTGTTTAGGTCAAAGAAAGATTCAGTAACAGCCAAGAATAGAGAGTTTTAGTACTGCGTACGCTGCGTACGTGGGGGCGTTGCGTACGTAAGGACGCCACGTTCTGTGTAGTGCGCATGCGCAGACCACAACGCGCACGTATCGCATTACGTTTGCAGCCGCTACGTACGCACGCATGAGATGCGTGCGTGAGTACGTATGAGGTGATCGCGCCGCTCTCGAACAAGTTCGCGACAGCGCGTGAGTTCGTTTTGCAAAATGGCGGCATCGAAGTCAAGCACCAACCGGCTCTGTGGCTTAAAATATGTCCATAATCTGGCTATAACACTTGGGTTGGCTCACATTGGCTGTCAACAACACGTGCTTCTATTTTGATCAACCAGATGGCGCAACACGCTTCACGCCCGTTACGTACGCGGGTACTACGGCGTACTGAAAGCCGATTAGTGGCAAACGACGCCACGTAACGCAAGGCGCTTGCGTGATACGTACGTAGCACCATTCCGCAGTACTAAAACTCTCTAATGCCTCGTTAGGCAGCTAAAATTTAAACGCCTCGCTGTTTCGTGTGCTTCACACGGCTAGTGCAAAATATCCCCCCCCCCCCTTTTAAAGCATTAAACCGAATTTATCTCTTCAAACAAAGCATTCATAAAGAGGATGGTTGAAATGTATGCATCCACTGAACTAACGGGCACACAATCGGCCATGAGCACACTAGCAGGTCACGTTTGCAACGCGAATGCGGACGCGGGGCTGGTCAGCTGCAGGAAGTTTCGACAAAAGATATACGTGAGGACTGAATCGTGTGGCACGCGTGCATTGTGCGGGACAACAACACCGCATTACGGTCTGACGCGCGAACATCCTCGCGATGGAGTTGCGGTGCTAAGCCTACCGAAACTCAGTTAGTCTCTCTCGCCCGGACATAGAAACATTATGAAGAAAGTGGAGAGAAAGGCTGCCTATTTTTTTTTTATCTCCCATTTTCGTTCTTCCTCGCAACAGCAAGTTTTTTTTTTGGTTTAGCGCGGAATATCGGTCATCGGTTGTGGCCCCACGGTATTCGTGGAAGCCGGAAGCGACCGGATGAAACGGTGGGAACGAGTTTCACTCAGGACGCGTGCTATAGGCTTCGCTGCCAACGACTTCTTTATTATTATTATTATTTTTAGATGCGGAGCATCTTATACTCGCGCCTTGTAGTGCGCCGTCCGCGCCGTCCGCACCGCTTCTCGAACATTCGACAGCTGACGCGCGCGCATGCGCCGTCGCGCCGTCGCCCACTCTTCCACCATCTGTGCATCCCTTCCTCCTCTACACACCGCGCGCGCTTCACTCCTCCACCATCTGTGCACCCTTCCTCCTCTACACACCGCGTTCGACATCTACAATTCTCCTGATTCTCCAGTGGACGCGCATGTGGCGTCGCGCTTCGAGAACATTCAACAGCTGACAGTGCATGCGCCGTCGTGCTGTATATATACTCAAGGTCGGCGCTCGCTGGCTCAGTTGCCGCTCGTCGGTTGGTTTGTACGGCGCGTCGACGTCCAAGGTCGTGGTGAAATGAATTCCAACGAATCCACAAACACAATGATCGACGTCCCTTCGACCAGCGCCGCCCTTTCGCATACGTGCGTACGTGTTCACTCATTTAACACCCCCTCCTACAACCACGTTAACCAATTTAGCCATCGACCCAAGTAAGTCGCAATTTAACACCCCATTTCACAACCACGTTAACCAATTTAGCCATCGACCCAAGTAAGTCGCACTTTAACACCCCGTTAACCAATTATATGGTCCGCATCCTCCTCAGTGTTCCCCCGAGGGAAGCTGCGGGCAATTTTTTTCTTTTTCGCGAATCGCCCCTTTCGTGTTTTATACTATTTCATCTTTCGTGGCTGCCAATATGCCTGCCAAGAGCAGTTTCGTGTCGTTCCGTTTTCTTCTTCATCTTCTGCGCCAATGTTTCACGCGGCTCTCGTTGTGTCCGTGCGAAATGCGAACGCGGTCCGGACGCTTCGCGACGACCTGGAAATAGAATTCCGCCACAACACCGCGAGCATATATCTTGATGCCACGCTCCAGTAGCCACCGCCGCTTATTCGCTGCCTTTTTCTCTTTTAAAATCGCCACGTGTCCGGCATGCCGATAACGGACGCGACCGGCCGCACTGACTGTTACGGGATGTCGAACGTTCATACCACTTTCATATCTACGGATAGGATTTATTATGGAGTGTTGTTTATCAGGCGAAACAACGAAGGCGGATATTATACGTGCCCTATATTGAAGTGCTGCTAATTTTTAGATGCGCGCACCGTATAGGGGCCCGTATAGGGACGCTGTTGTCGTCGCTTATGCGCACGAAGACGGGAACAAGGCGACACACGCAACACTGGCGTAAAGTGGTTGAAACCACATCTTGCGCAGACATCTTTAGCACACTGAGCGCGCGCTCGCGCCACGAAGTCTTCCTCTTCTTCGTCGAGTGGCTTGATGGTCGGATTTCGAGTTAGGACTGTGATGTTCCGTGCAGGGAATTTTCCCCATTTTCGGGAAATTTCTGTCTGTCATTTTGAACCAAAGGAGAAAAAGGGAATCCTCGTATTATTGCAGGGAATTTCAGCAATGGTTAAATTCTCCTATGACGACCGATAATTAGCGGCCACAGTGTGCCTTCATCTGGTGTAATCGGTTCTGACGCCTGCACCACGCAAGCATGGTCTTTGAGATTTGTTTCTGATATTTACGCGTAGCGACTTCTACAGTTCACTAGTACATCGTGTTAGACTTGAAGCCCGCAATGTGCAATGTTCTAACAGTATATGAATGAATGGAGTCATGCCCCGCAGCGGTGGTCTAGTGGCTAAGGTACTCTGCTGCTGACCCGCAGGTCGCGGGATCGAATCCTGGTTGTGGCTGCTGCATTTCCGATGGAGGCGGAAACTGTTGTAGGCCCGTTTGCTCAGATTTAGGGTGCACGTTGAAGAACCCCAGGAGGTCGAAATTTCCGGAGCCCTCCACCACGGTGTCTCTCACAATCATATGGTGGTTTTGGGACGTTAAACCCCACATACCAATGAATGAATGAAGCCATGCTTTTGTTGTGCGGCAGTGGAGGGGTTAGTCATAATTTCAAAAGTCGCTAGTACATGAGACACTTGTAATTATAGTGCGTGGATAGTGGCGGGAATTAAGAGTGTTGTGCAGAGAATTTCGCTGGGAATTTCGTCAACGTTTGCAGGGAGAAATCCACGAAATAGAGAATTTTCATGTCTATGAATGGGAATTCTTCGGCGTAGTACGGAACATCACTGAGTCTGTTAGGAGCACTTTAAAGGCCCTGGCTGTCATGTGCTGTTGTCTGCTGTCGTCGCTTGGCGTAACGAAGACAACACCGCGTATAAAAAATTGAAAATAGGAAACGAGCGAGAAATAGAAAGAGTGAAAAAGAAAGGAACAAGAAACTGGAAGAAAACCACTGATAAAATCCTAGAAATAAAGAAAAAACGCAAAACACTGAGGAAGTCAAAAAGAAAAAATTGCCAGAACAGAGAAAGCCGGAGAGAAACA
The DNA here is from genome assembly GCF_013339725.1 of Rhipicephalus microplus. NCBI lineage: Eukaryota > Metazoa > Arthropoda > Arachnida > Ixodida > Ixodidae > Rhipicephalus > Rhipicephalus microplus. The sequence continues at coordinate 218,661,155 of NC_051165.1, forward strand.
GTGTAGGCCGCGAAGTTCCAGTCTTCCTTCAAGCTTAGAACAATGAGCGTGATGCAGCTTGAAGTTCTTTAACGCGGCAGCGTTAACGGGCTTGTTTCGCAGATATTCCGTTGTCGCCGTCAGTGTCTGTGGTTGGGAGCGCAAATTTGTCGTTTTATGTGAGAGAAAATAGACATAGATGCAAATAAATTGACCAAAAGCTTCGGCTCGAGTAAGAGTGTAACCAATGTCTTGCCCGTGGCGAGCAGGTGCTGCCCTTCGCGTGCTTGCAACTGTGTAGCAAACAAACGAAAATTTACACCATCTTCCACTGAAGGGGACCATGTGGGCATGCAAAGAGGCGCTGGTGTTCACTTGTATTTCCATTTGTATGTTTTCGTGTACGTTTCATTTGTGTGTGGAGTTGTGTATAACGTTCGGCTTCGCGCGCTCGGAGTTCAGGCTCCACTTGCTGTCTTTGCCGTTTCCTTGCGACTTCACAAGCTCGGAGTTCGGGGTCTGATAGCCGGCGCTATCGTTTACGTTCGGCTTCGCGAGCTCTCGTCATCTGCTCAGTGGTTGTGCTTGCGCTGCTATCACAGCTTATGTTACCGATGCCGCTACAACCGGCGCCAACGTTTACGTCCATACGCCGTTGCAAATGAAAGTGCGACGGAGCGATCGCGCGCAGCATTATATGCGAGCGCACAGCTGTGGTGGAGAGATAAACGGGAGGAGAGAAACGAAGTGGAGGCAGCGCTCTGCCATTTCCTCCTCTACACCTTCTCGCGTTCACGCGAGGAGAGGGGTGAGAGTTGGAACATGCGCAGTTGGGGAGTAGACGGTCGCCGAGGGACGGACACAGCCTCGAGCAAAAGCTGCTTCGCACCTAAAAAAAAAAAACGTATATGAATGTCACGTAGCATGAGAAGTATCCTTAACGCAAATATTGCGTGGCACAAGCGTGGAATGGCACCAGTCGTCAAAGCACGTGAATTACGCGACAAGTTGAGAATGTTACGGCCCATCCATTTTAACGCGCTCGTACATAACTGATCATCATCAGCAGTAACGGGAGCATGAACAAAGTGATCAGCTGTGTAGCTATGCGTGTTGCCTTACGAACGCGTAGGGTTGTACATCGCCTATTCCCTCCCCTTCCCAAGAAAAAAAAAAATGGGCTTACGAGGTACTTCACAGCTGTACTTGCATAGGGCTTTCTAGGATTGTTTGAAACGGGCAATGTTACGCGTTGCAAATCACAGCGAGAAGTACGTACTGCACGGGTGTGCATACAAAGTCATCACACTTGCTTATTGTGTGCTCTCGTCTGCCTGTTACAGATAACGTCAACGAAGCAGACACTAAACCGAAGCCCAATCGAACGAATCAGCAACAAGCCGAGACCAACAACAACAAGAATATCACCAACAAAAACGGCGCCAAGAGCGAGACCAACAGCGGGAACAAGCCGGGAGTCCGATTCATCGCGGACTCCGAGCGGCCGGCATCCGCCGGAGGCCTCTTGGAGACGTCCAAGAAGTCCGACGTTGTCCGTCCAGGCGTCGGTGGCACCATCCTGGGACACCGGCGGCAGTCCAGTCTTGACTCGGGTTGCAGCCTTGACATGTCCTCGTCCTCGTCGTCTTCAGGCAAGGGTTCACCAGACCCCGTTGCACCGACGCTCACGCCTCCGCCGGAGTTCGCCGACACGCCCATCATGGAGAGAAGACGTCGGTCCAGGAGGAGGCACACCTCAGGTGCTTCGACCACGGGTGCGGCTCCAGGAACCCTCTCCGGATCACCGGGAGTGGGGTGAGTTGATTCTTTAATGATAAGGCACAAACATATGGTCAAAACAACAGGCCACACAGACAGACAAAACAAGAAAATATAAGCAAGCAACCGAGCAGGCAGAGAATTCAAGACAAGACAGTCAAGACACACGACATACAAACTGCTGGCCATACAAAAAAAAAAAAAGGTCCGAAGGACAGATAACGCATACGCAAACGTACGAGTGGACATATCTCTGGGCACGAATGAATGAAGAATGCCACTCGTCACCTAGTTATGGTACTCGAATGGTGACCTGAAGGCTTCGGTATCGAACTCTGGCGTGGAGGCCGCATTTCGATGAAGGCGGAATGCTAGAGACCTTGTGCTTAGCTTTATGTGCGTGTTAAAGAACACCTGGTGATCGGTATTTCTGGAGCCTTCCACCATGGCGTTCCTCATAACAATATCAGGATTTTGGGACGTCAAACTGTAGCAACTGCTATGTTGCGGTGCGGTGCTCCTGTAATATGCTAAGAAACACGCTTATGACCTAAACAACAGACAGACAAACGCACAAAACAAGACAAGTGCAATAGAACGAAACAGACGGATGTACAGACAGACAGACAGACAGACAGACAGACAGACAGACAGACAGACAGACAGACAGACAGACAGACGGACGGACGGACGGACGGACGGACGGACGGGCGGGCGGGTGGAGAAGACACACGACAAACCACATACAGGACACACGACAAACAGACAAGCTGTTATACAAACATAAAAGCTGTTGTACAGAGAAGCTGTTGTACAGACAGAGAAGCTGTTGTACAAGCGGAGGAGCTGTCGTACAAGCGGAGGAGCTGTTGTACGCGCAAACAGGCTGTTGCACAAAGACAAAGCGAGAAGGCCAGAGCATGCCTATGTAGAGAGATGGTTTAACAGCAATGCAGTCTGTAAAGAACATCATCTCTGGACACAAGTGATATACTGCCGGTAAAACTTCGTGGTTCGTCACAACAACGACCTCTACATAAATTACCTAACTTCATGAATTAGCAGTTTTTTTTTTTTTGCTAAATACCGGGGGTCGCTTTTCGTCTATATAACTGCAGAGATAGCTCCAGCTTAGTATTTTATGTCATGTACATTTTGAGTTACCTCACACCGACCCGCCATGGTGGTCTTGTGGCTACAGTGCTCGACTGCTGGCCCGCAGGTCGTGGGATCGAATCCCGGACGCGGCGGCCGTATTTTCGATAAAGGCAGAAATGCTCGAGACCCGCGTGTTTAAATTCAAGTGCACGTTAAAGAACTCCAGGTGGTGAAAATTTACAGAGCCCTCCGCTATGTAGTCTCTCGTAACATGTTGTTTTGGGACGTTAAACTCCGTCAATTATCATATTATGAGTTACCTCAAGCACTCCTAATGTGCCTATGCTACACTAAAATATATTTGATTCCCATGCAGTGGTCAGGAGGAGTACTTTTGTTACTCATTCCTTATGGGCCGTCCCCTGTACAATTTGTTGACTTTGGGACCTCTCTCTGCATCTGTATAATCCCCAACTGTAACTACCAATTTGCGCGAAATAAATGATTGATTGATTGATTGATTGATTGACAACGGTCGATCTTTGACTTCCGCGCTTTCCATCATCTGGTACGAAACACGTACTGCCCCATTCCTACTGCCCCATTTCCCATACGAGTCACAGTAACTACCAAGGCGGCCTTTAAACTGCGAGCTAACAGGCAGACTTCTGGGCCCAAGTACGCCTACGGCGCCTGGCGGAAGACAGTTTCGTAACTGTTACGGTGCTTGGTGCATTTCCCGGGTCAACACAGTGCAGCACGTGTCACGCATGTGGCAACAGTTTTAAACAGTCCTGACAGGTGCGATTTGGTGTCGGATGTGGAACGTGCGAAGATACTCGTGCAAATAAACAATGCAGCTTATTTTTATGAGAGGTAATTCGTCATGGAGCAGCTTAGAAATAGCTGTAATGGACGGAATTATGTTCTGGGGTCAAGGAAGTCGTACACGAAGACCGAACGTTCGGACAAATGCATTGGCGTTTTTCCTTAGTGTTCGGCATCGATGACAATACCATAAAAAGCATAACTTGTAATCGTTATGTAAATCGAAAGGAGTGACTTGCGTCGCCTTTCATATTGTGGTACGTCAGTAAAGAGAATGCTTCTTTTTTTTTTTTTTGTGGAAGCACGCGCATGCACCCGTTTGTGAAAAATTCTCTGAGAAGAGTTTACTTCTCTCTTCAAAGAGAGCCATCCACTTGTAAAGTCAGGGCTGACGAAATAAAGCCTAATGACTCTTAATTTTGGCGAGATTGCCATAACCAAAGACTGAAGAGGTCCGACTGCGTATGACGATGTGGCCTTGATTTGGGCTGCGGATTGTGGGGACTGTGAATATGTTCAGGCAATTTCATGCGTTATGAATTCAGTGGAGCAGGAAGATTTCTGCCGGGCTCATCTCAGGGCTGCAGAGTTTAGCAAGCTTCTTCTTGTTCTAAAAGCTCAAAAGGAATCTGAAAAGGGACCGTTTAGAAGGTGTTCTTGCTATTGAATGGGTTGTCGCAGTCTTTCTGAAAGAGATTACAGCAGCATACTTTCAGGGAGCCTTTGCAGTGTGGGAATCGGGTTGGATATATAATAATTATCGTTGAATGTTAACGTACCAAAACTAAGATATGACTATGGGAAACGCTGTAGTGGAAGGCTCCGGAAATTTCGATCATATGGTGTTCTTTAACGTGCACCTAAATTTAAGTACATACGCCTCTTGCATTTTCGCCTACACCTAAGATGCAGCCGCCGTGGCCAGGATGGAATCATGTTGGAAGCGGTATTTCGTCGCCCACCGAAACAATCATTAAGATTTTCCGCGTGTGTCAATCGGATCAACATATTATTTTTACTGAACCCAGTTTAAATACTTCATGGATAGACTCATTTTACTGTTGGACGATCTTATCTCCACCTGCGGCACGCTCGTACTTGAACAAGTATGAACGTGCGTAAGTGTGTTCAAGTGGACTCCCTCGAAGTGCAGTTTTCATTATATTATTTGTCTTCTCTCAATGTCTTGCACATTTTTCTATTTGGGGCTTCGTCATGCTAGGCCTCAAAAAGTAGCAACATTGCTTGCAAACAAAAGTTGCCGATGATCCTAGTCTGTACAAAACACCGCTGACTTGATGCGCGCGCTTGAATGGCATCCAAGAATTATACATGCACGTAGTTTAACACAGTGTACGCGGGCATGGTGTATCAATTTTCTGTTCATCAGCATTTCAGTAACGTGACCGACCGAATATATTTAGTTTAACGTTTAGGTGTCGCAGGGCGACATGTAGAGTGTACCACTTATGAACATGGCATGAAACGAGATATTTGGGTGAGATAGCACTGTGACGTAATCCAAAATGTATGCTTTACGAACACGCACTGAGAGACAGCTGCATTAACATGTATTGTTTGCTCATCACACAGAGCGTACAGCGCTGTGCCGAAGGTACTGGACTCCATACCACGCATACCACGCGCCAAGGAGACGACAGCGACCACCGTGCCGCAGCCGTCGTCACCGGAAATACACATCAACTTCCGCATTCTGCCCAGGGCCAAGGCACGTGGTGGAGCCAACGCCTCGGGTCCTTCGGTGTCTCGTTCCGAAAGCTGCCGTCCTTTCAGTAAGTGCGTGTTTTGACAGGGAGCTACTGCGTTTTTGGACTGCGAAGGACATCGAAGTTGTCCCAGCTGCAGTTTTGCCATCTACACTCCATATAACACCACCTGACACCTCTCCACACAGGTGCTTGTGCATTCCTAAAACAAAATTACGCATCATCTCCCCCTACGGACAACTATGGCGGGATGCGAAAGCATCGCGGGGGCTTTGTGGTCGGCGGTGGCTATGGCCGCAGACTCGCGTTGCCTAATGGCTTCGGAATCGGGAGCTGCCGCTCGACGCTGCCCATTTCAACTTTCCGAGCCCGGAGTTCAGGGTGGGCTTGAAACGATGACGTTCCACTTTGGCGTGCCGAGTCCTTGTTGCTGTCGTAGAAGTTACCTGTCGACGTTTACGTTCGGCTTCCCGAGGCTTCCTCTGCTCCGCGGTGGTGGCGCTGCCGCTGCAAATAGCGCCGACGTTGATGTCGTTCATATTGTTTCGCACAGCGTTTAGCAGAGAGAAAATGACGGAAGCACAGCGAACGCACGCGCGCCATGACATTTGCGCCGCCTACCAGCGTGCTTTTCGAGAGAGAGAGAGAGAGAGAGCGAGAGAGAAAGAGAGAGAGTTAAATGCAATGACTTAATGCGTGGAACCTGTGGCGGAGAGGGGAGCAGAACCAATGCCGACTAAATTTCAAGGCCGAAAGGCTGCCGCAGTGACGTCAGAGGGTGGGGGCCCAGTTACGCCTGAACGCGGCGGAAAGCCTGTGTTTCGTTCACGTTTTAGGAGTACCAACGCTCCCGCTCTCGCAGCTGCTGCGGCTAGATTGGGCCGAATAAAAGATGTGGAAAAAAAGTCTTACTGAGCATGCTCAGTTGGGCAACTGGGCCCCCAACCTCTGACGTCACTGCGGCAGCCTTACGGCCTTGAAACTTAGTCGGCGTTGGCAGAACGCGCATCCGCGTGGTAGAGAATGAGGAAGAACTGCGCATGTCCAGTATGGGTGTGGACGCCACACAGCGGACACTGCGGCGAGCATAAGGTGCTCTCGCATCTAAATTCAAGGCGCAGAAAAAAAACAGCACAAGAGAGACAAAAAGGCGGGCATTTCGCCTTTCTTATTTAGGCGTTTTTCATTTGCTTTAAGAGCATGAACCAGCTCGCCCAGCAAAGCGTTTTATTGCTTTGTACATTCCACTCTCGAATTCCTGCGAAGGTCGTACGGCTGAAAATTGAGTCAACTCACGAAGGTCTCTTAGACAATTTTGAGCGCGAAACAAGAAATTAGTTGAAACGTCGGGCAAGTTTAATGAAAATGTTTAGGCTAACAGTGAAATGAAAATTGGGACACCAGCTGCGTGAGGGAAGGTCACAATAACTATATTTCAAACAAGCTGCACACCGGCTCCCATTAATTAAACGGGCTGCCACTACCAGAGCTCCCTACTGGTCCGCTAACGATGAAGAAGGCAACAGTTCGCTCAATGAATATCCGACAACGTTAGTGGAGCAGAAACACACTTCCCTATATGTTCTTGCTGAGAGACAGGCAAAAGAAAGGCAGGAAGGTTAACCATGTTGTATCCGGTTTGCTGTCCTACACGGGAGGAGAGGGAAAGGGGAGGAAAATAATAGAAGAAGATAGGAGGAAAAACGGAACCAGTGACACGCTCACACGTAGCGTTATTGCTCTTTATTGCTTGCGATAATGACTGAATCACTGGTGGCCCATGCCAGTATACCAAAGGTCGCGTTACGTAAGTATGTGTCACACATGATGGACGGCAGGGCAAGGTTTCATGAACTACTCAACATGCAAGTCACGTTGTCAGTGTCGTGCCCTGGGAATTGTGTTGGTCCTTATGGTCATTATTTATGTCACGCCAATGTTCAATGGTTCAATAATCTAAGGTTTCGCAATTCCACCTTTACGTTACCTCCAAGGCGGTGGCTTAACTCTGTGTGCCTCTCTCAAGGAACGAACGCCTATAGCGTCGGTGTATTTTTTTTTCTCTGATCGGATGGCACTTTGACAGCATCATCTCGCGCAGGTGCAGATGGCGCACCGGCGCCAGCTTTTAAGACCATGTCCTGGGACCGGCACCTACTGTCCTCTCCTTCAGACCGCTACTTGGACGACTCCGAAAGACGCTGCCGGTCGCTGTCTCGTCCCGGTCGGTTGCCGTTTTCTTCCCACGAGGAAGGCAGCAAGAGGGATCCCGAATGGCTCGAGATAGCGCGACGACGCCAGGCCACAGGAGTCGACTGGGAAAATTTTGGTATGGCCCCCTTCGTTGCTGACACCGGGCACTCGTGTACACCTGGGGCGAAAATGAATGATTAACTGAAGGCTTTTCACACAAAAGTGGCGATATATAAGGCTTCCATTAGTTCCAGGAGCCAATCGACAAAGATTTTTTTCATTGGCCGGTTTCTTCCACAACGTCATTTCGATCGCCAGAACTTGCCTCGAAAATTACGGCACACACTTTTGCGTCAGCTGTAGTGGTATAATTTTTTTTGTCGTCACATACGACACACGACAGAGTAGAGGCTTCAAGTAAGATGAGACTAGCTAGTGCCTAAAAATGTAAAGGTTCGCACGGCACGACATCTAGGGCACACATATAACGCGGAAAGTCTTCAAACAAGGTACGCAAGACTGGTACAGAGAGATATTTTTGTTAACCATATCTGACACATTCGTTCTTTATATACGAAAAAACAACTACTCGTGAAAGCTGAATGGATGCTTTACCCCTGATTGAAGTTAATCAAAATCTTAAAATTGGCGTGCACTTCCACTTACTGCGACAGTATTTATTTTTTGATATTTATTCAGAAATACTACTGGCCCGATTCGGGCCCAATCAGGGTACACGAATGTAAGTGGCAATATCAATAACGTACTACAAGAAAACAAATGTATGACACAAGGTTCAAAAGAAATGAAATTTTCAACATTGACGAAAAACGTAATTAATCTATAACAGTGGTACAATGTTGTACATAATGGGTTAGCTTGTATATAGGAACTAGCTAGCCCCGCCGTGGGGGTCTAGTGGCTGAGGTACTCGGCTGCTGACCCGCAGGTCGCGGGATCGAATCGCGGCTTTGGCGGCTGCATTTCCGATGGAGGCGGAAATGTTGCAGGCCCGTGTGCTCAGATTTGGGTGCACGTTAAAGAACCCCAGGTGGTCTAAATTTCCGGAGCTCTCCACTACGGCGTCTCTCATAATCATATGGTGGTTTTTGGGAGATTAAACCCCACATATCAATCAATGTATACAGGAAGCTCATTCCTACTTTAACGTGTTTGGGAATATGTACCACAGGTGGCAAGAATGATAGAGGAGAGAATAGGATAATGTAAAGCTCACAAGTTGTTACAGGGAACAATGCTCTGGTCACAGTAACTGCACCAGAGAAAGGTTAGATGCCCTTCGTTTCCAAGGCCTGACTGCTTGCTGCCGCTCACATAAATTTAGGGAAGGTCACAAAATATCCTTTAGGGTCGCTCTGCGCATTCAAACGGGTCAGACAATCCGTAACATGGTGCGGTTCCTATCGTGTGAACTGTGTGTTGTGCAAAAAGTAGACCTCGTTCAGACCAAGTTGACCTAGGAAACTCTTCCTAAATGTATCAAATGACTTGCTAAGGGTATGCCTGTCTACTTGCCCTTACAGAGACCCGTATGAAGCAGCCGCAGAGCATCTCGTGCAGCAACCTGTCCGAAAGCCACATGCGAGGCAAGGTGTCCACCCTGGCATCTGCCGACCGGGCCGGCCTGCGCCTGGTGCGGTCTGCCAGCGCCCTTTATCCTCGCATCAAGATGTCGCGCTTCGAGCGACGCATGCGAAGGGAAAATCCGAATCCCTGTGAGTACAAGTATGGTCGTTGTCCACAACTCTTTCCCACCGCTACGAGGAAGTGCAAACTGTCAGTAAGGTCAGATATCTATAATATGATGTCCATTTACGAAAACGTTAGCTTGCTAGACAGAGTTCGGACTGTGTGATTTCTGATGAGGGCGAACATTTTTCTTGATTTTTTTAAATTACGAAAACCTGCCTTTAAGCACGCAACAACACGGGGTCACAGATAAATGCACAATATATCTTGATAGAGAAAGTCTTGGAGTTATCACTGAAACGGCCCGTGCATCCAGCGACCAATGTGTACTAGTTGTCTGCCTCAACCTGCGATTGCTAATAAATGCCTGCAAATTAGTAGCTTCAGGACTGATACCCAATTATAGCCAAACGCCGGGCAGTAATCTGAGCGAGACAAATCAGTACTTTATTACTTCTTCGTGTTACGCTCTTTCACGCGTGGAAGACTTTTTGAGGCCCCTCTGGACACGTAAGCACGATAGTCCCATGTTCACTTATAACACGCATGGAGGCACACACGCACTACAATCATTGCAAGTAATAATGTCTACGTCCAATACCTGCACACTAAAGGGTGAGTGTCGTTTTCGTAAGTATTCATTCATGACTTAAACTGGGGATACACTGCCGTGTTGGTTTATTCGCACCGGAATTGGTAAATTTATGCGTCATATAACGTTGCTTTGCAATAAAATAGCGACCGGGTAGCCCTGTAGCAGAACATATCATTTCGACATACCTGTGAGGCATTTCTATTCTTGTTCATTCTAAAAAAGAAAACAGTAGTACTGCTTTGAGCTCTTCTCGTTGAAAAGAAAAAAATCAACCAGCTCCGTTTTGTAAACACCGATAAAACAGCGAAGCTTCGTCTGGCTATCGCATTTACACGTTCCGCAAGTCTCTCGCGTATTTTATATCGCGTCTCTTTATTAACCACTCTTCGTTAAAGATTAAGATGCCAGTATAACCACCACCATTGATATCCACAATGTACAAGGTGACAGCGGTGTGACTATGCATAAGCGCACGCCATTTGTAGGGCTGGCAGTTTCCATCTACTTTATTTTAGAGAAAGCTGTGCGTGGTGGGATTTAGCCGATTTCTGTGGCGCATATGCGTATAAGATCGTGATAGTTTTCTAGTAGGCCGCACACATTTATGGCGCACATACTTGTTCGTTGGGCTAACTGTCGACTCCTTCATTTTTAGTGTATCAGTTGGGACTAGTGAGTTTACCCATAATATCTGTGGTGGATACGCGTATATGATGTCCACAAGCTTTACCGCGCTCCACTTACATCAAAGCGTCGACTGAGAACAGCTTGACTGTTAAAGAACCTCATGCACATGCTTTTCAATTTGTCTGTATACCGCAGAATAGCGAATAGATGTGCAAGTTGGTTTGAGCTCATAATTCAGGTAGAGCAATGCCAGACAACAAATGCTCAAGAAATGCGAAAAAGACAAAACGTGCGCTTATCTTCCCATGCAGTGTAGTGTAAGCCGTCTGTATACGGCTTTGTATATAGCGCGGATACACCAAACGTAGTCAACTTGTCTTTTCACGTTCTTGGTCTCTCAGCTTCCCACGCTGATTTCGTTGCTGAATATGTTTACCCTTGAAAGTTGCCCAGTTTCCCAGAGAGCTCATGGCTGGCACAGTCGTTCAAGCTGAGCATTCCCGCTCATATGTGCTACACCGATTGGCGTTTCCCGGAAGCCAGCGGTGCACCGTTTATTTTGCTGCTTCTTCGGCCCACAAGTGGTTCGAATAGACGCGGTTGCTGCGCGGCCGCTCGCACACCCACATTCGTGTGCACCGCGGTTATCGCGGAGACGACACGGGAGCGGCGCGCACTCATTCCGCCGGAACGACGCAACACAGCGACGCATGACGACGGGCAGCGCAGTCGATCGGGCGTGCCTAATGAATGCCAGTTACCCCCGGAACTCTGGCTCTGCGAGCGTAACCATGGAGACGGGGAGCACTGCCGGCGCAATCGCAACGCGTTCCGTGTACACGCAGTGTTCACGAGGAAGAGGCGACGGCCGAAATCTCCTCCCCCCCGCACACAATTTTAGACGCACGGACGTCCGGACAAGGTATACTTATGTGTGGTACAATACGCTACATAGCTTGATTAGCACACTCGCGGCTCGCATAGCCGGGTGACACGACCTGCACCATTGCCAGCCATCTTTGCACTTTCCACGCTATTCACTGATTATGCAGGTCGTGTCACGGCAGTCAGAGGAAGGCTGCTTGTGCTTCCCTTCCTCTGGATGCACTCCCCTGCAAGAATTTCTGCGAAACACTTGTTTAGTCGTCTTGTTGCGAAGACACGTGTCTGTGTGTGCGCGCGTGCGTGTGTGAGTGCGTGTGTGGTTTTGTATGTAAGTGTGTGTGTATGCATTTGTGCGCGTGCATGTTGGTAACAGTGCTGATGTCAACAGGATAACCTCTTGCGTCACAACCTCTGGTCTTCCGTTTGACCGTTGTCCCTATGACTTTAATCACTTTGTTTCTGCCGTGTGTTTGCGGTTCGCTGTCATCCCTATTAGCACAGTGAAGATCTACGTGCGGAAAAAGAGGAGGAGGAGGAAAGTTTAAGCGGAAGGACAGGGAGGTTAGCCAGTTCTTAGACCGGCTGGCTACCATGTGCTGGGGAAACATCGTCAACTTACTTACAGCGCAACAGCAGAAAAAATACAGGACAGGGGAGGAGCAAAACCATCGCGCACCAAAGGGGTGAAAGGAATAAAAGATGATAAAAAGAAATGTTGCGAAGAGAGAGAGAGAGTAATTACAAAAAAATAGCGACAGAGGAAAAGTTACATCAAAGAGCACAAGACACTAAAGTCTGTCTCTTAGGCCAGTTGTCCGCAAAAAGCGCAGCAAAGCTTTCAAAGCCTTCTGAGCTGAGGATGGGCTCGGCCAATGACCCAGAATCCTTTGTTCCAGCAAAGCCCGATCATCCAGTCTATCCAGAGCTGCAGTCAGTTCTTGTCTTGGCGCGCTGAAATGGGTGCACTCGCATAGAAGGTGCGCGATGGTTTCTTCGCAGCTGCAGTAAGTTCATGTAGAAGAGCTGGTCATTCCAATGAGATAGGAGTATGCGTTCATGAAGGCCACTCCAAGCCACAGGCGGCATAGAAGAGTCTCCTCAGCTCGAGATATCCCTGAGGGAAGACGAAGCTATGTAGACGAAGACGAAGTTATGCAGGCGCGTGTTTGTGAAGTCCTTTGAGTTCCACTGTATCAGTGTGACGTCACGTGCAAGTGAACGGAGTCTTGTAGCTCCGTCGGTTCTTGAGAACGGGATGGCTGTGTATTGGGTACCGTCGTGTGCAGATCTAGCGGCATCATCTGCGCTGTCATTACCATGTATACCGCAATGACCTGGTATCCACTGATACACTAGGCTGTGCTGTTTCTCGATTGCTTGATGATGAAGACGCCTTATTTCAGCTACTAACTGTTGATTAGGTCCATGGCGAAAGGGTGACATAAGACATTGAAGAGCTGCCTTCGAGTCCGAGAACATAGACCAAATTCGCGAAAGTTCTTCAACTATAAACTGCAGAGCTGCACGTATGGCGGCGAGTTCTGCAGCTGTCGATGACGTCAAATGTGATGTCATGAATTTGATTGTGATGTGCCTCGCGGGAATAACCACCGCCCCTGCTGAGCTTACTGAAGACACCGAGCCATCCGTGTAAATGCGAAGGCGTCCATTGTGCTTCTCTTCCAGGAAGAGTAATGTGGCCTGTTTCACGGCCAGATGCGACGACTTTTTCTTATTTTGGATGCCAGGAATAGTAAGAAGGACTTTGAGTGAGTGAAGGCACCACAATGGTATCGGCGGCCGTGCTGCATGCGTGAAGTGCAATGGAAGCACTGCGCAAGAGCTGAGCTACAGTTACGCTGAACGCTGAATGGGGCCTAGAAGTTCCAAGTGAGGCGAGGTGATGTGATGGAAGCCGAGCGAGATGTCTTAGATGCATTCTCAAAGCGTTTACGCGGATGTATGTGTTGACTGGATAATCACGCGCAATGATGACTGTCGCTGCTGTAGACGCGCATCTCGGAAGACCAAGGCATATTCGCAGTGCTTGGGCTTGTATTAACGGGAGGACTCGCAAGTTTGTTCTTCGGATCCCGCAAAGCACAGGTAAGCTGTATCGCATATAACCGAGGAACAGAACAGTGTAGAGCTGAAGCGTTGCTCGTACCGGTGCACCCCACGTTTTTCCAGCAAGAAATCGCAGTATACGTAAGTGATCATGGTGAGCTTAGTTTTCATGTGGGCGATGTGAGGGCTCCAGGAGAGGTCGCGATCAACTATGACTCCGAGGAATTGGTGGATCTTCACGTAGTTGATCGTGGGTCCGTTGATTTTAATAACATGTGGGCTCATCGCCTTATGCGTGAATGCTATAAGCGAGCACTTCTCTGATGACAGCTGTAGTCCCCGTTCTTCCAGGTCTACGTGCACTGCGTAAAACATCTATGCTCTGATCTTTACGCGTCATACTTCATAAAATCTTCACGAACAAAAGAGAGAACGAAGTAATCACAACGTGTGTATGTAGCAATGCAGAGATCAGAGCAGAAAACATGAGTAACACAACACAGTATCCGCGAGTGTCCTTCTTACGGCTGTTTTATCCGCATTGTTCTGTTCCATGTGCTGCATCACACACACGCACTTTGGGATGATTGCTTTCCAGCTCGCCAACTATCCACCTTGCAGAGAGAAGAAAAAAAAGACAGGGACGTTAGCTAGAGAGAAGTATGGTTTCGCTATTCTACAATAGAGTACTGAAATGACGGGGTAAAAGCATATATAGACATCAAAAAATTAAGAAGAAAACAATTAAAGCCACAGGGTCCCTCGTGTGTTCATATAAGGTGACTCGAATGCGAAAACAATCTTTTTGTTTACAGTCAATATGGATGCTGTCCCGCCACTTTTATACAGCTGTTTCACGTAACGCTATTTCGCATAACCTTCAAGATCCGAGGCACCTCAACTGTTTTTGCATTGCCTCCGTGATCAAACCACCTTTGACAATCTAGAACGTCATGTGATAAGGTCGTCATGTGACGTGATAAGACGTTCTAAACGCGTCGCGAATTTCGGCGGTCTATGACGTTATTGATGACGTCGTGTGTGACGTCATCATGCGATGAAGATTTGTTTTGCATCTCTCGTGCCCAGTGCCATGGGGCGCCGATGGTCCAGTTTTGTGTTCGATGAAGCACTGCAAGATTTTGCCTTAAAAAGGACTGGTGTGCTGCTTGACGCTACTGATCTGTCGTAATGTCCATCGAAGACACTGAGAAGGTAAAGCCCCTGGATGCTATCATTACGTATAAGAACTTCAAAAGTCGCTGGGTGCTCGTAGCAAAATACTCCAGCGGCATACTAAACAAACGCGTTTGAATCGCTAGCAAACCAAGTGAAGCGTACGGAAACCTCGCAATGATTCAACAAATCTTGATGATGGCAAGTGTCGCGAGTGATGGCCACCCGGTGACAAAGCGTCACGTGATGTCGCCACCCACTGCCCGTTGCTTAAATTACCTTAAATCACTGCCGCCTCGTAATGTTTTCATGAATAAGAATGGAAGCAATGATTGTGCATGAAAAAAAATACATAAAGAGAGCGTGAGAGACCTATTTCTCATCAATCTCCGAACATGAGCAAAGAATGCTACACGAGAGGGTACAAAAGGAACGCGCAAAATTATGCAACCGGGTTTCGATTGATAGTAAGAAAGGACAAGGCCTGTATACACATGCAGTCTGCGCCAGAAGTTCAGAAATTACTAATATGCCTGAGAAAGCAATGAACTTATCGGTTATCTGCGATTATATTCGGTCGAACGGCGCAGTACATGTTGTTAGCGCATTTTAGAACAGGCTGGAAATCTGTTTTTAATGTTGCTTCTAGGGCACCAGGAATAGTCAGGTGTTTATTGCGTCTCATGGTTCGTAAATTTTCTACGCCAACTGTACAGAAGAGAACTGAGTCATACAAGACTGTCTCGTCGAGTTTTTTTCACTTGAATCCTTCTCCGCATACGTTATTTTCTTCCGTGATTGGACATACAAGCTGTAAAAATAATTGTTCAACGTGCACTTCATCTTAACTACGCAGATGCAAAAGAACATGTCGTGCTTCTAGAAGCCTGCATGATGTGCTTATGAACTTTCAAATGAAGCAAAGAATTAAATCAGCAGCTGCTCGCTTCTATTCGGACGTTAACGATCTCCTTATCTTCTTTCCTCCCCTTTCTTAATCCCCCAGTGTAGGGTAGCCGACCGGATGTCTTTCTGGTTGACTTCCCTGCCTTCTCCCTTCCCCAGTGCAGGGTAGCAAACCGGATGTGCGTCTGGTTAACCTCCCTGCCTTTCCTTGCATCTTTATCTCTCTCTCTCCCCCTGCCTTCTCCCTTTGTCTCGTTTCTTCCTTTCTTCATCTGCCATTGAGCGTGGCTTTATTTATTTGCTTATGTGACACTGTCAACCCCGTGCTTGGGGTCATCACAGGAAGGGTGTCACGTCATTCATAACCATTCGCATAATAAAAAAGAGAAAAAAAACATTCCATAGCACACGGGAATGAAATGAATAACCAGCATCAGAAATTATGAAACAAACTATGCAGACGAAAATCGATGAGTGCATGCTCATGCCAGGAACTTGCTTGCATCTCTGCGGAGAAAACGATCCAAGGCATCTTCAAAGTCGACTGATGTTGCATATTGTACAAAAGCACTTGGTAAACTATTCCACATTTCTATTGTGTAAGGAATTGTTAATTACCGGGACGATAATGAATGGCCCGGTTCGCTGAGATTTCCTGTCATGTCGAAGCAATTATTGACAGCCACGACACGTTGTCGCCCCGCCGCATTAGAGAGTTTTAGTACTGCGCACGCTGCGTACGTGGCGGCGTTGCATGTAAGGACGCCACGCTCTGCGTAGTGCGCATGCGCAGACCGCAACTCGCACGTATCGCGTTACGTACGCAGCCGCTACGTACGCACGCATGAGATGTGTGCGTGCGTACGTATGAGCTGATTGCGCCGCTCTCGAACAAGTTCGCGAAAGCGCGAGACTTCGTTTTGCAAAATGGCGGCATCGAAGGCAAGCACCGACCGGCTCTGTGGCCTAAAATATGGCCATAATCTGGCTATAACACTTGGATTGGCTCACATTGGTTGTCGATAACACGTACTTCTATTCTGATCCACCAGATGACGCAACACGCTTCACGCTCGTTACGTACGCGGGTACTACGGCGTACTAAAAGCCGATTAGTGGCAAACGACGCCACGTAACGCAAGGCGCTTGCGTGATGCGTACGTAGCACCATTCCGCAGTACTAAAACTCTCTATTGACAACCACGACACGTTGTCGCCCCGCCGCATCGTCTGTGCGATCGAACGCCACGCAATTCGGCCTTGGTCAGTGCATATAGCGGGATACGTGAAACTCATTGCGAACGAGCGCTCGGAAAGAAAGCGCGCATGTTCTGCATGAGGTTGCGGCTGGGCAGATCCGTCGTAAACCGTTGTAGAAAAGGAGCCATTGTTCTTTCTGAATTTCCGACACACACACACGCACACGAGCGACACGGTCACAGCGAGTTCCGGGCGACGCTTTATAAGTCGATACACGTACTTGCGAACGAGGAGGCAAAGTGCACCTTACAACGAGGACGTTGACCGTCATAACTCCCCTTAACTCCGTTCTAGAGTACACATGTTGTAACTCCTGTTTGATAGATGTACATGTATATAAGAAGTGGTGTCCTTATCTTCCTCGAATATCGCCATTGTGTCTGCGCGTCCACACTGAATATGCATTTGGTGTGTCGATGGGAGAGGGCCGAATGTATTTTTTTGTGTTTTCATTCCAGTGTTGTAACACGTCCTAGGCGGAGAAGTGAATGGTTCACTCGCTAAGCTCGTGGTTGTGTGGTTGAGTGAATGATTCTCATGAACGTTCATTCACTCTACGCACACAGAAACCGGTGACAGTAACAATCGTACCTTCGCCGTGGTACGCTTCACTTGACTGTGAAAGGGGTTAATCAGAACTTTTTTTCTTTAGGAGGAGGGTGGTTCAACTACACTTTATGTATTCATCGTCGTCCTGTCTCCTTCGTGCATGTCTGTAGTGTTTTATTTTTTCGCGCTTATTTCAGACAATAGCTTCAACCAACTCGCCAAACTGTCCCTGCTAATACACTTGATGTATACTCGTGCGTGCGTTAGTATATGCACGCGTGCACATTAGCCCATGCAACTTTCCGTGGGGCGGGGAAGGGAGGCGGAAGCCTCTGCAACGTTCCTTCCCCTGGCGCAATGATTCATTGGTACTGGAAAGCATGAAGTGTATAGAGAAAAAGAAATCTGTGGCTGATAATGATGAATCTGATAATAATAATCATTGCTCGGGTCTGGGCCGTAGCCAGGGGGTGGCATAACAAGCCCGTGCCTCCCGCTCCCTCCCCCTTGAGCAAAAAATTCTGCCCACGGTCCTAGTTTGGGCTGAACGTCCTACAACTGCAACGTGATCATGATCGACGCCATAATGGAGGGCTCCGAAAATATTGGCCATCTGGTGTTCTTTAACGTGTTCTTTAACGTGCTCTTTAATCTAAAGAGTTCAGCTTCATCTAAATGCAACTGTCGCGTCCGGGATTCGATCCTTAGACCTTCGGGTCAGCAGTTGAGTGCCATAACGAGCACACCACCATGGCGGGATTATAATGGCGAATCTGAATGCGCAAGCGACGCGGCGAGCATGGCCTAACACCGCGCCTGTCGCATTAATGTGGCGCTGAATATACATTTTCCATACAGGCTATTCCGTACAGGTTCCACATACAGCTTATGTTATACAGTTTATTCGCCCGCGTACCCGCAGTGTAAGGAGAAGGGGAGCAATTGTGTTTTGATTCATCTCGCTGTTTATACGGCGTTCGCAGTTTCACGACAAAAAAAAAAAATGAAAGTTATCTACGGCGTTCATAACTGCTCAGAGGCTTTGAGAGTCTTTACCTGCGCTTTTATTTGTTATGCACGGCAAGACTGGCTAGCCGTGCGCCTGAGTGTGGGAAAGTTATGATAAATTGGCTCCGTACGTTCCTTCAGCTCACCAGTTGTTAGAAGAGGTGGCCAACTCACGGCAATTCTATACGGGCGCCCTATAGAAAGTGGAAGCCACCTGCCGCACGTCCCTTATGTAAAGTGGTGATGGCAGGTCACGAGGTTGAATCCCGGGCTGCGGTGGCTGCATTTTCCACGGAGGCGAAAATACTATAGGCCCGTGTGCTCAGACTTGGCTGCACGTTAAAGAACTCCAGGTGGTCGAAATTTCCGGAAACCTCCACTGCGGTGTCTCTCATAATCATATGGTGGTTTTGAAACTTTAAACCCCACATATCAAATTAATCTGAAGTGTTGAAGGTACCACGGTATGAAGCATGGGATGGCGGGTTTCATTCCTGGCTGTCGGAGTTAAATGGGAGCCCAATGAGTAAGATACCGTCAGGGAAACAATATTTCAAAAGCGTATGAAGCAGCAGAAAAAAAAGAGCTTGGAGCGTGAGTCGTGGATAAAGTTCCAAACGGGAACCAGAAAAGTTCAGAGAAAGGTGTCCGTGTCCCACAAGCAATTTCGCTGAAGGTATTTCTAGTAACACTTTCGTCAACAAGTTCGACCGTTTATTCCTAGAAGATCGGCCATGTTAAGGGTGTTCGCACGAGTTCCGCAGCGTGCCCCCGGTGCGCCGAACCACACGCGGAAGACAGCTGTAGCACAACCACACTGAAGTGTCTTAACTGCAAGGGTGCTCACAAGGCTTCTTCCAAAGAATGTCCGCACATGAAGAAAGAATTTTCTATTCTGAAGCAAATGGTACGAGACAGCTCAACCCACAAAGAAGCCGCTGAAAAAATACGGCGAAGACGACGTCGCCATCGAAGGTCTTCACGTCGGACAGCGCCATGCAACTTCAGGCAGTAAGTCGACGCATCAGGAAAAATTGCCAGCCTCAGTTTCCAGCTCGGCAAACGCAGACGTTGAAAAAGAGAAAAGAGGTAGATCAGTCTCTAGAGAAGAGTGGTGCCACTTAAGCGTACACAACTCGTGGAAGAACTGCAGCAGAAGCCGTATTCCTCAGAACAAGCTGCTGAAATGGAGGACTTGCGGAACACAGATCAGCGAGTGATAGCTCTTCTGCGACTCTCAATTAACGCCATTCACTTGTTGTTAAGCAACATGCACACAATGTCAGCTAGAATTGTATTGCACTTACTGGACGCTTTGAGTCCAGTAAGTGCAATGAGTAAATAATGGCTCAACAGCCACTGTCTTTCAGGGAAGAGGTCCGAAAGGCAGTTATTCTTCAATGGAATTCCCGGGGACTGACACGCTTCGCCGATTTCCGTCAGTTCGTGTACACCAATAAGTCCTCCAGCACTGTCATCTGTGAGCCGAATTTGCCGAACGAAAACACACTTTTTGGTTATGAGTCATTCATGTCGTCTACAACTGCGGACAATAGCAAAGTTCTGATGTTTATTCGCCGCGACCTCACCTACATTCATAATCTGGTGTCACCTCACGACGACTATCAATACATATGTATACAGTGAAAGCGAGACTTGCCGTAATGGTTGTGGGTGCCTACTTCTCTCTGTCAAGCTGTTTCGACCATACAAGACTACAAGGTATCCTGTCAGCAACTCCTCACCCATGCATTTTAATCGTTGACTTCAACGCTCATCATACAATCTGTGTATGTTCGAATACCAATACCAGTTGTAAAGGTACGGAAGTTGATGGTGGCGTCCCACCGCCGCCACCAGTTGCTAAGGGCTCAAGGTCAATGCCATAGGTATGGCGGCCATCTTTAAGGTAGCTGGCTTCCCGCTGTTCGTCCGCATCGCCGATCTTCGTCAGTGAGGAGACGCGTTCGTAAGACAGATAGAACGAAGATTTATTTACATTATAGTTGAAAGATAGGAACTATGCAGGGATCTAGAAGATCCCGCATTATGTACAACAATCCTAAAGGGAGAAAGTTGGTGTCCTTCGCCTCCGACAACGAACTCTTCTTGCTAAATGACGGTAGTCCTACGTTTCTGCGTGGTTCAAAGTATAGCAGCTGCCTCGACCTGGCCTTTGTCTCACGAGGCCTCGTCAGGCATGCTGAGTGGTTTCCAGACATGGAAACGCATGGAAGTGACCACATTCCTACTTACGTCAAAATAGAAGTATTCTACCTTGCTAAGATACGCGATAGCGTTCCAAAACTGGACTGGTTGAAATTTCAGTCTCGCATGGAAGAGCAATGTCACGCAAACAGGTCCCTTGACATAGAGGAGATAATTAAGAGCACAATACATGACACTACGCGTATTCTCACGTGCTCTCCCAAAGTAACAGAATTTGACATTGAGTTAGAATGGCTTCGAGCAATCCGACGGCGTGCTGAACGAAGATACCGACGCACAGAGGCAATGGAAGACTCAAGAATCGCTCGACGTATACAGAAGAAGATTCGGCGCCGGATAAATAAACTCGAGCCACAACGATGGACTGTTTTTTGTGAGTCGCTTGACCCACGAAAATCTTTATCACAATTGTGCAAGACGGTACGAGGCTTCCGCACAAAACCCACTCATTGGTCACTATTCAGGGCTCTCGCACTTTCTGAACAGCGACGCGTCATTGACGGGGCAGAAGACCTCTGTGCGAGATCACCTGGGCCACTCGCAGTGCCCAATAGCCTATTGCCCTTGACCGACGGTCCACAAACACTAGATTCCTGCATAGATATGCCTTTTTTTATCGTTGAGCTCAGAGCAGCGCTAGCTTTGGGTGGACGCACGTCGGCACCAGGGCCCGATAGAATTTCTTATAGGGTTCTGTGTCATCTGGGTGAACTCGCGAAAATCCTGCTCCTGGAGTTGTACAACTAATCCTGGCAAGATGGGACGCTCCCGAAAAGCTGGAAGACAAGTTGCCTAGATCCACTTCTGAAGCCAGGTAAGTCACCGTTGGAGCTCTCACCCTATCACCCGATGGCATTGACCAGTTGTGTAGACAAAGTTATGAAGAGGATGATCTTGGGACGCCTGGAGTAGTACTTGGAGTGCAACAACATCTACCGAGATGCCATGGCAGGATTTCAGCGTGGTCGATCATCGATCGACAACGTAGTCGATCTGGTCGCTTACGTACAACACGAGAAAGGCCGTAAGCGTCTCTGCGTATCTTTGTTCCTAGATGTTAAAGGGGCATATGACAACGTTATGCCTGAAGCAGTTCTCACCGCTTTCGAAGATGTAGGAGTAGGTGGTCGGTTGTATCGCTGGATACGTAGTTATTTGTCAATGCGATCCTTCTTTGTGAGCACTGAAGACGGTCACCGTGGCGTCCCCCAGGGTGGCATACTCAGCCCTGTGCTGTTCAATCTTACGCTAATTGCTCTCACTGAGCATCTGCCAAGCACAGTCAGGCTATCAAGTCACGCCGATGATATGTGCGTTTGGGCATCAGCTGTAACACGCCTGCAGTTACGAGCGAGAATTAAAGAAGCTGCCAGTGAAACATCACGTTTCCTGAGGCTTGGAAATGTCTTCCGAGAAATGCGCCCTCGTAACTTTTACACGCAAGCCTATGAATAAGTACACCATAAGCACCAATGGTAAAACTGTAGTCGCACAAGTTTTTGGGCGTCATAATTGACAGGAATCTATCATGGAGCGATCACGTTTCGTACATGAAAAAACGGTTAATAGACATCTGTAATCTATTGAAGCCCTTTGCAGGAAAGACTTGGGGAATGTCACCCAGTGCAATTCTGCAGCTGTACAGGGTACTTTTTTTCGGTTTCCTTCGGTACAGCATACCGGCATTGACGAAAGCAGCAAAACAAGCCTACAAACGTTAAAGAGCGTTAAGTCCCAGGCACTCCGGATTTGCCTCGGTTTGCCTCGTAGTGCGTCGACAATGGCTTCTGTAGCAATCGCCGGTGACCACCTCATCACGACGCATATAGACGTTGAGACACTCAGGACACATACAAGGCATATTGCTCGGACACTCTGCCACCACCTAGCCTCTTTATCAGCAGACAGACCACGTTCGTCCTTTTGCCGAACGGCAACCACGTATCGTGACTCTTTGCCAACATGCTTCACCCCTGCCGCCAGGCCTTCGACTCCTCATTGGTGTGGACTCAGGCTAACATCCGGCTAACTATACTTGGCATTCAGAAAAAAGCAGATATGTCGCGCGTGTGCATGTGAATTTTTTAAATAATTTTTTTACACCTCTCTATCTCTATTCTCTTTCCTACCTTTATTCCCCCACACCTGTACAGGGTAGCAAACCAGTTCTTCTAGGTTAACCTCCCTGTATCTTCCTTTTATTTATGTCTCTCTTGCTGCACACTCATTCTGGGAGCTCACCGTAGGTACTCTATGAAGAACACGAGAGAATCCTACCATGTTTGGCTGTCAGTTAAATTGGTCAGCGCTGTGACTTGTACTTCACGTAAATCTTGTAAATAGTTCACAAGTGCGGTTGGTCCATCAGTCACACACACACACACACACACACACACACCACAACACACACACACACCACACACACACATATATATATATATATATATATATATAATTATATATATATATAAATATATATATTATATATATATATATATCATATATATATACAGGCCTGCCGCTGCGAACGAAATTTTATTTGAGAAAGAAATGCAGGACACCGAAATCATATCGGTTTCTGCTGTTTCATTCTTGCTGATGCCCGATTCGCAGAGTGGCTAAAATAAAAAAAGTTAATATGTGGAATGTCTTGTATGTAGGTATATATATTCAATCAGCTATCTTCATTTAGCATAGGTGGCCTTGTTTTCAAAGCATTCTTTAAGTTACGACCGAAATGTTAGGATACGAAGTCTTGGCCGATGCTCCAGAGTGGGTACGTGCAATGGTGTTGTGGAAACGAACACAAGCAAACGTACAAACAAGCTAACTAACAAACTAACTAACAATTAAAACTCACGAACGAACGACAGTGTAAGGAGAAGGGGAGCAAGTGTGTTTTCATTCATCTCGCTGTTTATACGGCGTTCGCAGTTCCACGACGAAAAATGAAAGTAATCTATGGCGTCCATAACTGCTCAGAGGCTTTGAAAATCTTTACCTGCGCTTTTATTTGTTATGCACGGGCAAGACTGGCTAGCCGTGCGACTGAGTGTGGGAAAGTTATGATAAATTGGCTCCGTACGTTCCTTCTGCTCACCAGTTGTTAGAAGAGGTGGCCAACTCACGGCAATTCTATACGGGCATTCTATAGAAATTGGAAGCCACCTGCCGCACGTCCCTTATGTAAAGTGGTGATGGCAGGACACGAGGTCGAATCCCGGCTGCGGCGGCTGCATTTTTTCACGGAGGCGACAATACTGTACGCCCGTGTGCTCAGATTTGGGTGCATGTTAAAGAACCCCAGGTGATCGAAATTTCCGGAGCCCTCCACTACGGCGTCTCTGATAATCATATGGTGGTTTCGGGACTTTAAACCCCACGTATCAAATCAATCTGGAGTGGTGAAGGTACTACGGTACGAAGCCCGAGGTGGCGGGTTCCATTCCCGGCTGTCGGAGTTAAATGGCAGCCCAATGACGAAAATACCGTCAGGGCAACGATATTTCAAAAGCATATGAAGGAGCAGAACAGGGAGCTTGACGCGTGCGTGGATAAAGTTCCATACCGGAACCAGAAAAGTTCAGAGAAAAGTGTCCTGTCCCAAAAGGGATTTCACTGAAGATATTCCTCGTAACATTGCTGCACGCACATTGCGGGAGCTCGCCGTGGGGGCTCGATGAAGAATACGAAGAAATCTGATCATGTTTACTTAGCCAATTTAATTAGGAAATCGGAGAAAGAATGAAGGACACACGAAATCATATCAGTTTCTGCTGTTTCATTCATACTGATGCCCGATCGGCAGAGTGGCTAAAGTAATAAAAAAAATTAATATGTGGACTGCATTGTATGTACGTATATATATTCAACCAGCCATCTTCATTTAGCATATAGGGGCCATGTTTTCAAAGCATTCTTTAAGTTACGACCGAAATGTTAGGATACGAAGCCTTGGCCGATGCCCCTGAGTGCGTATGTGCAATGGTGTTGGGGAAACAAACACGAGCAAACTAACAAACAGGCTAACAAACTAACTAATAAATAAAAACACACGACCGACCGAATAAGCAAACAAAGAGCTTGTTCGTGAAACCTCCGCACATCACTCCTATATTACGAGCCCCACGCTCAATGTTACTCTCAGTGTCTGCAGAGGACTTGAGAACACGGAACCATACAGGATTGCCAAGCGGTAAGCAGGAGTAGCGTTGTCATAATAAGCGTTTCAATCAGCCTAGCCTATACAGTTCACGCCACGGCGTTCCAGTAGGTCAAGAAGAAGAAACAAGCAATCGGTACGAAAAACTTGTACGATACCACGCGGCACAGGGTTCAGAAGGACTGAGCAACTAAGCCAAGTATGCGAGTGCCAGAGTTCAGTGTCTACGCAAACGCGT
Source organism: Rhipicephalus microplus (assembly GCF_013339725.1). Classification (NCBI taxonomy): domain Eukaryota; kingdom Metazoa; phylum Arthropoda; class Arachnida; order Ixodida; family Ixodidae; genus Rhipicephalus; species Rhipicephalus microplus. The sequence continues at coordinate 218,686,171 of NC_051165.1, forward strand.
GTCAGTCACAGTTCATTCAACTGTGGGCAGCCCGTCGGTTTGAAAGGAAGAGTACTGCGCTCTGACCGCAGCGAAAAGGTCGCCGAAGCTCTCTGCGGCAGCGTGTGCGGAGTTTCTATTCGCTGCCGGGAGTCTAACATAGCCACGTAGTGCAAGTACGTGCGCTTAAGACGGCGGGATATACCTGCGCTCGCCGTAGAGGTTATAGAGTGTAGCCTCAAAGGCGGCTCAGCCCTCCCATCAGACGGATTGTGGTTTCCACGAGCAAAAAAAGAAAGAAAGCAGCAGTCGCGCTTGACTTATTCCCGAACGAAGCAGGACCCTGTTAGATAGACCACGCCATTGAAGGCGGCTTAACAAGGTGCCCACACGCCGGTGGTTTTTCAAAGGATGGTTCTAAAGAAGGCAAGACGCTGAGACGTTTCGTAAAGGAACGATGTAGGAGAACAAAGCGACTGGAACCTTGCTTTTTTTTTTTGAAAAGCTTGCTTTTTCTCTTTCGCCGTTTCGATCGACTGATTTTTCTCCCTTGCGCGCGAACTTATCCTATAAGCGCCGTCCGCGGATTCCTATAGGTTTCCGTGTTTCGAGCTGTTTTCAGCTGCGCGAACCCGACCTTTGGTTGTTTTGGAGAGAACCAGAATTGATGTTTATGTAGGAAATGCTTTGTATAGCCGTTAACAAGGCGCACACCTTGAGAGTTGCAGTGTAAAAATTATATGACGAACGAAAATGGCGTAAAGAACTGGTTCCTGCAGGCTATAGTGGCGCAGCAGCGTAGCGGTAAACAAACATGAAAAAGAGAGGACCGATGCTGACGTATAATCTATATCGCATAGGGTGGCCCACCTAGCGCTAATAACACTGCAATAGAAAGCGAAGCAGCGTAGTTTTTTTCGCTCCAGGGCATTAAGAGCCATATCTCTCGTCGTCTCGAGCCGTAACTACTTTCCTTGAGTGAAACCGCATTGGGATCGAGGAATGCGGTTGATGCAGGAAATCAGTTCAGCTCACCGACTCGTGAGATGTAGAGCACGTATTACCTTATCGGTCAAAGAAACAAGCGAGCCGGAACTGCCCAATTTGTGTTGTGGACGTGTTGCCGGAGAATGCAGTATACTGGCGCTCTGATCTTGGGGGAAAGTTGTAGAGTTGTTTATTGGACCGACAGATGGTCTACGCGAGCGCTCTGCCCGTCTACTTGCGAACATAATACGGGTCAGACTGCGCGTTCCATTTAGGCAGGTGGCACACGGCTTGCGCAGCCCAATGCCAAGCACCTCGTGTAGCAGTGTTATGCTGTATATGCTATGGTTTCTTTTCCGCATACGGGATCGCCACTCCCCTCTGCAGACGGGAAGCTCGTTAACCAGTTGCGGAAGTGCCTGCCTACACGGCATCTAGTTTAGAACTCGGTGATTACTGTGGTGCTTATCGGTGTGCAAGAGGTGGCGTCAGCGTTGCACTGCTTAACCTGCGATTGTGCGGCTCGAGAGTGCGATAATGTGTTAGCAGCGTATATAATCGTGGATTGGTTGTCTTGGCTTCAGGGACCACACTAAGCTATCTCGCCCGCTCCTCTACCTGTGACGATTGTACTCTCGAGATAAGCTTCGTGTACATGCTCACTTATATTTTGAAGGATGTTAAACCAGGATTACATAGTAATCACGTGAGGCTAGAGGTAGATTGATAGCTAGCCCGACAGGTTAACGGTCCATATAATTTTGCAATGATGCGTCTTGTCTTCGTTGGCTGTAAACGCTCGGCTCACATTCATTTCCGGCATGGTGGTGGTCTAAGCGGTGCTGGTGTTCGACCGCTGATCCGGAGGTCGCTGGAATTGAATCCCGCCGCCGCGGCGACCATGTTTCGACGGAAGGTCGAAATGTTAGAGCCCCGTCTACTTGGATTTAGGTGCACGTTAAAGAAAACCTGGCGGCCGACATTCCCGGAGCTCTCCACTACGGCGTCCCTCATAATCACATCGCGATTATGAAACCTGAAAACCCGCAAAGTTACTATCGTTAGACCCAAAGTGGTTCGTTCTCACCTAATCCAACCCTATCGATACGTTTTTGACGTGCGTGCGGGTCAGCAACATACATAACAAAAAAAAAGATTCAATTGTTCTCTATAGCTATGCATGTGCGCTTTCGGATGCAAGGGTCACGGTCTTGTTTGCAGTGTCTAGAGTACCTATAGGTTCCATTATGCACACGCCGCACAGTGAAGGCTGCCTCACGAGGGCGCTCTCACTTGATGGTTGATGGCACTCGGTTGGCATTAGTTTCAAAGGCACGATCTGCGCTCTTCATATTCACTGCGAGAGATAGGTATTGCATAGTGTAGTATGGCCGATACGTCCTGCAAGCCTCGGCGTCGTGCAACGCGTTCGTGGTGTGGAAAATACGGCCGGTATTCATGCAGGCTCCGTTTACGCGTTTATCCCTTCGTATAAAAGGGAGTATTCTGCCCACCCCCGTGTTCTCAGATTTGGGTGCACGTTAAAGAACCCCAGGTGGTCAAAATTTCCGGAGCCCTCCACTACGGCGTCTCTCATAATCATATAGTGGTTTTGGGACGTTAAACCCCACATATCAATCAATCAATCAATCGAGTATTCTGCCCACCGCCTCGACGTGAACGTTTGTGGTCGACGTTGTATACACACTCCTCGGGCGTGGCAATGGCGGTGCCCAACAGTCGGCTTCATTCGGAATGCAATGCAAGAGTTGCCGTACGTTAGAGAATCGGTTTTGCGTAATATCCGCCTATGTGTGTGCAGCTTGGTTCTACCCATATTATTGACACAGACATATGCTGACACGCGAATTTCTTAAACCACTTAACCTGGACGTGTTCAACTCTCCTTACGGTGTGCACGTCGATTGGCGGCTGAACCCGCAATCGTTGGAATGTTTGCGGGTGGGGACGTCGGTCGTGCACTGGCTTTTGTTTGCTATTGACCGCAGCTTACGAATGGACGGGTTAGAATTTCCGTCCTTCTATGTAGATATTATCACGTTTTAGCAATTAGCGGAGAATTACTCACACTGGGATACTCTAGGCGGGACTTACATCATCACACAACATTATTCTGTGGCAATTGTATGTGCCCTGCTTATAAGTATCTCAAAAATCTTCTCACTGCAGTCACGTGTGGAAAAACTTGTTTAGTATTTTTCTTCAGTCAGAAAGATTTGTAGATAATTTTGTAGCGGCTAAGTGCGTATGCCGAAATAATCCATGATGTATATTCTACTTGCTATTTTGGATCTATATGAAAAGATATTTGATAGCAATACAGCAATGCAGTGAACCAAACCTGAAGAGAATTGTCGTAGAGCTCAGCATATCCGATGACGTCTTTTTCGGTTACTGAACGTTCAAACCGCACCTGTATCACTGCTCTTATTAACAGCACATCCTAGTTAGATGTACTTGAACTGTCTTAGACGTGTCACGAACTTACGCTTTGCCTCTGAGGGGGTAGAAAGGGGGGGGGGGGAGCAGAGACTGCGGGATCTCATTTCATTAATGGTCCCGTACCTGTCACCCCCCCAGCGCCGAGCAAGTTCAACCGCCATAAAGCATTCCAGCTCAAGTCGCGCGGTGGTTCGGTGTATACACACGCGGGATATCAAAAACTGCCCATTTTCCTCGGACGTGCCCTCATCTCGCGATTCATTTTCGCATCCTCTCCCTGTTCGACAACTCTCCTCCTTCCCCCCCTGAGTGGTGCGAGAGGAAAAAATAATCCTTCTTCCTCCTTCACTTACTTCTTTCCCTTCTTTCCTCCTCACTCCTCGCGGAAACCGGCACCGTGCAACAGGCCGCTGCAACACCAACAACAAACCGAAAATGTGCGCCTCACATTTAGAGCGCAACTGCCCGGTGAGTCCTTCCCGCGTCGAGAGCGCCGTCGAAATGTTTTTTAAGCCGTAGAATCTCGCGCGCCGTCTACGCAGAGGGCGGCCTGCTTCGCTTTGCCGTCGTCTTCGACGGCGTGGACGTGCCCGCGCTACGCGACGCCTCCGTTTGCTGAAGTGCGCGTGCTCGTAGAACGGCATGGTGGTAGCTTTTTCGTGTTCGTGCTGCGCGCGTGAGTTCGCTGGCCTCACGTGCTGACTGTGTGGACGACTTCTTTTGGTTTCGTTTGTTTTCGACCTCACCCCGCCTTCGACGTGTCGTGTCGGAACGCATCGCTATCGCATCACGTGCGTCGTCTGCTACTTCGCGTCTGCTACTTCGCGTCTGCTTTGCAAGCGCTGTGCGATACGAAGACTTCAAGGACAACAAAGACCGCGACATTCTTTTCAAGGACGGCAAGATTACCGGGCCGGGACGACTTCGTCGTCACGTTCAACAGTGACATCGGACTGCTGACTTACTGTGTGTTTGTCTCGACACCTATTCATTTTTTTTTTTCGGTCTTCATCTTCGCTTTCCTTCGGCTTTACCTTCCACTCCTGTCTCCTTTGGTTGAAGCAAACCCCATTCTATAGGTTTCCTACGTGGTCTCACTCATTTAATTTATGCCCCATCTTCTTTTACCACAGGAATTTCAGAATCCTTGGGCATCACGTTCGAGATTCCAGGGGTTTCGGCATTCCGTTAATAATCGCTTACAAGCATCTTTCTCGGCGTTGGCCGAATAGCTGGGCTATCTCAACTCGTTGCCACTCATCAAGACGCAAAAGAATACCAGGCAGAGGAGAACCAAGAAGGTCCGAGTGACGTTTCGCTTCACCACCACACCAGGAGGCGGAGCGCAACACGAACACCAAGAAGGCTTCCATTCATCTCACACCTGAGCATCATTTATCAAAGCATTTTTCTTCTCATCGTCTCCTTTAGTATCGCCCCAGAAAATCAGCGCACGCCGCGAGCGCCATCACACACCTCCCTGTCATCTCCTTCTCTCCTTCTACTGCTCCGCTTGGGTCTTTTACTGCTCTTCTATCTGAGTGATCGCGTTTCGCTTACACTCGCTGCTCCTGGTGTCAGCGCGCCGTGCGCTACTGGAGTGCATCGAGGTGCTTCGAGAGGGAGGCCACGCCCGCGACGAAACGAAACAACCGTTTCATTCCAACCTGGTTTCGTTTTCCAAGCCGGGCGGGAAAAACGAGGAGGAGGAACACGACAGGTGTGCGGGCGGCTGAGCGCCGAAGTAGCGGCTGTTTTCTTTTTTTTTTTTCTCTCTCTCTCAGGCGGTGTGGGAAGATGAGACGTTGAGAACTGGACAAGCTCTCCGTCAAGCCTTAGAGAAAGAAGAACGGTAGAGAAGCCCCTGCGCCGACGACGAGAAACGAAGCGACAGTTGGCTTCGAAGACTTCGCTTGACATTGTGAGTGGGAGACAAGGAGGAAGAAGGGAAGAAGAAAGAGAGAGGGGAATAGAGGATCCGACGGCGATCTCACGAAGTTAGTAGCGTACGCCTTCCTCGAAGCTTGTCTGTATTGCACCGGCTGCTACCGATCCTATACATTGTGGTGCGTCGACTGCTGACCGTCGAGGTTGTGGACAGGGGAAGTGACTCGTGCACCCTGGAGTGTCCGTTGCATCCGTTTATTCGTGCCCACTTGATTTCCTTTCTTTCATCTTCGATCTTGGCCTCGTATCCGAGTTCGCCTCGCCGGCGAAAGTGAAGTGGTTTTTGGTCTCAACCTGAGCCTGTGCGAGCGCGTTTTGGTGATACGAGCGACACTCACATGCAGGGATTGTTTTGAGTTGTTCTCCGTTAATGGTTCGCTTATCTGTTCTGCACCTGTGCGGTGACTGACATTTGCTGCAGAGGGACGCAATGACGGTGGACGCGTCGGCACCTTCGCCCTGCATACCTGACATGGGTGAGCGATGTACACGTGTCATGTGTTGTTGGTGTTGTATCAATTATCACTTTTATGCACGGGAACAGCGTTGTTCTAACATTACTATATCATTTTTTTTTCGATTTGCTTGGGCGCAGACTTGGCTTTAGTTATTTCGCCACGGTGCTCTAGAGGATATGGTACTTGACAGCGGACCTGCAGGTGGGGGGATCGAATCCCGTCCGCGGCGTTCGCATTTTAGATGAAGGCGAGAATGCTCGAGGTCTTTTACGCGTATTTAAATGAATCTTGAATAACTCCGGGTGGTCGAAATTTTTGAAGCCCTCCTCTACGGCGTCTCTCATAATCATATCGTGTGTTTGGGATGTTATACCACAACAACTAATTAACTAATTATGCATTATCACTTACATGCTTCGAATATGGCATTAAGTCCTGCTTAAAATTACAATTCAGATGTACTGAGTTGTTTTGATTCTTCCTAGCTAAGAAGCGTGTACAATGAGGAGGGCGGAACCATGAAGTTTCATTCTTGCTTTCTGAAAAGAGCGTTGGCATACCCGTAGAAGTCTTTTTTTGTCTTTAATAGCGAGAAATGCGAAAAGCAAAGACAACACTCATACTGCTTATTTTTCGTGTAGCACATTTGCCGTTGACCTCTAGTAATAACGCGTCCAGCATCGAGATTTGCCTAAGTTGTTTCTCATACGAGGGAAGCTAGCATACGATTATCTTTTGGAGGACGGTCGACATCTTCTTTAGATATCCCTTTTCTCACACATTCGACATTGGCCGTTGAATTGAGTTGAAGTGCGTTCACGAAAGTCATGCCCCGATGGCACACTTGGGAGAGGAAACATGGCGGAATCGTTTGCAAGTGCTAGTTTTGCCACGTATTCACTGCAGTCCTCGTCTCTGTCGGTGTTGCGTCAAAACAATCCCGGTATGCCAGTTTGTGTTTTAAAAAAAATGTGATACGCACAATTGGGACTTTACCATAAACAAGAAGACGTTCGAGAGAAAGGGAAAAAGAGAGAGAAGAGGCGAGAAAGCTATCTTCGGCCACAGATACGACTGGACAAGCCGTAGCCGGAATGAAACTTGGAATAACAGAGGGCTCAGCTTTTTGGCACGTGTTCATTCTAAAAAGATAGCGCTTGCAAATGGACACTAGAATGGAAACGTGGGGCACCACAAACGTCTATGAAAACCTAGCCATAGTTGGCATTTGTGATCTCCTGACTTCTTTCTTGCGCCCGTGTTTGGACGACGTGTCTCTTAGACAGAAATGAAAATTCCGTTTGGAACGAACGAAATCAAACGTGGACTGGTTTTTGCAGTGCGTCGTGCTAGTACGGCATACCTGGCACCGGCAAGGCGTGCTTACGACGATCGGTTTCTGATCCGAAGGACGTGGGTTCGATACCAGATCCGGTGGTCGGATTTCTGCGGAAGCGAGATGCTTGAAGCTTATCTAATCAGGTGCACCTCAAACCACCCCGGTGGTCTAAGTTAATCTGGAGCGGTCCACTATGGTGGGCCGTCATGATAATATCGTTGTTTACGCCCGTAAAGCCTGTAAGGTGTATTACGTAGAACTTACAGGTATGCCACCTAGACACGGTACACCACAGGCCTGTACAAGCGCAGTGGTGCAAAAAAAAAGAATAAAAAAGAATTAACCCTACCAGCAGACGCGCTGATGATGTCAGCATACTGTTATAGGAAACATCAGCTGTGAAACGTAGTGAGGGGTAATTATAAGTCCTCTATAATTAACCGAACACGCGTAATTCCCGGGAACATGTTCCACGAAACATTCACGTGCGTGACGTCAACTGTCTACCTAGCGTGGTACTCCTAATATACTTATGTGAAGAATAAAGCGACAGTACACACACAGTGCGAAGCAGGCAAATACGTCCCCAAAACACGCTGCATCACACACCAAGGAAAAGTTATTCAATGAGGGTCCTGTCTCTAAGAAAGTCCGGAAGCGATTTTTTTTTTTCGTTTAAATTGCGCTGGGTCACCGGAAGAGTGTGGTCGTGTTCCGAGACACCCATTAACGGCCGACATGGCCGTCTCTAAGTATTTTTGGCAACTAATGCAAACCAAGTGTAAAGTATGCAATAGTAAAATTGCCGCCAAAAACACCCACCTGTCCGCTCTGTCTGTTCAGTTTGTATACATGAGTGGTCGTGTTCTTGGTGCCCAAGTTTACTCTATGTACTGCAAAACGTGCCCCAACTAGCCCAACTTGCATTGAAAGCATTCGTATTCGTGTCGCGGTGTTGTACGTTCCAAAACAAACCTGAAAATAATGAAAACTGAAACCAAAGTTACGTGCGCCATGTACATTGCTCCGTGTTTTAGTTGCAATTCAAAGTGGAAAAAAAAAAGAATCATCTCTTTACGCTCCGTATACGTTCCGTATAGGCGGTTACGCTCCGTATTACGCTCCGTATAGGCGGTTGGTGGCACGCATTCTTTAAGTTTCTTACGCGGCGCCGCGGTGGGTGCGACGAGAAACGTGAATGAGCATGACGATAAGAGGACGAGTGTGCTCAAATGTCCTGGTGTCGGCAGCCGCAAAGAAAAACGAAAAAAAGAAGATTTCGCGATGGCAAAAGTGCGGTGGTGCTCAAAGCATATACAGTACGGTACAGTATACCGGATCTTCCTCGAGAGACATCTGCAATCAGAAGGCGACTCTCACAAAACCCGCCTCGCTGCAGGACTGGGTCACCCGGAAAGCCACAGTGAATTCGTTTTTTTCTCTATTTTCGTTCGACAAAAAAATAAAGAAGACACCTATAGCCTCGGTAACGTTTTTGCCACCTGCTTCGCGGACCTGCACACCGTGTTGCTTGGGTAGTGTATACGTCGCCGCTAATTTTGTCCCAGGACCGCTGAGCAAAGAGGTCGACTAGGTTAACCTCGTTTGCTCACGAGACAGCAGACACCGTGTAGTGCGAACAACGAGATACACAAAAAAACAACGACATTCGGATAACCCGATGCAAGAAACAGAAATGCTAAGAAGGAGGTTCTGCATAAATCCACGTGGTATTCGGATAGATAGAGGGAAAGGAGGAGTTGTTTTTTCGTCCATGTCATTACGATGCCATATTGAACGAAAAAAAAAGAAAAAAGGAAAGGCCGACCAGTTTCAGCTTTTGCAAAAGCATGTTTTGTATATCTGTAGCTGTTCCGAGGCATAGCCGCGTGGAAGGCGAGACCTTTGACTCTGTAGAGTACTGCATAATTCAAATCACCGCTCTCGTTCTGTGCGTGGCAAATGAACAATTTTTTTTTTTTACGAATCGACGACTTCGAATGTTTGCGATGGACACAGTGACTGAGTGCGCCCTTACGTGAACTGAATATGGCCGCGTTATGAAAGCGTGTATTCCATTCCCACTGCGGAAAAGCCTTCGTTTTCTTTCGATATATTGGGAATATGACGTTGGAGATTCTTGGTAGATCGAGCTTTGGATGAGGAACGTGCGCAACGCTAAACCGTTTTAAAGGAAAGAAGTGGAAATTTGAGGGCTCATTTTTCTTTGTTAGACAAAATATTAACTAGCACTAACCGACGGCATTGCCAAGTTGATTGATTGATTGATTTGATTGATATGTGGGCTATAACGTCGCAAAACCAGCCATATGATTATGAAGAGACGCCGTAGTAGTGGCTCTGGCGATTCCGACCACCTGGGGTTCTTTAACGTGCACCCAAATCTGAGCACACGGGCCTACAGCATTTCCGCCATCCATCGGAAATGCAGCCGCCGCAGCCGGGATTCGGTCCCGCGACGTGCGAGTCAGCGGCCGAGTGCTTTAGCCACTATACCACCGCGGCGGGACCGGCATTGCCAAGTAAATTATTGCTATGTTATTACTAGTAAATGTAATGTAAACGTAAACAAAAGAAAGTGGGCGAAAAGGCCACCTGCCGTGCGGAGGGAGCGAACCTGCGACCCAGGTCGCAGACGATGCAGCGCCGAAATCTGAGTGAAGCAGAACACGCAGAAGCCTGTACACAGCATATGCTCTAGTTGCATATATTGCAATCGTTCATCCGTACCCTTTTCACCAGCAACGCAATCTTGTGCTTTAATCCCTCAACTAAGGAGAACAAAATAGAAGGGAAAAAAATGATTCGATTATCAGGACATCCCTTATACAATGTGTAATAGCACGCAAGCTTTGAGGCCGAAAGTGCCGCCCTGGTGCCACTGTGGCGTAACAGTGCTCGGCTGCTGACGAAACAGTCGCGGGTTTTATTCCGGCCGCCTTGGCTGTTTTTTTTTTTTTATGTGGGTGAAATGCTAGAGACGGCACCCAAGAACTGTGCATTGTCAGAGCACGTTTAACTCCAGATGTTCAAAATTTTCGGATCCCTCTGTAAGGCGTGCCTCGTAATCATAAATATATATATCGTTGTTTTGACACGTAAAACCCCACATATTTGTTTGGCCGTGGTCCCGAAGCAAAAAAGCTTGACGTGTATTCGTTTCGTCGTGCGAACGTGAGTCGAGTAATTTTGTTATATACTTTAAAGTAGAGCTAAATAGCAAGACAAGACAAGAAGCAGGGAAATGCAATAAGGATGCATGTACAAGACAGGAACATGCTCGCTTCCATAATGACTTCGTGTCGCTACCGTCGCCTCGGGGCTTCCGAGTCGGCTCTGTGCGAAAAAAAAGAAGAAAAAATTCCTTGGCCGTGCCGTGCTCGCCACCTAGGCGGTTCCGCCGGCTTCCTTGCGATTTCGCACGCGGAAAGAAAAGGGATTCGTTGCAGGGTGGTCGCACACACGCAAACCATTCATGGCGGCAGTGTTACACTTCAAAGGTTACCCTCCTCTTGCTTGTTTTATACGCCTTATCCGCCGAATTCAGTTGTCTGGCATGTTCGCATTCTTCTCTGATTGTTTCTTTATTTTCTTGCTGTTCGTCAGTTCTGTTCCACCTGGCCAGGAAACTCAGGCGTTATACCCGGCAGGGCTTTCTTTCCTCCGTTCTATTTTTTGCCTGGCCAAATTAGCGCTGTGAAACCTGCCACTGAGTCCAGTTTTCACTGGTAGTCATTATTGCCCCGCCGTCAGAAAGCGAAGATCCCGATGCGGAAGAAGCAATCGAGGATTAAAACGTATTTATACATAGGACTAAGCAGCGCTCTCAATAAAGTCGAATGACGAAAGCAGTGCACATGAAATGCGCCTTATTGAATGACGGGTTAAAAAAGCGCAATTATAATGCAACAAAAGTTTCTTCTAGGACACCCATTTCAACACAACAACAACAACAACAACAACAACAACAACAACAACAACAACAACAACAACAACAACAACAACAACAACAACAACAACAACAACAACAACAACAACAACAATAACAATAACAACAACAACAACCAAACGTGTTACTGTGCACCTTCATTGCAAACTACAAGCGTGCTATCAACTGATATGCTGACTATTGGAACTACAGAGGCTCCTGACATAAAAGGCCGCGTGATTTTTGTGTTATCAAGCCAAGCTGTATTTTGATATCGAATACGGGTGCCAACAATTTGTTCGGACTTGTCTGAAATGCGCAGTTGGCTTGACAATACCTTTTTCTTTAAATTCATTTTATATGCTCCTTACGCTTCTGCATGCTTTCTATATCTTTTTGTACTACTCGTTTTTCACGTTCGAGAACGAAATGTTCAGTTTTTAGTGCACTGCATGGTTGCTAGCGTCTCCGTTTCGACTTTCGGTATTTCTGACGCCTTCTTAGGGAAACAGCGTGAAAGACCAGGACAATAAGAAGAGACACATAACCACACTAACGTAGCTATGTCCTGGTCATTCGCGCTGTAAGGTATGTTGAAACAACCAACCGAGAAGTTCACCCTTCTCGACGCCGTTTGTTGCTGTATTACTTGCGCATAGACAGATATGATCTAAACACATCGCCGTGCACAGATGTTTATTTATTCGTTTCATTATTTCATCATTAACTATTTGTCTAATCCTTCATTTACCCGGGACTGCCTTCATTGCAACCCTTCTATGTTATTTATTGCGTAATGCAAATCCTGTTCGGTGTCAATCATCACACTCTGCCATGTTTGTACCCAAGGCGTTTTGTCCGCTGCACCAGTTCTATCTTGACCGGCCCTACAGAGCATCTCCACGTTCTGGGGACTTCCTCAAAGGGTTCCTTACAACACCTCTCTAGGCCTCCTCGGAATGACACGATTATCGAGTATCCTCGCTTCTCGAGTATCGAGCCACAAAATTTCTCCGAATCAGTAAATCATAGGCATAGTTATCGGGCGAGCCGAGGCCCGGTTAGGCGCTTTCCGTGATGTATAGCGTTACGAATTCGATCGCGGCAGCATTACACTGTGAATCGCGCCTCATTTTTCCATTAACGCCGTAAAAAATGTTCGTGTATGCTTATCGCGCATTGAACGCACGTTAAGAAACAAGACATGGTCTTGCCTAATTCACCGTGTTCGATTGTCCTGGTGGCCAAGTTAGAGGTACTGAGCGTAAAAAAAAAAAACACAGAAATTCGACGTAAGAAGAGAGGCCTTCCCTCCCGGACTGTTCATAACATGAGACAGTAGTGTTATCGCTTGTATTGTAGGTACGTACAATCTAACACGGTCGACACCATTATGGGCAAAGCTTTTCTGCCCAGTATAGCAAATGTACGTTAGGGGAGAGTACTTGCACCTAAGCCTGTACTTCCGTTACTCTTTCCACGGCCATAAAGATAAGACAGAATGATCCACACGCGATGGACAGATTGTTTTATATATGCTGGAGATATCTGTAAGCCCCTTCATTACCTTTATCTGCACCAGCGAGCGAGATTCTCGCTTTAAGGCGCACCACCGACGCCTTTCGGTCGCTTCGTTTTTGTTTTGTTTACGATCTTTTGTGAAACTAGTGCAGGAAAAAGAACGGGACCACACACACACACGCCGCGTTCGAGGGGTTTTCCCCCGTCGTCTTCGTGGCTTGCACACGTAACCACGCTTGCGTTGTGCCCGAGCGTCGTGGAGTATTTTGCTTTCTCAACCTGGTCTGAACCGCTGTGTATCACCGGACGAAAAAGCGAGTGCAGGAAAGTGGAGCACACCGCCACCGCATCGGGAAGAATAACATTAGATTTTGCTCTTTGTGGCTTGAGCGCAGACTTCGCGATCAAAGAAGTAAAAGCCCAGTCTGTTATGAACCATGATGCAAAATAGAGACGTATGTGTGTGTGCGCAGGTACCCTTTTCCTCTATGTAATGACAGTGTTACACCTGCAGCTGTTTCAGGTGTTTAGTGGTTATGCCGTTGCTGTGGCTGCATGCTTAACGGGACGTCGCCAGTACCTATTGTCCTACATGTCGTGCGTTAGAGAACCGTGTTTCTGAAAACACGAAACCAGCGAAAGAGCCAACATATTTTGCACAGCGCAAGACTACGAGTGGTTACGGCGTAACTGCTCGTAGCCTTGCGTTGTGCGACTATGTTGATTCCCAATCACCAACTAGCCCAAGCTTCTGTCTTATCAGCGAAAAAGCCGCGCGGAGCATGCTTGTTGCGTATCTATCTATCTATCTATCTATCTATCTATCTATCTATCTATCTATCTATCTATCTATCTATCTATCTATCTATCTATCTATCTATCTATCTATCTATCTATCTATCTATATCTATCTATCTATCTATCTATCTATCTATCTATCTATCTATCTATCTATCTATCTATCTATTCTATCTATCTATCTATCTATCTATCTATCTTGATGGACGCTCAGGAGCATTTAGAACAGATAATAGTAACTTAGCATTCTCATTCAGACTTGCTCTCTCATACGACACTAGGTCCGGATAGGAATTATAGCTATGCGGTGAAGCCGCACTGTCGTTTTGCAGGCAGCATGCTTAAAGGGGCCATGGCACCCGATTTTCCTTCGTAATCTGTGTTATGCGAGTTCCTTTTACGTCCTGAACAAACGACTTCCCTCGCTTTTCGGTCCGAAAACAAAACACAATGACGAGCTACGCACTCCGTCCTTGCGAAGGAACGCCCCCAATCGACGTGGGCTGCAACTGTACGTGAAGTTACTGTGGCTGCTCTCAATCGAGCATTACGCACGACGCGTGATCGCCCAAATCCGCTAGAGTGCTTGCTTATCGCGGGTATTTCCATAGCCCATTACGCTGATTCCGGGAAACAGCAATGAAAAAAAAAAATGCTGCCGCATCGGAAGTGACGTTCCTCGCTCTCGCTTAAGTCCTGCAATATAATCGCCTTCCGTCTCTGTCTAAAGTAAGGTGATTTCCTTTTCCTAAAGCCCTCCTCTCTACGCGATTGTCTTGGAAGTCGATTTCCGACGATTCGAATGCCTGGTCCGCTTTCTCCATTGGCGGCAAACGATGAAGCAGAGTCTTTGTAGACCAAACGTTTGCGCAAATTCGTCGCGTGTATTCGTCTTTCGTATCTCATCTCACCCTTTAAGTTATTATGCGCAGCGTGCTCACATCCTGGTAGGTATACAGAGGCTCCAAAGCGCAAAAGGTGCTGCCACAGACCTTCGCGTTCCATGCCTGTACTCTTGGCCTTAGTACGAAAATCACTACCTCTGGGTATACCAATATACACGGATACGAAGGGATAGCTTTTTTTCAGCACCCACTGCTCTTTCAGAAGTGACGAGGTTGGTTATACCTAATGAAAAAGGTAAATTATAACGCACGTATAAGACACCTGTTCCCGAACGTTGGTTTTCGTTATCTCCATTCACACTTCCGTGTTTCTCGGAGAAGCGTCGTCCAAGATATCTTATGCTATGCCACTATACCGTAAGGTATCGACAGTCAGAACTAAATTCAAGTGAAGTTGGTATGGTTAAAAGTTTAGTCCTTGCTCGTCACTTGCTATATTTCGTCTGCTGGAGCACTCCAATGTCTGCACCGCCTGTTGTTCGGAAGAGTCCAGTGGCTTTCTAAATAAGATCTCCCTCTTCATGTCACGTGTATTTCAACAGAGAAGTCAAAGTTGACATAGCAGTTTTGACCCTTAGACGTCTCGCGAATGCGAGACGTCTCCCTTCTGAGAGGCCTCGTTTCTTGCTTGCCACAAATGTTATACATGATAAGAAATTTCACCAGACACCGTTTCATTTCAGATACAACACCGGACTTACAGCACGCATCTAAACACCTAAACGCTCAAACACTTATGCCTCAGAGACAATTATATATGCCCCAACAGTACGTTTTAAAATGATATGCTAGTGGCAAGGCAATACATCGACAAGCTGCTGCAGCACAATGGCTCCTGTTTTGAATTGCCCGATGTCGCGGGTTCGCTAGCGGCCGCGATAGCGGCATCTCTAACACCGTACGTGGTTACGCAAACACGCTAACCTCAGTTATGTTTATCCCTCTTGACTTGCCTCCTAAAGCAGCAGAAATATTCGACTTCTTCTAGTCTCTCGTGGTCCATAAACTTTTGATGCTGGCTGTGTGGAATTTTTTGAAAGAGATGCTCTGTTTAGAAAATATGCTCTCTTCTGAGCGTCGGTGACCCACAATATAATTGATGTGTCTATTCTAAGAGGTCCAAAAGACAGACAGACAGACAGACAGACAGACAGACGGATGGACGGACGGACGCATGGACGGATGGACGGACGGACGGAAAGACAGACAGACGGACGGATGGACGGACGTGCGGAAAGACAGACAGACGTACAGACAGACGGACGGACGTGCGGAAAGACAGACAGACGTACAGACAGACGGACGGAAAGACAGACGGACAGACAGATGGAGAGACGGAAAGACCTTTATTTGGTCCTAACTGACGAGAATGCCCCCGTCATGGGGTACCGTGTGCGGGCCGTGCCCTCGATGGAGCTGCGAGGTTGAGACTTTCTGTGACTCCACGGGCTATTTGTTCAGCCCCGAGCTGCTCTTCCTTGGTGGAGCTAGAGAGGAGCAGGAGCCAGTCTTCCCGAAAAAAGGACAAGATAGAAGCTTGCGATGAGAATTTCGTAAACAGGTGGTACGTGAGTAATGGACACCAGCACCCACTCCCTATTATGAATTTCTCTTAGAAGAGAGTGATTTACGCGATGAGTCAGGACTCAGCGAGTAAAGTATCACGTACTCTTCTTATTATTATTCTGTGTATTGAAACCAAACACGCATTCTTCGTAAAATGGATCCACTTTCTATTCTTACGTTCCCGTTAGTTTGAAAGTTTCTGCACGACATGACTTCGAACCTTCCTTTGTTTCGTCATCGCCGTTAACAAGGCCAGCGAAAGGGGGTGTCTTAATGAACTGGTTGCCTTATAGCCGTGCATTATTCTTATTGTTTTTCTTCAAGAGAATGAACTCGCGTAGAGACCTACCAATTGCCGTATAAAGAAGAAAACGTTACGAAACTCTTCATATAGAAGGACGAAGAGAGAAGGGGAGGATGTATGAATGGAAGCAGAGTGCATCTGATGTTCCTGCCCCCATTAGCTGCGGTTCACGATGTAAGATAGCCCTTTACAATAATGAGCGTTGCGTAAATGAAAAACAATTTCCTGCTAAGATTTAGCTGCTTTGTTCACTCTGACTGCTTTGTTCGCTTATCGTACCCATAAACAGTGTCCTGAGTCATGAAAGGAAGCACGATCTGGACAGTCTGCAAAAATTATATATTTTGCGTAAGGACTGGTTCTTGTTTTACGGAATAATAAATCTACTAGTTTCTAATTTCGGGCTTAAAAAAAATTCTGCCACCTTGTTCCATCCCATACCTACGTATGGTTATGTGAACGCGCCCACTTCCGGTTATTTTTTATTCAAAAGTTATATTCGTTAAATAATGAGTAAAGAAGGTTATTAATTATAATAATTATTTGGGTCCGACGTCTCTGAAACATATTATGATTACGAAGGGCGCCGTAGTGGAAGGGTTTGCCCCTCTGATAGGGTACCTTGCGCACGCCTATTGAATTCATTCATACCATTCAAATAAGGTAAAAAAAAGGAGATATGACTGAAAGAAAAAAAATGTAGACTATGTGGCGCCAATTCACGATTTCCGGTCGCTTATCCCAAGACGAAAATCTCGAACGCGCTCCATTAACGAGGGCCGCAATGCGACCCACCATCGCTGCCTCACCTTGCGATGCATCTCGGCCAGCTAAAAGTTCACTCAATTCGCGGAGATTGCTCAGATGCCGCTGCCTTGGTCGCTTGTCGGCCTCTGAAGGTCTTTCAGACAGCCGAGACGGGGCGAAGAAAGAAAGAAAGAAAGAAAGAAAGAAAGAAGGAAGGAAAGAAAGAAAGAAAGAAAGAAAGAAAGAAAGAAAGAAAGAAAGAAAGAAAGACGAGAAAAAAAAGAAAGAGGGTTGCATGTCATTAGCCGTGGGAAGGCCGCACCTATCGAGTAACGGGCCTTCGGTACCGGAACTGTCCGGTTGACCCATCTCCTGAAGGCAATGGGCTGAGGCTAAGGAAGCTATTCGCATACGACGTGCCTGTTTGGCGCCATCGTGGCAAATAAGGCGGGTTGCGCGCGCGCACGCTCCCACAACGACCATCCACTTACAAAACAGAATACAAACAAAGATCGGAGATGAGAGAGAAGGAGAGTTCGAGGACGAGAAGGAAAGGTCGGTCGTCGAACCGTCCACCCGCGTGCGCTGGCGTGGTTGCGGCTTAACTTCGTCGTGAGCGGCGCGTATCGTAAGCGTGGGTCTCGCCGAAGTCCGTACGCGTGCTCGTAGGCGACGTATACGGACTTCACGTATGGACGAGCTGCGTTGCCGATGCTGTGGCCTGTTCGTCAAAGATCATAAACGAACGGCGGCGTGAAGCGGCGCAGCCTAGATCTTATACGCACGTGCGCGTCGTGCAGCGCCTTTGCGGGCCAGAACGGTGCGTGGATAAAAAGCATCGTGGGCGTCTGGGATGGATTTCGTACGACGAACACGCTTTCCCCTCAGCGCAATGCAGAGCAAGGCGTCACACACGGCGATCGGACGCAGCTGCAGTGTATGCGGGCGCCTAAGAGCAAGGTCGTGAAAGTGTGGAGGATCATGTGACCTTACGCTCGCATGTACATTACTCTCTCGATGGGTTAACGCTCTCCTTTCCTTCTCGGTTACTAAGCTCTCACCAATTGCATACAGTGAAGCGAAAGCTTCCGCTATAGTGCCGACGAGCCGGATATCGGAATAAGTCGTGTTGTAGGCTAACCCAGATTGACCCGTAACTCGGCGTCGTAGAATGGCGGTGAGTATAAGTTTGAGTGAGCTAGGTTGAACGAAGCTTCGGTGAGGGAGTCTCAGTAGTCACGGCTGAGAAGAATTTTCATTCATGACTATCATGAATCCTTACCAGATCGCTCAGCCTTCTGTCTAAAAGTAATAAAATTAGAAGGGGACATTCTTCGGCGTTGACTGAATGGGAAACGTCCTAGGATAATCCCCGCCGCGATGGTCTAGTGGCTAAAGTACTCGGCTGCTGATCCCGCAGGTCGCGGGATCGAGTCCCTGTCTGCGGCGGCTGCATTTTCGATGGAGGTGAAAATGTTGTAGGCCCATGTGCTCAGATTCAGGTGCACGTTCAAGAACGTACCCTAAATGGTTGAAACTTCCGCAGCCCTCCACTACGGCGTCTCTAATAATCACATGCCAGTTTTGGGACGTTAAACCCCACATATCAATCAATAAATCCAACGTCCAGGATGCAATCGTAGGCAGCGAGCGAGCCCTCCTAATAACCCGTCTCCACAAAACACGGGCTTAATCCCGTGATCTTCCGGAGCCCTTCAAGGATGGACTACGAGGACCCAAAGCATTTGCTGCACAGCGCGCAACTTGGGCAGCGTAGGAGGCGTTGGTAATAGCTGCCCGGTCTTTTGCGCTGCCTTCAAGGGTCCTAGTACAACTGTTGAATAGCGTAACATCTGAAAGTTGGAGAAGTTCGGCTCCTAAAATGCTGCCTTTCTTGTAAAAGCAGTGTACAATGGTGTTCAGTAACAACTGAATCACATACGTTGATGAAAATGTCTGAAGGTCGGCTGCGGATGTGCTCATTTTCTTCTTGTGATGGCGAACAAACACAGAAGTAAAAAGAAACCAGACTGAAAACGGCTCGAGTAAAGGTTGTTGTTGAACGAGTTGGTTAACATCAATGAAGTATATAGTTAGCGCAAACTTGCAAAAAGACAGATTCGAGAAAAGAAGCAGGAGGACCCGACCTTCATGCTCCCCCTTCTCGAATCTGTCTTTTTCTAAATTTGCGCTAATATGTACCCCATCGGAAAGCGGTCGACACGCGCACAAACGCATGCATCAATTTCTAGGTGCTTCGTGTGATGTATAGGCTTTTTATACAAAGTGCCGCAGTAGGGCAATTCAGAACACTCTCAATGTGTTCTCCTTAAAGCCTATAAAGTGTTTCACATTGTACTTCGAGCAGTCCGCGGTAGCAGAACCTTTCAATACTAAAATCTGCTTTCCTGCACTGCATATTCGCCCCATTGATGATGGCACCTGTCGTGCTTCGTGCGAAGACGGCAGCCTATAGTTGCACCTGCTAGTGCTGTCTTTTAGGCGTGTTTATATCAAGCGAGCTTAGTAATTCTTCTCCGCGTCATGGCACAAGCTAACTGCGCTTGAACACGTTGTTTGCAGTAAGATACCAGCCTCCATAATTTGGGCTAACTTAATTGCGGGTCCGGTAGCTCAAATACGAAAATGGTCAATTGCGTCTCAGTTCTGAAGAAAGCGTTAACAAACGCGCTTTGCAGCGAGAGGATTTCCTAATGAGACATCGCGCTCTTTCATCGAAGTGTCCTCGTTGTCTAACTTCCGACGTGCAGGATCAGGGACCGGAAAATGATTGTTATCACGTAAGTGTTTAAAATACGCTGGCTCTAACTGAAACGGCGTATCCTGTCGTCGCTGGTATACGAGGACGAAGACGCCCCATCCATACTAAACAGACCTTCCTCACTATGCGCACACTGTACTGTAAGCCTGCTACTATATCGTCAGGGAACGAGGAATATTCAGGTCACTTTCATTGGCCCTGTTCACTCGGTCAAACTAACGTTCTGACGCAGCTTCTTCTCAAAGTCCTTATAGAGCTTTAAATACGACGCAGTCACCTGTACGGCGACTATTGAAAAAACGAGCCTCTACAGCGCTGTCCACTGTTTGAAGGAAGACATTTGAAGGAAGTGTATCAGAGCCCGGTTTTCCAGAAGGTGACTTAAGGTTCACTGGTTCCAGCACCTTTCTGAACACCGTGCCGTGTCTCGGCATGTATACGGCAGTAGCAGGTATAGCGTGTACGAGAAAAGCCACGCATTAGGGTGTTATTCTTAAAGGCGGCCTGCTCTGTACGATATGGTCTTCGACCTGAGTGAAGTTTCTACTATACTATGGCCGCATTCTTTAAGGGGGTGTCCCTGCTTTAGACTCTAGTTTAAGTACCGAATTCAGCCACACTTTCTTTGGCAGTTTCTTTGTCAATTTTTTTCCCACACCACACAGTGGAAGCTTTTGGCGTCGCGCGGCCCTTCACCTTTCCTCGTTCTGAGAGCTCCACAAGCTGCACGTTCTCTGGTCTGACCGATAATGCCCGCGTGGGATCAACCGATCTATCGAGTCTCGGCGGGGTGGCCGGCTACGACCTTTCGTACTTTCCCTTTTCCTCTACACTTTCACGCCAGTGCTTTCTCGAGACCTTGCAGCGATGTTCCTTGCTTGCTTGCTTGTTCCTTTCTTTTGTGGCTCTCACCCACTAAGGGGGATTGGCCAAGAAGCCGGTGGTTAATGCAAGTCAATACCTATAGATTTTCTAGACTAGGGGAATATTATTACTGTGTTTTGACTGTGAAATTAATTTGGTGCAACGTAAAAAAAGAAAAAAAAGAAAAAAAAGGGGGGGGGGAGAATTAATAGAATTTGTTGACCTAACCTTGTTCGATAAGCTTCATCGTCTTCATGTTTTCCTATTACGGTAAATTCCTTGTTCGACGTTCTTCTATTCGACCTTCGTTGTCTGAATCGTTGTCTACCGCAAGCCGGTGAGGTCTATATAAGGACTTGATTGTCGAGAGACTGCCATCTTTCTTTTATTTTTTTAATCTCATACTTCTTGTCATTGCGTAACGCTTTGATAAGGTACTTGAAGTTCTTTAACCTTTTGAGACGTGCTTAGGTTTCATTTGACGTCATGTGCACGTTTGGTTTACGACGTCACGGCGACGTTGCCGGTCAAAGGCTGTACCAGGATTGCGGGATGGAATCGTGGCCACGGTGGCAGCATATAGGTGGAGGCAGAGCACAAGAGGCCCGTGCGCTTAGATTTAGGCGCTCGGTGAACGACACCAGATGGTCAAATATTCCGGAGCCCCGCACTGCGGCGTCCCTCATAACCATATTGTGGTTTTGGGACGTAAAACCCCAACAACCATTATTATCGTCGCGAAGCCGTACCAGGATGTTGTCGTGCGTATTGTGGCATTGCTGAAAGCGGGAAAGGAGAAGCTTTGCACCATCAACTTGACTATCGATATTGTTCATTTTCAAGATTGTTCTTCAACGGCCGTAATAAAGAAAACTTGGAACCGGTCGAAACTTTAGCACAGGCCGAGTTTCCTTTATTAGGTTCTCATGCAAAGCTTCTTGTCAGCAAGTATATTGGTTGATTGATATGTGGGGTTTAACGTCCCAAAACCACCATATGATGAGAGACGTCGTAGTGGAGGGCTCCGGAAATTTCGACCACCTGGGGTCATTTAACGTGCACCCGAATCTGAGCACACGGGCCTGCAACATTTCCGCCTCCATCGGAAATGCAGCCACCGCAGCCGGGATTCGATCCTGCGACCTGCGGGTCAGCAGCCGAGTACCTTAGCCTCTACACCACCGCGGCGGGGCAGCAAGTATATTGGTTAAAACGATCTCTTCAGAACGCGGAACGATGGAACTTGTTGACAGAATATGAAGAGTTTATCATCTTGAGATCCCTATCTGTTCAGCATTGTCCTCATTAACTTAATGATGCATGTATTTTTTATCGTTTTTTAAATGTTATGTGGATTGAAATGGCGGTCATCTGGACACGTTGGTGTAATTTCACGATACATAAAGCGCACCTAGTAAGAGGAGTAAGCAAAAATAAAAAGCAATTACGTAGACCACCTTCCTGCAGTGCAGGGTAGCAAACCGTAGGCGCATCTGTTTGACCTCATCACCCTCCTCTCTCTCTCTATCAATTCACGAATTCACGGCACAAATGGTAGTTTTCGCATAGGTACTTGGAGTCATTGCTGTTTGAGTTCGCTCGATGAAGGATTTATCTAGTTTATTTGACAACTTAAAGCGACACTAAAAAGAAACAATGACAAGGTTTAGATTGACAAACAGTTTTCTGAGAGCTCTAATGCCCTAATTCTCACTTTTATAAGTTCGTTATTAGCGGAGAAAAATCAAGGTTGAAGTTTCATTTTTAAATTTTGCGCCAAACTTTCCCGCGCATGACGTTAAATATCTCAAAACGAATTTTTCGTATTTTCGCAACATTTGCTCGATAAAATATTCCGATAATGTTGTATGCTAGGTCTATGGAACCTACAGATGACAATGTACTTCGTTTTTATCGACTATAAGCTACGCAGGGTTTAGGAGATGTCTTCAAAATCTTGGCACGGGAACCTCTAGGTGCATGGCGTCTCAGCCCACGTTTCTATACAGCGGAAGCTGTTATGAGATCACAATACGGTTTACGTGTGCGCCGTAGTTGTTCGCCACTACTACCAGTGTCCGTAACCACTATCGCACGAAATAAGAAAAAAAAACTCAGTAAACAAAAAACAAGGACACAATGGGATTCGAAGCCGGTTTCCGTGCGGGCCAGTCCATCTCTACCATTGAGCCCCGCCGGGGCTTAGAACGTTTTTTGCAAACTGGCCTTAGGCATGCTTGCTGTCCGGAAAGGAATCCCGTTAATGTGAATAATAAAGGGTTTTAGAACAGCAAAGAAACTATCAAGTGCCACACAATGCGAGTTGCGCAACGAGTGAATCGTCGAATGTGCTCCGACCGTTTACAAAAGCTCGATCTTGTTCACATATTCACTGTGGCACATGCCTATACTGTGGGGGATTGTGGGGATTACAAAAGCTTCTGCCCCAATCGTTCATCGCCGTCAAGCATAGCACAGAAAAATTTCGCAAAGTTTATTGCAAGTGTGCAGCAGGTATACCACGCTTCTCCGAAGAATAACGAAGGATGACACAGTGAGTGCCTGATTTCTACACAATTATTAATGGTGTAGTGGGTACCCTGCAAGTGTACGCGATAGTTATACTAAAGATAGTTTAAAAAAAAAAAGGGCTGTGAAAGATCGCTCTTCCAGCTTTCCCTGTGAGAGTGCTGGGCGTTCCGTGCAGGCCTGGCGTTTTTTTTTTTTTCGCGCGTTTTCTAGCTCAGCAAGTCTCAGGTCGCGGTAAGAGTGTTGTTTATTTTTGTTTGGGGGGAGGGTGAAATTGTACCATACTAGTACGCATAAAATCGTTTTTCTCTTCAGTGCCTCTCCGTCCTTTTTACACAACATTCAATCGTACAATGAACGCATCCTTTCTGGTTGTTCGTTCGCTTCAACTGACAGTTATACCATGCATATCCAACTAGCCCAACTTTCGATTCTGTTGAACGCATTTAAATCACATGTTTAGGTATGGATTCTTATGAACGCAGGCTAACGTATGCACACAACAACCACTTGATAAATCGGCAATAGCCACGTCCGTGAGCCTCTCCTCAGTAAATTTAGGAATTTGGACGTTCTTTAATAGTGCAGCGTAGCACTAATTAAAAAAAAAACACAACTGCAAGGTGTACAAGCAGGCCACCTGTCATTGTCTTCTTAAGCGCGATAAATGCGGGACGAGTCGGCTTGTCCGGCGATTCTCTCTGATCCGCAACGCAGACGGAGTTCAGGAGCGAAATCGCAATCTTCAAGCGACGCCGGATACTTTTGTGCAGCGGCACTGATCTTTCTTTTGATCACTCCTTTTTTCCCGATGAAAATGTATCGGAGTGACACCGACTCGAACGATATGAGCTGGAGATTGCTCGGCTGATGTTTCCGTGGCTAGGAATAGGCATTATCGACAAGGGAAGATGCAATTGCATCAGTGAAGAGCACACACCACGCCAGACATTTAGACACTGAAACCATTCACCAGGCGTCGCATTAAGGCTCGTGTATAACAGTGAAACAAGAGATTGTAGCTTGCGAGCGTTGCTGGTTGCCTTTAGGTATACTGACTCCAAAAATAAAAGAAATAAAATTGAGAGCGTCAGCCAAAGTGGTTCTCGCCTACAAAAAGAAAAAAAAACAGCAAAAAAAAAACCAACAGGATCATTCGACGCTCCACCTTAGCAATCTTTCAATAAGAGGTCGATGTTTCGGCTAAGATCCTGTTTTCTCGACAGCTGCGCCGTCGATGTTCGGCAACACGGACATCGATAACTTTAATACGCCTGCGCCCGGAGAAGCACGAGTAGCGAAGAACGAGGCAAACGCACAGGACTAAAATTAAGACAAACGCTGCAGCTTGTTAAAGAGGAACTACTGTAGCCCAACGTATTCGTATCCGGTTCACCAAATAAGCGTGTTCGTTGCTTTTCAGATATCTGTTGGCACGGACGCCTTTTTCTAAAATAAAAAAAAAGTCTACAGACGGTGCTTTAGATGAGGAGGGCGCTAAGCACCCCAGCGTAACTGGGGCATCACAGGGAAGGTATATCAACCACAACAAACGCAAAGATTGCGATGTCGAAACAGCAAGCTGCAGTACGCTCGATGAGACGGAGTGAGTTCCTCCGTGGTGGTTCACTCTGTTTCGCTTTTCGCTCTCTAAGCGTCTTTCTGGTTGAGCCGCTTCTTCACAATCTCTCTCTCTCTCTAACTCTTTATACTTCTTCGAACGTGCTCCTCTTAGATAATGACGGGACTTCGGACGAGAGTCGGTGCTTTTGGCAACAGAATGGCCGCATCATTCACTGTGAATATACCTTTACTTCTTCCGTTGCGGTGTTATGCTTTCTTTCTCGATCTTTTTTTTCGTTTTTTAGGGGGTTTGGGGGGGGTCGCGCAGCCGACGCAATGTTTCGTATCACGAACACTATCCGAAGAGAACAGGTTCGGAGTGTTCGACGACTGAGCGCCTCTCGCAAGCCTCGCAGTATTGTTCCCGAAGTGCTCGTCATTATCGGTCCACAAGAATGGGCGGCCCTTTGAAATTGCTCGTGACACGCGTGTATATAGTTGTCTGTGATACGCGTGCTACTCAAGATCGAAACATCACAGAGGACAATGACTTCATCTTCAGCCACGTCGCATTAACGGCGTTCTCCATCGCTTGTAGCCCAGCCGTCGTATATATAAACAACAGGCAACGATAATCGATCAATTGTTGTCGAGAATATAGGACACTTTCGAACGGTGCCTTGTATGTACAAATATAGCTTCTGGATGAAAGTGCACGTAGATGGTAGAACTCTTCGTCGTCAGTTTTGGGCTCCTTGAAAACAGGCAATGCTTTTGCGAGGTGGTGGGCTTAACGACGAAATCATTTATTAAATACTTTAAAGGGGGTTTATGGATGCCTTTTCACTTGAAGTGCTATGGCACACAAGAGATACATGCGTACTGCACGTGCCCGTGCCTCTATTCAAAGTTCTTTAATCACGCCGAAACTTGGAATTCTAAGCATGCATGCTAGTGTGCCGTGGGCACTGAAGAGCAACTGCATGAAACTGTATAGGGCTGAGTGAAGTTAAAATTTGGTAGAAATAGTGCCTACTTTTTTCGGCACTCGTTGTAAGCAAGACAAAGTAACAGCTATTTACCTGCCCAACGTTTCTGGATAATACCCGTTAAGACATTCCTGAAATACGGGGGACTTGTGGGGAGAATTTCCAGGTGACACGGAGGTGCTGATAATTTGGCTTTCGAATCAATCTATCAGTAACCTTTCTTGTGGAGATTTCATGGTACATCTGTCTCTTAACTAGTGAACCCTCGATGGTTTGCAGCCACAACGTTACAAGCGAGCCCTCCGCCTTCGTTCATAGTGCAATAGAACAAGGAACAAACGGCCATGTTTCACTTTAGCCCACTGCGTAATAAGGCCGTGAAAGCCGCGAGTGCTCTGTCTTCCCGTTCCGCACGAATGAGACAGGACACACGAGTCGGGAACAACGCGATGAAAGGGGTCGGAGGTCGCAACCCTTGCCGTAATGTCGGCACGCGCATATATCTTCTGTCGTCATTATTCTTAGACGACGTATACATACATGCGCGCACCTGTCTGTCGGACGTCGTTTCGTGACCCGCCCCGCTGCTTTGCATGACGCGTGCGCAATGAAGCACACATGGTTGTTCCCGACGATGGATCCCCTCCCTTTATGTGCCTGAAGTGCTACAAGCGCCAGACAAAAAAGTGCGTTTCCTGCTGCGAGTGTCAGCTGGCCAAACTCGAAAGCGGGTTATATCGCGTGTTTGCTTTCATATGGAGTGGATTGCACGTGTCTCAACGCGTGTCAGTCAATTCCAAATGCATATGCGCGCGTACCACGTGCCATTGAGTGGGTTTACTCCAGTGCTTGTGACCGGGCCCCGTATGCCGAAGTCCCTAGATAGCTGAAGTATCGGCTACTACGCCCACACGGGAAGCTTTTAAATATGTGTTTGACTGATCAGCCTCTCGAACCGGTGCACAGAAGTGGGCGCGCCGCACTTACATGTTTTTAAAGCACGCGACGCTTGCTTGTGACGCGTAATATCTAGACGGCGCCTGCATACCGTCACAGGTTCCAATTTCTGGTATTTTTCATGTTTAAATTGCCTATATAATTTTTTGACTGAGTTTCAGTGCTTTCGTGTGTCAAAGACGTCGATGGAGAACTTACAAATATATATATATATATATATATATATATATATATATATATATATATATATATATATATATATATATATATATATATATATAATATATATATATATATAATGTGGTCGGTGCATGCACAGAGGTAAATCAGTATTGCGGTGACTCGTGATGATCCGAATAAAAGCTCACGTAACTCCCTTCCCTCCCCCACCCTCGAAAAAGTATCCTTGTAGTACCGTTCAACAAAGAAGCGGTTAGACCTTTTCTCTTTCGTTCATAAATAGCGTGTAGAAAGACGACCAAGTGCTTCTTCGCTTAATGGGCACAGGTTGGCTCGCTCCTTGGCGCGGCACTGTTCGCATACACAAAAGCTATAGTACATCCAGCAAAACGCTATGGCATTCATTGTTCGTAATATACTACCTTCAGCCAATCCTGGGGCTGAGCCTATTGTTGGCGAAGACATGCCGGCCAATCCGGCGACAAAATGCCTTTGTGAACTCGACCCCTTACACAATGCTGAATGCAGAAACGCGAAAATGTTTCCTCAATATCGCACGGTTATGTATAAATATAGGTTTGTTTTTTTTATCCCGGGTTCGTGTCAGTGGAATCGTGTAGTGTTGTTTAATATAACCTGTGGCACGGCGTGGACAAGGATGACGTACATCTCTACTTTTCGAAGACATGGTTGATGACGGGAATTAACCATTTTTCGCTTCGCAGCGCGAAAGATGATGACACATTATTCTCCCTATTATATAGCGACAATGAAAGTGGCACGCAGCGTTATGACACTCCCGGTATAATTCACACTGTGCAGCTGTCATGGCAGTCTACAGGTGGTGAATCTATACGCTCCGCTTGATTCGGAAGGCATAGAAGGAAGAATTTTGTGAGTTCTTAGCTGCAATTATTTTATTTAGGCTCCCTCATCCGACCGGTGGTCGTGTCAGTAAGATAGCTGTTGATAGGAGCGAGTCTCGGCCTGCTCCCGCCTGTCCGAAGCAATTTCACGCTACAGGGAGCGCAAATGTAGCGTGGATCACCACTGAAGCCCTCTTCTCGCTTCCCCCTTCTACACACACTACGCACACACACACCTACAACCTCCCTGCTTGGTTCAGTTTTTCCTCGTGTCTCGCTTTGGCCACGACGTCGTGCAGACCGAACGAAGCCTCTGGATTCGGGTGCCACGATATGAAACTGCTCCTACAAACGCGTACGCATTCTGCACCCATGCATGCGTGTCGACATGCCGGTGTGTTTGTTTTGTTTTTGTAAAAGGAGAGCTAAAGAATACGTTTTTTCAGCCGCAAATGCGTGAATGGTTAGCGAGGGTCGTCCGTAACTACAGACCGCATCCACAGTCGCTTTTTGCCGCTGACCTTTTTGAAAGACGATAGTCTTTCTTGGGGACCTTCGACGCAAAACGTTTGATCTGTCTGTCTGTGTGTCTGTCTGTCTGTCTGCACATTTGTCTGTTTGTTCACTCTTAACGCCATCGGGTACTTGAAACGGCCGACCCCATCCGCAGCGCCTACCTATGTTGCTCAAGGTTGAGCGTTCAAGCTTGTGCAATTGTCAATTAAAAAGCAATTATTGCGCATGTCTGGGGCACCATAACAACACGTATATATTCTGCATGTGCGTCTCTTACTAGAAAAGGCATACATAAGTAATTTTAAAGACTGTAGCGCTTATCACGCTGCGCTGACCATGCAACGCTTGCACAGAAAGGCGAGTGTTTTCCAACGCTTTGCTAAAACGAAACGGTGGTGGCACCTACCCGTCACCTTGCGTTCCACAGCTTATCACCTCTGAGATGGGCGCGTACACACGTCTCAGAGCCACGCGCTTTGTTTTTTAAGACAACTGCCAGATGGCGCTTATGCCTCACGTGTGACGTGACTTGATGCGCTTGTTCGCCTCCGCTGCCCGCTCGAGGCACTCAACGCAGCGCCTCCCAGAATAACATTCACCGTTTTTCTTGCGCAGAACATGAAATAATTGTCTTGTTCACTCATTCCACACGCCAGACTGTCGTCTTTCGACGACATTTGCAGATTACATGCAGATACGGGGGCCAATTTTTTTTTTCATAGAAATTCCTGTTGTTAGTAATCTTCATATGTGGTGCTTCGCGTTCCGAAACCACGGTACGATTATGAGGAACGTCGTTGTGGGGATATTCGGAAATGCCGACTGCCTGGTGCTATTTAACGTGGACTGACATCGCACAGTGCTCGGGCCTCTACCATTCAGCCTCCGCATTTCTAAATACGTCCGCTGCGGCTGGGTTCGAACCCGTGACCTTCGGGTCACCAGCTGAGTGGAGTAGCCACTGATCAACCGTGGCGAACAAAAATGTCTGCTTGTTTGTCAAACCGTTGGTCAGTTTGTTTATTTGCTGCAAATTACCGCTGCAGTGCCTCGTAGGTTATCTTCGCTCGGCTGCCAAACAATTCCGAGTAGCGCCGTAGGTTCCCGGCTACGTTGAACGAACTGAGATTATCAAAATATAATTGAAGTCCTGGATTAGAAGTGTTCAAGACATGATATCATTACGAGGCACGCTGTAGTGCGGGGCACTATATTTTGACAGACAAGGTGGTGTTGTCTAAACATACTCGGGCCCCGCCACGGTGGTCCAGTGGTTAAGGTACTCGGCTGCTGACCCGCAGGTCGCGGGATCGAATCCCGGCAGTGGCGGCTGCATTTCCGATGGAGGCGGAAATGTTGTAGGCCCGTGTACCTCATATTTGGGTGCACGTTAAAGAACCCCAGGTGGTCTAAATCTCCGGAGCCCTCCACTACGGCGTCTCTCATAATCATATGGTGGTTTTGGGGCGCTAAACCCCACAAATCAATCAATAACTATACTCGGTAGTTCTTGCACGTCATCCCATCGAAATTCAGCCTCCATGGCCGGTAATCAAAACCCTCGTCTTTGTATATAGCAGTGAATGCCACCATATCACCACAGTGCCGACATAGTGCGTGTAATGAGATAAGATTTTGCTGCAGAAACACTGACGTACTTGCATTCTTACGAGTCAGTTGCTCGATAATGCAAAATGCAGTGCAAAATTTGAACAGAACAGCCTTTTCCCGTCATAACGCTTCTGACCACTGACGGGTCGAATACAGGAAGGGTCTTTTTCTTGTGTGTTCATAGTAATTGTTTTAATGATATGTTTACTGTAAACAAAACTTTTTTTTCTTGGCGCATGCAAAAACATCTCATAAAAAGATGTTCATACCAGTTCCACAGCTGCACAACTAGTTAGCGTAAGTCCGGTTAATCGTATAACAGCGCACCTTTGCCGTACTCAGCCTGGTGCTGCTGGTGATTATGACAAACATTTAAAAGAGTGTTATGAATCTGGTTTCCGGATACCCGTATACATAGTTGAGTGATCCTTTACGTTCTACTTTGTCCTCATCTAGCGCAAGTGTTCTTCTTTGGTCTATATACGTTTGCTGCTGCTTCTGCGGTTGGCTGTGTATAGGTTACGTTATACGTCAAGCGCGAATTAGACGTGGTAACCAAAGTTAGAAATAGAGTTCCCATGGTGGGTTAATTGGCGCCAACTTTTGTGATCACTGCGAGAGTGTATACCGGGCTTCTCACGTCCCTTTTCATCTGATCTTCGGGCGGATATCCTAAAGTACAAAGGATATATAAACGATTTAATTGCAAATGTCTGCAGAACGCTACACCGTGGCAAGCTTTCGTTTTCAAGGTCATGCCCTTTGTTCTAAATACAATTCTACAGCTTTTTTTTTTCGTTTGGCTGAAGGAGGTATGTGAGGGAGTATGCCAATTATAGAAATTGGAAGACTGGATTGCTGGTATTCTTTCTTTTTTGTGTGTGTTTATTGAATCATGACAGAAAAACTGCCGCCGTATAAAAACGAAAAGTGTTCAATCATAGTATATTTCGAGTTCTAACATATCGTGCTTAAACTTTGCGGATAACAAGGGCACTTGTGAAAAAGTTATATACCACGCAGCGCGCCAAGGAACAGCTGATTAGTATAGGGTCAACACTAAGAGATCGGAAGATCGTACAAAGGGGCAGCCAACAAACAGGTGTAGCTGACATGTTAGTTTATATTGAACGGAAGAAGTAGACCTGTGGCTGGCCACAATATCCAAAACGCGCACAACAGGTTATAAGTTGGAGAAACTGAGCGGACATTGAGAGAAGCGATAAGAAGCCATGGAAACCGTTTTCAATAAGACAATGGCGCAGTTAATGTTCTTGCTCCCACGTTTGACCTGTCGTAGCAAGATGCACGTTTTGCTTAGTTCTGCTCCTTATGGTGCAAAATATGCGATTACTGTGCCATTACACCATATATCTCTTGAGGTGAATTTCTATAGGATGACTACTTCCCCGCTTCAACGCCTCGACAATACCCTTACAGAATCCTTGAGAAGCATATTCTTCTAGTTTTATGCAGAGCAAGCTTCTACAAATAGTTTTTGGGTGGAATGATGTCTTATACACAGTGCATGATCTGTAAAAAGCATGCATACACAAAACAGAACAACGCTCAACAAATGAAAGATCATCGGTGACATCAGCGGGTCTCTGAGAAAGGTCGAACGGGACACGAAAACGTCAATGAAGAAAGAAAAGGCTGAAGCCCAATAAAATTTTGCGGGAATGTTTTTATTGCCCTAATTTGGTGTCGCCCTTTAGAGAGAGTTGAACGCCTTGGGTAGAAAGTTGGTGCTGAACTGTAGTTTCGTCGATTGTCTTAGCCCCCGCACCAACGTGCGCTGTTTTTTTTTTTTTTTTTTGCCCGCCAACCATAAACGTTTACAAATGCTCCTTCTTTCCGCACACAATCTACCAGTGGAGTCGGCTTTCACAGGAGATTGCAGACTGCCGCACTGAAGCATTCTTCAGGGACATACTGCTACACCCACAGCTACGTTTTTGTTATCTGTTTTTGTGTTCATCTTGTTATTGAATAGTTGTACTTTTATGTAAGCATATGCTACGCTGTGTATCTCCCCCCCCTCCCCACTGCAACAATGCCCTCGGTTATGCAGGTATTTTTTAAAAAAGTAAATAAATAATTCCTCTCCGTTCGGCTCTTCCCGGCGTTCTAACAGAGTTGTTCGCAGTAACTGTTTCACAAACCGTGTATACGACTCGCTGCGTCCCTCACTGAGCGCGTTTGACCACGCAGTGCAACGAATGTACTACACGCACTGACAATACAAACAGCTGAATTGGGCTTCGGGCGTTCCGCGTGGTCTATTTTGTATACATTTACATATGTCTAGCCTGGTACAACACAGTTTCGTCCTTAAAGATTCTCAAGTATATACCAAGCCGTGAGAGCTGTCACGCCGTCGGGTGACCTCTTACCTGCTCCGGAGAGGCCTTCTTCGTTCTTTTTCTTCGCTGCAGGACCTCGTAAAAAACCTGCACGAGAGCTTTCGAAAGCAAAAGTCGATGCCTATCACCTTTTGGGCCGCCACTGCTCAGATATAAAAGAGAAAGAGTGAAAGAAATGTCGTTGAGGAAGTCACCAAACGTGACTGGCCGCGGGCCAGTCACGTTTGCGTATTTTGGCTCGAAATGAGACAGTAAAACGCAGGTATGGAAACGATGTCACCGTGTACGCAAACTTTTCTAAAGGAGAGAGAGGGAGATGTCTCAGTGCTCGCCTGAGTCTCACACGCCCTCCCCGTTAGCCAGATCCTCCCTTCTAAGCTTCTTATAACGTGTTCTTCAACTGATCCATCGGCTATTTTACGAGAACCTTCCTCGCGCCGACATTCATGTTTGTTTTATTATAGGCTACCTCCCTTCCCTCCGCTTATCCCCTGCCTCGTTTCGCGAGACACCACTGTTCTACCTTTCATCTCATATTCTTTTTTTCATCCACTCGCCACTGCTCGTGATCACTGCCCCATTATTTGGCAAGCCGTCATAGCTCGTCCGTTTTCCTTCTCCCCTACGGCAGAACGTATCTCCTTCGCTTCCCCGCCAAAAGGGCCGGCGCCTGAAACGGCGACTGTGCGCGATTCAGTCGCCCTTCTTCTTTACTTCTCGTCTCCGTATCGGCTTTGATCATCGCAGCGACTTCTCCGTTTTATGTACTTTTCTCTCTTCACCCACTCGCCTCCTTCCTTTCCAGCCACCTCGATTTGGTGGCCGCCTCCGTAGACGACGACCAAGACGTCCCCAGTGCGCCGTCCTCGCGTTCGCTTGGCCAGACGCGCGTGCAGCGGCGTTTATTCGGGGAGGGAGCAGTGCCGTCGTAAGTGGCAGGTGTGCCAGTGAGCGCACCTGTTGTCATCCGTCGTGGATACGTCGACATATTCATCAATCGGATACTGTGTAATCAGGTATCATCATTAACCCGCTTCGGTTCTCGGTGCCCAAACTCTGTTATTCTTCAAACTTGGCGTGGTTTTGATGGCGATCTCGTCAAATAGCGCGAAATTTGCCGTTTCTGCTCGACTATGTAAAATAGTTCCGTTATATTTGCCACTGCCTTTCCAATTATACTGTGCCGTTCGCTGTTGTCGTCCATGGGTTTGTTGTTAAATGAATGACCACCTATTCACTATTATTAGTTTTCGTATACAACTGAAACCCAATAATTCGGCGTTGGTCAATACGGCACCTCTTCTAACTTTACACGTTAATCATATGTCTGAAATGCTGCGACACGTTTTTCACTTACTTTTACGTTTCGACATATGTCTTTTGTGTTTCGACATATGTTTTACGTTCGACAGTGTCAACTGTATTTGTTCAGCCCATCTCTTTGACTTGTAGAAGTTTAGTAATTTTAGAAGAAGTTTAACGTGAGTGTCATTGTCATTGCTTCGTTCTCTGGAGGGCATAGATTGTCGCGTGCGTGCAAACGTGCGATTTTTGGTTCGCGCGAAGATATTTTAAATCCCGTTCAGTCGATGAAGATGACTAAAGATATAGCAGAGCTATGGACATGCCCGGTTGCCGATTCGGGTGCTACGCACTTTTAACGTTTTCAGTGATGATCGTTCGAACCGAGCATCAAAGATTGCCATTTGTATATTTAATGCGGTTGCACTTGATATCATTGTGCTCAGTATCACCACATCTATACACCGCCACTGTGGACAGAGCAATGTCATGTTTCACAAAATGTCTATCCAGATTGCAGCCTTGAAATCGTTATTTGTTTTTTGTTCTCGTGACTGCTTGCAAACGTCTCTAACTTGCTCACGTACTCAGAGCTAGCCCACTCCAATCTGTCTGCGACAGGAATACCCGTGCGCAAAACTACACTCTGGGCCAATCGTTCTTGTTATTAAGCGACCATGAAGACTCGTAAGAGGATGCCAAAATCACCGTCATACTCACGCCACCTTGATTTTATCTATTAAACTGGATTATGTACACATGATAGATTCATGAACCTTGCGTCATGACTACAGATTGCGAGGGGACGATTACAAACTGTGGGCAACAGAAAGTCTGTTTGTTTTTTTGTTTTTTGCGAAATTGTGTTCGTCAAGATTCCGCACCACAGTACCTGACCTCTTTGCTCACTGTATTTACATTCAGACTACTTCTGCAAAACGGGGTTAAGTTCTCCGTTTTTTGCGGTGTAATCTTCATCTTTTATGCATCGTTCCGACGAGCAACTTCCTTTTTGTGATCTGATTAGAGGACTCGTTTCATTTTCCTGTTGTAAGAAACAGCCATTTTTCATCTTCGTCTAGCTGCCTGCTCACCTGGGCGAGTAAAGGGAGCAATCTAGGTGCGAAGGAAGTGCTAGAACTTGTGAGTGCTTGGAACAGCTTCGAGTCTGTTTGTTTTTTTTTTGTCCTTTTTTTACAAGTGTGTTGACGACGGAGTAAATCAACTTATTGAGCAGCAGAGGTGCACTTGTATCTTCAGTTCCCGTTCGGTTTTAAAATCTCTTTGAAGACAACACAATTGTTCCGAAATGTTCTTCACGTTTGCGTTGTAGCTAGCTCCATCATGGGCGTCCATTGTAATGAAACGAGGTTAGTGCATCGCGCAGTGAAGGTCATCGTGGTCTTCCTTCCTAGACACTCAACGCACCAATGCATGGATAGGGAAGAAAAGTATGGCTCATAATTTAGCGTTGACCATCACAGCAAGTGCGAGTGCCACCATACTCCGGCCCTCTGTGTCTTGTATCAGAGTCATGTTACTTTTTGTTGTTCATTGTAAGCATCCCCGGAATCGCCAACACCATTATCATCATCTTTACCATCACCATTCATTATTTAAAAGTCAGCACTCAGAACATTCTCTCTCTCTTTCTCTCTCTGTGCAGCGCCCGAGAGACGTCGCTCGTCGGACGAGTTCGTACTCGTGTCTTCGTCGTCTTCGGACGCCGCGTCGGCCGGCGCCAGTTCCACCGAGGACGAGAAGCCCAGCTTCCTCAACGTCCAGCTTCGACACGTCGAGAAGGCGCCGCCGCTCAACGTGGTTTTCCAGACGCGTGGTGGCGGCGGCGGCGGCGTCGGAGTCGCCGTCGAGCCCACCGCTCCCCGCGCCGCATCGCCCACGTTGACGTGGAAGAGCCACCGCGAAGACAACGTGGCCGCCACCACGCCCTCGCCGACACGGCTGGACAGACCCTCAGGCGCGTCGGCTAGGGCTGAAAGAGCGGCTGCCAGCAAGAACAAAGTTAGTATAAGCGCTTTTTTTTTTGCTGTAGTAGCAATGTGCGCTTTATCTCGTCACTGCACCACTTCAGAAGGAATTACGACGCTGGCGGAAAGGCAGTGAGGTTGTACCTATCTTCTAGTTCTTTGACCGGCTTAGTTCTTATACCTAGTTTTTAGAAAAGAAAAATGAAAGAGAGAGAGAGAGAATAAATAGTGGGAAAGGCAGGGAGGTTAACCAGAAAATGGAGCATCCGGTTTGCTACCCTGCACTAGGGGAAGGGGGAATGGGGAAGAAAGATTGGAAAGAAAGCGAAGAGGGAAATAGACGCGCGCAAAAAAAGGGGGGGGGGGAGCTGGGGTGCTACAGTCTATACAATAGGCCGCTGCCACGCAAAAAGTTCAGTAAGGCCTTCACTGATTTTCTGTGAGCACACAAATCATGTCGTCTTTCCAGCACTGATTGTTCAGACAAAGGTCTGTCGTCAAGGCGAGCTAACGCAGCAGCTAGTTGCCGTCTTTGCACGCTGTAACGAGGGCAGTGGCAGAGAACGTGCTCTATAGTTTCATCGCTGCCGTTATGACCGCAAGCAGCACTGTCTTCCATGCCGATTCGGAAGGCGAAAACTTTGGTGAAGGCGACACAAAGCCATAGTCGGCAAAGCACCGTTGTCTCGAGTCGAGAGAGTCCAGACGGAGGCCGGAGTCGACGAGACGTGTCCAGTCTATGGAGTCGCGTGTGCCGTAAGCACTCGGCGTTCCACAGGGACTTTAATTCTGCATTAGCGATTTTTCGAAAGAGTAAAGAAAGTAGATGCTAGGAAGAAAGAAAAAGGAAGAAGAGAAGAAAAATATAGAGAAGAAAAATATAGAGAAGCAAGTAGATAATCACACTGTCTAAAGTTTATCTGTAAGCTCGGTTGCCTTTAAAAAACGACGCAAAAAGAGTTTCGACGCCTTCTGTACTGAGGACGGACTTGATACTTCCCCCAGCACCCATTCTTCCGACACAGAGGGATTATCGATCTGTCTAACGAACTGCAACGTTCTTGTAGGGACTACAAATGACACGCCATGTGCTTCCTTTCGTTTTTGTTAGCAACTATACTTCAATATCATCCGGAAAGGTAATCGATAATCAAGAAATTAAGGCAGTGTTCAACTTGTTATGGACGACAGAGTTGCACCAGCAGCTGTATACAGAGTGTGATGCCGTAAACCGCACCAGATGGCCGGAGTGCGGTGTTGACGATGTTCTCTCTCTCTCACCCACACGCGCGCACGCACGTACACACACACGCACATACACACATACATCATCATTCATCCCTTCTACCACACACACGAGCACGCACGCACGCAAACGCACACACTTTCTTTATTTCCTACTGCAACTTTCAAACCAACGTTTCTCTAAAGAACGTTCTTTCAAACTCTCCAATTGCTTTACCCTGCGCAGAGAACCAAGCTGGTTATTCTATGGTGGTTTGCAATCCAGGCCTTTCTTCTCTCGCCTCATTTGCTTCTTTCCTGTACCTGCTGCATTTACATGGTTGTGTCTGAAAGAAAGAGAAATTGGACCTCTAGATCCATGAACAGGGTCTCGTCATAATGTTCTGAAATCGTGGAAATGCCTGCAAAGCTCTTGCGACATCTACAATTGACAATTGGGTCTGCTTGAGTAGAAGTTACGATTGCATTGTAGATTCTTCCAGCATTTCGGGACATCAGTTCCTGTACCTCTCTTTATGCGCAGTATACGGGGGCTTATAAAGTGACACCAGGGGAAATTGACAGGCCCGCTACAGGGCGTCGTCGACTACACTAATGAAACCAACAAACAATTAAACTAAGGAAAGCAAAGGGGGCAATATTTCGCATTTCTTTAAGTGTAGTATAATGAGTTTGACTTGAATCGACATGTATTGATGTCGACAAGAAATAATTTTCCATCGATAGGATTCCACTGAGAGAGTGATTTTTTGTCCACTTTAAGTTCTGTCGATTGTCTTTTTTAATATACTGTTACTTTTGGCCTCTACAGCACTAAACCGCGTATGAATTTCCGCAACTAGTTTTATTCTTCAAGTATCCTTTTTGCCTCGCGGTTCAGTAATTCGGTTACGCGGGGAACGTTCGGTTGTAGTTTTGGACACAAAAATTATCTATTGCTACGGTTGAGTCACATCGGTTTTCTTTCGTTGATGCTGAAACTTTTCACTATATCTTCTTTCTGCCGCCAGACTGCGTCGGAATCGATGGGCGTGGCGGAGTACCTGACGCCGAAGAAAGTCGAGCTCATCGAGGCTCCGGCACCTGCGACCAAGAAGGACACCGGTGGTCAAGCACGTGGGAGTCCGACCCGAGCCCTTCCTTCCGATCACGGTGAGTGTTGAGCAGAGCGCCTTACGCGTAAGATTAGCAGGCCCTGTGGCGTCTTACGTTTAGGTCCTAATTTCCTCATCAAACGTGAAAACTGACCGTCAGTGTGAACACGAGTGTTGCTAAGAATTATCCTCGCGCATGGTGACGCCATAAAACGGTGCAATCAAACCGTCACAAATATGTAAAGATCGTGAGGCTACTATGACGTCACATGACACCATCACATGACATCGTCGCTTGGACAAAGGTGGGTCAATCTCGAATGCAGCACAGGACCACGTGATGCGCGAAATGCTTTTAATTCCTCCGATTTCGGAGACATTGCTGAAACACGTTGAATGCACAGAGTCATCGGGGGGTGAGTCAGTACCGTCTAATTAGAAGAACAACATACCTTCGCCCTCCAGTAGTCTTACGCAAATTCGTAAGTGACTGTCCGATTTTTCTGGAAGTTGCTTTTGTTGTCGGATACCTGATGGATTAGCAAATTAGCAACCTGAGAACAAAACAAGCGCAGCGCAACATGAATAGATTGTTAACCACGCTGACTGATACCCGTTTATTGTTGGTGGAAGACAGAAGCAGACTACAAACTGCACTCACGTGTGAAAGGCGCAGATCTATAACAACATGAAACATTTTTTAGAGGACATCATGTACAACTTCGTAGTGGCGATAAAAACGCCAATCATGCCAGGTATACAGGACAGTCACAGCGAAACTTGAAGGACAGGCCTCGCTAACTTCCCGCCCTTAACTCTCATGGGGCGGTTTCTTCAAGTGCAGTTGCAAGATACCCGATGCAACATGAATGACTATTATTTTGCCAAGTAGGGAGTACCCACTATGTCATTATTCATCATTGTCTGGAGAAACTATGCACCCACTACGTGTCTGTATGCAAGTGTGTTGATGGTGCAACTTACATTTGTTAACAGCGCACACAGAACGTTGATCATTGATGATTGATTTAAGTGTGCTATTTCAGAATCGTTAGGGTGCTCTCTTGCCGATCATTCATGCACATACCAGTCTTCCCACATATTTCTTCCCACAAGCAAAATAAATCAAATAAACCGTGACAGTTTTGCAGTGTAAAAGGTGTTTTGTGATTTAAAGATGATAGTCTTCCTTGGGGACCTTCGACGAAAACATTTTGGTCTGTCTGTCTGTCTGAACGCTTGTCTGTTTGTCCGCCCTTAACGATACCTTAAATGGCCGACCCCATTCCCAGCGCCCGCCAATATTGTTCAAGGTTCAGCGTTCTTACTTGAGCGATGGTCAATTAAAAAGCAATCATTGCGCATATCGGAGGTACCGTAACAACACGCCGATGTTTTGTATGTTGTTGCGAAGCGCGCCTCCGACGACGTTACGAAGGGCGCCTCGAAATCTCACCGCTGCAACCACTGTTTCGAAAGACGGCGACGCCAACACGTTCCCGAAGGCGCCACTGCTTCGAATTCCACCGGGAAGGTCACCAGCCGTTTGGTAGCGTAGGTTTCTCAGCTCGCGACTGCTTCTGCGCAGAGCTGATAGACCGACGGTGAGTTAAACAAGGTTTATGTACAGCATATATACAGAGGCGTTACAAATTCGGCACTGGGGCCGACAGAGACGCGAAGAGCCGAGCTCTTCTTTCTAACACATAGCTCTACTCTCAAATGGGTCTCCTGTCAAAGGGGTCTCCTCTCGACGCGCCGCAGGGCTTCTTTTATATGCACCGGGTCCAACCCAAATGTCCAACCAGAAGCGCCGCTGGTCGTGAGCCCAGACTCCTCCAATGGGGGTCGCCGCTGGGCCGCGTCATTCTTTCTCATCGAATCTGGAGAGGCTGCGCTGCAGGTGGCTGCACCCAAGGACGAGTGACGTCGCAAGGCATTGCGTCAGCTGCCAGACAGGAAGACGCCGGTTGTTTACTCGACGGGCTCGCGGCTGAGATGACTCACTGCACGTGGGCGCCAGAAAGGCGCCGCCGCGTGTTGACGCCGTTGAGTTGTTCGTGTCAGGCGGGCTCGCGGGCTTGCCTTGACACAGATTGCCTTTTTCAGAGGCACGGACGTTCGCTGTGGACTCGCAGGCATAACAATGTGTGCCTTTAATGTAGAGAAGGCACACACAAGTAATTCTAAGGACCGTAGGGTTAAGCACGCTGCGCTGACAGTGCAACGCGGTGCTCGAAAAGGCAAGTGTTACCAATGCTTTGCTAAAACGACACTTTGGTGGCACCTGCCCCATCGCTTTGCGTTCTACACCTTATCGCCTGCGAGAATGGCACACATCTTTCTCCGCAGGCGCGTACGCCTTCCTTCGTTTTCGAAGATAACCGTCAGATGGCGCTCGTGTCTAACGTGCCTTGATGCGCTTGTTCGCCTCCGCTGCACGCTCGAGGCACTCCAACGCAGCGCCTCCAGAATACCATTCACCGATTTTCTTGCGCAGAACATCAGATAAATGTTTTATTCACTCTCTCCAGATGCAAGACTATCGTCTTTCGACGGCATTTGCAATGTAACATGCAGATCCCGGGCCAATTGTTTCACAGAACAACGATGGATAAGCTTGTAACAAACGTATTGAGCTTGAGTAATATTTCCGGAGCGGAAATAATGCAATCTATCTCTCGATTGATCGATATGTGGGGTTTAACGTCCCAAAACCACCGTATGTTTATGAGAAACTCCGTAGTGGAGGGCTTTAAAAATTTCGACCGCCTGAGGTTCTTTAACGTTCACCCAAATCTGAGTGCACGGGCCTATAGCATTTTCACCTCCATCGAAAAGGCAGCCGCCGAACTGTCACCAGTGTCACCGCGGTGGGGCTACCATCACTTGAGCACGTTGTCCTATCGACACCTGTTCTTGACGTACTGGTTCTTCTATAGGCTCATATAATGACGTGAAGGCAGCATAATCAAATTTAATGAAGCCTAAGTAGTAACGACGCAGCTTGGGTGTAATTTGTTTCTGAACATGCTATGCAGCATCCTGTTATGTATCGAGGTCCATGTTTAGGTACATGTCAAAGCTCCCCAGTTGGTCGGAATTTTTAGAGCCTCCCCACTACGGCGTCTATCATAAACATATCGTGGTTTTGGGACGTTAAACACCAGAGATCGTCATATTCATGATATATGTACTGACCACGTTAATGTGCCAACAGAATCTTCGCGCCCCAGTGACTCCGTGTTAGTGCTTCAACATGGCTGCTTCAGTACGTCAGTGCAAGCCGCCGACTCCAACTTGGAGGGCGCATTTTGTATATAATAAAACTGTTGTTTTTTTTTCTTTACAACTGTCTAAAGTCGTGCAATCGCTTGCGTGCAGTTTCACGAGGTGCCATCAGGGGTGGTCCTCCGCTACGAAGGAGCTCGAGCGT
This sequence comes from Rhipicephalus microplus, assembly GCF_013339725.1. NCBI lineage: Eukaryota > Metazoa > Arthropoda > Arachnida > Ixodida > Ixodidae > Rhipicephalus > Rhipicephalus microplus. The sequence continues at coordinate 218,727,422 of NC_051165.1, forward strand.
CCAGATGCGTAGTCGTGAAGTCATGTCGACGGGTCGGGCGTCGCCGTGGGACACAACTGACTCGGCCGTTACACCATCCTGGATCCTGGAGGCCGAGCGCAAGAAGAGGAGCGGCATAGACTGGGCTCGCTTAGGTGAGCGAGGGGTGCCGGATTAACTGCTAGCGGCATTATGCAGTACCGACTGATACCGTCCCTCCGTGCTGACTGAGCGAATATATACGCCATGAGTCAAGCCCGCGACTAAAGCACAGGAAAATGGCCAAGCACCCCCCCCCCCCCAAATTGTTAGTATAAAAATACGTCGTTAATATTAATCTTCATTTGAAAATGAAAAGAATATGAAATATTATTAGGAAAGTCATCCAAATTGTATACTGCAATTTTCACCGAAAGTAATTAATGAAGAATAGGTGTTTCCCTGAAGCATAGTCAAGGCTTTCTACAGGTATTTCTCTCCCTGCTTCCCACCTAACGAAAAAAAATTGCTTGTGGTTCAGGCGTGAGCGCTGCGAAAGAAACGAGTGATTATGCCTTCACGAGAAGGGGCCATACAAATACATTGGTCTTGGATAGCTATCGCGCAAGTAAGGCAATGGTGGAAAGATGGTCCCGGAGGGATACATTCGTTATTAGAGAAGTATTTCAAGTGTAACACAATATTAGTATCCATCATGGGTTGATGGAAAGAGAGAATGGAAGAAGCATTCAAGAGTAAAGAGACAGTTTGGTGTCACGGTATACAACGCGTCAATTCACTCAACAAAAATAAATTACACCACTTTCACCTAGCTTCCCTCCGAATGCTTCGAATAATATTTATTCCCGTGGTGCGTGGTATCTGCCAAACTTTTTGTTGTTGTTTTCAGTGCAGTAGTGAGCGTCATCGGCGATGAGGTGATTTTCCAATGAAGTTGTCTCGCGTTCTCGCAGACAAATCTCTGTCCCAGACCGGTGGCAAGCGGGTGACAAACTTGTCCAGCGAATGTCTTCACCAGCCGACTTCGGCCACCGAAGTAGTGCCTGACTGGCTGAAGGAGATTCGAAAAAAGAAACAGGAGGACGCCTCTATCAGGCTCTCGAGGAGTTCAGGTGAGTAATCCACGCTAACAAGAAAAACAATACCTTATCTTAGAGAGGATTCCTAAAGAATTTGACCACGACTGCACCTCCTTGTGTTTAGAAATTAAAAAACCCTGTTGAGGTTACTCCTCATAAGAAGTCTCTGTAAATAAGCTTCTTAGTTCTTACCAGGCCTTCTATTACGTGAAGCACAACTTATATGAAAAGTGTACTGCTGAGTAACAGTTAGGTGGGTGAGTGTGCTCATGTTCATATTGTTGTAAAAAGGAGGCAGCGCTAAAACGAATACAAAGGAGGAAATGGCGAGAGCACATAGACTGTGTGCTCACGATTGTTATGAGTGCAGCCCATGTCGTGTCTTCATTTCGTCATTTGCACTCTTTCTAGCGCTGCCCTTTTTTCACAGCAGTGTGTATGTGGGAAAGTCGTTTTGTCAGACATCTTGTTCTGCACTTCGAACTTTCATCTTTGTGCAGGACAACCAGCGTCTTACGGTCAGTATGACGTACTCATCTCATCATCTAAATTAGAAAAACTTCTGAGGTTGAGCAGGCCAGCTGAGCTGAAATTAATGCTAATAACTTCTCATGTTTACCAGGCCTTGGATCGGGATGCAAACAGGCTCCTGTGCACGCCACCGCATAAATTTCAACGGCTCCAGGAGTTTCATTCATGCGACGAAAAAAATGTTGACGTTTTTTTGTGATTTTTGCTCGACCTTTTCTGTCACTTATAGCTTTGACTGCTGAAAAATTAGTCTACTCACTGGCCATGTCGAACTGCCATATCATATGATACCATATAACCATGTCATATGACCATACTTGCACGTAGCACTTTAGCGCGCCGCATAGCATTGCCATAACTTGGCTCAACGGCAGAAGAGCTGTTTTGAATCCAGGTTCAAAGGAATCTTCTGTCTGCCTTTAGGGAGCCACAAAATTGGCTCAGTTACGTTTCATCTACCCTCTAATTTGTTCTCAAAGGGTAGCAGGTATAGCACGCATTGAAAAATCACCGGCAGTCTTTTAGCATCTTCTGTCGTTAACTTTATGAACATGTGCAAGTTGCACTAATGCGAGTGTCCATACATTTAAGTTGTTTACAAAGAACATACAGGTACATGACTTGGTGCTGCCCAGCACTCGCCTAAGTCAATGACACCTTCAGGCACGGACAGAACTGCGCTCACTCAGTCGCTTTAACTGTGTAGTGTCTGTGGTCCCTCACCTGCTCTAGTTGAGCATTCAAGCGTAGAATAGCAAAAATCAGCACATTCATATCTGCCTGCTGAGGCAGTTTACTCACCAGCGCTTTAAAGGGTCAACTATTACTTTTGTATGAAAGCTTCAGTTTCATGTCGCAAATATTAGGGTGTAGGTTGTCTCGGGAAAGCTGTAAGGACTGCTCTTCAGAGATAGATACCTGATAGCGTTAAGAATTTACTATGGTCAAGACTCTGTACTATAGTTAGTATTACATGTGGCCTCCTCTCTATAAGGACCTCTTCAGAAAGCACAGAGATTGTCTTAAGGGGCCATCATCAACGTCTTGACCGCCTGAGAATGTCTACGTCTTAACGATGCTTAGAAAAGAGATATTGGCATAACTAAGCACTGGCACTGGGCCAGCGGTACAGGTTTACGTTTGAAGTCAAAAGACGGTGGTATTCGCAAAGCTTTATCTACTTATTTATTGTCTCTCCTCAAAGGTTCCGAATGGAACTTTACATGAGGGGTGGGTGACATAAAAAAGGCAGTATCAGAAGTAGTGGTTAAGATACAGCTGAGTCAGCTTCTTGGATGGCATTGTTGAAGCGCGCAGAAGCGTGGATGACTGCCATGTCTTCTGGAAGGTCATTACGGTCTCGGGTGGTGCGCAAGAAGAATGAATGCTGAAATTATGTGGTGTGAGCACGTGGCATAATCACAGTGTTTGGATGACTTGTGCGATGACCTCGATGGACTGGTTAGATGTGCTGGTTGTCACGTAGTGGCTCAATGAAAAAAATGTAAAAAAAACAGAGACGTGCAATATGACGACGACGAAAAGCGAGAGCAGGGCTTTAATTGGTTTTTTAGGTTGAGGATGCTGGAGTAATGGGAGTAATCTGTAGCAATTAATCAGGCTGCACGATTCTGGACAGGCTCCAGGATTTTAGTGTCATTACTTTGGTAGGGGTAAAATACGGCAGATACGTATTCAAGTTTAGGTCTATAGTAAGTGCTTTTTTTCTATTTGGCTTGCTGTCATGGCTGATGTCCATCGCCAAAACCGGCTGGCACATTATCTCAAAATGAAATCTAGAATAACAGGCTTCTTTGAGTACGGACAGCTCAATCACCGTAACTGCCTGTTTAAACATGGTCCTGCGCCGAAAGTGCACGTAGAACGCTTTTATTATCAAAGTCCCATACAGGACCGATGCCTCACCCTGCGCAGTAGACATAAATGTACCCTCGTGCCCTGCTTTATTCGCCCTCCCCGCTTTATTCGCCCATGGTTCATCTATTCTACCTTTTTAAACAGGCTCTAGTCCCGGGGCACCCTGTTCTCAGTGTGATGTAGGTGACGACTACGCGGCCAAATCGCCGACCGACTCTGTCAGTGTCACGCCGGACCAGTTCGCCATCGACAGCCTCGAAGAAGAGGCCCAACAGGGCCCACTCAACCACGATGACGACGACGACGTCTACGAGACCTTTGACCCTCAAGACTGCGGAGTGTTTAATGGCCACCGCGGCAGTTCATCTCCCGAAGGTGCCTCCTTCAATCGCACGAACAACCCACTCACTTCTTAACGGCCTGTCGTCCTTTTCCTTGGGAGTTCTAACACACTCGACTCGACTCTCACTGAGGTGGTCTCTTTCTTTCGCAGGGCGAAAAAAAAAACAAAACAAAACGCGCTGTTTGTTCTCCGTGACCTGCCTGAAACTTGTGGTGTGGTTGCGAACTTGTTACTCTTTCTTTCTCTGTGTATGTTAGTCTCGAACAAATTTATTTTTTCTCACACGACTCGGTCACGAGGTGAGGGAATGCGGAATGCGGATGTGTCTGGGTACTTACTGGCTCCATTTGGAGAGAAGAGTTCTCTGTGTTGTCACTTTCTGTGCTCATGTGGGCTGTTCTCTGACCATTGAAGACGTCATGGTGATGGCTGGCTGTATTCTTTCTGTACTGCTCGTTTTCGTGCTGTTTGACATAATTTTCCGTACAATCTGGATACTGACATCGTGGATTACCGGCACTCTGACTGCCTCCGTTTTTCTGGATGAATAGCCTTTCACGATCGTCACATTGTTCCGGAAGCATGTTCCTATAAGTGAAGCATGGATGTAATGGTCATATTGTTCTGTATGGAAATATTTCAGATGAAATGGTGGTGACGTATCCTAACAACTTTGTTTCTTATAGCACAATGAGCTCAGCTTGACAATTTTCATTTCAGTCGAGACTTAAGGTGAGGTGTATCAGTTAGGTTTTCTCGAGACAAGTTTATAATTTACTGGCTCATGTTGCAAAGCTCTATGCGTCAGCGTCAAGAATATTAGTAGCTTGAGCAGAGCTTGAGCAGAGCTTGCAGCAAGGGCGGTTTAATTTCCGCTGACAACCTCGTTTTTTCAGTGCCATCTCTAAACTCAGCTGTGGAACCTAAGCTCTTTCTTTCTTTCTTTTTTTATGGGTAGCTCAGTTATTTGCACAAGTGGTAGCTTTTTGTTTAGTTCGTATTGATAAACCGAAAATGTTCAGCTAACTTATCGTCAAAAACGATGCATTAGAAGTAAATATGTATCCAAAGTTCCTACGTATAGTTGTATGCACGGACAGAGTTAAAGGGACACTAAAGGCAACTATTAAGTGGACGTTGATTGTTCAAATAGCAGTCCAAAAACCTCATAGTGTTGCTTTTGTGTTAAGCAAGTGCTTATTTTCAAATAAAATAAAGTTTCAGGTGGTTCTCATCGGGTTAGCGCTCTTCAAATTACCCGCTGGACCGTCTCACGTTACTGTTGCCGTGCAAAACACCGCCCGGCTTTACTGCGCGGCCGCCGACACTAGTAGCGGCCGAACAAAAGCAGCGGGAGCCACAGCAGAAACAACGGCCGCCATAGGCTCCAAGATGGCAGACGTGTTTCTGGTTCAACTAGACCCCGCTAGATGGCATGATCCCGTCCAGTTTAACCAGGGGAAAATTGAATTTTTCTTCCTCTCGCGCCATATTCCCCATATTTATGTCCGGCGGCTCTTTAGTTCATGAATCAAACAGAAACAAACAAGCAGCATTTTATTAAGTTTCTTGATGCACGGAAGGTTCTTTATTTAATGCAGCTAGTTTCGATTACTAGTGAATAATTGTAGGCGGTTCGTATGACGTCATTGGGATCATTTTGAAAATATCCTATCGTAGTGCATGTGTTCACGTGCATTTAGTTTAAATAATTGACAAGTACGACACTCCTGTTTATAATATTGTCGTTTTAGAGGTTGTCATACATTGAGATTTCATCTTCACGTAAACTCTTATTTCATTTTAGTGTCCCTTTAGGTCATCAGATTGAAGTCAGAGCTACGCCAGTTGTCATCAATCAAGAAAACCTAGTTAAGAGATTCTTCTTGACACTACAAAATTTGAGCAGCCAGTACCGAACATTCCTCTAAAAGGATCGGCACAGGCATTGGGGTGGGAGCTTCATTTTAGTTTGTTGTTCTAATTGTAGAGCAGGATGATCAAATCGTTTTCTTTATGACGTATTAAGTGAAGTTCACAGCCATTTCACCGTCTTGTCATGTGAAATGGTGGGCTTTGAAGAAGGAAAGCAGAGAACAGGCTCATGTATTTGTTTCTAACAAATAGGCACATGTTGACATCGAGTGAGAGGCGGATACCTGTAGCTCATACAAGCTTTAGTCCTCACTACATAGGAACTTGTGCTTACGAAGTCGAGCTGTAGTTTTTTTTCTTTTTTTGCAGAGTCTGCCCTTCGGCATAATAACTTTTATTAAAAACTACACATGCTAATTTGCTTCCTGTATAAATTCAAGTATGAGTGGCGGCGAGATTCAAGAATGCAGTCGCCAAGATCGGGTGGTCGGCCAGGTCTGAGGCCTGTTGCAAGTAGGTGATGACAACGCCTTAATCAGGTAGCAGGAAATCCATTTTGTTTGGTACGGGCCCCTGTAAGGCATGGCAAAGCCGCAACACATGCCCACAACTTTTTTCTTGCTCGCGCTGTAGATTCGCCAACAGCATCCAGCGAGACTAAAATAGGACCACAAGCAATGGCAAAACCCTTGTTTAGATATAACAAACTAAAATCTGTAGAATGAGTTATACGATCTCGATAGCATATGACAAAATTCGAGAAATTCAGTAAAATAACATCGATATCTAGATTATAATAGAAGACGAAAAAAAACGCGAGGAAGAAACATGAGGAAATAAACGGGTGAATAACTTACCTGTAACAACAAAAAAAGCAAGTTGATGAATCGATAGATCCGAGAAACGTGCGCCTAATCACGAGACTAATAGAGGTGGTGAGTGGAGCATATTTTACTTGTCACTAAGAGAGACTGAAAGCCGTATACACAAGAAAGCACAAAGAAACGCCCGCGTCAAAAAAAAAAAGAAAACGAAAATTGACTGGTTCGCTTGGCTTAGGTCAACGAGTGGTAGACGTAGACATACAGGTTGTCAACACAAGTTCAACCAGAAAACCGCGATGAACCTGCCCTTGACTTTTATCAGATAGCTGTGTTAGCTTAGGTCCGCTCGATGCTAAGTATTTTTGCTACGTTGAGACAAATGCTTGGTTTATGAGAAAAAAAATTGCTTTCTCTGTCAGTAAGTTCAAGCCAACTTGCCAGTATTTTCGGGTTTCAATCACAGCAAGTGAGGCAAATGAACGTCCGCATAGCAGCGTTAATTACATTGGAGGGCCCCTGCAACACTTATCCAAGTAATTATGGAATGATTTCATCGGAGTAGTTTATTGTTCACGAATTCACTGTCTCGAAAATATTTAGAATCTGTCAAGTACGAGCGAAGGTATAGGGATTTGCCGCATGCTTTACATGGGCCCTGCAACGTTTTTCCAAGGAACCATCAATTGGCTTCGTTAGAGGGAACCATTGGCTCGGAAATCAACCAGCGCAAATATTTTTCATAATTCATCAAGTACGAGTGGAGTCATAGAGCTTTTTCACACGCTGTGATTTTTTTCGCTCTTTTCTCGTCCTGAGGAGTTATCTGGAAGCTAAGCTGCGATAGTGTGCATCGATGTGCCGCCCCTCCCCCTCCCTCTTTAGGGTGCTACCATTCTTTCAAAGGAGAATGCTGCCGCGATGCCATTTTTCGCCCCGCGTCTCATGCTTCTCAGCGGAGCCGCCATCTACAGGGCGGTGAGACGCCGGCAAGGCGCCGTGAGCTTGAACATGGCAGTTACGTCGCAATATAAGCCCACTGATGTCCTCACCCTGAACCAGAGAAAATGTGCATCAAAGCATCCTAAGCTGGAAGGGATGGCACAAACGAAATAAGTTACGTCTCGGGCACGCCAGTACCTTGAGCGCTTTTGGTTTGTTTTTCTTCGATAGGGTGGCTTACGTTCAACTTGATGGCGATCACGCGTGGACACCTGGTGGCCTACGGAAGTGGCCGCGTAACAGCGTAGCTTCACGATGCTCAAATTAGCCAATGGCCATCAATTTGGGTGTAAGGCGGGGTCATTTAAGTATATGACACCATTTAAAGAGTAGACAGAGAGCGAATGCATCTGAAATTGAGAATTGATTGTAAATTCCATGCTGCGTGATGCACTCTAATGTTTGATCCGCATATTTTTAAGAGCCTCGACTACTGAGCGGCAGCGTTTGCTGACCATGCTGAAAAAGTGTGGCAGGGTCCCTTCAAAAACACGCAAAAGCGGTTGACGTGTTAGAAGTGAGCGGAAGTAATGAGGTGGCACAAATGAACACTGCAGATGCGTCGGTAGATTTAGGCGGTCGCGGACCCTAAGCGTTTGGATAGTATGTAGTACACGACTGTTGGCGTTTTGAGAACATATCAGCTCACTCGCCTAGACATGATGAGGAGGGCACTGAATAGGGCTTAATATGTGCAGAACAGGTGATTCAAGGAGAAAGAAAAGTCAGATCTGTGTTGCAGCATGAAGAATGCGCTAAGAATGGAACAAAACGGAAAAAACCCCACTCCGGCGTACAGATGACCTTCCATGTGCGGTGTTGCTGGAAAGCCTCAACTCCGGCGGCGCGGCCAACGTCTCCGAGTACGGCGGCCCGCGGGTACCGAGCAGCCGCCGAGAAGACTCGGTCGGCTGGCCCGACAACCTGAGCGCTCTGCTGGACGAAATCTTCAGCGAGGCCGAGGAGTCGTGCACCACTCCGTTCCCGGCGCTGCTGCCAGCGAGCGAGTCGGCTGCGGACGCCCTGACTGCACCTTCACAGCAACAGGACGAGCGAGGTGACGCGGAGATTTACGTCAACGTTCCCCTCAGGGTTGCCCGACCAGTCGAAGACGTGGAGGAAGAAGACGCGTCGAAGTCGCCCGCGCCGGTCGAAGCGGCGGAGCGTGGCGAGACCGGTAAAAGCTTGCAGACAGTTGACGGCGCGAACCGAGCTCCTACCGCCGCGGTTGCCACTCCGAGTATTGCGGCCATTCACGCCATGCACTCGTCCAAGCAGGCGCTCATGCAGGAGCTGAAGCACGTGCTTCAGAAACGCTACACCATGGAGGTCCTCAGAGGTAATCCCCAGCGCCCTGCAGTATTCGTGTGTGTGTTACCAGTCGGCGCTTGCCAGACCACCTTCGCTGCCACGCTCTCGGGCGTTCCAGTGTCGGTGTTGACGCTTCCTCTTCTGTTTCTGCGAGCTTGTTGTCCCGGTGCACAACAGGACACAGTACCGCCGATGCGCGTTGTGAAACTTGCGAAGCAAGCATACAGAATAGGTTAAAGTTCTAAAGCATGTTAATCACGCAACAAAAGTAGCTGTCGTTTCAAATATCATTGATGTAAAGAAAGTTGCACTGCAACCATCCTGGTCTAATCGCGAATCATTGGGTTATCTTTGGATCAGCCAACAGTGAGATATGGTAACTTAGCGGACAAAGTTGTGCATTGCTTCTCGATTTTCAGCAAGCGGCTTGGCTGAAGCGGCCACTGAAAAAATAGCACAGTTTGAAAAAAAAAACATAAGAGAATGCTATACTCATCAATGCCTGAACCGTGACCTGCAATGCTGTGAAGCGCCACCTCTGAATGCAGTCGGAGAGAGACAGACAAGTTGGAGGCAGGGGATGTTATTCAATGCGCTACCCTGCGCTGGCGCGGGGAAATAACAGCTTAGAAAAAGCGAGTCAATTTGCTAATAAAGCAAATGAAGTCGGCATCTATAATCGTATCATCCATTCTGGTTAAGAATGCGCCATTTGAAAAGACGAATAACATTAGAATATGTGCTCTTTTCTTACTTTTGGTGAGTTGGAAAGGAGGCAGAAAGGTGGGATGGGAGTCCTATCATCAGAGCAACGAAATACTATCTATACGTCAATTTTTTTATACGGCATGGCCATTGTTTTTGCCAACAGCTCAAGAAAATTTTAGAGCGGTATATATGAGTATCAGCCAACGCCAACGTTTTTTAATTTACTTTAATGCTTCATTCGTAGGCAATACAGAAATATTACATGCCCACACAGGACCAGCACAAGCCCTCCGCTTCTGCCTTGCACTCTCTCACCTCGTGTGTCGTGTGACAGCACTGTTTTTTACCCCAGAAAGTCCCGCGAGAGCTACCCTGTTTTCTTCGTGACAGCGCTTCTTCGAAATTGCGTGCTTGCATAATTCGTTCACTTTTTCTTCCCCCTGCAGAGGATATTCTGAATGAGGCTAACGTTATCGACAGTGCCACACCACGTCCTCATCCCCGTAGCCCAACCGAAGCACTTAGGAAGACGCCGCCCATCGCTGCTCAGAGGTCCACCGAACAGCCGACTAGCACCGAAGTGAGCGGCGGTGGTTCTTCCATTCCGCCGCCGCCTCCCATGCCTCCGAGCGACTTCTGGTCAAAACCCAAGGAAGTTTGGTTCAAACAGCAGGTGCAGAAGCCCGGAGCTGGCGTCCTTGTTGCCCCTGTCTGTCAGCGAGACAGCTGAGACTCAGACACACCTCGCGGATTACTGGTGCCCAAGTCACATCGCCAGTTCAGGCCTTTCAGCCCAGCTTCAATGCTGCACGCGATGACGCCGTTCGCAACCTACACTCGCCCCTTCGTCACTCCCACTGGAAGCCAGGTGCTTCTTCTAGACGACCGTTCGGTTCAACTTCAGTCAGGGCCTCTGTACGCGATGCCCATATACGCGGGCACCACCCCTACATCTACATCCGATCGACCCTTACCGCTGCCTCCACAGTCGGCGACCGGAGTATTTCCAGCGACTCCCGCCGTACTCGTGGCTCGCGACGACGACCGCTTTGCCAAGAAAGTGCCCATGGAGTCCAAGTCAACCTCGACAGACTGGCCACTTCGGTCCTACTCCGAGCCCTGCACCAACGGCTTCCGGAACGACGAATGTCGGCGACACTAAGAGCCTCCTCGACGAAGTCGAGAAGAAACTGGAGCAGGACAGGAAGCCTCCGGATGAAAGTCGGTCGCGAACCGTGACTCCCGCCTCTGGAGGCGGAGTGTCCAAAATCACAATGGTCGAGACGATGACCATCATGGAGACGTTGGAATCTACGACAGTGTCGAGGCGTGCCATCGATGAGACATCCCTCAAGTCCATCTGCGGTCGCTCCGAAAAAGAGGATGTCTTGTCGGGTCTCTCCGACTCCCCGATCCCTTTTGCCGACGACGATGACGTAATGGAAGAGCTCGGATTTTCGTCAACGGTCGAGTCGAGGTCCGCCTCTCGGGCCGAAGAAAAGAGCGAAGTGGTGAGTGACGAGAAAGTCACCATGTACTCGTCGACGAGGAAGCATTCCCTGCCCCGTACTGAACAGAAGGAGATGGCTCAGTCGAGGGAGGTGAAGTCACCACTTCTTTCGAAGCAGGTTAATGGTGAGCACACAACACCGAAGCCGGCTTCGCCACCTCGTGTTTCATCACCACAGGAATCCTCCACGCCACCACGAGCCGTGACGCCTCCGCTTTCACCGGTGAAAGGACCATTGCTGAACGGCCACCGCAGTCCTCCTTGTAGTTCTTCTCGTAGTCCGCCACACAGTCCACCCCGCAGTCCACCTCGCAGTCCACCTCTGGAGACGTCCTTTGACGCTGTGGACAGGGGATTCCACATCGAACCACTCAAGAAGAAAGTCCCGAACGGGGTGACTGTCTTGTCCAGCTCTAAAGGCGAGTCCATCACCTCCAAGTTCCAGAGGCCGTCATGCATCAGTCCTTCAAGCTCTACAGTTACAACAGGTAAGCATTTGTTTTCTATGGTGCTACAATGTAAGTGGCATATAGTTCGCTGCTCAATGATAACATGCGCTGAGAAGGGATAAAGTGATCACATACTGTTTCTAGCACAAAAAGAATAAAGCTTTTGCTGTACCAGATCGGGACACAGAGGAGACATGAACGCATGAGTTCTGACTCACATAAGCTTTTAAAAGCTGTTGTAAGTTAGTAATCTCGAACCTCCTACCTCTACAATTTCATTGTCTTGTCGCTAAAAGCTTCATTCATGTCCTACAAGGATGCCCGAACGTGGTGACCTCAGAGAACAAAGTAGCTGATTTCACGCGGTATGTGGAGAACCATTCACTAATTTTGTTTCGCAATCTCTTGATGGTAAATATTGTTTCTAATTTGCGCGCCATGTATCACTGAGCACTAAAGGCGTCTCACTGAAGTTTCACGTCCTGTAACCGGAATATTTTCCTTTACTACATCAACAAAGTCAATTGCATTCCTGTCGCAGTGTTTTCATGTAGCTGATGTGCACCTTAAAAATTATTCTAAGTATAACTTTCTATAAGAAATAAGTAAGAAAGCGGCCTTTTAACTTCCTTTTCCAAGGAAAAGAAAAGAAAGGGGAGCACTTGTCACCTTCTGACTTAACGAGCTTCAACTAAAACGAGGTTTCAGAACCGTGTTGCAAAATGTGCGTAAGACGAGGGAATGCTATCATAACAAAATAAAAAATAAAAGCAGCCTCATTATGAAATGGGTGCTTACTTATTCGTCCGTCTGCGTGAAGGTCCAGACGGAACGCTCAGGGGAGCCCACGCAAGAACCGCGGCTCAAACTTTCGCCGCCACCACGAAGGAATATTGCAACGGTGACGTCCGCCGACCTCTGGGACCGTTCAAGGCGACCAAGTCTATGAGCGACTCCAACCTGGGCGCGAGGATGAGATCTCCCACGAAGCGACCCACGACTTCTCAGGCCACGCAGACTCCGAACGGTGTGCTTCCGACGTTCCAGAGGCGAGGCGAGAGCGGCTTCGGAGGTCGAGCCATGGGCGTGCAGACGGACGACCGGATTGAGTCGTTCCTCCGAGACACGCTGCGCAGCTCGGCCAAGGAGGTGGAGTTTGTCACCAAGGTGGACAGCAGCCAGCCTTCCAAGACGCTGAGGAAAAAGGTCACCACCAAGATCCTGCGCGGCACCAGTGGCAAGGTTGGCGGCGTGAGGGAGATCATCGAGGAGATCTACGGTGAGCGGTAATCGGCCGAGCTTATTAGTCGGTAATCGGCATCAATATGGAACACAGATGCACGTGCAGTCGCTTAAGAAACTCATACGAGCACGAAGACACACAAAAGACAGAAATGAGCACGATCATTCACTCAAGGACAGCAAACACTGGGAAACGTTGCAGGCTTATTCTCAGTCGTTAGGACATGGTTTAGCGAACGCGAATCCACATGTTCTGTAGCATGATGCTCACATATTCCGCTGCACCTTGTCAGATCGTGTGTGGCACTGCAGCAGCTCCTTGTAATATGAACTAGGTGACATGAAATGGAATCATTTGCTCGCTCAATGATTATGGCATGTGCTGTCAAGTTTTATTATGAAATGCACTTAACTGTTGAAATTGGCGAAGTTGTGCTTGGTGACATGGCGCAAAGTATTGACCCTTTCAGGCACCACAGTCCAAGTTCATCTGGTTGTTAAAATGGAAAAGTGACAGCTGGCCCTTGTTTATGCACGTATGGGACTTACAGTAGCAATAAATAAATAAATAAATAAATAAATAAATAAATAAATAAATAAATAAATAAGTAAGCCACTCAGTCAGTGAGACATCAATCGATCGATCGATCAATCAGTAAATCATTCAGTCAATCAACCGATCATTCATTCATTCAATCAATCAATCACTCAATCGATCATCAGTCAGTCAATGTAAACGTATGATATCAGGAAATACAAGTACAAGCCAATTAATCAATAAAATCGACACCTGACATGCAGACCAGTCGTCGGTGGTAGTCCGTCCCAGCCCCGCAGTGAAGAACGTAACCCGCAGCGTGCAGCAGACCAGCGACGGCCAGAAGTACCTGACCACGGTCATCACGGAGGCGCCGCCCGCCGGACGCTCGAGGCGCAACCGGAGAAGGGGATTCGTAAGTTTCGATACTAAATTATGACTCCGATGACGTACTTCCGGCTCCGGCAATTCAATGCGGTCGTCACAGTAACGAAAGTAACGAAGCAATAGTCTTTCAGATCCGCGACTTGTCATTCTAAACAACCAACGAGATGTAACACATCAAGCAATCCTACTTCTTAAATATGAATTATAGACACATATCTCACACGTTTTTCATGAAGTTTCCGAAACACCTTTTTATAAGACGTCCATCACGCTTTGTGCACTTTTGTAACTGACGAATAGTATTTTTCGTACAGTGCAACATACGATGGGAGTAGAGTGGTAGCGGGTTCGATACCCACGGCGTCTCGCGCATTCTGATAGGGGCTAAATGCTGGAGGCCTGTGTACTATGCGATGTCATTGCAACAGGTGGCCCAACTGGCCCCGATTACGCTATCGCCTTCTACGCTTCAGGTCTAAGCATTCTCGAGCCTCTCTTACTTCATTTTTTTTTCGTGCGTGTGCCTCGAATTCAAGGTTTCTGTGACTTGATAACCTTAAATAGCCTTCTAATGATTTTGTTTTACGTCCAGGGCCTACCCTAGGCATGATAATTTGTAGCATCAAAACTACACATGCAAATTTGCCTTGAGTACGAAGTCCTACATGGAACTGGTGATTAAGTAAGCGTATCAAGTGGCCGATGTTGGAGCTGATTTGATGACATGAACCCTTTGATGTGCCACCTACGAAATACGGCCTGTGGAGGCATCATACTCACACGACATTACTTCAAAGCGCTCTATGTTCAATTGGAGGGAAAATAGGGTCATAATACATCGATTAGTGAGTTTTACAGTTATTAACCTTTCATTCGTAATTGAATATCTATTTTTTTCTTTCCTGTTTGACACAGGGTGATCCAGACACGCATATCATCATGGTATGACTGTCTCTACAAGACAGCGTCACACGAGACTGCAGTCAGCCTTTTCGTGCATCATGACTAAGTCATATATGTAGACATGTGACGTGGCCATCGGACAGGAGCCAACCATGACGGCACGTACCTCTCGACGGACTCTGTGGTTTCCATTGCCTTTGCTTGGCGAGAAACACTTAAGGAAGTGCTTTACCATTGTGCTTTTATGTCTCGTTTTCAGCGCTTCTAAAGCCACGTCTCAAGATCGAATACTGTACGAGTGACATGCAAATGCCGTGTTTGCACATTGCTTTGCCCTGGAGCAACGTCACACTGTTCTTACAAGCGGCGCTGTTCATGCCGTGCAACAGCCACGGGTGCGTGAAAGTTCCGACCATTGTGTCCATTTTATTGTAGCTATTTTCGGCGGATGGTACTTACAAAATCCGAGATCTATGACGTCTCCAGATATCGAGTGATGTTCTCAAGGCAGCTGTGTGAATATAGTTTTTAGCGAGTTTGTTGAAACACTACCTCCCCCCCCCCCCGGCATTTTATATTGACCAGTCTAGGAGATCTTGCAAACAGAATGCGGGGGGGGGGGGGGGCTGCTAATATTACAGAGATATCCCTGAAGGAGCCACCTATGAGGTCAGCCCTTTGACATTCCACGGAGTCAATGGGGGTGGAGGGGTGGAAGAGCACGACATGAGCAGGGTGGATGCTACCTTGTACCAATGACGTCGTTATCGTTAGCGTTGCAGTTCCCGCCCCTCTAAATAAAAACGAGGAGGCAGCTTGTGACCCCTGTACAAGCTGCAGCCGCAGCAATGTGTTTGAGCTGCGCGCCATCTTTTAACGTGCGCAGTCTACACCGACGGTCGCCAGGCGGCGCTAAAAGTCAAAGGGTGGACTTTCAGTCGGACCAAGCTTCGACGCCAGGCCTAACTGGACAGTCTAGTTAGCCTCGTGCTCATTTCACACCCATAGATAAGACTGAAGCCCACTTATTACAGCCATAACTAAGGTTGCTGTGCATAGTTAACTGACTCGTTTGACTGGTCATTTATGTTTTCCAAAGCCTTCGTTCAATATTGCAAAACTGTCGATACAGTGAGCCTCCTCGAAATTCGGTGACGCGCCCGATTTGGCTAGATTTCTTATCTTGGTCGTAGAACAAACTGTTTGTTTCTATAGTTTTGCATTTGTGTGCTTTGTCCGTCGTGTGGGTATAGCCTATCACTGCCGACGTCACGTTCAGAACTTTTTGTCTAGCGAACTGCACTTCTAGCTATGCTGTCTTACTAAGACCCTTATATCGAGCTATAAATTTAACTGGTTGTGGTTCGATGTCACGTACAATCGTGAATTTCTTGAACCTAGTATTGATACCTCTGTCTTCCTAGAGCTTCAGTCATCCTCTTTGTAGCGTGTGTATTATGTTCTATGTGTACATAGATGTAAATTATGATTATAGGATATAATATATGCCTGTTGTGTTGTTTCTTCGTTTCTTTCTAGATTTAAGCTATGCTCTTTGGCTTTTTATTTTGTTTAAACCTTACTATCTTGCTCAGTCATTCTCTCCATTGTGCTGCGGAAAACTGCTTAACCAGATCCATCTCTCTAGCTGTAATACTTTTTCAAAGCGCTGTTTTATAATTGCACTTTTTTTTTGAAGCACTATCTTAGTTCAGCAGAGGTCAGCGGAACGAAGCGGAATGTTGAGTTGTCGGCGTCTTTCGTTACCGGCTTGTTTAGGAACACAGAGAGATGGGGCTTCACCGCACAGCTCCCGCTGCCAAGATGAAAGTACGAAGGAATAAAAATGTTGTTCTGTGTAACAATACGCTTGATGACTGGTTTCTTTAAATGATGATGAAAGAGAGCCTTATAAGGCTCTCTTTCGTGCTTATAGTGCTTGATGAGTCATCTATACAGGACTCATCGAGCATGATAACTGACTTTCGGAGTCCGCAGCGTTGACATGAGCGAAGCCAAAAAAAAAAATCATGTTAGGACGCCGCCCAATGAGCATCGTGACATCACAGGTCACCAACACTCGTGGCATGGCATTGCTAAAACGGAACATCATGTGGCATCACATGATGACGTCATCGTGTAACTTCGTTGTTTGGTATAGGTGAGCCGATCACGGAGGATTAGGAAGACCACGTTGGGTTGCATCAAGGAGGTTTAAATGTTACTTTAACCTCCTTGGGGTGCACATCCCCGGGACTTTGTACATGCCGCGCCATCTTTTGGCTGCAGCCGGATGCCCTCCCGTAACTGTTTGGGAAGCACACACACACACGCAAAAAAAATAAAAATCGTAGCTAGTGGGACTAGCCGGGTAACGCGGGGTCTCCCTTGTGTCCTATTTGAACCAAAATAAAGTTTAATTACCAACATCATGAACGAAACGACCCTCGTTTTGAGATACTATCAAGTCAACACAACATTTAAACGTAATTCTGATTACTTGCCGCGAGGCGCCTGTCTTCAAAGGCCATTTGAAGGTGTTGCTACACAGCCTATGCGGATATATATTATAGTGAAAAGCCCACCTACTGGTTCCAGGTGGGCTGGCTGTCAGAACAAATGTTGTTTAGGTCGAACTTAAGATGAACACGTAAAGCGGAAGTACTTGAAGCTGGCTGCACATTCTTTAGACCAGCATCTCTCATCTTACGGTATTAGAACGAATGGTCTCGTGGAAGCTGCCAAAACATCAAGAAAAACCCCGACGTGACGTAGATACAAGCATGCACGACAACAACCATGCATGCCTCGGTTGAGCGGCTGAGACTTGCTAGTCTTCCTTCACTGTCGGCCTCCCCATGAATGCGCTGCCTTCATGCGCGCGCACTGAGGCGCGTAAATTACGACTCCTTCCTTCCAACTATATGCAACGCCACGGTGCTGTGACTGCGGGTGCTGTATTAAGCTATCCCGCAAGTGTTACGCGGGAATTTAATGGTCAGAACGGAAGTATTGGTAGACCTTATAGTTATACTGACGTAATTTATGTCGTTAGTGTATAAGCGCTTCTGCTTCTGTGAATTGTTTAAATAAACTTTCCTTTCTGCGCAGGCTTCCAAGCCTAGGACCCCGCGCTAACGGAAACTGTTTTTTACCGACTAGATTAGCGGCGCTTGCTTCCTGTTTTCATCACCTATTATGTTTTTTTTTTTGACCTGTTGGGTTCAAAATGTGTGAGCAACACTGTCATTGGTTACTGGGATAACTTGCTTCAGCACCGCGATTAGAGTGTACTATAGACGTTTTCAGTACACTCAAGGAGTGATGATAGTGGCCCAGGCGGGCTCTGGAAATGTTTTATTACGCAAAGGACGATGTGATGCTACGTTCTTTGCCAGCAGCAATTACCTTTAGCAACACGGTGCTCATGCGGGGTGGTGACGCGCCAGACTCAGGCGATTTCTATTCGAAGACTGTGAGGACGCGTTGACCGAACATGCGTGATCTCCCTAATGTTCTTGTTTTTGGAAAGTAGAAGATCAACCACATGTGGACAACTTCGCCGAACAATTTTGAGGTATCCATTAAGCCACTGACTGCTAAAGACGTGAAAGACCGTCCTTGTCTGTATACCGCCACTAACAACCTGGATATGCGTCTCTATAGACTCATTTTTTTGCTGCATGGCGTCACTGACGAAGTTCAGCGAGTGGGAATCGTTCCATTAGGGGAAGAATGACGGATGTCACATGGTAGAAATGGTGGGCGTGCGGCGTCAGCGAGAAAGCGCCATCAATACGGATGGTGGTGAGTGACACTTAAAAAAAAAAGGAATATGAACAAGTAAAAAGGACGTTTTTTTCTACCACAACAATAATTGTCATTTGCCTAGTGTCTCTTCCCTTGCATTATCGCCGTCCGGTACTGTTAAGTCACGACCAGCATAAGCGTTATCAGCGTGACATGGCGTTATTGATAGGAAGGGGGTGAGTGCCGAGTTTTCAAGAAAGAAAACGCAAGAAACAAGTATAACGATTATAGTTGTGAGACAAAAAGGCAACCTTTTCACTCCTTCTTTCTTTAGTGTGACGCCGAAGAGCGGCGCCAAGATTGACATCATTTAGCATCAGACGGATGAAATAGCCTCGGTCGTCGGGCCTGCTAGAGTGCCTCTGGATAGGTGTACATTGCAAGAGTATACTACAGGACACACCCACAGGAACTGCAAAGTACTACGACGATGCAATCTACGTCGCCGGTTCGGGCACGATGAGGCGCGCTAATTTAGTTGCAACGCTGTGGTCACGCTTGCTAAGGAGGATGATCTCGCAGAACCCTTTATCAATGAGGCGGAACAGCTCGTGGAACGGCGACAACGTGTATATGACGACAAAGGAAATTCCACGACCGGGTGATTCCCAGCAGGCCGTCAATGAGGTGAACACGGGTGCAACTCATCCCAGTGACGGTTAACGCTTGATTATGCAGTCTCGGGCGAGGCATCGAAAAATTCCGAAGCCAAACTACTCATAAACGTGTTGCTGCTGAATCTACTAGTGCGCACACTCGTGAAATGGTCTCACGAATCAGTGGCGACACGGACGATGCTAACGAAGTCAATGTTGGCGGCGAACCACAGATGAAGACACCAACGACGCGACAGCCTCTTGATCAACCACGGCCCAACAACCTCTTGATCAACCACGGCCCAACAGCCTGGCCAACCGCAGCGGGGCCAATGCGCCGCAAGCATGATCGGAGTGTCTCGCTCAGATGGACGCTGCCTTTGGCAGAATCGTGTTTTGCAGGGTAAGTGCCTTGCTCACACTGTCCCTTTTTTATTCAATGGTAAATCTTAATAAGACGTTTTGCATCACTTCTATGAATGTCGTAGCGCTTGCTCCAAAGAAAAAACTGAATCAGTTGAGCCAGTTAGTCGATGAACATGGCGTTTATTAGCGGTGCAAGAAACAAAGTTCGTCCTAAAGCAGAGAATGGTGTGGCACTTTTTAGCTCGGTATCATGCGATGGTTTGTGATCCATTCGGCGTATCAGCTGGGTGTCAGCTGTTTGTGCGACAGGCACTCGGTGTTAAACCTCAATAGTAAAAAACCTGTGAGACCGGGCGGATAGCTGTGTGGGATGTTGTGTTAGTGTCGCTGGAATGGCGCGTTGCTTGCGTGCACGCCTCAACTGAAACAGGAGACACATATGAATTTTCGAAAGAGCTACTAGATCATATTGCGATTGCTAAATGCGAACCGCACTGTTAGGCAGTTTAATTGTGTGTTGTTCGCGCTAGATAAACCAAGCAGCCTTTCAGAGACGCAAGTACTGCTGATTGATTTGTGGGGTTTAACGTCCCAAAACCACCATATGATTATGAGAGACGCCGTAGTGGAGGGCTTCAGAAATTTCGACCACCTGGGGTGCTTTACCGCGCACCCAGATCTGAGCACACGAGCCAAAACATTTCCGCCTCCATCGGAAATGCAGCCGCCGCAGCCGTGATTCGAGCCCGCGACCTGCGGGTCAGCAGCCGAGTACCTTAGCCACTAGACTACCGCGGCGGGGCACGCAAGTACTGCTGTTCTTAGTGAAATACTAGGACGTATAGCTCGGTCAAGTAACTGGTTGTTTTCAAAGGCGACGACAATCAGACAGTACGAGTTACAAGACACTGGTGAAATGGGCAAAGCCGTGAATTTTAGCGAGAAAAATGCAGCATTACTTTCGCGATTCCGCGTGGAATTCATTAAAACCGACATTTTATGTCACTTTATGACAACGTGAGTGTTTCGTACACATGCGTTCGAATTGTTGTATACGTAATCTTGTGTTGACTAGCTGCACCAGAATACGTGATTTAAATTGCATTGTGCGTACGTACGCTTTTTTCGGAACATAGTGTGCGTACCCAAGTGGTTAGCTTATCGCGCATGCGCAATGGCGACAAACGCTAACGCGAAGCTTTAGGTATCATATTCTAAATCTGCCTAGTAGACTGATTGATTTGGATGTCCGCAGCACCTCTAGGAGCCAGGCTGCCGTTGCAAACAGGTGGTTTGTCGTCAATACTAGGGGCATACGAACCTTGATTTCAGCATCCGTCTTCGATGAGGAATCATGAAGTCAGACTCTAGGAAACAGTGGGGTGCACACTTTAATTCGAAATGCCTGTGAGTGTGATGCATTTTTTTTTACAGTGGTCACACGAAATGCGAAGCGTGAGAATATACAATTATGGTTATCTCTCTCTCTCTTTTTAATCATATGACTGGTACCTCGAATAGAACAACAGCACAAGTAACAAACATTTTCGTGACAAGAGGTAAAGGGGGACGCCGTATAACACTGAAGTTACGAAGGTTGATAAATATATGTATACGTTAAAGATATGATACCCGTATAATTGGCGATAGAATGTGGGTCAGTGCAGGTGAAGCGAGATCAAGTTTGAGCTGCAGCGTGCTTGACAGTTTAAGTTCACCTGCGTTTCTAAATAAAATACACCGGTGCTATAGCGGCACGAATGATAAACGCATGAGCACAGGTGGTGACAGGCTGCGATGTCATTTCTTGGTGCGTCAGCCCAACTTGGTGTTCCACCATTGGTGTACAACTTGGTGTTGTAGACAAAAGGTGTCAATAGAGAGTTTTACAACAATCAATCAAGCTTCCAAACAAATATCACGCAAGCAAGCACAGGAAAGCAGGAGCAGAGGTTACAAACCTTCCAAATCGGCGAAAGTTTTTTTATCTGAACCTTCAGCTAGGCAAGTGCAAAAAATTTTGTCATTGTGCGCAGGTTATGAACACGTATGTGTGTAGAACCACCTCGAAAAAAAAAACGTTTTTATGAAAATTTTCATTTTTTTTAATAGCTGCCAAGCTGATATTGATCTCATGCTTTGATCTGCTTTGGTACTTATTTATTTGCTTGTTTCGTCTGTGTCCCGCTCTTATGTATTTAGAAAAGTAGCACTTTATAGCAACGCTGGTCAGTTGTTTTCCAGTTGCTTCTCAAAACGAGAACTTCCAGGATTCGGTACTATGGATTTGACAACTAAATTATTACGAAGAATCAAAAGCCAGGAGAAGAGAAATATAATCTTGTAACTGTTTCAGTTAGCAGTGTTTTTAATAATTTAATGGGCATGCATTATTAATGTACAGGAAGGGCTCGCGAACCATTATACTCAGTCAGCTCGTATATGTACAAAGTTTCGTTGGCACATTAGCACTCCCGCAGATTGGAAAAAGTTGGGAAGAGATTGACTGCGCAATGGCTGGGGCATTGAAGCAACGACATTTCAGCGAGTACTCAAATGTTTGGCGCTACAGATTCGGGAATAACTATTGGCAAATACTGATGTGGCTCTGTACATGCTACTGGGACAACATTTCTGTTAACGTACAATGGTATATTTAAGTAGAATCTGTCTTCCACATGCGGGTCGATTTGTATAGACACATATAACAAAATGGTGAATGACAGAAAAATAATTCGTAGCCATGGCCTTGCCGTGGGATAGTTCTTGGCATCCAGAAGCCCCGCGGAATCCAGAAGCACCATTGTCAGAGCTGCTCACAGTACTTTGTAAAGTTCTTTGGACACAGATCTCTCTGTTGAAATAGTACATTGATGACACACACGCGGCGCTGAGGAGCCGACTCAGAAGCTCATACAACTGGCTATAGTCTTGAAAATATTCGAGATGTCGTAGCACTGGGTTTCGTTGACCACTCCACATGGTTTGACCATGAAGCATGGCTGTGATGGGCTGCACATTGTCTTTCCTTATATACCACGCTGGCGTCCAATCACTTGCTAAACAGTACGACCACCTTACGCCCTTAGTGATCTGTAAAGTTTTAGCGATATCTGCAGTTCGTTCATAAGTGTGATCGCTAAAAGGACCCTCTCAAGCTACCACACTAGAAGTAACTTTAAGCCTCCAAGCCTCGTTTTTGTGATGGTGATGCTTCTTGCAAGCTACTCAAACACAACTTTGG
This sequence comes from Rhipicephalus microplus, assembly GCF_013339725.1. Taxonomy (NCBI): domain Eukaryota; kingdom Metazoa; phylum Arthropoda; class Arachnida; order Ixodida; family Ixodidae; genus Rhipicephalus; species Rhipicephalus microplus. The sequence goes on from NC_051165.1 coordinate 218,749,994, forward strand.
CATCGCGTGTACCTTTGTATTTTGTCGCATCCGCTTCTGTTGCATTTATTAAAACAGCTCTCACTTTACGTGATACACTCAAAATCGCCCGTTCTTTGGTAGTTTTGATGAGTTTTAGCAACAGGTGTGTTTACCCGGACGATCGAGTTCTGTCAATGGTTGCACTTTGACTGCCGTTTTCGCTGTGAATGGTATTAACACACGTTTTGTAAATCACTCTCCTAAAAACGAAAGGCGAAGGCGGGAATCCTTTTCGCGGGAAAATTCGGCTTGACTGAATCTTCCTCCATTCATCTTTAAGTTCAGCCTATTCAAAGCACTGGCGTCGAAACTTCTCCATACCGTAAGTCGCTGACAGGGTTCTGGTCCAGAAGCTCTGTGCACGGGCGCTGCCACGGTGGCGTTACGATAAAACAGCAGCACTTCAAAGAGGGGCGCGGGCGACTTGCACCTGAGGAGCCGCTTGAAGGCGTTGCGGAAGTCGCTCATGCGGTACGCGTAGAGGAACGGGTTGAGTGCCGAGTTGGCGTGCGACAAGATGATGAGCGCGTCGAAGACCCAGTGTGGCGCGTCGCAGCCGACGCAGAACGCCTTGACGCAGTTGAGCGTGTACAGCGGGAACCAGCAGATCATGAAGAAGAGCACGATGGACAGCAGCGCCTTGGCTGTGCGCACCTCGCGCTTGTGCTGCTGACTGTGGTGGTGGTGTAGATGCAGCGGGAAGCAGTGGGAACAGTCGCTGTTGCATCGGTGCACGCGGCGCCCCTGGTGGTGAGCCTCGGAACTTTTCCGCCGGTTGCTCTCGTAGTGACCGAACCCACCGACAATGTCCGTTATTCAGAGCAGTCTCGTTGTCGCCCAAGTCGAGCGCGTGATCGTTGTGCATCTTCGCGTCGTTCCTCTTGTCGATCTTGCGGTGGTTTCTGTCGTGGTTGATGATAGACTCGCGGTCGTTGTGATCGTCTGCAAAAGCGATGCCGTTCGATTTGGGGCTCGTAGGTGAGGGCTTCGGGCTTCGCTTGGCGAACTCGGCGCCCAGGTGATGGCACCGCTCCACGTCACTCAAGTTTGCCGTCTCCCTCAGGGGCGCCGTGCTTAGGGCTTCGTCGGAGCGGCTGTTGTTCGCGGCGGCTCGCGATGGAGTGCCGTCGTGCTCGTTTCGTACGCTGTCCGTAAACACGGTGATCTGCCTGAGCTGCGCAAGAGACAGAAAAGAAAACACACATAATAGCTTTAGTATATAACAAAGAGAAGGCGTGAGATTCTTCGTATGTACTGTAAATAATGTACAAGCATATCAATGTACACTCTTTTGTTCGATTACTATGACACAAACAAGATTTCCGAATACTCCAACGGAAGGAGCTTTTAATTTATACAAGTGATCAAATGTAAGCAAATTAGGTGAGTCGAAATGTACTATACTGGTGGCCAGCGTGAACAAAACACAGGACTAGAACAGGTCATCTGCATTTTTCTATAGCCCAGCGTTTTCTTTGCGCGGACCACAATGAGTGCCAGTGGTTGTAAGATTTTTTAATATGTATTATGGTCAAGTGCATTGTGTAAAACGTATGATCAAGTCGCTGAATGCAGTCATAAGAAGCAAGAAACTTTCTAATTTTCCCATAATTAAACTCTCATCGTTAAGTATCATGCAAATTCGCATTTTTTTCGTTTAACCTAGCACAGTTTCTCTTTCAGTCTTTCTACTTCTTTTTTCTATGCTGACTACGTCTTTCGAAACAAATGTATCGCCGTAAACAATGCCGTTATGTAGCATCTATTCATGAGACAAGCACAAGATGTTAAAGCGAAGTGCTGAAAAAGAAATTCGATAGGCGGGGTGGGGCGCGAGAGCTGAAAGGGGTAAATACTGACATCCTTTCACAATCATGTCCCATTTTGACCTGGAAGCACACGCACGCACGCACGCAAACCATAAAAATTGCACCCGAATACCAAGCGGTAAATTTCTCATGCTAAGGAAAAATGCAGTAAATTCGACTAGACGTCTTTTTCCGCCGACTAATCGGCGAAAGAATACGGCATACTTCGACCATTTTCATCTATTTAGCAGAGCGTCTAACACCGCAATGTGAAAGCGCCACATTCAGACACGTGAGCTTAGAATGCAGCAGCTATAGCGGATAATCGCCACCGCTTTCTTCTTTCATTCATCCGTACACGCCGCTTCGGGAGCGTGGCGACGTACCGCGAGAAAGTTCTCAGAGCATGTATCGGACCGACTGGTTCCTTTCCCCCACACTGCCGGCCAGCATCCATTAGAATCATTTTGCTGCTCTGTGACTCAATGTGCTATACCACAATCACCTCTCATCATACCCTCCTCTTTCTTTCCCTTTTCCCCTTATCCCGGTGTGGAGTAGCAGGCCAGAAACCCGCTTTCAAGGCAGACTTTTCCTTCTTCTTCTCAATAAACACCTTCTTCTTCTTCTTCTTGCTGCTCTCAATGCTCACATAAACAACACAGTCGATAATTTTCAAGTTCGCAAGGAAAACGTTTGTTTCTTCGAACGACGTTTCCGAGTTAGCGCTGCGTCTCGCGGTCACTTCCTTATTCGCACCGACCAAGCTTGCCAAGCTCACTGCGTTTGCGTCATGTCCGGTAATAAAAGAAAGTTTATTTTGACGTCATAGCCTACAGGCCTTTCCTGTTTCAAGGCTTCTCGCGATTAGGCTCGCACGCACGCCTATCAGTAACAAGAAAGCCCTACACTTACTAACGCTACTCTAGTCAATTGGCAATTTTACCTCTACGGGCTGTTTTGTTACTTCGTTAGTTTTGTTGTCATTGTGTCCTCGCTGATTAATTTTTCTTAATTTTAATATTTACGAGGTCTGAACCGGAAGTGGTACTTTCCACTTACATCCGGACCGTTTGTAAAAGGCACACTTCGAATGGACGCATTTTAATTACTCGCAAGGAGGAGGAGGTAAGTTTATTTACAGAAAGGCAGAGAGGTCGGCCTGAGCGATAGCTTGCTCTAGCCTGCTACTCTACACGGGGAGAAGGGAAAGGGGGAAAGAAAGATTAATGGATGACGATGGTGAGATAGAGAGGTGAGTATGTAATGTTCTTTCTAGCTGAGACACATTTTATAGCCGCGCACATAGTCCAGTTGTTTCTAAAAAGGTAATAACTGCTCTTTTGACCGCAGTTGCACTGTTGGTGTGTGGCCAAGCGCCCAACATGATCTCATCAGTTAAAGACCTACTGCGATATAGTTCAGTAGAAGAAATCAGTGTTTGTCGTTCACGTGCGTATGCTGGGCAGACACAAAATATGTGCTCAAGTGTTTCTGGCACATCACAGTGTTCACAATTAGGACCGGCGTCACTGCGACCGATGATATGTGCGTAACGTCTGGTGTACGCTACACCAAGACGAATGCGGTGGATCATACTTGTGAGTTGCCGTTTCAATTCAGGAGGAACGCGGAACCTTATTTCCGGGTCCCATTTGTGAAGTCACCGGCGTCGCCGTTCCGGCTTGGTCGAGTGCTGAAGTGTGTAGTTGCGCATCACGCAGCGAAGCAGGTCGTTCGTGTCAGCTCGTGAAAACGCAATGCGTACTTCAGGGGCACTGCTTAAGGCATTTTTATCTTCAGCGTCTGCCTCTTCGTTTCCCATCACGCTGCAATGAGCGGGAATCCACTGGAAAGTTATAAGATGACCATTTGTTGAAGCAACCTGAATAAGTTCTGTGATTTCTATTGCCAAGCTGTAATACGGACCTTGCTTCATGATGCAATTAATGGTTTGCAAAGCGGGTTTGGCATCACAGAAAATCGTCCAGGCTCGAGGTCGCTCTCCGGAAATAAACCTTATTGCCTCTCGGATAGCGACAAGCTCTGCGGCAGTTGATGTGGTTTTATGGTCCACTTTGAATCGTCAAGCGATATTCATGTCTGGGATGACAAAGGCTGCGACGGAGGTGTTTAGCGTGGTGGATCCGTCGGTGTACACGTGCAGAGAATCACTGTACGTTGTATAAATGTGATATAGGGTCAGTTGTCTGAGGCCAACAGAAGAAATGAGCGACTTCTTCGTAATCCCAGGTATCGTAAAAGAGATAGGTGGTTTAGGCAGGACCCATGGACGCACTGCAGGGGAATTTGGCGGAGAAAATTCTGATGGTATAATATTTTCATGCCGCGATATTACTGTTGAGAAACTGCAATTTGGGTGAGTGGTGGGTAGTACTGACAGTGGGTGCTGTCTGTGTCTGCTCAGTAATCAGAGGTGAACTCTAAGTGGCTCGCAGAGCATGTATACACTGATGGGACAAGCCCGAGCCTCTGCGATTGTCCCATTTGTTGAAGTGCAGCGCGGTAGACCCAAGCATCTTTGTAAGCAATGAGCTTGAACACTCTCTAGTGTCTTCACACAACTAGGTCCCATATTGGAAAGCACCGGCATGTTGTGTCGAATGTATCCCACAAATAGAGCATTGTACAATTGAAGTAGCGATGATTCTGATGGGCCCCATCTGGCAATTAATTACTCGCAAGTACGCGTATCACACTCAGTTTCGCAATGGATACCAAAATAAGGACTCTGCATGTGGTAGTTGTTACGAATTGATAACGTTCACCATGGAAACGGAAGGAGGAAAATGGATCTTGAAGATTAGGAGCATGAAGTTCAGTCAAACCCTATACCTTCCGTAGGTCTAATGTGGACGCAAGTTGGTTTCTAGAACAGTTATAAACTGACTGAGAAGAAAAAGAAGGTGGATCACGAGTGCATCGCATGATTGAACGGTCAGTACGAGTGTCACTCTCACCTTGAAGTCTGGCATTAAGGTCGCTTAGATCATTTCCCCATTTTATGATTAAGGGTAGTTTCAAGCAAAAGAAACTGAGTGCGAAATTGAAAACAGCTTTTAAGGCATAATGAGGTTTTTCTCATATATGCAAGAAACCTTCCGTCATAATTTTTTTTCTTCTTGCATGCATTGAAATGCAAAAACTAAGGCATAAAACAGTTTGTTGAGCAAATAAAAGTCGCGTTCTGTCGCAGCTCTCGCCTCAAAAATTATCGATGACAGACAACTTTTTTCAACGGCCTATAGAACTATAGCGATGTCAAGGATGAGCCGAAAATAACTATAGTTCTACTCTTATTTTTAAAATAGTTAGGGACACCGAGAAAAAGAAATATTGATCGTTCGCGATCTCATATCGATCTCTGGATCCCGCCTGGCGAGTTTTGAAGAAAAGGTCTATATACTTTATAATGCTGCAAAATTTCATTAGGTAATGTTGAAGTTGACCGCCCAGGGTGCGTTGAGAAAACAATCAGGTCATATTTGAACTTTCGAGCAACTTGGGAAAACCAATAGTGTGCAACACCTGTGAACGACATCGGGTGCTCGTGCAGTGCTTTTAGAGCCAGTGTTTTGCTGAAGTTATCGAGCATCCATAGGGTGATAAAAGAACTTAGCTTTATATATGGGCGCCCTTTATAGATCGAAAGTTACAGAAACTACCTCTGCTTCAATCTCTTTTTCACGGCATTGTCAAACAATTTACAACGGGAAAAAAATCAATCCTTCCACAAAGCCTCAACTATGATTGTTCGTGTTCAGAAGTACTGAACTTGAACGTTCAACCGTATAATTGCGATAGGTCTCATTTGCATCGACAGTACACACATTCAGAAGTGAATGTCGGTGAAATCGACGTGAAGGTATTTATGCAAAAACTTTAACCGAAAGGAATATATGAAAGATCAGCTCATCAGTTACCCAGTACATCAATTAAGAAAAGAGAAGGAAGAGAAGCCTGACTGAGATGACACTTAGTTGTCTTGCGTTTCTGCAATCAATATTGTCACAGGACTGAAGCACAGAGGAAACGAGGAAGACTGCACAACTGTGGGGGGCAACGTTAGGTAGCAACAAGGCAGCTAGGATTTTCTCGGCGTTGGTCAGTTACGCACATGGCGGATATTTGTTAGTGTAGCACATCGACAAAAGCAGGGGAAAAGAACGACATGAGAGACAAAGGGATTCCTTCGTTCATGTATACTATAGTATGTTCTCCAACTATATTTATAGGGGCGAACCATGACGTGCAGAAAGGAACTCTTTTTGGAGGTGGAAGAGAGGGGGGAATGTAAGAGCAAAAGAACAAATAAATTAGCGTGGCACAGAGTAGAGGCAGCACTGCAGGGTCATACAGATGACGAAACTGCTGGTGCACATGGAAGCAGCAGTATATATATAGGGAGAGAAGGATTGCGTGCTTCCGACAGCTGCTAAGAGACTATCCTTCGGAAACGGTGGGCAGTTCGCCTGTCCAAATATAGACAGCGAGCTGAGAGACCTAACCAAGCATGGAGATGATGGGGAGCTCAGGGTCCATTTGGCGAGTTCGCGAGACAAGAGATGAAGAGGCCATTCTTTGTGGGCTTCTGCGAGCATATATGTATCGCTATTGCAGGGACGTTCAGTGGCAGGCTGATTTCTTTGAGTGAGTGCCTTCCTTTGTCCGTTTACTTTCGACTCAAGCGTACTTGTTTCGAATGGTAGGACTGAGACAAATTGGATTATATGCGTAGAAGAAAACATGAGAGAACGCACAAGATGGTGAGATAACTCAAACAGAAGAGTAGAAGGTATACGAAGAAAAATAGAAGCAATTGGTTAGAACGAAGTCAACACTGTACTGGTTCAAAGTTCACGTTGACTGACTGGTTTATGATTTTTTTACCGTGCTGACTTTTCGGGGGCCTTTCGCAAGACAATAGAGTTTACAACTGTCAATGTTGAACATGTAGGACTTTCAACTGTAGAGACGTGCGTTATTAGGAATTGTGTGTGTTTGTCAACTGAGCATGCTGGACTGTCAGCCATGTTTCTATTCGTTCAGCTGTAAAATTTCACATCAGTGAATTCATGCATCTATTTGTTCAGGCTACTATAAAGAGGTTGGTTTTTGCAATGGTGGGTAGCACAGTATACAACTCGTAAGTAGTAAGACAAAAAAAAGAGATGTTGAGTGAACAATAAAACGCATACGTTTAGTACGCAGTGTGTATAAATGTGCTGTCGAAGGTTCCAAGGTAATAGCCTGGGTCATAGACCGCTAAATTTTATGCGTGTTTTAGTTGACGTCAGGAACTACTCGAACCTATTACAGGAAAAAAAAAAGGTATGGGTCCTTTCAAATACAAATGTCGGCGTCCTAAGCATAGGTATCGGGCGTGTTGACGAGTCAACGAGCCGTAAAATTAAAAGGGGGGGGGGGGAGTTAGCCATAAGGGGACGAGGTGGAGGTTATTACATTTGATGTTGAAAAAAGCACATTTAACTCCACAAAACACATTGCGTTCCTCATTTCTAAGTTCGTTTAAATGGTGTTACACTTTTCTCGATTACAAAATGCGCACAGGGCATTGGGAGTGAAGGAAAGAACCAGTTATTTCATTTATAGTGTGTGTGTGTGTGTGTGTGTGTGTGTGTGTGTGTGTGTGTGTGTGTGTGTGTGTGTGTGTGTGTGTGTGTGTGTGTGTGTGTGTGTGTGTGTGTGTGTGTGTGTGTGTGTGTGTGTGTGTGTGTGTGTGTGTGTGTGTGTGTGTGTGTGTGTGTGTGTGTGTGTGTTTGTGTGATAGCGAGAAAGATAAAAGTTTACGGGGTAGCTTTTGACGACACAGTTCCCCTACCTTCGCCGGTGATCTGGAAAGATTTATCGCCACTAAAACGGCAGCGCCACTGAATCTAAGAGAGAATCTCCACAATAAAGAATATCCCGATTCAATCCCCAAGTTCCGAATACGCATCGACATTAATATAAACACAGCTTCAGTTTCCGCTAAACACAGCTTCTACACCTAAGCTTCCTTGTTCATTCCGTGAGAGCCAGAAGGGCAAGTTGACATTAGATCTGCAGTTCAATGTAGCCTGGTCACATGACTTCTTCGTCAATGGCAGAACGAACGTAACAAAAACAAAAGGGAGCAGGAAGGGAGAAATTTACTAGGAGAAAGGCTCAACTATGCAACGTTTTTTTGATAAAAGTTCACTTCGCCCTCATTCTGCCTGGCCACACGAGCCCCTCTTCCTTCTTTCAACGCTTCCATTTCCGGTACTCACTGTGGCGTCGACAAAGAAAGTGGTTGTATTTATTTACACATGCCTATAGTGACCCGTTTCGCGCTGGTCATTTCCCCGCGAAAGAGGTCATTGTCTTAAAAGACTGGAGGTCAAAGCTGCCCTTGCTGTGGTCACGTACGCATGCACTAAACATAAGGGGAAGGCTTTACTTTTTTTTCTTTTTTTGAGACAATACTTGTGTTGCTTCCTAAACTCTTCGTGGAAACGAAAGGCACGAACTGTGACGCTTCCGGTCAGGGTCGCTACCAACTGCAATCCGCGGTGGTGGTTGAGTGGTCTGCTTCTCGACATGTGACCCGCAGGTCGCGGGATCGAATGCTGGGTGCGGCGACCGCATTTTCGATGGGTGCAGTGTTACAGCGGGCGCATTAGATCCATAATCAAAGCGAAATCTTTTGTTGGAACCAGAGTCTTTTGCGTTGGAAACCTTCCTTAGTTTCGCAAGGCAACGGTACGGACACAAACTAATGCTCACGTGTACGAACTCCGTTATTCCGGTATTTCATGAACGGTTGTATGAGGACAAGGTGAAAGTTACGATTGCTCAACTGCAGAAATCACGAAGGCACGATATCTGTGTTGAACTATTACATTGACACTATATTGCTGTTTTCACGACGATTCCTGAATGGTTAAATATTAATTTATGTCGTAGTAAATCTCCCTTGCCTCGAACAAACGTGCTAGTTATGTTCTCAAACATCGTTTGAGATCGTTTGAAAATTACGCCGGGACAAAGATGAAAAAAAAAAACAAAATGAGTCATAACCATTTGCATTGGGAAGATTGCCTGGACAGGTCTTGCAACGCAGCGAGAGCGACTGATAAATTGAGGCAGGCCATTCAGCGAAGGCCCATATTTAATTCAAGGAGGATGACAGGAGGGAAAATAAGTAAGACAGGGAGGTACGACAGTTCGGTTAGACAGCACCGGCTGGCTACCGTGTGCTGGGAAAGAGGCACAGTGCACAGAATTGGTGTGGTACAAAATAGTGGAAAACTAAGGAAAGAAAAATTTAACATTCCCTCGAGCCTTTTTCGAGCCGAGTTGTCCCTAACACTAGCAACATCGCTTTCCACTCTTTATGAGCCGAGGACAGGCTCACAGGCCCATTTCATCGAACGAATAGCGATTGTCAAGTCTTTCCAACACAATATCAGTTCCTGCACAATATCAGTTCGGGAAAATGGTAGCCACGATGCTGCAGAAAAAAGCAGATACTTTAGCGTTCACATTTCACTTGCAGTGACAATATAGTTTCGTCCAGTTGACAAATTCATGGTATTTTGTTTAGAACACGAAATTCTTAGCGTCACGTCGTTGCAAAGAGCACACCGTCAAGCGCACTCGTCCAGTGGTATCGATCATTACGGTCAAAACCAAAGAGCCGTTATCTCGTATTAGTGTCACCCAACTTCGCTTCAAGTGTCCCGTCCCCATCGATCCCTTTGTTCACTAAGAAAGAAGTCGAATTCGACCGGTCGTCTCTCTGGACTAGAGCTGTCACTTGGACACACTATTGGCGTTTCAAGAGGCGAGGGTACGAACTCGCACATTATCGATCGACCACGCAAAATTCGAGGACTGACTGATGCCCCAAGGAGGCGAAAAGTTCCGCATTAGAAGTGAAATCGGGAACCATCGCACTCGTATTGGGTTTCTTGATGCTTACTGCCACGAAAGAAGCTAAAATAGAATTGAGTTATGACGATGAACACTCACAACAGTTACAGTTGACCTGCTTTTACGGCGGGAAGAAAATGAAATCGCCAGAAATATGCACGCTGATAAGAACGCCATCGTAGAACGTAGGCAAAGTGTTTGAGAGCGCGTGTCTATCCCATAACAAAAGTAATGACAAGCCAGAGGTCGCTTCATTAGTTGTATGTCACCGTGGTTTCTCGTGCTTTCTGGAAAAGCCGTATGTATGCAGGCTGGATGGCCATGCGCTCTATTAGTGTTGATTGATATGTGGGGTTTAACATCCCAAAACCGCCATATGATTATGAGAGACGCCGTAGTGGAGGGCTCCGGAAATTTCGACCACCTGGGGTTCTTTAACGTGCACCCAAATCTGAGCACGCGGGCCTACAACATTTCTGCCTCCATCGGAAATGCAGCCGCTGCAGCCGCGATTCGATCCGACGACGTGCGAGTCAGCAGCCGAGTACGCTCTAGTAGTGTTTATTTATTTATTAAGACGAAAAGGTATGATGCCTTGTAAAACGTGAAATATGGGAAAATGAACATTGGCTAAGATGAGTTAAAGTGGTAACACGGGGAAAGTGAATATGGGTTAACATCATGACCAAAATCTGGGGGGGGGGGGGGTGTCATGTGCACGTAGCGCCATCTCTAGTGGGTCACAGCGGAGGCCTTCTGTAACTGCATGGAAAATAGCCGAAAAAAAAAAGATTGGCCCTGTATCTGCATGTTTCGCTGCAAATGTCGTCGGAAGACGATATATAGTCTTGCGTGTGGAAAGAGTGAACGCAACGTTTATTTGATATTGTGCGCAAAAAAAAAAGAAAAAAAGAATTGGTGATTTGTATTCTAGAAGCGCTGCGTAAGAGAGTCTTGATCGGCGCAGCGAAGGCAAACGAGCGCATCGAGGCATGTTAGACACGAGCGCTATCTGGCAGTTATCTTAGAAAACGAAGAAAGGCGTGCGTGCTCGCGGAGAGAGATGCGCGCCTGTCTTTGAGGCGATAAGGTGTAGAACGCAAAGCGATGGGCAGTTGCCACCCTCGTGTCGTCTTAGCAAAACGTTGGAAACACTTGCCTTTTTGAGCATCGCGTTGCACTGCCAGCGCAGCGTGATAAACGCTACGGTCCTCAGAATTACTTATGTGTGCCTTCTCTAGTATGAAGCCACACATACAAAACATTGACGTGCTGTTATGGTGCCTTAGATATAGTGCCACCACCAATACCTAGCAGTTGCACGCATTCACTGCCACGTCCCCTCCTCACAAGCTCACTTCATCTGGCAAGCTAAAAATTCCCACCACATCGTTCAGTCGGCTTAACTTCGGTTACGTTAAAGAAAAATGTGCCCCGTCTCAATTTTATCGTTTGTATATGTTTTGTTTCCTCCGGCCATTCGTCGATGGGGGATCAATAGCGTAACGCGCATCTTTAAGTAGTCTAGACGATTTCTTTCAGAATCATGCGCAATGGGTTGCAATTGCGGTTTCTTTGCGCAGATAAATTGCACAACATACGACACCGTGCACCAAAGGCAGCTGTCTCTCCGTATAACAACAGAGAGGGAACGAAACTATATATCACCAGCTTTAACGACGGCCACCGAGAGATTAGCTGCATCGTCGCAAAGAAAGGCTCGCCGCATTTCCCCCATTTTACGTTTCTGTTTTTGTTATAAATTTCGTAAGCGTGTGGCAACGGGTTCTGCGTCCGTCGGGCCGTGGTATGCTGCAGTGGCCCATCTTGCCAGCGAGACGCGAATGGCCAGCTGCTTACGCTGCGGCATACCGTTTTTCTTGTCGCGTTATTTAGAGATACCTCGCGGGTCATCCGTTAGCAACGGGTGGTTCCACTTTTCCGACGCAGTTCTGTGCAGTGCTACAGAAGGCCTACATAATGAAAAACTGGGGAGAAGCGAAACGAGTACACGGAAGGGTGTTTCAGCTCCACCGTACGGCGTCGGCTACTTGTTGGGCTAAGAAGGGTTGGAGCCTTCATTTTTAGTGAACCGGTGGCGTGTAGTGTGATTTTAACGCGCCAGCGTTAAAGAGCTCGTATCCCAGACATTCTAGTGTCGGCGTCAGCGTCGTTGGTTCTGTGCGAAAAAATCATCCTTATGCGTGACCGAAAAATCGAGAACGATGCAAATAAAATAAATGATGGAAAATTCTTGGAGCACAGCGGCGACGGAACCTTGGTCGTTCGCGTGGCTGACGAATGTTCTACCACACGGCCTCTTCCTCTGCTTGGAAATGCAGTGAAGGTAGCTTTCATGCTTCACAACCACACGCGACCTTTATACATGCTTCTCAATGCAAAATGAAATATTTCAGTAATAATGCGTCGTACAAGCTTCCATCGCCAACGGGCGTCAGAATATGTGATTATCATAATGTCTCCGTGGTTGAAACTCGGTACCCCACTACAAAACGCACACAGGCTAATGCGCCTATTTCCTTAAGCCACGTATAGTGGGTGCATGCCAAATTCGAAAAGGTTTCAAGCACAGTGTTTGAGGTGCGTACTACGAACATAATGTCGCTAACGCATTGAACTTCCAAAGGCGAAGCTTTAGGGCACCCTAATTTTTACCCCTTTTTTTGTGGCGCATACCCCTTTTTCTTTATTATGAATCGCGACTACATGACACACCGTGACGATATTAGACGCCGCCAAGCGGAGAATATAAAGCAATTTTCCACATCATGATTGCGTAACTAATTTTTTCACCCTTATCTCGTCATGGTGCCATGATAAGATGACGACATCACGGGAAAATAAGTTTCTGATTTACGATGATCACATGACACACCATGACAACAGCAGACCCCGGACAGCTTAGCCCCAAAGGCGCTTCGCACCTTGGGGGCACTTTTGTTAGGGCCATTCGGTTCGTGCTACGACTTCAGAAGATCAGTGCAAACTCGTAAAAAGGAAACACAAACAGTCATCCACTACTCGCGTATGGTGTTCTTGTGTCTGATTCATCGTTTTTTTTTTTTTTGCGCTGCTCTTCGAATGAATTCTAAGATGTTCTACATAGGTATTGATGTCGTTCGTACAGTTCAATTGAAAGCATTTTCCGCCCGCGGCGGCCCCATTCGGTGAAATAGTAGAGATCCGTGCACCTAAATTTAGGGGCACGTTAAGGACCCCGAAAGGTCAAATTTTTTAGAGCCTTCTACCATACAGCGTCTCTCATATCGTGTTTTAGGATGTAAACGCGAAACAATTATTCTAAAAACGTATAAATAAAAGACGGTGCTTCTTCTCTTCCCTCTTCTGTCTTCGTTTCTCCCAAGTTTTTCGCTGTGCACACAACCATAACGTGTCACTATGATCGCGTGAACCATTTTTGTCTCGTTTATATTGCCCACCACCATGTAAGAAAAATGACTCTGTCCTGCTGAGACATTGTTCAGCCATTGAAGATGGCGTCATGTCGTTAGCGTCTTTTGTCTTCTTTATTTAAACCGAGCAGAGCTGACGAATCGCTTAGAAGGTAAGAACGAGTGTGCCACATTCATTGTTTTGTGTTATTTTTCGCTAAAGGCGTATGAAATAGATGGCCAGGGTGACGAACAATTCGTGTTTTGTAAGAGCAACGCAAGAGCTTTCATTTGCTTCCAACGATTTATTTTTATGGCTGCGCTGATAGCTCTCGTCTTAGGCATGCATTTCCACTTCTATTGCTTAAATAGCACCCAGTGTGAAGTTCAAATCACGGTCGTATATCGTTCTTTGTCGGTGGCGTGTTAGCGGAATGTTTCTGCTTGTGAAGGCAAGCGTGGTTGAGCTGCGCAAGCTCAACACAGGTTCTCGCTTATGAAAGCTAGGAAAATTGGGCGATATCCCGTTTCTCGTGGAAGTTCTTGCCATGAATGCGGGCTCATCTACAAGGTGTTGTCTTCTGCGAGACACAGAAGGCGGACATAAAAATAAATGAGCACTGAGCTCCCATTTTTTCAACTAGGACACAGCAATTAAATATCACAACTCAGATTCAGCTTAACCCTCAGCGCATTCGTGCGACCCGGTTGCTGAAACCTGGATTTCTCTCCGAAGTAGAACATGTATTACGCAATGTAATTGTGCGGCTGACACCCTATTTGTCCCCGTTGTCTAAAAGTTTTTAAATGCGAAGCATTGCTTAGCGAACTTCAGCGACATTGAGCGTATCTATCTATCTATCTATCTATCTATCTATCTATCTATCTATCTATCTATCTATCTATCTATCTATCTATCTATCTATCTATCTATCTATCTATCTATCTATCTATCTATCTATCTATCTATCTATCTATCTATCTATCTATCTTTTATCTATCTATTTATCTATCTATCTATTTTTTATCTATCTATCTTTTTATCTATCTATTTATCTATCTATCTATTTATCTATCTATCTATTTATCTATCTATCTATTTATATATCTATCTATCTATTTATCTATCTATCTATCTATCTATCTATCTATCTATCTATCTATCTATCTATCTATCTATCTATCTATCTATCTATCTATCTATTTATCTATTATCTATTTATCTATTTATCTATTTATCTATTTATCTATCTATTTATCTATTTATCTATTTATCTATCTATTTATCTATTTATCTATCTATCTATCTATTTATCTATTTATCTATCTATCTATTTATTTATCTATTTATCTATCTATTTATCTATTTATCTATTTATCTATCTATTTATCTATTTATTTATCTATCTATCTATCTATTTATCTATTTATTTATCTATTTATTTATCTATTTATTTATTTATTTATCTATTTATTTATCTATTTATTTATTTATTTATCTATTTATCTATTTATCTATTTATTTATCTATTTATCTATTTATCTATCTATTTATCTATTTATTTATCTATTTATTTATCTATTTATCTATTTATCTATCTACGACTTTTAGCTCTCCTGGCCATTTCGATAATGGTAGCGATACCAAACTTGCTATGGCATAACATGACTGTATGAAGAACATATTTGACTAGTCATAACATGAAAATCATGACATGTATGTCATGAATGTCATGATTTAAATTTCATGACCCTGCCGCTCCTGCGGTGGTTTCATTCACAAGGCATGTTGGAAAACTGGGATGGTATGACATGATTGCATGGTTAACACAAGCTACAGGCCCTAACATGAAAATCATGAAATGCGCACCATGTAACAACATGACTACATGACACGCTCATGATGCGCTGGCGGCCGTATCGCTTTAGCTTCACCTACACGAAATTCGGTATTACGGGACGTGAATGGATGATGAAGGTATGATACCAGTGCAAACATGATAAACATGAGATGTGTGTCATGTACGAACATGACTACATGCCACACTCATGATGCGCTCACGGCCGTTTCGCTAGCTTCACAACTTCACATATGCCAAACTCAGTATTACGTGACGTGAATGAATGACGAAGGTATGTGACTGGTACAAACATGATAAACATGAGATGCGTGTCTTGTGAGAACATGACTATATGCCACAGTTAAGGCGCCAATACATTTCGACGTGACGCGGTGCGCGTGATCGCCGGTGTTCATTTCGTCGCGTCACGCCGGCATTGCCACCAGGCGCCGGTCCTGCCATATACTTGTAGGCGCACGCTGCGCTGCGTTGGTTTGACCCATGCGCGTTTCAGCGTGTCTGGCGTCCCTCCTTCACGAAAAGAGGGAGAAGTACTGTTGTCTGGGTAATGGATTGGCGCAAAATGCAGCATGTCGCATTTCACGCCGGTTGCCGTCGTGCCGCACCGACGGCAACCATAGCGTCGCGGTGCCCAGCGTGCGCGCGCGTCAACGCTACATTGGAGTTTGTTGGGCCCTTCATGATGCGCTCATTGCCGTTTTGCTAGCTCCAAATACACCAAATTTGGTATTACGTGGCGTGTATGAATGACGAAGGTAAATGACACGTCCAAACGTGATAATCATGACACGGAAGTCATAAACGGCATCATTTACCTCCACCTCGTAACGTTGTGCTGATTTAGAAGTGACATATCAACCTTTCTCATTCGTGCTCCGCATGTAATCGATTCCCACTATACGTGGGATCTGCCAATTTTTTAGGTCACTGTTTTCTTAAGACGACGATAACTTGATATTATCTCGCATCATCGATTAAATTTAATCCCTGTTTGACTCCCACGATAGGGGTACACGCCATATAACCGAGACCCTGAACTCGCACGAGAGAGAGAAGCTAAGAAAGGTGGAAAGATTAACCAGACCACATCACGTTTGCTACCCTGCACGGATGAGAAGATAAATAGCGAATTCCCATAGTGCCTGGGGCACATATGTGCCGTCTTTCAACTGTAGGACCTATTGCTGATAACATTGTCAACAGCCAAAACACGTGCACATGGTGTACCGTTCAACGACACTACTGGCATTTTCGATGCTTCCATGTCTGTCCATCTTGTAAAACCTGCCACTCTTGATATGCACAAACATGTACTACCTGTCATTCCCAGCACAGCCCTGCGTTTATTAATGTGTTCTTCGTCCTTAGCAGAAATCTAGACTTAATGCGTGAGCAGAACATAAGAAGAAAGGAGACAGGATAGAGCGCAGAGTATACCAACTGTTTAATTTCAGCTCATGAAGCGCATATATAGGCATGCACAACACTACGCCATCTAGATGCCCATAAATCAAAGGATCCTTTAAAAACGGTACCGCATACAACTGCGAAACAAATGAGTTCATTCTTAACAAACGCCACAATATTTTTAACGTGATCACATGGTGTGCATTTTTCAAGCAGGATTGTATACCTAATAACTTTTCTGTTCTTTTTTCTATTGTGATGGCGCAGTGTTATCTATGCGTAAATATTGGTTTTGTGAACTGAAAATTTAAAAAAAAAATGGTAGTCTGCGTTCTATCCTGAATGTCTTCTTCTTTCTTTCTACTTGCGCAGCTAGTCCAGATTTCAGTGTGAATCAACCAGTCTGCAAAGAAGTGCTGCTGCAACAAAGTTCTCAACAGCATAACAGCACCGTGGCAGAGGTCATTGTGCGTTTTAGATACTGCGGAGTTAACTCGAAAACATATTGCATATAGTAAGGTTGAAGTCTGGGTCGATTTGCACATAACGTTGAATGAATCGGCAGTCAAAAGGGTGCGAGAGAAAGAAAAGTGACACTACGACTGGACCCTCTTTGTGTGTGCCACTTCTCTCCTTTTTTCTCTATTGGTTGGGATAGTTTTATGGTCCGTATATACGAAGACGAAAAGAAGGAACTGTTACCGTACCGATGACGATGCCTGTTTACTCTTCAGCTAGGAGTCAATCTAAACGTGGAGATGGGAGGAGCTCGCGGTTTTTACGTCCTCTCCTTTTTTGGAACCTTTCTTGGAACCTTTCTTTTTTCTTTCTTTCATGTTTTCTGAAAGACGATCTTTGCAGTGCCATCACTGAACATAAGAACCTCTGTCAGCGCGTTTCAAGGAAAAATGAACGGCTCAGCAAAACTTCTTCAGCCTTTGATCGGCTATGAAGAGCCCAAACAAGGGTGAAGTGCACCCACAAGTGGCCGACAATGCGACAGCCGAGCGCGCTGCACTCGTCACAAGGAGCGAGCTGTGAGGATAAAAGAGGAAGGCACGGACTACGCCTAAATGATGAAAAAGAAAATACATAGCGTATAAACGCTCATTCAGGGTGTCAGTGGATGTCCTCGATTCTGGGACCATGGTCGTAATAAACTTTTGTATCTTCACTTTCAAGGAGTTTGTTAACAGCGAGTCCTCCTTTTCTGCCGGTAAGTGTTACGCGACGTGTAGTGATGTCATCGACCGAAGCCACTTCCGGCGCAGCTTCTCGAACCGCTAGCAAGCAAACATATGCAAAAAAAAAAAGATAGTAATCTCTTAAGTTTGACCATTTGAACTACATGTTGGACAGAATTGACTTATGCGCAAATACATGCATCATAAAGTACACCAAAAGATAAAGTTAATTCACTGCACTTCATACTCCTCTCTTTATTTTTCTTCTCGGAAAGCCTTTCATTTCGTTAGAGCCGTGACGACCCGCCGTGGTGGTCGTTGTCATGGCGCTTGGCTGCTAACCCGAAAACCGAAGGTCGCGGGATCGAATCCTGGCAGCGGCGGCTGCATTTTCGATCGAAGCGAGTATGTTCGAGGCCAGTGTACTTAGATTTAAGTGCATGCTAATGAACCCCAGGTGGTCAAAATTTCCGGATCCCTCCACTACGTCGTCTCTCATAATCATAGCGTGTTTTACGACGTTAAACCTTTATTATTATTATTATTATTATTATTATTAAAGATATGTGACGTCAGACCACTTAGCATTTCCCCGAAATCCATCTCGTATCAATGAATGACTATTACTTTTCCTCATGCTTTAGTTACAGTACTTGGCACTTGCGCAAGGTATACCGATGTAAATTTTCCGTGCATTCTGTTTACTATCCAGAAGAACTGTTCTGACGAAATTCGTACTTCGAGAACAACCTACGGCTTCACTGTGAAGTGCCTGCGATCTTGTTTTGTGCTGAAAATCGCGGGCGCTTCAGTGTCGAAAGCAATAATTCTTCGCCCTTATGATCATTTTTAGCGTATATTTTTGCGGTTGAGACCATCGTAGTGATAGTGTTTAGAGCGATCGGCTGCTCAGCCGAAATGTCGTGGGTTCGATATCGTTCCACGTGTTTGGGAATTTTATGGAGGTAGAGTGCCAAATGCCCGCATGTTGTGCGATGTAAGGTGCACACGATGCTCAAAACTTCAAGAGCTTCGCTCTATGACACGCCTTATAATCTTCTCTTCGTTTTGGCTAGTAAAACCCAACAAATTATCATCTTTCCTGATGAGAATACAATAAATCAACGCAAAGGTGTTCTTATATATGCAGATTCGAACAAGAAAATTTGTGGATTTGGCTCGTATATTTTAAACGTGGCCCAAGAACTCCCCCCCCCCCCCCCTAAAAATCTCCTCGTAGTAGATATGCACACACAAAGAGATTCGATGCGACACTGTTATGCCGCCTTTGGTTGGGTGTTGCATTTACAAAGGTGTACTCCTTTTGCATTGGTATGGCAGACACTCCTACATGCGACTACTGCGGAATGAAGAGACCATCGAACACGTCCTGTGCAGCTGCGCTTGCTACGACACACAGCGATGCCAGCTCCGGATGGTTTTGAATCGACTTGACCCCGGACCATTTTGTGTGCAGAAGATACTAGGACCTTGGGCATCTGCCTCAGTTGCGCAGAAAGCAACTAAAGCACTGCTACTTTACCTAAACTCAACAAACCTGAGCGACCGCCTGTAGACTGTGTGTGCTCCCCGAGTGTGCTCGTGATTGTGTGTACCTTCTCATCTCTCTGCAACCTCTTTTCTCCCCTTCATCCCTTCCCCAGTGCAGGGTAGCAAACCGGATGTGCGCCTGGTTAACCTCCCTGCCTTTCTTTGCATCTTTATCTCTTTCTCTCTCAAAGAGATTCAAATCAATGGCGAGAAGTTAATGTCATCATTATACTCTGAACCATATGCTTTGGCAGTGTCCTGTGGCTTTCACAGACTGACAAGGAGAGATACTGGTGGCAAAGAGTCCTTCACAGTGGAGATCTTTCACATCAAATACAGGCCGTCCAAAATGCCCACGATACGGCAGTATAAGGTTAAACTTAACACTGTTCCAACGTGGGAGTCGCCTGCGCCAACCTAAGCGTTGATCTTCAGGAACCTTGAACAAAGTTTTCCGTGCGATACGTTAGTACAATTATGAATGAATGCGCAACGAATCTACAATTGGTCTTCCACCTAAACCAATCGCGTGGAGTTCTGTTGCTAAGTACACTGAGTATCACCGACCAAGGTCAGTCATGGCAATGCGGCAGCAGCTAGAAATTAGATCCACGAGTCACGCTCCTCCTGTGTACGTCGAGTGAACAAAACGAAGCTATACTTTCTTTCGAATTTTTTTCGTGCGTATACCCTTTTAGACGTGAACCATGACAGCGATGCTGGGAAGATGAGACGAAGTGCGCCTCGCGAAGAATGTTGCACACGGTTCTGCAAATATTTCCTAATATTATAAGTAGCGAAGCAAATCAGTTTCTTCTATTTCGTCACTTCCCACGTGTTTGCCGCGCTTGCTATAGGCCCTCCGCTCAAGTTACTGACGCTGCCCAAGTTAGGGCTAACGGAACGTTACTGAAGTACGTGATATGCATAAAATAAAAAAAAATGATAATCTGAGTACCACTAGTTGCTTTTTCTTATATAAGCTAGAGAAGCGAAATCAAGTCAGCTCAACGTGACTATTGGGTAACCGCATTTCCTGATGCGTCAAGGAATGGCTATAAAGGCTACAGGGGCTCCATGGGGATTATAGTGCTACTTCTTTTCGCTTATTGGACAGTTCTTTTTTTTTTCTCGTTGCTCATCTTGTAGTCGGGAAAGCTATAACGAATAGTACGTGACCTTCCGTGACCTTGCAAGTGCCGCAAGCAATCGCGAAAGGCACTGAAGGGGCTTTCGGTGGTGATTGATATGTTTTTATATACACGTTGTGTAGTTATTAGCTTCCGCTTTTGTTGTTATTTACGGCTTGTCTGATACACGCCAAGCGCAGGCGCTGGGAGCCCAGTAGCAAGGTCATAAAAGGATCAACTCGAGGGGCTCTCCTCTCTGTAGTAGACAGCAGTCATGGTTAGTACAGTGTCCTGTGTTATGCCGTGTTATAAAACTGCAACTACTGAAACCTACTGCGACAGTTACATTCCAATAAATCAATATATATCCCGCGTAGACTTTACGAATCATGCAAAAACAAATTAAACTATAGGAATAAAATACAAAACGCTTAGTGCGTGTGTGCGTGTGTGTGGGGGGGGGGCGTTAGAAATAGTAAATTTCCCATCCTCATTCAACAAGTTTGAACCAATCAGTTTGGAGATCAAACAATAAATAGTTTTCAGCGCATTTGTAGTTGTACTCAACATCTTTTCAATTGACACAACCAAAGACATCAATGTCGGTTCATGTGTCATTGATTATTGCTATATGCGATTTTGTATATTATGTAACTTCGTGCATGTGATAAGACACAGAAGGACAGTCTCTGAAGGCAGCCTTACATCTTCGAAGAGACTCATGCTTGAAATTGCGACATCTTCTGAGCCCGCGGCAAAACAGCGCCTGTGCTTTGCGCACCACGAAAGCACTGTTGACTTTCTTGCAGGCCACGGGACAGAAAGAAAGCTTGTGAAGAAAGTATTCTCAATTGCCCAAAACCACCTAATTATGATAAATTCGTTTGCTGGCGCACCAATAAACACTGGTTGCATAGGTTTAAAGGTACATGTTCTACACTTTCAACTAAAGGACATGAGTGTAGTAAACGTCAATAAGAAATCATGAATTTTCAACATAGACAGTTATGGCCAATTAATTGTCCTTACTACAATTCTGGAGGTCGCAAAATATGGCACCCCTGATGGGCACACCTCCAACACACACAAAAAAATTTGGGTGCCTGATTTTAATATGTCCTGTTTTTTTTTACATATATTGCTCTCTTTAAGGAAAACGCTGACTCTCTTCTGTATCTCACTACTCTCCTAAGAAAGTATAAAAATGTCCGAAGAGAGTCCACGAATCTCTTTAAACATAAGCGTATGCGTGGGTAGTTGACACTCACAAGGAACAAGTCGAAGAACTCTTTTATTTTTTCTCGTAGTGTGTGTGAAGTATATCTGAAGGAGCAGATGAGATAAAGAAACTTGCGGGCATAACCTGGCCGCAGCAAGCACAATACCAGTCGGGTTGTTTGGCGAAACATGAGAGCTGCCTTTACGTCGCATTGCGGTGGGTTTAGAGAGGCGTTGCTAGGTGATGATGATGAAGGATGACAGTTAGGGGCAGCATGAAGGCTACCCTTGCCTTCGTGGCTCTCGCCGGTTCCGTAACTTTCCTAGGCGCCGCACGAAAACAGCATTATCATCAGCCTATCTACGCTCACTGCACGGCGAATGGCTCTCCCTTGTTCCGCCAATCAACTCGGTCCTGTGCTTTTTGGTCCATGGTATAACTGGAGACTTCTCAATATCTTCCACCCACCTGATTTGTCTCCTTCTCACGCGTTTGCCTTCTCTTGGAGTCCAGTCAGTTACCCTTAATTACAAGAGGTTATCCTGCCCGCGCCTCACAAGCCCGGCCCGTGTCTCTTGTGTTCTGCTTGATTTCAACCAGGATATTCTTAACACCCGTTTGTTCCCCCACCCATTCTGGTCCCGTGCTATCTCTTCCTGCTCTCCTACTAGCATAGACTTCTTTTATCGCAAAATAAAGGGAAATATAGCGTTAGTGTCTGTGGGAGCTGCAAAGCATAGCGATTGAGTCGGCATAGTAACGGTGGGTGTAACATGAATTTGTCTAAGCTTCATCCTTTCGGCTCCGTGTGCCCTGCGTCCGCTTTGTCGCAAGTTCCACTTCACTAACTTGACCTTTTCAGGCTTACCGTTTACAGCACGCTCGAGAAATTCCCAACTATCCACTCTTATACTCAAAACGAAATCCATACACTTCAATAAGCTAAACCGCAAGCACGGAGATTAGGCAAACTGAATGCACTGCCTATCTTTCACACGGTGGCTGAACGGTCACAGCACTTCCCACGAGTAGATACTGTGGGAAACTCTGTGCTGCACAATACTGCTACTACTAAAAGGTGGTTTTCTGCCACGATGGCGCCTCGGAAATAGACTACGCTGGGTAGATGACTCCGAAAGGAGATATTGCGAAGGAATGAGAGTGTCCTGGATGTCGCCCACGCGACGGCAGCCACCGGCGCGATTTTTCGGGGACACTCGTGAAATAACCGTCCCGCTCATCAGGCACGGGCGAGTAATAAACAAAAGTGTGAACGCAGCAGTCGCGCAAACCATAAAAGAAATGAGGACAGAAGGGGGAAGACTTCTTATGACGATGTGTCCCAACCAGCGTCCGCACCATTCACGCCTACGCCTGCAGAAAAAGAAAAAGGACTTCGTCGGACACAAATCCTGACAGAGACTGGCAGTGATGGCGTAACAAGGGAAACTAACGCTGATGCAGGGGCGGGACAGAGCTTGGCGAAATTAGACGAAAAAATGTGGAGATTATTCTAGGGAAAGCTTGTTTATTTTGCCCTGTTACCTGTCTACTTGTCATCACGTGACTCAAGGCAAACCTTGTTGCACGCGTGATATGACTCGACAAGGTTATTTTTGGTACAGCGCCAATGACAACATGTACGCGAGAATCTTTTTCTTGGGCCAGGAAGCTCGTTTCGGTTGTATGTATTAGTGAACTAGTGGTAAATAAGTCCAAGTCAAACGTTAGTTTGTTTGTCCTATACATTTTTCTACGTATACGTAGTTGGTTCTTTGTTATATGGATTCGCTTCAATTTAAAGTGGTTTAATACTATTAACCTCCTCCCTCTCTCTTATGTAATGCGCTGATAATAGTACTCAAGGGCAAATGATGATACTATAGACGCTACTATCTTTTGACTCATCAACGCACGGATCTTGATAAGGCGTGGTAGTGCATCACGTGATCTCGCTGACGTCACACAAAGCGCTGCCGTACCATATCCAATTCATCAGTGTCCGGCATTTATCGTCACAATTTCAGTTTTGTAGAACTACATCCATCCAATAAAGGAAAGTGATCTACTTTAAAAGGGGAAAAAAATGGGGAAACCCTTAAAGTTCGCTCTTAAGGGTTGAACGCGAAAGCGATATTCCGTTCCTTGTGCGTACTTCAGGCACCTTGGTGTAGGAAATCTTTTCGAACTATGCACTCACTATACGTGGCCTTAAGGGTGCAGTGCCGTGTGTGCCTATCATAGAAGGTAACTGGCTTTAAACTCTGAAGTCATTATGATAATTCCACGTTCTGACACCCAATGACAATATACGCTTGTACCAAGCATTATTAGGGCAATATTTCATGTTACATTGGGAAGCGTGTTTACAGGACGCGCGTGTTTGTGAAGCATGAAAGTTACTTTCACTGCATTTCTGAGCAGAGGAAGTTAATTTCACAGGATTCGCAAGCAGAGGCATGGCTGTGTGGTAGAATACTCGTTTGTCAAGCAAGTTACCTTGTCTCGATACCCACTCAGACCCAGAATTCTTATCATATATTATATTTGCATATTTCTCAATTTTTCGGTCACGCGAAGGTGATAATTTTTCTCTCACAACCAATGACGCCGACGCCGGAATTTGCGAAACGAGTTTTTTTTCACGCTGTCGCGTTAGAATTTCAGGAAGAACACTGTTCCCATCTTCATATGTCTTCGATTGCCAAGCGAGAACATTTCGTGAGACGCCGTGTCCAACAATATTTCTCCGCCAACGACTTCTGAGCTGTTGAAGCCTCACTTTATCACGAACGCTTGTCTCGATGAACTTTAGTTCCACAACGTCTTCCCGGTTAGTGTTGGCGTTCAAAACAATCATACATGTCTTGACGCAAAACATGTTTCATCCATCAGATTTTTTTTATTGACCTGTACATCAGTATTTCAAACAAATGGTTCAAATAGGCTCTCTATACATGCATTTGATATGGAGGGTTTGAAACCAGTTTCCTGAAGCAAACATCCTTATCGAGATAGACCGCACTTTATGTATGTTCGTACGCGGGTAGATGTACAAGTGCGAAGTTGAAAATTTTCGGCTATGGATGTTTGCCCGCTCCACCCAACGCCGCAAAGCGCCTGGCTACACCAGTAAACCCTTATTACGGTCTACGTCATACTCATACCGTGGGCTATGTAAAACTTCGAATTCAGAGCCATCGACTTGATTTAGCAGGAGTGGGGGGAGGGAGGCTCTGACATCTCTAAATATAACTTCGTCAGGACTCAGATATAGTTGTTGTCATGTCATGTCGGTTTAAATTTATCTATATCGCTCGACCTGGTGTCTGCGGGTCAACGAGAAAGCCAAGACATGCATGTCCATCTGAGTACATACACTCAGCAACGCATATCAAACAGTTGTACGTGTATAGCTTAATGTCGTACGGAACATTTCATATTAGGCCTCACTGCGTGCCACCTTTCGCGCATCATACGGGGATCACGCGCCCGAGGTGGTATATCGGAGGGAGCTATCGATCGGAAATGAGTCGCAGGTGCGTGCCTATCTCGGCGTGCCATCTTCGGCTTTTGCGCAAACTCAAAGCTATTGACCAAGAATGCGTCCGAAAGAGGCGCGTCATCGCGTACGTGCACGCTCGCAAAAAGCATGTATACGCACGGGGTATGCGTACGTACGCGCCCACGTGAAACGAAAAGGCACCCACGTATGCACGGCCTGTTTCAGTTACATCGCGCGCTTATGTAACATCACCGGAACTCGTAAGTTATAGCCCATGTCCGCCACTTGCGTGACTAAGCCAACGGGTCGCTGACAATTGCGAACAAGTTCAGTATTCTTTTTCAGTTTCGTTTTTCGGGCGTGCTACGCTGTTTTGTACCGTACATGCGGAAAATGAGAAGGTTGCTGTCGTAAAAAGATGCGTGACTAACACTACCTGTACAGGAGCAGTGGAAAATCACCATGGATGTTCATTTCTATAGCTGATTTATAGCATACTGACATTTTTTTTGTCCTTTCACTTTAAACGGACTCAGACAGTACGTTATCCTGTATCGGGTAAACTTGTCAAAAGGTCTAACACAGCACAAATATTTTGACGCTCGCCTTACGCCTGTGTGATGCGACGACCGGTGCTTTTCTATGAATGAGGCACGCATAAAAAATCTACGAGTTTTTTTTTCGCTTTGCTTGTGCACAAATACACGCACGAAACATACGTAAAGTATGATAAAACTCTCCCCTCCCCCACTTCCTGAAAACAATTCGTACAACACCCCTAATAGAGAAACAGAAAGCCACGTACGCGGGCGAATTCTTCACACTTTGTCTGTTCTCGTTAGAATTCCATTCATGTCTTTGTGAGAGTTGTGGTGTGTAGTAATTACACGTGTATACTAATACGTCATCGAATGACCTTGGTATGGAAATGTATACACGGTACATATAAAAAAACAAATAAGCGTAAACCTCTTTTTGGTTAATTATAGTCCACATATGTCAGCACGGTTACTGATTTGAAAGGGCGATGACTAACGGCATCGTGAATAACTAGTGGCTTCAGGTTGTACAATTCACAAGCCAACGAGATGGCGTATTTCACCATGAGTTGGCGAACTCGATCATCAGTCCACTAAGTCGGACTCACTCAGATTTAGCCACGAGTCTGAGTCAGTCCGAGTGAGTCATATTTCCGCCAGTCCAAGTCCGACTTAGTCCTGTTGCAGGAACTTTTCGTGAGTGTGAGTACTGTTCGAGTGAGTTTGCTTCAAGAAACGTTTGCTCAGTCTGTGTCCGAGTAGGTCCAAAGTACAAATATATTTCTTGAGTGAGTCTCGCTGAGTTCCACTTTCTTTTGCCTACATACGGTCCTATCTATAGTCATCTTTAGCATTACTATCAGTGTTACCTGCATTCACGTTTATACTCACGTCTACTCGTACGCATTCCAAAGCAGTGCCGTTCATACACCATTTCAATATTTATTAATCAGAAGCGTGAATTTCGGGGGGGGGGGGGGGGAAGGGTGCCTTGACTTCCTCCCAGCAACTCTTACAGGGAGTTTCTTCATGATCATATCTTCTTTCATCTCTTCCAAGAAAAATGACCTTACTGGTTTGGACGCATTCAGTGCTCATTTTCAAAGATAATAAGGCACCAAATAGTACCCCTATTACGTGAGATATTGGTGTTAAAGAACAGTAACACTACAAATCGAATTCCAGCCGCAGCAGGCGCATTTCCGATAAAGAAGTGAAAATGCCTGAGGCCCGTGTGCCTAGATTTACGTGCACGTTAAAGAACACCAAATGGTGGAAATTTTCGTAGCTCTCCACTATACGGCCTCTCTCATAATCATATGGTGGTTCTGGGACGTTAAACCTCCAAAATTATTATGAGCATTGACACCACGGTCGAAGAAGTTCACTCGAAGAAGTTCTAGGCTGCTGGACTCATCGGTCAACTCACTCGAACTCACTCAGACTCGGTTCGAACTGTGAGTTGATTGATTGATATGTGGAGTTTAACGTCGCAAAACCACCACTTGATTATGATAGACGCCGTAGTGGAGGGCTCTGGGAATTTCGGCCATTTGGTGTTCTTTAACGTGCACCCAAATATGAGCACACGGTCCTACAACTCTACCGCCTCCATCGGTCGACCTGTGAGTTATAGTCGAACTGTGAGTCCAGCTCAGGAAAAGTTTTGTGAGTCTGTAACCAAGTGAGTTCAAAGGTCAAAATAAATTTCATAAGTGAGCCCAAGTGAGCTCCACAAGCTTTGAAGGCCTGTGGATTTCACTAACCCGCACTTTGATACATTCACTTACTGCAAGGTTAGTACTTTTGTGACAAGTAAACGGTTAGTACATAGAATATTCTGACATTTTTTTTTGAAAGAGTGCATCTCTAAGCTGTACACACAAAATTTTATCTTGCCTCTCAGGTGAAGAGAATAAAGCTGGTTCTTCGATTAGTCTTACAAGAGTAAACCCGGCAGGTAAAATTCACCATGGCAGTTAACAAGAGAATAGTTGCCATACGCGAAACACGTGTCGAAGCATTCAAGTGTTTCTAAAACAAACAACAAGAAAAAAAAACGAAAACAGTGCCCGACAGCGCTACGGCTATGATACCTTCTTGTTGTTCTAGTCGTTTGAGCTTCGGAATATATCCGTATTATCGTGATAGCGTTAAAGAGCTCATTTTGTGGAAATTCCGACATCGGCGCAATTGGTTGCGAGCGAGAAATCATCATAATCTTATGCATGACCGAAAAATCAAGAACGTTTCAAATAAAATGAACAAGTGATAAGGAATCCTGGAGCAGAGTGAGGACCGAACCAGGGTTGTTGGGTCGATCCGAGTCATAATCGAACCCGGGTGGTTTGCGTGGCAAGCGGATGTTCTACCACGCGGCATCGCCTCTGCTCGTGAAAACAATGAAAAGAATTTCGTCTGCTTGGAAAATGTAGTGAAACTTGCTTTCACGCTTCACAAACAAGTGCGTCTAAACAAGACTTCTGTCGAATGTTTACATTCGAGTGCGTCCTGTATACGTGCATCACAATGCAACATGAAATATTGCTTTATTAATGCGTGGTACAAGTGTTCATTGCCAACGGGCGTCAGCATATTTGATTATCATAAAGGATCCATGGTTGAAAGCCGTTACCCCGCTACAAAAGGCATGCATGCAACTGCGCCTATTTCCTTTAGACCAAATATAGTGGGTGCATGGCTCATTCTAAAAGGTTTCATGCACTAAGTGTTTGAAGTACGCCGTCGGAACAGGATATCGCTATCACGTTCAACTCCTAAAGGCGAAGGTTTAGAGCCCCCAGTTATTGTTAAAGAAGATAGTCTTTCTTTGGTACCTTCGACGCAAAAATTTTAGTCTGTCGGTCCATTTGTCTGTTTGTTCACTCTTAACAATGCCGGGTGCCTTAAACGGCTCCAGCCGATACCCCAAACGGCCGACCCTATCCGCAGCGCCCACCAATGTTGCTCAAGGTCCAACGTTTTGTTGCTCAAGGTCCAGGTACTTGTGCAATTGTCAATTAAAAAGCAATTACGGGGCATATCTGAGACATCACAAAAACACGTATATAGTCTGTATGTGCGTATTTTACTGGAAAAGACATAATAAGTAATTCTAAGGACAGTAGTGCTTATCACGCTGCGCTGACCATGCAACGCTTGCATGAAAGGCGAGAACTTCCAACGCTTCGCAAAAAACGAGACGGTGGTGACACCTACCCGTCGCTTTGCGTTCTACACCTTATCCCCTCCGATACGGGCGCGCACATCCGTCTCGGAGCCACACGCTTCGTTTTCTAAGATAACTGCTAGATAACGCTCATGTCTCATGTGTGACGGGCCTAGATGCGCTCATTCGCCTCCGCTGCGCGCTCGAGGCACTCTCACGTAGCGCCTCCAGAATACCATTCACCGATTTTCTTGCGCAGAAGACCAAACAAACGTTTTGTTGACTATCTCCAGACGCAGGACTATCGTCTGTCGACGACATTTGCATATTAACATACAGATACGGGGTCATTTTTTTATAACAGTGAACACCTCACCGCGTTTCAATAACCCGTGTGTTTGACCTGCGGGGGCGTATTTAGACACGCCTTCTGAGCTGGCTCCAGGCAGAGGGGATTCTGTCGCCTAGATCGCGCCGAGGTTAAACTAATCTTGCCTCGAGTGAGTCAAGAGACACTGACTTATTCAAGCAGTGCTCAGCGTCGCCTCCGTACGCATTTGACAATCAACGGCGTGTCGAGGTTACGCGGCCTGTTTATGAAAGTGTAAACGTCGACGTATGCGCCTGACACACGCGTGTGATTTCGAAGAGGCTCTGTAAGCATATTGTGCTTCCGCTGGAACGGGACTGGAGAGAGCTTGCAAACTTAGGCCTTAATGAAAGACGTGAAGGTGGAGTAGAAATCAGCTTGCTATAAGGTTTAGCAACAAAGGACAAACAAAAGGCGTCGGGAAATAAATTCCCGTGGTAGAGTGTGGTTGCCAGATGAGCATATGTATATACCATGGGAGTCGAGAAAAAAAAGGTTACTAGTGCTTTATATAACTTTATTCTCGATATAAGCTTGGAGTTGCTGGCCTAGACCTTACATACATTTGCAGTATAGATAAAAACTCCTTTCACTTTATTGTAACGAAGATAACGCCCACAGTACCTATCAGATTAAGCTACTCAAATAAAAAGAGGTTCAGATGGAGTGCAAAGACAACTCATTTCTTCAACAATGCGCCCAGCCATTCGCATCGTTGGACTACTTTTAAACTACTCTGTACAACCGATCTACTATGTGTCAGAACCACTAAATTATGCATTTCTCTTTTCTATTTTGTTTTTATCCTGCCCTAAAAGCAACGAAAATCATAGAACCTAAAGGAATGCCTTGATGGTTCTAAGGCAACTCTAGCAAGGTTTCGCGAAGAATCCGAAAGTCATTATGGAACGCGGTGATGCGCAGACTTAGGAAATACACTTTTTCTTCTGAACCCGGGTTTGCTCGACGCTAAAATGTCCGAATACTTCCGAAGGATCGTATTTTATCGGGTGATCAAGTCGGCGGCTGCTGCAGCACTAGCGGTGCTTCTTTTGTGTGTGTTATGAATCGTGCTACCCCCCCCCCCTTTTTCCTCCCTTGCAACAGTTGCTCTTTCCCCATCTCCTCCACCTGTCATTCGCTACAGATCCCTCCGCGCACCTGCTACCATGTATACGCGAGCTACTCCAGAAGAAAACACTGATCTGGAATTCCATGCCTTTACCGTCTCTATAATGCGGACCGCCGTAAGAAGTCGCCGACTTCAAGGCCTCCATTTTCAGGGGCATCACAACGATACTATACGATAGTTTTTTTTTTTTTTTGCAAACTATACCGTCTAGGAACACCTGCTTACAGCGACATACCCCTTCATATTAGATGCGCGTGCTTGCACGTATGCAATATAATGTGCACGCTTGTTATGGGGACATACGTAAAACACTCACGTCGTCTGCTATATGCCTGCAAGAAGAAGCAAGAGCCGTCTGCGCATTCAGCTGACGGTGGGCGACAGTTGAAATTTTCTTCCATCTTATCAGCACATCGCCATCGACGAGGAATAGGCCATTTGGAAATATCCACTCCGGGACAATGGCCTCACGTACGAAGATTCGCTTTAGGAATTCGAACGGTGTTCTCACTTTTTGTATTGTCTTTCATGCGCCTGTGTAACGGGCACCTGCTGAAGACATTTCTTTGGGTCAAGTTGCGCCTTTCGTGCTTTCCACGCTCTTGAATCGAGCTTGCGTGAAGCAACGCAAGGAAGAAAACAAGAAGCATATTAAACGCATCCTGCATTACGCAAAGCGTATACGTTAACTGCTGCAGATGACCCAAGTATTCACGTAGGGGATACACACTACGCCTCTACGTCCTGTAACGACGCGCCGAGCAATTCAGACTCGCTCGCAACGCGCGAAGAATACGGTCCGTAATGCTACTCATTAGGCGCCTGTATCTCGCCAAAGGTGCTAGGGGCGTCGAGGGATTTCGATCGGGGGCGAAGGCAAGCTTCTTTAATAATGCACGAGCACATGCTGACGATCTCCCGTTTCCTTCAATACGTAGGTGCGCACAATATGAGTCACAGCACGCTGGCTTGGGTTAAAGTGAGCCACAGCCTGAACAATGACACCGACAAGTGTTAAAGTTTTCTAGAGAGTATCGCTAATTTAGACAGTTTAACTCACCAATTATTTTATTATGTAGGTGCCACGTTGCAGTGTTGGTGTCATTTTGAGTCCAGACGGCGTGTTCAATTGCACTCATATTGGGCGTGACTGCACATACCGGCTCAGGTTTTAGTATAGGTATTATTGCATGAAACTCTATGGTTTCCACCAAACGCCTTTCGCCACCTGTATATACATCTGTTGCCAGCTGCCAGGAAACCAGCTTCGGCTTGTCAATACTGCGAAAATAACTTCCTCTGGTTGAAAATGCTGTGAAAGTAACTTTCATGCTTCACAAACACGCGCATCCTGTGTACATGCGTCACCATGAAACATCAAATACTGCCGTAATAATGCATGGTACAAACGTACATTGCCTTCGGGCGTCGAAACATGGGATTATCATGAGTTCATACATAGTTAAAGTCAGTCACCCACTTAAGGGTGCTACTGCCCCCTTAAAGCCACGCAGTGGCTGCATAGAAAGTTCGAAAAGCTTTTATACAATAAGTGCTTGAAGTACGCCCTAGGGATAGAATATCGCTATCACGTTAAACTCTTAAAGACGAAGCGTATGAGTCCCCCAATTTTCGTTCTTGTTTATGTTTTTTTATTTCGTTGTCTTTTTGAAAATAAAAAAATGCTCACCTACCAACTTCTTCCGTGACCGTGTATGAGTATGAAGCGAACTTGTAATCGAATTCAACGTTTCTCAAGTACTTGGGGGCCGTATAACTGTAAGCCTTACCTGAAGTGCAGGGCCGGCAGTACATTTTGTGCCCACCGGGAGCGAATAACCTGTAACGAAGACCCGATTCACCGCCACTCATTTCGAAACCATGTCCCGGTAGATGGCGTTACAGGAAGAACACTCAAGCAGCGCTCCATTCTTGGCGTGTTTTACGGGCTCTCTAGCCCCTCGGCGCGTTAATAATGGACGCACCCAATACAAACAGCCGTCCGCGTGCACACGGCCGCTGCCGACACGTAGAAGACGGGGCCGTTTAATTGTGCATGCAGCCTTGGGAAGGGAGTCGCTTCGTGAGGGATGATCCCATTACGCCGATTAGCGCGGTCGCGGTACACAACGGCTACACGCCATCGATTGCGCTGTCGCGTGCACTTCTGCGTAACAGCCACCACCGCAAATATACGAGGAGGAAGAAAAAAAGAATCGGCGTCGGTACGTGTGACGTCAAAGACGGAACGCCCCATCTCTGCAGATCGCATGCCTTGTTTCGCTGCCATTACGCCCCAATTGCAACCTCACCGATACCGTTTGAACAATGTGACGGTTGCGTGCACAATCAGATATGTGTACGCCTACAACGTCCACATTTAGTTCGGATTAACTGAGTTGTAAGGTTGCTTGAATTCAATTTTGTTTGCCAGATAGGTACACGATTCGGTAAATACATGAAGAGCACATCTGGATCCTTAACAGCAAGCTAGTTTGGATCCACAGAAAACAGTTTACAGTTAAAGAAATCGGAGTTTTGATCATTTACTTTTTTTTTCAGGTAGCTGAAAACGCAATTGAATAAGATAAAGAAACATTAACACATGGTCTTTAAGATAACGTTTCAGGTTGAAGTAATGCGTCGAAAAATAGACTGTTGCACAAGGTTAAATCCCCACTAAACAGCCGTATTTTGTCTTGTACATGTTTTACAAGTGACTGTCAAAAATTGATGGCTTCGAAGCGTCGTTTGGTAGAGTAGCTAACCGTCAACATTTTTTTCTAAACTAACTAACTAACTAACTAACTAACTAACTAACTAACTAACTAACGATAAACTATAAAGTGAACTACTGTTTATTATGCAATCATGAACAGTAATTACAGTTTTACAGTCAACGGGCAAGATGAAAGGCTAATATGCAGTTTGTTCAAGAGTTGTTTAGAAGGAGCTGCATACCTTGAATTCTACAGAAGTGACATTGCTCACCTCCGCCACACTTTGTATGCCATGTAGATTCATCTTTAAGAATTTGCTGATTCACATTCTACTCCGCTAGTGTAGGCAGCAGGTAGCCTTGCTGGTGAACGAACTGTCTTGTACTGTTCCTTTCTTTTCTTCCATGTTGCGTTAGGTTAGGTAATGGCGGTGTAGGATAAAACGATGCAGCTTGTGAAACGCATTGGCTGTACTTAGGGTGCCACTAAACCAACCGATTTTAACTTTAAACCTATTATCTTTGACCCACCCTTCGGTTTATTTATTTATATATTTAGTTATTTATTTTTATACATTTATTTATCGCAGTCAGTGTTACCGCTACCCTATATGTACTGAAAGGGAAATCGACAACAACCCGTTTGTCACTGGAAGGCCCAAGGAAACCTGCACGAATTACTCACGAATTTTCTCAGTGGCCGAAAAGCCATCAAAACAAGGACAAACTGTACGACAAAAAAAAATCCTTTGTTATATTCGCCTAGATATCCGTGGCGTTTCGTACGACAAGTGGATGATTATTAATTTCCCTTTCTTGACTCTGCCGTAATTTTGCCGGATTTCACAGAAATCATTAACAACTTTATGTTCGGACCGGACAGTGCCCTGGTGTAATAATGGAAGGTCATGATGTCGATTTGCACTGAGATAAGCGCGGGATGGGTCGCGTCTCGAGGGGAATTTCCAATAAGCTACGCAGCGACAGTAGTGACAAGCACTATTGATGGGCATAGGGAAAGATAGTGATTAAAGGGCATTTAGGGGCGACTATAGATTGATAGCGAGGGATGAACGGCCTATAGACGAAGGATCGATTAGTCTTTCTAATAGCTGCGATCGTTCAGCATGCTCGTTCAGCGAGCCGGTTTGTCTCGCAATATCCAAGAGCGAGCCAATAACTCCTGAAGCTTTTTCACTCGCAGGAATGCCGTGCAGGTCTAAAAGAAACTTCACCAAAGCTTTTTCGCGATGCGTTGTTTCAAGAGCAGCAGCTGTAGGTTGTTTTGCACGGCGTCACGTAAAACTCGGTCATGTTTCTTCAATGTAAAGTTAAGCCCATGATTTCTGTGAACTTAAACTTTGAATTCGGGATGCGTTTGCTATATAATAATTGTTATGGTATATCATCCCTAAGCCACCATATGGTTATGAGAGACGCTGTATAGTGGAGGGCTTCGGAAACTTTTACCACCTGGAGTTCTCTGACGTACACCTAAATCTAAGCACACCGGCCCCAAGCGCTTTCGCCTCTATCAAAAATGCGGCCGCCGCAGCCTGAATTCGACCCCGCAACCTGCGGGCCAGCAGCCGAGTGCCTTAGCCACTAGACCATTGTGGCGGGTTCGGGATGCGCTTGCTATAGCTAGCATATTTACAGAGGTAATCGCTTAAGTTTTGTTAGTTAGGAAACGCAACACTGCGACTTGAGAGCAATGCGCTCCTTTTCATGACCAAACGGGACCCTATGAACCCTATGACCCATAGGGTCATAGGGTCATAGGGACCCTATGAACAAACGGGACCCTATGACCATTGTGTATCCCATAAGACATCAAATAAGCATACTTACACCAAAAAGTGTGGCGCTAAAAGGGCTCTCACAAAGGCGCTACTTTGTTGCCCGGCCAAGTTTCATTGATACTGGGCCAGATTGCATGACTCTGCATGCATAATATGAGGCTTCCCTCATACGTGATCCATGACAGGATGTTCTGCACCCGTCCTACGTATTTTGGTTTTGTGAGTGTCCGTTCAGCTCTCTAAAAAAATGGCAGCATATCCACGGGGTGAATGATGGAGAGGGGGCAAAGCATCCGTCCGTCCATTCGTTCTTGCTTCCGTCCGTCCATGCGTCCGTCTGTGTGACCGTCCATGCGTCCATCCGCCCGTCCGTGCGTGCGTCTGTTCGTGCGTCCGCACGTCCATCCGTGCGCCCGTCCCTGCGTTCGTCCATGCATCCGCCCCTGCGTCCGTCCATGCGTCCATCCGTCCGTGCAACCATCCGTGCGTCCGTCCATGCGCCTCTCTGTGTGTCCGTCCGTCAATCTAATCAACACTCCAAGTACCACCATCTCGCATCTTTTAATCGTATATGCGTCCGTCTGTGTGACCATCCATGCGTCCATCCGCCCGTCCGTGCGTGCGCCTGTTCGTGCGTGCGCACGTCCATCCGTGCATCCGTCCATGCATCTGTCTATGTGTCCATTCGTCCATCTAGTCAACACTCCGAGTACCACCATCTCGCATCTTTTCATCATATATTACACATGTAGAAGCACCGCCACCCAGCGGACATTCCAAGGACTAAACGAGAGGTGGCACAAGCACACTTTCTTACAGCTTGCGCTTCGTGTCTACTTCCCACCTTTAGCCCCCTCGAGTTCATGGTATATACTAGTTCACTGTATTCATGGCACTGCGACCGCTCGCTACCCTTTCCAGAACCTAGGAGGTTACGCCCAGCGAGCATAACGTAGCAACCCTTTTTTGTCAGATAGTGCTCAACGTACATGCCAATGGCTGCTAATTGGGAATGAGAGACAGGAGAATCCAACTTTTAGTTAACGCGCACGCTGCAAATTTCTGATTGTTCAACAACGCACAGGAGAAATCTCCGACCGGCACCACTTTGCAGGTCAAAGCGTAAGACTGGTTACGCACTACGACGAGGGACGAACGGGTGCCGCCTTAAGAAGCTTCGCCCCTAAAAAGCGCAAACTGGTGACATAGACCAGAATTTGTATTATTTCCTGCTAAGCAGCAATATTTTGCTGCTGCTGCGCGATCTGGAGCAAAAAAAAGCGACAAGAATGCTATGAGGTTCAATTTTTTTTTTATCACATGCTTCCCGCTATTCATCGCTCGCAATGACGTTGCCGTTTTCCGCGTCATTGATTTGGCTTGCCTAGCGGATGTTACGCCTCCAGCTGGAGCAACGGGCGTAGAGAGAGAGAGAGAAAAGTAATTAAAAGGAAGAGACAGGGAGGTTAACCTAGACTAACTGGTTTGCTACCATGTACGGGGGTGGGGAAAAGGGTCGGAAAAAGGATAGATATAGAGAGATGTAAAATAAATGAGAAAAAAACACATACGCACACATTCAGGGAGTTCCGATCACAGTCGTTTGGACAGGCCGGTTGAACGCAAGAAGCGCAGGAGCGCCTTCACAGCCTTCTTCTGCGACATAAAGTCCTGTCGGCAGCGCAGGAGTCTTTCTTCCGAAAGAGGCTGGTTGTCCAGTTCATCTAGTGCATTGCAGAGTGACTGTCTCTGCGAGCAGTATTGTGGGCATTCACACAGAATGTGCCAACTTGTTTCATCACTGCCACAATGGTCACATGCAGCAGTGTCAGCCATTCCTATGCGGAACGCGTACGCATTGGTAAATGCGACGCCCAACCATTATCTGCACAGCGTAGTAGCATCTTGTTGGCGTAATTCCGGAGGAATTTGAAGACTGAGGGTAGGGTCTAAAGTACCTAATCGTGCATCGATGAAATGCACTCATTTCATTGTGACGTGGTGCGCTTGCGAGCAAGCATGCGGAGTTTCCGTGCAGCGTCAGTTCTGGAAAGCGGAATTGATATTTAATCGCTTTCAGTATAGGCAGAACGGGCAGCTCGATCGGCCCGTTCATAGCCAGTTATTCCACAATGACTTGGAAGCCATTGAAAGGCTATTTCATGTCGTTCCTCAATGAATTGGTGAGTCTTTTCTGCAATCTCAAATACTGGCGTAGAGAGCAACGTATTCCGGCCTATAAGACGAAAAAAGACAGTTACATTGATGTTCTTTTTTTGTCAATGTACAAATATTGCCGAACTAATTTATCAAGCTTCTATTGACACATTAAGCTACACTCGACCACCTCACCTCAGTCTCTACTACCCATTTCTTTTTGGTGCCATGCTGACCGACTTGACCAAGTGACACTTTTTTCTTCCAAATATAATAATATGCGAGTTTTTATGTGCCAAAACCACGATATAATTATGACAGATGCCGTAGTAGAGGGTTGCGGTACTTTTGACTATCCGGCGTTATCTGAAATCGCACAGTGCACGGGGCGTTTCACCTCTGTTGAAATGCGGGATCGTAACTACGAGCTTCGGGTCCGTAGCTGAGCAGCGTAACTACTGCAGCACTACACTGGATCATTCTTCAAATTATAATCTCCCCAGCACTTCCCGTTTTCGCAGCACTTGTAAAACGTTTTCTAAAATATAGACATATGCAGTTATGTTTTAGGTTAAGAGTTTTATCGTATATATAAGATATGGGAGCACAACTTCGCTTGGGAGCTAAGTAACTGTTAAAGTAATTAACCGAAATTAATAAACAGAGTCCACTGAAATATTGTGAGCAGCTGGGATCTTTGCAGCACCAGACGAAGCAGATCCCAAGACACGCGCTTATGTTTAGGTGGCCTACGAGATTGGCGAATTACAGGATTGACGCAACTATTACAAAAGGTGCTCGAATGGCACAGTGCCAGTGCAACCAGCAGACGGCTAAGTCAATGATTAGGTCCTCCTGCAAAATGTTCCGTTATTTTTCACTGCACCTGCGGAACAATCTACTAATTGGCGAATGTTCCCGGAGTCGTTTTGACGCGCGCTGCTTTGCGTCGCGTACTGTGGCATCATCATCGTCATCATCATAACCGTCGTCATCTTCATCATCATCATCATCATCATCATAATCATCATCATCATCATCAGCCTGACTACGTCCACTGCAGGACAAAGGCCTCTCCCTTGTTGCGCCACTTAACCCAGTCCAGTGCTTGCTGCTGCCAATTTATACCCGCAAACTTCTTAATCTCATCTGCCCACCTAACCTTCCGTCTTCCCCTATAACTCGCTGGCCTTCTCTGAGAATCCAGTTAGTTACCCTTAATGACCAGCGGTTATCCTGTCTACGCGCTACATGCCCGACCCATGTTCATTTTCTCTTCTTGATTTCAACTATGATATCCTTAACCCCCGTTTGTTCCCTAATCCTCTCTGCTCTCTTTTTGTCTCTTAAGGTTACACCTACCATTTTTCTTTCCATTGCTCGCTGCGTCGTCCTCAATTTAAGCTGAACCCTCTTTGCTAGTCTCCAGTCTTTTGCTCCGTAGTAAGTACCGGCAAGATGCAGTTGTTATACACCTTCCTCTCGAGGGACAGTGGTCATCTACCTGTCATGATTTGAGAGTGCTTGCCAAATGTGCTCCACCCCATTCTTATTCTTCTATAGTTATTTCAGTCTTGTGGTTCGGCTCCGCGGTTATTACCTGCCCTAAGTAGACATACTCTTTTACAACTTCAAGTGCGCTATTACATATCTCGAAGCGCTGTTTTCTTCCGAGGTTGTTGTAAATTACTTTCGTTTTCTGCAAATTATTTTAAGATATACTTTTCTGCTCTCCTTGTCTAACTGCGTAATCATGAGTTGCAATTCATTTCCTGAGTTAATCAGCAATGCAATGTCATCGGCGAAGCGCAGGTTATTAGCGTACTCTCCATTAACTTTTATGCCTAACTGTTCTCATTCTAATTCTCTGAAACCTGCTGTAAGCACGCGGTAAATAGCATTAGGGAGATTGTATCCCGCTGCCTTACATCCTTCTTGATTGGTATTATGTTGCTTTCTTTATGAAGCACTATGGTAGCAGTTGATCCCCTGTAGATTTCTTCCAGGATGTTTATATAGGATTAGTCGACGCTTTGATTCTGCAGTGTCTGCAGGACTTCTGATATTTATATTGAGTAAAACACCTTCTCGTAATCTATGAAGGCTATGTCTAGTGGTTGGCAATATTCTGATCATTTCTCTATTACCTTACTGATAGTGTGAATGTGGTCGATTATTGAGTAGCCTGTTCGAAATCCTGCTTGTTCCTTTGGTTGATTGAATTCTAGTGTTTTAATTCTGTTAGCAATCATACCTTTGTAAATCTTGTATACTACGGAGAGCAAGGTGATCGGCCTGTAATTATTCAGTCCTTGTCATCTCCTTGAATAGAATAGAAGAATAGAATAGAATAGAAAGTGAATAGACGACGAAGGTAATTGCCACGTCTACAAACGATAACCAGGATATGCGTATCATGTGAAACATGATTACATGCTAAGCTCGTAGTGTGCTCGCGGCCGTTTTGTTAGATCCACATATGCCACATTTGGTACTGGGTGACGTGAATAGACGACGAAGGTAAATGACACGTCCAAACATGATAATTATGATACGCGTGTCATGTAAAACATGCCTACATGCTACGTTCATAGCGCGCTCGCGGCCGTTTCGCTAACTCCACATATACCAAATTTGGTATCAAAATGACGTGAATGGGTGACGAAGGTAAATGACACGTCCAAACATTATTGTAATCATGACACGCGTGTGATTTAAAACATGATTACACGATACGCTCATAGCTTGCTCGTGGCTGTTTCGCTAGCTTCACATATCACATCACGTGATTCTAAAGTTGGTATCACGTGACGAGAATAGAAGACGAAGGTAAATGACGCATTCAAACATGACAATTACCACATGGAAGTGATGTAAAGCATAATTTATGTGCGCCTCGTAACGTTGTGCTCGTTTTAATGTAACTTATGAACCTTCCTCACTCGTGCTTCCAATATCATCGATTCCCAAAGTACATGGGATCTGCCAATTTTTCATCACTCACTAGAGCGCTCTCTTGCTGTTTCATGAACAGTGTATTCAGTGAAATATCCTTTACACAACGACGTACTAAATAGTCAATTTAGGCAGAGTATCACGGTATGAGTTGAGAAAATTTGGAACTTGTAGCGGTTCTCCATAATTCATTAGTAGTGATTAGGTAAGCAGATTCATGCTGCATTATAAGGAAAGCGTAACCTAGAGCTTAAGGTAGGGATTTGTCATGCGGGAACGCCGAGCCCTAATGGACCAGTATATGAGGACTACAACTCACGCGTGCTCTTATGGCAGCTTTGCGTCAGCTCACGTGTTGTACACTTTCCTCCATGTTCCGCCTCTCCTCAGGATACACTTAATCTTTTTTTTTTCACTAGTGCGCTGGCACTATCCATGTCGTGTGGTTTATTCCTGTTTTGTATCAACAGCTTCGAGCACTAGATATACGACATTCATAACGAGTAGTGGTGAAAAAACACGACGAACACGAAAGGGAATGAACAAAAGTGTTCGAGAGAATGTGGTAAAAAATGTGCACATTATCAGAAGCTTTAAGTGAGAGGCCTGCGGCAGCGTTAAATTATTTTTGAGTTTCAAAGCCGGATAGGTGTTGGCTGCACTCAAATAGATAGATAGATAGATAGATAGATAGATGGATAGATAGATGGATAGATAGATGGATAGATAGGCGGATAGATAGATAGATAGACAGACAGACAGACAGACAGACAGACAGACAGACAGACAGACAGACAGACAGACAGACAGAGAGAGAAAGAGAGAGAGACAGACAGACAGACAGACAGAGAGACAGACAGACAGAGAGACAGACAGACAGACAGACAGACAGACAGATGGATGGATGGATGTATCGAGAGGTGAATGGACGGACGGATGGATCGAGA
This sequence comes from Rhipicephalus microplus, assembly GCF_013339725.1. Taxonomy (NCBI): domain Eukaryota; kingdom Metazoa; phylum Arthropoda; class Arachnida; order Ixodida; family Ixodidae; genus Rhipicephalus; species Rhipicephalus microplus. Next base: position 218,790,822 of record NC_051165.1, read on the forward strand.
GGCGAATGGACGGATGGATGGATCCAGAGGCGAATGGACGGACGGATGGATCGAGAGGCGAATGGACGGACGGATGGATCGAGAGGCGAATAGACGGACGGATGGATCGAGAGGCGAATGGATAGATCGAGAGGCGAATGGACGGACGGATGGATCGAGAGGCGAATGGATAGATCGAGAGGCGAATGGACGGACGGATGGATAGACGGACGGATATTTGGATAGATAGGCGGACGGATAGATGAATAGATAGGCGGACGGATAGATGGATAGATGGATAGACGGATAGATGGATAGATGGATAGACGGATAGATGGATAGACGGACGGATATATGGATAGATAGGCGGACGGACGGATATATGGATAGGTGGATAGACGGATAGATGGATAGATAGGCGGACGGAATGATAGATGGATAGATGGATAGACGGATAGATGGATAGATAGGCGGGTGGACCGATAGACGGATAGATGGATAGACGGATAGATGGATAGATAGGCGGATAGATAGATGGATAGATAGGCGGATAGATAGATGGATAGATAGGCGGATAGATAGATAGATAGATAGATAGGTGGATAGATAGATGGATAGGTAGGCGGATAGATAGATGGATAGATAGATGGATAGATAGGTGGATAGATAGATGGATAGATAGGCGGATAGATAGATGGATAGATAGGCGGATAGATAGGCGGATAGATAGATAGATGGATTTGATTTTATCTATACGTTGGCCTCCACTCAATATTTTTTGTCGCAATTAGGACACGTCTGTAGCTGCGTCCCGTTCATGTGTGGCAATTTCACTTTAGCCGAGTGACGTTTAACTGTAGTTTACTGTATCTCATCTACCATTTCTCCTCCTGCCTCCTGCGGTGAAGAGCCCTCGGTGTTCGTTCGCAATTTCGAGATGGAGCCTCGCCAAGGAGCAAACGCACGTTGCCATCTTTCTGCTTGGTGCCAGGGCAATCTTCCCCGTGGTCTCGGCAAAGCGTATAGAGCGATATTTTCTTCTTGCTTTCTTACGGACACTTTCGTGCTTTATTTGTTGCTTTTATAACTTCGTTTCTTGTGCCGGAGTATCCCGTCGTGAGGAACGTTATGTGCGACCGGTACCGCGTATCTGTTCCAAGGCCAGTGCGTCCCCCTCGTTCCTTTCGCACTTTCAGCCTTCTCTTGTGCTCCTAACTATTTTCAGTCACAGGTATCCCTGGTAAGGGAACACCATGTAAAGAGGAAGGAAAGGGACGAAGGGAGGGAGAGAGAGAAAGAAAAAAAGCGGGTGAAGATAACACAAGGTGGGAAGCGGGAGACAAGGCTCAAGGATGATAAATAATTTCTTTACACTGTCTTGGGTACTGGGGTTTCTACGACGGGGTGCTTCAGATATAGCAATAGAAAGCTAATGCATGAGAAAGAAAGACAGCAAATGAAGAAAAAAAGAAATGAAGCAAGAAGGAAAGCAGGTGAAGATAACATAAGGTGGGAATCTGGACATAAGGCCGAATGATGAAATGGTCGCAAGAAAGAAAGCTATTCGCCCGGCTGTGTTGTGCGAGGGCATGCAGCCTAAAGCAGCCACCTTCACTGCGTATGCCTATGCATACTTAATGCTTGCAGCGGAGCAACCATCGATCGCAGACCCGCCATATCACCCCTTTTGTTCCTGCAGAGAAAAGACCAACAGTATACGTCTCGGACAGCGCATTGTGTTACCGATTTCTCACTATATATGTATGATTGTTGATGCACGCGGCATTTAGGACTGGGGTTTCTCGTGACATGAAAAGCAAAAGAAGTTTGTCTTATGCAGCACCCCGTTCTTTATGTTTGGCGATAGTTTGGTGATAACCCGCCCTGTTCGGCTGTCGTATAAAAGAAACACAAAGCCGACTCCAAACGAAATCTTCCCGGCAAAGCCAGAAGTTGGCTGAGTAATCAAAGCAAGGACAAACTTCGAGTTGACAACGCAGTATATATATAGTTACGAGAAAGTCAAGATAGTATATGTACAATTAATGTTCACCATCCAGAATATGATTGATTAACCCGATCATTTCGTCACTAGTTTTATAATGACCCGCCGTGGTGGTCCGGTGTTTGTGGTGCTAAACTGCTGATTTTGAGGTCGCTGGATCAAATCCCGACCGTGACGGCCGCATTTCAATGAAGGCACAATGCTTATGCAAGAAAACCGTGCGCTTACATTTAGGTGCGCGTTAAATAACTTCATCGGGTTGTCAAAGACTCCGTATCCCTCCACCACGGCGTCTCTCGTAATCATATTGTGGTTTTTGAACGTGAAAGACCAACAGTTGTCTTTCATTATTATTGCTCTGTTTCAGTGACAAAGTCAACCTTGTGTCCACTTATCCTTATCCAACCCTTATCTAAACCACTATATAAATACCTGACCAAGCTTTAGGTAGCGTTGCGACACGTGATCATGGTCCGTAGACGTAAGCATAGTATCTTTTTTTTTTTTCCTATCTGTTACTGCATCTTTGACAAGGCTCTGGCGCTGCTTTTGAAATTGTCAATACGTATACTGTTCGGTCATGAAGTCTTCGTATTGCCACGCGCGTTTCTTGTTTGAAATATTCTCTATTCGGTTTACGCCCATAAACACTCTCCGCCGCGCTTCGGTGTTCTAGACGTTTCACGTTTCTAGTATAGATTGTTTTGTTATGATTGCGACGAAGGCGCACACTAGAGCTTAATCTAGTAGCCCGCGCGACAACCAGTTATAAGGATGGAAAACTTCATTTGTGATGTATATGAGACGGTGCGTTCCAACGATGACCAGTTTATCGGCGACCGATGCTCCGTGTGACGATATCGGCGTACAGCGTACATTGCTTGCTGTAATATGATGCCATCTAAACCCGCTGTTTCGGAGCGCTCTCTCGCAAGAGACATTGTGTTCGGCTGGTTGAAAGGGAGCGTGAACTTCGCGTTTGGTCGGTTATTTTCAATCGCTCTCCAATCTCGTCGAGTGCTCTGAGCTGCTCCGAACACGTTCGACCGATCAGTGCGAACGCTTTCGGTCAGGTGATCACAAGTAGCGTGGCAGTTACGGCAGCGTCATATCAAGCGATCGCATCGTCTGGTGTATGCGCAGTTTTGTCAGTGTGTCAAATAGAGGCCGTTTAAGCGCCGAGTTGATGTCATCTCCTTTGTCAACCTACTCGGAGACCAGCGGCGAAATGTACGACGGGGAGGACGACGTCAGCCGTGCACGCGACCAGCTGAGCGTTTCCATGTCGATCGCTTGTTTCCTCCGCGCGTCGGCCATTTTGCTTGAGAGCGCGGAACGCTTCGGCTTGGCTTCGACACGGATTCTACTAGAATACGAATTTCCGCTGTAGGCACGTGGTACCTCTTGTTCCGGTTTTCCGACGACAACGAGTTCGAAGTTCTGCTCGAACGTTTATGCTTCACGGCTTTTCTTTCTATACTTTTTTTCAGCCCAAAATTACGTTTTGTTTGAAAAACCATTAGCCTTTTAGTTAAGATCCTGCCGCCCGGTTCTTGGCCGATCCCCCTTTGTGGGTGTGCGCCAGAGTATCAAGGATCATCATCATCATCATCATCACCATCATCATCATCAGAGTGTGAACAATGCCGGATCCGTTCGAATGTGAGTCAAAGGGTCGAGGCGACCAGTCGAAGATACCGTAAGTTTCCGTTTCACGGCCACAAGTTCGGCCGAATAGGATCTCATCTTGCATACTTCGACTGCTGCATTCGTCTCGACCCCGCGACAGTATTTTATTTGAAACTGTCCTTATGATGATAATTATGATAATGATTGATTCCGAATGATAGCACGCACCCGCTTTCTGGATGATGAGCTAAGGAACGGATGGCAGCGAAGTTTCCAGATCCGCTTATAATAAGAGGATTTGGGCTTCTTATATTGCCGAACCACTTGTAGAATTTCCGAGTCGCTTGTTGCGTTGTTTGAAAAATTATGTGCATTTTTCCAGCGTATATATTTTATTTTAGGGATCCTCACACTCACAAATAGTGCGTTTGTCGATGACTCTTAGTGCTTAAGTTTCCAGTCAAACAAACATGCATGCAACCGAAGGGAGCTCTAGACTACATTGGAGTGAATGCTGTAAAGTTAATGCGCGCTTTCGTTTTCATTTGCACATATTTTCGCTGTGTAAACATTTAACATGATTTTGTCAACTTCCTCTCGTATTTCAGCGTCATTTTTATTTTATTATTTGAAGATATATCGAAGGATGAAAACTTCTGCTTCAGAATAAATTTCTTCTTCATTAAATTGACTGGGCTTAATAAATTTTGTGCTTTTATTGTGATTATTGTTTGCTTGTTAGAATGGTAGCATTTGGAAACTCTGGGTGGTAGGCATCACTGTATGATGATAAAAAAAAACACAAAAACATAACTATGCCGAGAAGCAAAAACATAACGTGTCTGAGCAATCAGAGTAAGTGGAACATTAGCTCGTCTTTCCATTGTGCGCGAAATTGATATTGTCATCGTTTTCCTTTCGGCTCTGTCAGTGGTCGACATTACACATTCAAGCCCGCTCTCGGTGGCCTTCACTCACATGACCCAAGTCGCGACAGGTCTGAGGTAGACTGTCCACCTTTTTCTTTCCCCCTTCATGTTTCTTGCATTTCATAACATTCTTGTAGCGGGACCTGTGCCGCGATTTATTGTGAAGTGTTCCCAAAACCCGCCTGCGGCGCGGTCGAATTAATAATTCACACGCACCTGTATAGTAATGGGGCTCTTGTGATGCTGTAATGTTATCACCTATAACTTGTTCTAGTCGAGGATTGCGGTCCCTGTCTTTGTTGAACATAAGCCTGGAGTATGTAGCCAGCATATCGGCGACACGGTGACCAATTCATACATTCATCATCGAAGAGATAGGTGAAATATTAGTATATAAAAAAACACAGTGTTAGTGGTAGTAGCATATTATTCGTGATCTTTTGCATTATGTTTCGCAAACTCCTTCACTAGAACTTCGCAATATGCAGTCAATGACCTCTAGGGCCCTTTTTCATGCATCTACGTTAGGACCTAAATTTATCGCCAAAATATTCAGAATATTTGGTGCAAGTTACTCTGTATACTAATATGTACTCAGTAATATCGAAATGAACATAGCCACCGCAATGTTCCGGAGAGTAGGTTTCTCTCTGAAAGCCTTTGTGACCTTATAGAACAACAGGCGTTTGCCTGTGGTTTTAGGGTCGCAATGGCTATCTCGCCCAAACAGCATTGCTAGCCCATTCGTTCTGTCGTACGTAAATTTACTCTCCCTAAAGTAAATGACAGATGTAGCAAAATCGGAAGCGCACGCATTACCGACGGCTAACGAAACGGCATTCACTGGCCGAAAGCCAGCTAAATCTAAAGCCGGCCAGCGCGAACCCTTCGAAAGCTCCGACAGGACGAGCAGGCACACGCATGGACGCAAACCACATGCGGTGGCTATAACAGTGAGGCTCTCGACGTGAGTCGAAACGACTCACAAGAAGCTTGCGGTCAGTGTCCTCAAAGGCCGTAAAATGAATCGGAGTGGCACCCTTGCATCCATGCGTGCTGCAAACGAAAACACGTCATTCACGTTCAGAAAGGCTGGAATAATGAACGTGCACATAGCGGTGGCATGAACTCCGGGTATCTCGCCAATACGTACAGGCACTTTGTGTCGCAATATCGGTCCTATATTAGGTATACGTGTTTCTCGGCATATGGTGGCGTGTTTCTGTTTGATCGAGCGTTTGTGCCCACTTTTTTTTTTCGTGCTACGTTTGACGCTTATGCTTAATTACGCTCTTATTCCTTGACGGTTCAGACCGACAGATTAATCGAGCGCTTGATCACGTGGTTATGGATTCACGCGCTTGTCAAGGAAGCCTGAAAAGTAAGTAAAGGCAAAGAGCTAAATTGGGGCACCACCTAAACGTTTGGTGCTTGACATCTAGACATTCTCTGACTTCTGACCACAAGGTTGCGTGATCAAATCCCGGCCCTCGCAGCTGTCGATGGAGGTGAAATTCCAAACGCCCGTGCACTTGAGTTAAGGGGCACATTAAGATGCAGCTGCAGTTGGTGCACGATTTAGGTGCACCTGCAGGTGGTCGAAACTTTCAAAGCCCTTCACTGTACGGCGCTTTCGTAATGGCGCGCGTAAAGCCCTAGCCATTGGTTGAGGTTGCCTGCTGTTTACATGGGGATGAAGAAAAAACAAAAAAAAGATGAAGAGAAAGAGGGGAAAGTTTTTTTTTCCACGTGACATAGTTTTTCGTTGAGTCAGAAAACTGAATTAGCGCTTTCAAAGCAGTTCGAGCTGACTACGAATTGGACTTGGACAGTACCACCGATGTTTATAATTGCAATCATATGTAATTGCGCAGATAAAATTCACTTGAAGTGTATATTTTTTTGTCACTTGTCCACAGAATCTCTGGTGACACCTGTTTCAACGATCACAATGTTAGCTTTCATAGTGTTCAGACGTGACGTTATAGAAAACCACGGAGAACATTCGCCACATCCCGCTGTCGCTGCTTAACCTTCCACACAATTATGTGTCACCCAATAATCGTGCTTTTTAGAGCTCCACGGCCTGTCCCGAGGCATTTTTTTCTGACAGAAATCGTCTCCAGAACAGACGTCGCAGTTGTTGTTATTCTTCGAAATATTCCCCGTGGTTCTCTCTTGCGACCATATCTCGAGTAAGTTAGTGAGTGAGCGAGAAAGTGGCTGACTGAGTTAGTGAGTAAGAACCTTTTTATTTATCCAAAAGTGGCAAAGATTGGATGGAAGCGCAGGTCACGCTAGCTTAACCAGGTGGCTCAACCAAAGGGGCGCTTGACCTTCCAGGCAAAGGTAAAGCCCCCCACACCTTTGATCAATCAATACGCCTCTGATCGCCTCTGATGATAAATTACCAATAAATGATCACTAAATGACACATAAATGCTAGTCCGGGAAGTTTGTGTGGGTGGACGTGGATACAAACGTGGATTTAGATAAGGCTGATAGTAATGATAGGTGGACAGATGAGATTAAGAAGTTTGCGGGTATAAATTGGGAGCAGCAAGCACAGGACCGGGTTAACTGGCGGAACATGGGAGAGGCCTTTGTCCTGCAGTGTACGTAGTCAGGCTGATGATGATGATGATGATGATGATGATGATGATAGTAATCCTTAACTGGAGTAGAGAGGAGCAAAGACTCGCTCGGGCTTGGAATCACAAACATGTACTCGTTTACGATGCGCATGAACACTGCCAAATTCGTTCTAGAGCCCCGTACGTAGGCATGCACGCTCACCGCGCTGGCACTTCGCAGATTCGCCGACTCCCGTTAAGTGCGCACTCCGCGTCCAACGAAGCGACCTTGGGCTGCTCGCGAATTAATACGTCCTCGGTTTAGCGAGGGCGGCTCTCGTAGAGCGACGGGTATACGGAGAGCTCGCTTTTGGTAAATGATGACGTTAACCGTTTGTGCCTCCGCGTTACGCAAAGAAGTCGCACCACGCTATAGCGACTTTTCCAGCAAAGCTCGTTGCGGGGTTTTGGTGGCGGCTGTGGCAGGCTGCGGCGTGCGCGAGATACCCGGCGCTGGCGAGGGCGCAGAAACCTAAAAGCCAGTGATATATCTATTTTCTTTCCACATTGACTTTTGTAAAGTGTGAGATAAAGGTCACGGACAGCTGTCAATAATGCGTAGATGTATTTGCTTAGTAACAAACTCTTTCACTGTTTGTGTGCACAATGTGACTGAAACAAACCAGCGTGGCCATCCTTTTTGTTTGGGTTCTGTAGAGTGTGATCGGATAAAACATGCAGTGTTATTCGGCTTGAATGCGCAGTAGATCCGCGATTGAAGCGCGATGAGAGGTCAGTGGGACGGCTCAGTGCTCTCCCATAGTTGAGTACGAAGTACTCGAAATCGTTCAACATTTTTTCTAAACACACAAACACACTAAAAGAGAGTGTATCCGTGGTACATATGTTACCGCACAGGTCGGGACGGCTTTATGCTCTCCCATAGTAGAGTACCAAGTACTCTAAATCGTTACCCACTTTTTCTACCCCGCCCCCTCCGGCTTCATGCTCTCCCATAGTAGAGTACCGAGTACTCTAAATCGTTAACCACTTGTTCTAAACACTAGTCTGGTGCAAAGTAATCGTTAATCACTTTGTCCAAACAACAGCTAAAAGCCTCAAGTTCTGTTGACGGCGACGCCGCCCAAGATAGCCGCACGTAGTAGTGAAATCTTGATCAGTCGCCACACTACTGACGAAGAAGAACGGAGATGGAGGCCCAGCAAGTGGAAGAAATGGCGGAACAACCACGTACCGAAAGTCGTTAGAGAACTCGATTGGCTGCGGCTGTGGGGGGCGTTGCCCACTTGTCAGAGACTGTCAAAGTGGGGCGTCGCTTTGTCTTGTGGCGCCGGCGCTGTATAGCCGAAGCACGCCGACGTCCCAAACGAGCTGCATACCCAGCGTTACAGAAGATTAAAATGATCATCGTTCGGTATACCTCAACGATCAGATAAAAACGCAGGCTGAAGAAGCCTTCCTCAAATTGTGCCATACACGTTTTTTTTTCTTTTTCTTTTTTTTGGAGTGCGGAATAGGAATATCGAATTTTCTTTACTGCCGTTTTAAAACTCACTGGCAAAGGCAAAAAAAAATATTGCACATAATATGTGATTCTGTTCGAACTTAGTTCTTTTTGTGTTTCCTTTTCCCTTCGTTTCCTTCAGTGATCTCAGAGCGTATTGCGGTGCTGTAAGTTGCACTGTGTCTATATTCTCATGTTTGTACGTGCCACTGAAGTGATTTAGTTACACCAGACAGCCGTCTCGGTCGGCTTCAACATAGTAATAGCAGCAGCACCCAAGAAGCTTCCGGAAACTTCATTTATTACTCTCTAACACCAAAGCAGAAACTTTGTGTTTCAAGGTGTGCTAGAGTGAGGAAAGACTTTTTTTTTTGGCTTTCGGGTAAAAGAGGGGCGCTCAAAGTTAAAAAAAAATAACTTTTACATTGCTGTATTTAGCTTAAGAGAAAGTTGAAATATTTGACCAGACACAGGGATAAAACTCTGGAAAATGGGCTGGCTACTTGTTAATAAGGTTTCTGTTCCTCACCAATACTGCTGGGCTACGTCGGTAAAAATAACCGGAAGCCATGCAGCATATGTGTGTGTAGAGTACTAAGTACTCTAAATCGTTAACCACTTTTTCTAGAGAGAGACATAGGTTTATTTACAGAAAAGCAGAGAGGTCGGCCTGAGCCATAGCTTGCCTGCTACTCTACACAAGGAGGATTAAAGAAATTGCCGGAGTGGAAATCATTGCCTCGGAGTGAAGCCGTCCCTCTGGCAATATGGCGGCTGCGGCGGTCATCTTACTAGAGGCATGATTAAGTATCACCATTCAGTGATTAAGAATGTAGCGTTTCCCTCGAACGCCCAACGGGTGTAACGGGGAAACTTTTTCGGGTCACATAGTGCTCCAACTGCGTCTCTTAGTGTTACTAGTTTTCCTTAGTGAGCCTCCAATGGGAGGCAAAGTACTTGGGAAACTCAGTCACCCATACCCGTTTCTGTGTGTTATCTCGTCGGGAACAACTGTCTTTTATTATAAAATTGTCATAGAATTTGCACTAACATACCAAAGCACTTGATCTCTAAGTGGGCACTATCAGAAAAGAGCATGTTTCCGCCATCTTGGCAGCGGCAAAAGATGGCTTCACTTCTGCTGGCTAGGCATTGCGGGAGCTTTCACTCCAGCAATTTTTTAATCCTCCTTGACTCTACACTGGGGAGGGGAAAGGGAAAAATAAAAAAATAGTGGATGGCGATGGTGAGATACAGAGGTGAGTATGTAGTATTCGTCCTATAGCTGAGACAAACTTTGTAGCCGTGCATATAGTCCAGTTGCTTCCAAAAGCGTTATAACCGCTCTTATGACCACAATTGCACTGTAGGTGTCTGGCCAAGGGCCCAGCACGGTCTCATCAGTTAATGACCTACTGCGATATAGTTCAGTAGAAGGAATCAGTGTTTGTCGTTCACGTGCGTATGCTGGGCAGACACAAAATATGTGCTCAAGTGTTTCTAAGGCACATCACAGTGTTCACAATCAGGACCGGTGTCACTGCGACCGATGATATGTGCGTAACGTCTAGTGTACGCTACACCAAGACGAATGCGGTGGATCATAATTGTGAGTTGCCGTTTCAATTTAGGGGGCATGCGGAACCTCATTTCCGGGTCCCATTTGTGAAGTCGCTGGTGTCGCCGTTCCGGTTTGGTCCAGTTCTGAAGTGTGTAGCTGCGCATCACGCAGCGAAGCAGGGCGTTCGTGTCAGCTCGTGAAAACGCAATGCGTACTTCAGGGGCACTGCTTAAGGCATTTTTAGTTTCAGCGTCTGCCTCTTCGTTTCCCATCACGCCGCAATGCACGGGAATCCACTGGAAAGTGATAAGATGGTCATTTGTTGAAGCAACCTGAATAAGTTCTGCGATTTCTATTGCCAAGATGTAATACGGGCCTTGCTTCATGATATAACGCAAACAGCTATATGATTTATAGTGTCAAGTAAAGAAAGGCGAAGGTTAAGCCTAATGCACTTCCATAGTAGAGTACACCGCACTCTGAATCGTCGAGCATTTTTTTTTCTCAACCCCCAATACGTGCTTTACTCCAAACCGGAAGCCAATTGGCTCAAAACGCAACTCGGCACCTGCCTTAGCTGCTGTAGCTCGCCAAATACTTTTGTCACTCTCACAAAGTAGACTACGCAGTAGCGTCGTCGTTAAGCGAAGCTTCCTTACCCTACAGATATCGGTGGCAGCGTCGCACGCGAATAACCCGGAGCCAGTGAGCACGTCCATTTTACGCACCGTTTTGCACTAATCGATGCCCTCACAGATGTGGGCCTACCGGCGATCGTTCTGATATGACAATTTGATTTTAGAGATGAAACACCTTAAGACCGCACTATGTCCCTTCATCCGTAAATCGCCGGCAAAACTGTACAGCAGACGTAGGAACCGAAAAATATCTGAGCTACCAAACGGTTATTAAAAGGCTCTTTGCAAGAACAAACAAAATAACAGGCCACAACACCGGAAAAAACAGCGAAATTTAAGCACCCATCAATCAAAGCATAAGAAAGAACAAAAGGTTAACAAGAACGAAATAAAAGGCTGTTCAGCAGAAATAAATAGAAAACTACGATTCATGATCCAATGCACATTGATTCGTCCCATCATCAGCGTTGAATTGGTGGATAAGAGTGGAACTTTCGACCGAGGTCATTTGTTACTTTGCGCTGCCACATCGCATCGTCGCCTGGATGTGAACGCATGACCGCCGTTCTTGTCTGCAGCAACTGAAGTGTCGTGCTGATAAGCACGGGTACGAAGAGGAAGGAAACAGTTCGGGAGGGGGGGGCACTGCGCAATGAGAAAAAAAAAATAACCGAAATAAGTACATTGTACTGGTGCACATCGGCTCCAGCCCTGTGCCATCGAGAAGAAAGACGACGACGTTCGCGTGTGGCACACTCGGCCCGCTTTCTGTGCTGAAGCTGTCTTCGTGCCCCTCTCGCCAGGTGCCGCGCCAAAACTGTTCAGAAGAACACGCCTGTTGCATTTTTTGAAGAAGGGCACGCCTGTTGCATTCCTATTTCTTGTTCCTGTCTTTCTCACTCTTTTTATTCCTCAATTGTTTTCTCTTTCTTTTCCCCTCCATTTCTGTACGTGTACCTTGCCTACATTACGCCAAGTGACGACGGCAGCAGAAGACGCCCCGGTCTTCAAAAGTGCTTCACCTGAAAACAATCTGCACTCGCCGAAACCGCCTATGGGGGAGCACTCCGGAAATTTCGCAGCACCTGGTGTTCTTTAACGTGCACCTAAATCTAACCGTGCGGACCTTTAGCGTTTTGATTTCATCAAAATACGGCCCCCGCAGCCGGGAGGCATTCGTTTTGCAAGTATTCTGAAAGCAGCCAGTCACGAAGTTTCTGGTAATTCCTGCGAAGTTTCAGAACTCTCTCACAGGATGAAAACCTTGCCAACAAAGGGTTTAAAAAGTGAACGATCCCACTCAAGTCAGTTCAAAAGAAAAAAAAAATTTACTCAAGGCCGGCGGTGGGTCGGCTGTCCTGACAATGCCGCAAGCACACTTTGTCGGACATCAAAGGCGTGCAGTGGCGAATCATTACTGCCTGCACGCCTGTCCACCAGCTATGGCTAATGCCGACTCTTGCTTTTGGGGGGGTGCGAGGTTTTAGCGAAATGCACAAAATAGTCGCTCGTCCTACGTCATACTCACATACACGAAGCACAGCAATTTTTTTTTAATCCTCCTTGAGCACAGCACGTTCCATCGGGCCACACAAAATGACCGTGCACTGTCTCGGAAAGGGATTATCCTGCCCTTTATAAAGCGCACCGCGGAGATTCAGGGTCACCTGCAAACCTCGACTGGCCGACGCAATAAATCTTTGATGTAAGCCGCCGCGCTCGCCTCCGTGGGTGGATTTGTCAAGGATTGCGCGAGGAGCGCGGATTCGGAATACAAACCGCCGCGTAGTTCAATTTTCGGCGAATTCGGGCTTTTTTCCGTCGTCTATCGAAGCTTCCGAACGAAAATGACTCGCTGAACGTCCCTTCCGCAGCAATCGGGAAAACACATTTCTCACGTGCTTCCTGTAGTGACATTTTGCTTGGAACCAAGAGCGCCAGCTTTGAAGTTTTGTAACAGTATAAAAGCCATGCCGTTGCCGCCGAGCAAAATCCATTTTTCGCTGCCCCATCATGTCTAGTAACTTGTTGCTTTTTTACTTCGTATCTAATATTGTCGTTCTTTCATTTCATCTCTGCCTACTTGACGCACTCACCCGAAAAATGGCGGCCCCAACGAGGCCGATCGAGCAAGCGGCCCTTTAAGCTCCCTATACATTTAATGTTAAAAGGTTTTTAAGTGAAACAACAAATTCGTTCAGACAGAAAAATCACAATGGCGTGAGACGGATGACTTTGGGCGGGACATTTAAAGTGTTCTTACGCAATGGGGACCACTAAAACGTGTTTTTACTTCAATATAAGCTCTTCATTACCACAAAAGTAGCACAACGAGGTTTCTGGGCCACTATTTTAGCAATCAACATAAACTTAGTTTGCTTTTAGTGTCCCTTTAGGCGAATGCTTGCAGGCGTGCACGTGCACACAAGCATACATGTACTCTTCTCTCTTTCTTTTTTACCTTTAATCCCTTCACTCTTCTCTCCACCCCATGCGGTGTAGCAAACCAGACGCACGTCTGGTTAACCTCCCTGTCTTTCATTCCTTCTCTTCCTCCTTCTACAGAAACATGGGATGTTAGGTCGATAGCCCTATCAATGTATTATGTGCTTCACTTCTAGGGATTTAAGCTATGTAGTCCATAGCAGATGGCATCAAAATCTATGACGCAATGGCGGCTGGCGTGAAAACTAGGAAGTGCCGACTCCACCCGTATTTCCTTTTTGTACGTTGTCGTGCTTACCAAGCAAGACATCGTGATAACAAGGAAGGTACCATGGATCGGTAGCTTAATACTATAAAAATTGTTTTGGGGGCGAGCCTCCCTATGCCGTGGGTCGTGCGTCCGCGATGTATGTAGTCGCCGTAGTAATAGATAGTCACCTCCAGGGTCGGACTATAGGAGCGACACGCGTACACTCTTTTCAATAGTGGAGAAAACCCGCGCATGTTAATCATAAATGAAAAGATAGTTGTTTCTGATGAAATAACTTACAGGGACGAGTATTTGCCTTTAACTTGATGCTTACTAAAAAAATGGCACCATATCTATCCACGGAGTGAATCATGGAGAGTGGGACGAAGCATCCGTCCGTCCATTCGTTCTTGCTTCCGTCCGTCCATGCGTGCGTCTGTTCGTGCGTCCGCACGTCCATCTGTGCGTCCGTCCCTGCGTCCGTCCATGCGTCCATCTGTCCGTGCAGCCATCCGTGCGTCCGTTCATGCATCTGTCTGTGTGTCCGTTCATCCATCTATTCAACACTCCAAGTACCGCCATCTCCCATCTTTTCATCATATATTCCCCATAAAGAAGCACCGCCATCCAGCGGAAATTCCGTGGACTAAACGAGATGTAGCACACGCACACTTTCTTACGGCTTGCGCTTTGTGTCTATTTCCCACCTTTAACCACCTCGAGTTCATGGTATATACTAGTTCACTGTATTCATGGCACTGTGGCTCAACGCTCGCTAAACCTTTCTAAAACCCAGGAGGTTACGCCCAGCGAGTATAACGTAGAAACCCTTTCTTGTCAGATAGTGCTCAATGTACATGCCAATGGCGGCTAATGGGGAATGAGAGATAGGAGAATTCGGCTTTTGGTTGACGCGCACGCTGCGAATTTTTTATTTTCAACAATGCACAGGAGAAAACTCCCACCAGCACCTTCTTGCAGGTCAAAACGTAACACTGGTTACACACTACTACTACGACTATTACGAGGGACGAACGGGTGCCGCTTTAAGAAGCTTCGCTCCTAAAAACTAGTATCAGAAGGAGGCACTTTGAGCACTATCTGGCCAGAAAGGGTTGCAACGTTAAACTTTCTGGGCGTGATCTCATTGGTTTAGGCAAGGTTTAGCGATAATTGGGCCGCCATGCCATGAATACAGTGAACTAGCATATACCATGAACTCGAGGTGGTTAAAGGTGGGAAGTAGACACGAAGCCCGGACCGGAAGAAAGTGCGCGAGTGCCACCTCTCGTTTAGTCCTTGGAATGTCCGCTGGATGGCGGTGCTTCTACATGGGGAACATATGATGAAAAGATGCGAGATGGTGGTACTTGTAGTGTTCGCTAGATGGTCAGACGGACAGACAGACAGATGCACGGACGGATGGACGCACGCACGTATGGATGGACGCATTAACAGACGCACGAACGGACGCACGGAAGGACGCTTCTCCCCACTCCTCATCATGCACTCCGTGGATATGCTGTGATCATTTTCTCCTCTGTCTCCTTTGATTACGCAACACGTTTAGGGAGAGGCAATAGAAGAAATGTCTGACAAGACATTTTTTTATTAAATAGTTTTTAGGACAGGCTTGTGCATGTGGCTCTGGCTACTTCTCTTACACCATAATTTGCGTCATGAAGCGTTCAATGACAAAGTAACGTAAAATTTATGAATGAAAAGAACAACAAAACTTTATTTTAAGAAAAGGCGTAGAAAGAGCCCAGGGCTCCACTGGCTTCTGCCGTTCGCCTAACGTGACTGAGAAGCACTCATTTCACTTCTAGTTCTGAGCTGGCGAGTTGTGCCTGCCACGGCAGTAAAATGGTTACAGTCTTTTTTTTCCTAATATTCATTTTCTCTAATTTTGGACCAAACTCTCATGTGACGTGGTATAAAGTCGGCAAACTAAGCGTCATTTTACAACGTATATTTTTGCTTAGCAGCCATTAATTTGAAAATACGCCCATTAGGACCTTGCGGAGGTCCGTATTATCTTCCCTTTGAAGGGATTTATGGGGAACGCTCTATTTTTGTCGTGCGTTCCGCTGGTGAGCGGCAATGTCTTTTGGGCCCATTAAAGTGGAGTTCGATTGCGGGCGGCTGACGCTACGCTCGGTTTGCCCGACCTCCAGCTAAAGCGTCCGCTCTCATTCGCAGCGTATGCTGGATGCCAAATTAGCCGGTGCCTCTTTGTTATGCTCTATACGATGAGTTTAATTGTTTTAAGGGTGAATACACTTTATAAGCGACCCCAAACCATCCACCGCCGTCGGCGGCGTCCGCAGTCTTCTCTCTATCTTTAAAAGAAAGAGGACTTGGCGGGCCACTCTACCGAATAAGCCACGGACGCGACGCTGATATCGGTGTCGCTCCCCCGCTCTCCTCGCTCGCTGCAGCTGCGCGCGCACCCCTCTCTCTCGCGCGCCCGCCTTCTCTCTCAGTCTCCCGTCGAGAGCGGGTCGTGAGGGGGAGTAAAGTTAAAATCCGTTGGCATTCGCCAGGGAGTTAACGTAAACTCCCCCGTGTGATCAAATTGCGATTCCCAGGAACCACTACACCATTAAAGGCACCATAGTGTGATTAATAAGTATAATAGTGCGAATTAATAAATACCCCTCATAGCATCACCCCGTGTATTCGCACTTAACCATGTTCACCCTCGGGGAAATGCTTGGGAGTTTTTTTTTTGTGGGAAAGCGGTCATTCATATGAAGTCTTCACGCTTCCTGGTAGTCTGAGACTGTGTGTTATCGCTGTTTTTGCTCTCTCATTGCCAGTGCTATGGCAAACAACTCTGCCTTGAAAATGCCCACACGTCACAAACAATGATCACGCGTCATCAGTGTTCACACGCGTTCACACGTCAACAACAATCTTCATTCACAAGAAGCGTCCACGCTCTGCAGAGGAGTTTATCAAGGTGATCACACAACAGACACTCGGAACTTGCCCGCGCTTTAAACACAGCCACTGACAAGTTTGACCCATTTATTGACACCCCTATTGCCAGATATTGACGTAACTATAGCTATTTACAGGGCAACAGACTGGGGTTGCACATATTTTAGTTGATATCAAGTGAAAGGGGGGAGAACACAACTTTATTGTCGTCAGACTTAAGGAGGTAGGTGACCCGCCAGGCTGAACCTGATGGCCACCTCCTCTGCCCTTTGTACGGCCTGGAGCTGAACGGCCAGGCTGGTGGAGGTCAGAACTGCCTCCCACCCCTCTGGCGAGGGAGCGGCTAGGAGATCGAGAGAGGGGGGATCTTCCCTGCAGGCCCAGAGAATGTGATTAAGTGTGGCTATTGAGCCACAATGCGAGCAATGCGGATCAATCGAGTCGGGGTATATACGTGCATAAATGTATGGGCACGGAAATGAATGTGTTTGCAAGCGGCGCCAGATAACCTCCTGGCGCTTAGTTAGCTTATGGTGCGGGGGTGGTTTTGTCTGCCTCGAAAGACGGTAATATTGTGTGATGTCATGGTAGGATGTCAAGGCTTCACCAGGGTTTTCCAAATCAGAGGCGGGTACCACCGCTCGGCTGACGAATCCTCGAGCATATAGGTGGGCCGCCTCGTTCCCTGGGTTCCCCGCGTGAGCCGGCACCCATACCAGCGCAATGGAGGATAGTGCGTCTTCCTCAGCATCTGTAAGGAGACTGGGCAATAGTAAACGCAGAGTTGTGGGGGCCACAATGCCACGTGCGAAGTTGGATATAGCAGCCTTTGAGTCACTGAGTATAGTGGTGAATCCGGATGCTGCTGCTAGCGCTATCGCCGCTTCCTCAGCTTCTGTCGTATTAAGCACACGGACAGAAGCAGCCGCTTTAATTTGAGGTGAATTGGCGTTGTTGCCGGGGAGAGTGATTACGCTTATTGCATATGCTTTAGTAAACTCTCGGTATTGGGCGGCGTCAACGTACGCAACGGTTGGGTTGGACGCGTACGTTTTTTGCAAGAATTTGGCCCTCGCTTTCCTTCTACCGTCGTGATGGCTGGCCAACATGTTCTTTGGCAGTGGTTTTATGAGGAATTTCTTTCTGATGTTGGGGGGGATGACAGCCGGATCGTTACCCGTAGGAGATACCACATGGTCAATGTTAGCAAGGATCCAACGCCCCGTCCTGCTTCCCTGTAATCGGTGAATTTGCGCCGTAAGATGCGCTTCAAGAAGTTCTTCTAAGGTGTTATGCAGCCCAAGACTGAGGAGGTGCTCTGTCGATGTGTTTCGGGGGAGACCCAATGCCACCTTATACGCTTTGCGTAAGAGCCGATTTAGTTGGGCTCGCTCAGATTGAAGGAGGTGCAAATAAGGGAGGGCGTACGTGAAGCGCGACAAAACGAAGGCTTGAATTATCTGTAGCAGTTCTTTCTCCTTCATGCCTCGATTGCGAGCGCTCACTCGAGATATAAGATGGGCCGTCTGGTTCACGGTTACGGTGAGACGGTCTAGCGTAATGTTGTTGTGGTGGTTTGTTTGCACAATGAGTCCGAGTACTCTCATGTGGGCCACCTGCTTAATTGGCGTGTCATTGACATACACGTTAATACTAGGAAGTGGAGTCTTAATTTTGCGGCGATCTGGAGGGTCGCAGTAATAGTAGCTCCGATTTGCTCTGGGAACACTCCAAACCCGCTTCTGACACGTGCTGAACGACTACGTCGGTTGCTCTTTGAAGAGTCTCCTCGATTTGACCATCGGATCCCACCGTCGTCCAGAGCGTGATGTCATCTGCGTAGAGGGTGTATCGCAGGCCGGGTATCGTGTCAAGTTTGGGAGGTAGTGACCTCATAGCGAGGTTGAAAAGGAAAGGGGACAAAACAGCTCCCTGCGGGGTGCCGCGATCACCGAGTGTGATGAGCTTAGAACGAAGGTCACCCACTGAGAGTTCAACCGTTCGATTAGATAAGAAAGCACGGACGTAGTTAAATATGCGTTCCCCGGATCGTAGTTCGGACAGACTGCCTAAAATGGCACTATGCTTCACGTTGTCAAATGCTTTGTGAAGGTCCAGACCGAGCAAAGCCTTGGTACTAGTGCCACTCTCAGGTCGTAGGAGATCGTGATGCAACTGGATGAGCGCATCCTGAGTGGATAGATGGGCCCTGAAGCCCAGCATTGTGGGGGGAAGTAGGCGGTGCTCTTCCGCGAAATTTTGCAAGCGACAGAGGACAACATGCTCCATTAGTTTGCCCAGGCAGGAGGTCAACGAGATTGGACGAAGATTCTCCAGGTCGAGTTTCTTGCCCGGTTTCGGTATAAACGCGACCCTTGCGTGTTTCCATTCTGATGGCAAATGGCCGGACCTCCAGCACTCATTCATATATTCAGTAATGGCCCCTACCGACTTTGGATCGAGGTTGCGCAGCGTCTTATTTGTCACCCCGTCAGGACCGGGTGCCGATGTTGTGCGCAGTTTATGTAGCGCTATGCAAACCTCACTTTCCGAAATGTCGGCGTCCAACTGTTCGTTGGCTGTTCCAGTGTATTCAGGCAACTGCTCTGTGCTGTTCTGTTTCTGAGATGTGTTGATGTAGCGGGTGATGAGCTCCTCCAGCAGCTCTTCGTTGGTGCCCGGGTATTGATGGACAATTCGCGCGAGCTGTTTGCGTGCGGCCGACTTGGAGCTACCAGGGTCCAGCAGGTGTCGCAGAAGATGCCACGTTTTCTTGCAGCCCATCTGGCCATTGAGGCTGCCGCAAAGTTGGCCCCACTGTTGGCGTGTTAGCACAGCGGTGTGGGCTTCTAATTCACGTTCGAGCCTCGAGATGCGGCGGCGGAGCCTTGTGTTGTGACGTTGGCGCCGCCACCTACGCATGAGGCTTTCATGCGCCTCCCACATATGTAGAAGGCGTGAATCTGTTGATGGCTGTTCCGGAGTTACGTCTGCTTGGTATGTTGTAGCGTCCACATCTCGACTCAAAGAAAGTATCCATTCGTTCAAGTCCAATACCGAATCGGGTGCCGTTTCTTTGCGCAGTTGGCGGAATTTATCCCAGTCTGTAATGCGAGCTGTGGCTCGTTTTTTACATTGCTTGTGGTTAACTCAATGGTTACCGCTAGAATGAAATGGTCACTTCCTACGGTGTGACCTGTGTTTTGCCAACGGGCACCCTCCGTGTTTTTGCAAAGGGAGAGGTCTGGGGTAGTATCTCGACATACGCTGTTCCCGATTCGCGTCGATTGCTCCGGATCATTGAGGATACTGAAACCTAGGTCGTGTATGATGCTCCATAATCGGCGACCCTTGGGGTTGGATTTCGGGTATCCCCATTCGGGATGTTTTGCGTTAAAATCGCCTAGTACGAGCAGCTTTGCATCCTTCGCCAGATTTGTTGCTTTCCGAAAGATGTAAGGTAGATCCGCAGCTGTATCTCTTGGAGGGCTGTATATATTTAAAATGAAGAGTGGCTTGTCTCCTCGTCTTTTGGTATAATTTCCACCAGTGTGTGATGAATACTCGTACCCTCAATTTCATGTTGAATGGCTGTGACATTCTTGTGTACTAAGATGGCAGTGTGGCATTGTGCGCTCGCGGATATGTCTATTTTCTGATTATATGATGCGTATCCGGGCAGTTGAGCGGCAGTGTTCGTTTCTTGTAAAACTATGATGTCCGGCGAACATTCCCCATTTGGTGCATGGTTTTGAATATGCTGGATATGTTGCTGCAGATGGCCCTTCTTATTGCGGAAGCTCCTGCAGTTCCACTGCCAGACGGTGAGCGTGTGGAGAGCCGCCATGACTATGTTATTGGCGTAGGGGCCGGTGTTTGCCGGCTATTGGATGGTGTGCGGTGGATGGCCAACTGCACACTGAAGTCGGCCAGTGCAGCTTCGGTCGAGCTCTTTAACACGGCGAATGAGGTGGTTGTTTCCCGGATGGTTTGGTGGATCGCATTAAAGCGCGTTTCTATTTCAGCGTTCAGATCGGATTTCAGCGTTGAGATGGCTGCCGTGACTGCCGTCGTTACTTTTGTAGTGATGTCGGCGTCTGCGTGGAGTGAAGCTGTGGGTGTAGCTGCCTTGCGTTTATTAGCGTTCTGAAGTTGAGGAACTGGCGATAACGCCGGGTTTGGTGCCAGGGGGTTCGGATGTGCGTCTTGTGTTTCGGATGATGTGGGTGTAGTTTGTTTGTCGATACTGAGTGCTCTATCTATTTTGGCTTCTAGAGACTGGATGTAGCTAGTCAATTTAGCTATCTGGGACTGCTGGGCCGAGATTTGAGCCTTAAGGGCAGAATTCTCCTTTGCCAACTCCCTCACCTGTGAATCGGAAAATAATAGTGATGCCGGGGCGCCCCGCTGCCAGGCCACCGACTTGGACGCTTCTCCGGGACCTCGACTGGATGAACGAGACACCGATGGGCTGCGCCTGGCTGATTTGGACCTTGAGTGAGATGAGGGCCTGCTGTCTCGTCGTTGGGCTGAGCGTGACCTCGGGCGCCTGCTGTGGGATCGACACCTGCTGCCACGTCGTTTAGCTGAACGAGACCCTGAGCGCCGGGTGTGGGATGGGGACCTGCTCTCTCGGCGCTGCTGCTGGTTGCTGCTGTTCCCGAGTGGTGGGAGAGATGCAGAATGGTCTCGAGATGATGGTGAGCGTCTGCTGGAGGAGCCACTGTGAGATGGGTTGCGATGGATGTTCGACGAAGGTTCTTGCGCTTCTTGCTTCGATTGCGGGGTGGGTGGCGCCTTCTTGATAAAGCGATACTTGCAGTTTGAGCTGCCGGTGTTGTGTGCACCATTGCAGACGATGCAGCGTGGCGTGCATGCGGGTGTTTCGCCCTGTCCTGGTGTGGGGTGTTTCCTCTCCGCAACGGCGGCACCGCTGCTTACGTGGCATCGGGCAAACATCCGTGCGGTGACCAACCTTGCGGCAGTTAAAACACGATTCCACCCTGTTGTAGAACGGGTACAGCCTGATGTCGGTTCCGTGGTAGAATATCCACTTTGGAAGGTTTGGCGTCATTAGTGCAACCACGACGTGCCTAGTTTGGCCCAAGCGTCTTCCACTCACGATAGGAATGGTGGGGTTGCTGGCTTGTAGGTCTGCCAAATCTCTTCGTCTGAGAAGTCATCGTATGCATGGAACATGATGCCTCGTATGGCGTCGTCTGGAGGGGGGGCGTAGACATGGAGCTCGATAGTAGCAGCGCCGATGGTAATCGACTTCACTCGAAGGTAGGCTTGTGCGCGTTGCGAGTCGATCACGCTCAAGGTAAAGGTATTATTGGTGGGGTGCGTCCGAAGGCGATCCCGACTTGCTGGTGGCTGATCTGGCAGTGAAGCTGCCTTGAGCAGGGCGTCGTGCAATTGCCACGGCGGCACTTTCGTCAAGTCGATGGGCGTTCTTGGACGTCCTACTATATGAATGGAGTCTTGCGGCAATCGGGGGAGTGGTGCCCGCCGACGTAACCGAGGCGGACGTGACTTGACCTGGGGTTGGCGTTCCGGCACAGCGGCGCGGGCATTCTCCGACGTACACGGTTGAAGAACGGGCTTGCCTTGGTTTTGAAGTTCCCGTCGGCGTCGTTCCTGGGCACGATAGCCGGGCGATTGCAGGAATCGTCGGACCACTCCTCTTCAGAGATGGTATGACCTTCTACGACGCACTCCATTCCGGTGGGCGGCTGGGCACGACGATGTGAGTAGCGTGAGACGCTGCACCAGGCTTAGGCAAGGAGCCGGACGCGCGCTGAGCCAGCTAGGCTCAGGGCGGCGAGCGGCGTTGGTCGGGTCAGCAGATGCTCCTGGGAGAATCTTGATAAATCCAGTGCAGAGAGTGATATCCGCGCGTTCCCAATAACCTCATGCACCCACTCATACATAAATTATTGGTCAGTAAGCACGCGTCGCAGCGAAAATCGATATCAAGTGAAAAAAATGGACTTGGTCTGGCCACATAAAGCCTCGAAAAGACACCTGGCGGACAGAAAGAGCATCTGGATGGTTACCGCGACGGACGGAAAACTCAGTCGGGGGAGTTAAGTAGAGTGACAAAAATGAGGGAGATAAAATGGAATCGTCTTGCACAGAATAGGTTAAAGCGAAGATCTTTCACAGAGGCCTTCGTCCAGCAGTGGACTAAAAGACGCCGAGGATGATTGATGATTGATGATTGAGAAGGTTTCGAGGACAGGCGATTGGCATCAGCGTAGCAGAAAAATAATTGGCAATACTTCAATTGCTTATCTGCTATGCTGACACATTTGCGGTGAGATGGTGTTGGCTATGCAAACTCTAAACGACCACTTCTACCCGCCGAGGTAGCTTATGTAATGTGTCATGCTGCTAAGATCCAGGGCGTGTGTTTGGAACCGACGATGGAGTCTGCGTTTCCATGAGCTCGAAATGCAAAAAAAAAGAGAAAACAATCAGATAGAGTACTCCCGGATCGAAATCGGACAATTTAAGGCTTATTAACACACCGACATTCATGTCAACCATTCTTAGTGTGGGTCCTATGGGCGTGGTATTTACTCGAAGCTCACATCAGAGCGAAAATTATAATAGAAACCAGATTCGTCGCAACGTTGACGTGGTTATCTCGAGCAGCTGCGCATACAAGACGTTACACTGTATAAAATATAATATATAGCGTTTGATACCGTGAGTATTGCACATAGATTCCTTTGCACGTTAAAGAAGCTCAGATGGACGAAATCAGCTTGGAGTCCTCACCAACAATCATGCTTCATTCTAATCGGGATCGTGGCTCGTAAAATCTTACACTTTACCCGCCGCAGTGGTCTATAGTGGTTAAAGTGCTCGACCTCAGACCCGAAGGTCGCGGGATCGAATCCCGGTCGCGCCGGCCAAAAATCCATGGACGTGAAATGCTGGAGGCCCATTTACGTAGACTTAGGTGCACATTAAGAAGGTACAGGAGGTCGAAATTCCCAGAGCTCTCCATGACGGCGTCTCTCATAATCATATTGTGGTTTAGGCACCCAACAAGTACTATTACAAACCATATTTATTATTATTATTATTATTATTATTATTATTATTATTTTATTATTATTATTATTATTATTAATATTATTATTATTATTATTATTATTATTATTATTATTATTATTATTATTATTATTGCTCGGCAGTTCTTGGGAATGCTTCCCATGTGTATACGCTTGTACGCGGAACACTATAGCCTTGTTAGGTGGTCCAAGGCAACGGGACTATAATAGGTCACCCTTAGGTGGCTCTCCAAGACAGATTTAGTAAACAGATATTAATCTGTACGAACGCTTGTTCAATTTGAACGCTTGTTCAAATGGCGAGGAACGCTCAGTGACGAGGAGATAATATGCGCGATAAACGCAGCGTGCCAAGGCACCGCTCGACACGCGACATTCCCATCGATTGTCACCAACTCTAGCGTGAAGTG
This sequence comes from Rhipicephalus microplus, assembly GCF_013339725.1. Classification (NCBI taxonomy): domain Eukaryota; kingdom Metazoa; phylum Arthropoda; class Arachnida; order Ixodida; family Ixodidae; genus Rhipicephalus; species Rhipicephalus microplus. Next base: position 218,814,797 of record NC_051165.1, read on the forward strand.
CGCGCCCAACCAAGGTCTTGCCTTGCGTGGAGGAAGCGTCGATTTATATCGTAACCGGCCCGGCGTTGCCGCCCAGCAGTTGTGTTGCAAACTCTGATAACGCTTGTTAATAAAAGCGCTGGCGCGCTGCGCACGACTCGGCCCACATGGCAGCAACGAAGTGAAGATGCCGACATTTGAATATCGCTGCCACTGCTGCATCCCCACAGAGGCGATGGCTGTTATGCCGAAAAAGCGAAGCGTTAGAGCGACGCGCGGCGCTCATTAGAGAGTTTTAGCAGAGCGGGCCAGCGGCCAGCGGAACGGAGCGGACCAGCGGAAACGCCACCGCGCATGCGCCAGTACGCTGAGGCGGCGAGCGGCTTTACGGCGCTGCGCGCTCGCCCGCTCGTTTCGTCATCCCAGCGCACCGCGCAGCGGCGGCCGGGCGAGCGAGCGTAGTTATTCAAAATGGCTGCCTCCAACGGTCGCGGTGTCGCGTCGCCGGCCGTGGTCGCATCGAACGCTTCTGAAACAAAAATGCAACCAGCTAAAAAGCCCCGGAGGTGCTTCAGTGCTCACGAGGACCTCTGTCTTCTTCGGGAGGTGGCCGCGGCGAAGCCGTTTGGCGATGACATCAAGTGGGTGCATGTTCTCGCTGCGGTGAATCGGGCGGTGGGCCGGGAGCTCATCCTAAGAGGTATAAAAGATCGTGTAGACATTTTGCTGGGATACTGGAAGCTGCAGAACTCCAAACCACCAAATTGGCGCAGCACCACAACACATAAGACAACACCACCACAACACGTAAGTAGAGAAACATCTCCAGTGGGATCACATTTCCTACACGTAAACTCAAATACAACTTTATTTAAAATACAATGGTGCAGACTCGAGGACGCCTAAGGTTGTAGATTATTTATTTATTAGGAGGTAACGGCAAGACATCACTGCGCACCAGCATTTTTCCTGCGACGAGGGGTCTAAAACGGGTAGTTCCAGCGAAAACACGTTCGGCTGGTTAACAATTTTGAAAACTGCTTTTCAAATGTAAGTGTATGTCTTGCCGGAACAATACGGGTAATTTCATTGAAAATGAGATACTGTCGTGTTCTACCTAGAAGTCCTCAGGTAATAGAATCTTAATTATTTGATAAATTGTCGGCTTCATTGCATCTGTCATGTTTTTTTTTTAAGTGTGAAAGGATCCAGCGTCAAGTGTAAACCTGACAACACCATACGGTATGCAATTCTTCAATAAAGTCTTTGTTTTCGAAGCTGCTTGTCATGGAACATTACCGTGGGGCAAAGCGAACCTCGAGAACTGGTGGTTCAAGGCCCAAGTGTAGGGATACGTCGACACTGTACACACATTTCGCACTGTACAGAGGGGACTTACATGCATGGGAAATTACATGACACTGCCAGTAATGTTGTGGCATTTAACACAGTATAGCGGAAACGCTTGTAACAATACGAAATCAATTTCTCCATACGAAGAAACACAGGAATGTCAGTTTTTTGCACTTCTCGCTCAGCAGATTTCATTCACTAGAGTGTCATAACAAGTAGCGTACGTTTAGTACAGCAAATGACAGCCACAAGATCATTTTAAAGCATGGCTCGCCAACGAACTTTGTTTCGATAACTGTGGTTGGTTGTACAACACTATTTGTGGGCAAGGTAAACTTCAAGCTGTGGTGGTTCAAGGCCGAAGTACTGCGATACCTGGGCACCATACAAGCAAGTGTGACAGTTTGCGAGGAGTGCGCTCGCTTTGTATATGCGTGGAAGGTTCTGAAGGTAGAGTTTCTGGTTTTTTTTTTTTTTGAAGTCCACGAAGGCAAACAGTCCGACAATTTTTCCAAAACCCCACTCCACAGCCTGCCTCACACTACTCATGGCTTTGTTGAAAGCTAATTGTTCAGGAGTCAGGAGAGCTCCGCCATGGGGCTTGAGCAGAAGGGGCCGCAACGGGTAGGCAGGGTCCCCGTAGATGCAGCAGTCGTGACCTTGAACGAGGTTTTGTAGCTTCGTATACGCGGCGCAGTTTCCAAAGTTACCTGAAAGAATAAATTACGATTAGCTGGAGCTGCGCCCGTTCCTAGCAGGGAAGGAGGAGGCGAGTGACGTTCAGCAGCGGTTTGATCCACCAGCTGTGCTTGTCATTTACTCGCCTGAATCGTGTTTGCTGCCGGGGTATGATCCGTCCAACTGGCAGATCATGCCATTTGGGCACATTATAGCTTGGTACTTCAGGGCGTGGACTCTCTTGTGGCCGCTGAAGTACACTTTCTGGTTCCTTGTTGGTCGGCATATTGGCTGCGCCGTGCCATCGATGAAGGCCCAGCAATTTGTCAGCGGGGCACCTTTCGCGTGAACGGCCTGAAAAAATACCGAACGAATATGTCAGAAAGTTGTAATTGCGAATGTACAACTCTAATTATTCTCGCTTGCCTGTGAGAACTCTTCCAGGGTGTCCAGGTTCAGCCACGTGTGGTTATTACCGTCGTCCAGAAGGTGGAAGAAGTTGTCCTCGATGTGCCTGAACACTTCGTTCGTCAATGACGATATAGTCGAGCTGTGTCGGGCGAAAAGGTGTTCCAGATCGCGCAGCCGGTTTGGGTAGGCTAGTCTTCTTAGCGTGATGCAAAGGGCTTCGTCGCCGGGAACTGACACCCTCTGCGGAGTTGTTACCTTGTCAGGTATGCACAAGGCTCTCTGTAGCCTGGGTACATCGTCCTTTTCCAACCGAAAGTACGTTCTGAACACGCCACTGTCGATCGCATCAATGTCCAAAAGACCTCGCATGGAGATTGGGTCACGCCGTGTCTCGCCCAGAACTTCTAAGCACAAGACGTCGACTATTTCGGACCATTTCAACCGAGTCAGGAGCAGGGGGTCCTGCAGTATGCTCTGGGGCATTGTTCAAAGCAGTTATCAGCGGCAATTTGCAGCGGCAAGCCACACACTGTCTGCTAAAAAGCGCGGCAACAAACAGCTGGCTTGGAGCTTCGACATCAGTTGGCTTGGTGACGTACCTTCCTCAGTTTAACGACTTCGCTAAAAGATACAAATCACCGTTAAAGTAAAATAATATGTACTGAAACATAAAATTCGTGTTTGTATTGTGGTTTTAGCATCTAAAAATAAACCTTTACTTTTTCTTCCTATCAGGGTAGTTCAAATTTGAATGGACAGATGGCGCAGTACAACGCTTCGCTGGGGGCAGCAGCCGATCGCTCAGCTAAAACTCTTTTTTTCGCGCGTCGTTCCGCTGGCGCTGCGCTCGTCCGCTCCGGTTCGCTGGCCGCTGGCCCGCTCTGCTAAAACTCTTTATTATGGGTGTTCCTGTCGGTGCACAGTATGGTTCGCTACCGTCGAGCGCTCGGTCATGAAACAGGTACTTTTACGTAAACCGGCTTTAGCCTATACCGCGGAAACGGTGAATATGGAACACTTTCTGTTTTTTTTTTCTGGTGCCTGCTGGAGTCACGTGGCACACCTCAAAAAAGCTGGCAACTGGACCCTGCCAGCCGCAAGTTATCTTTTCACCCTCTCTTCTGTCGTGATATTTACAATAATAAATTCTAATAACATCACCCATACTTTCCCTAACATAATTTTCTGTTTTGTTCTAATTATTATTGCGTCTAATACAAGAAACAATCCCTAAATTTATACCTTTTCCTTCATTTATGGCAAGGGTCTCGGTCAGACAGACTTCATGCCTTCAGGTAGTATGCGAGAGTTTATTGGTCAGCTGCCAGCTCGTAATAGGATAGCGTGCCACGTCACGCCAACCGGCAAAAAAAGCGCTCCACACTCATCCTGATGACTACAGGCGGCGCTGACTTACGCTCCCACGTTTAAATGAACATATATACCCTATAAAATGGACACAGGGATAATCACCCCCATAGCTCAGTGCAGTTCTTCAATGTAAACCTAGTCATTGTTTCTATTTAGTGTCCCTTTAACGAAGAGTGTTCAATGGAGAGCAGTGATAGAATACATCTCAGAGTCTTGCAAAACATAGAAATGCGTTAGCCTGACGAAGGTTACGCCACCAGCTTTCCTATTTTGATCGGTGTTCGTGAAGCGGAGCTGAATTTTATTTTTATATTTTATTTTTACTTATTTTTATTTTTCACATACTGCGGACCAAGTATGGTCCATGCAGGAGAGGGCAATACAGTTCAAAATTCTTCTACATAGATACACTTCCACTGCAGTATACATTCACTGCAGAACAAAATTCATGTACATTAAAAATTCGTGAAAAACAAGGGACAAATACAGGCAAAGAAGCAGGCTTAAGCGACAAGAAAAGGGTATAGTTTCATCTCGGCGTGTTTAGCATAGGGGAATCATGGGGCAGAGCATTCCAATCAGAGTATGACTTCTTAAAAGCGAAGCTCCTGTTAGTCTAACATTGTCCTGCGTCAGGCGTAACCGGACAGACAGACAAACACGTAGAGAAACAGGCAGGCAGGTGGACGAACGCAGGGACGGACGGGCTGACGGAAGGACGGATCGACTGATGCATGGACGGGCTGATGCATTGACGTTCAGATGGACGCACACAGACAGACAGACAGACAGACAGACAGACAGACAGACAGACAGACAGACAGACAGACAGACAGACAGACAGACAGACAGACAGACAGACAGACAGACAGACAGACAGACAGACAGACAGACAGACAGACAGACAGACAGATAGATAGATAGATAGATAGATAGATAGATAGATAGATAGATAGATAGATAGATAGATAGATAGATAGATAGATAGACAGACAGACAGACAGACAGACAGACAGACAGACAGACAGACAGACAGACAGACAGACAGACAGACAGACAGACAGACAGACAGACAGACAGACAGACAGACAGACAGACAGACAGACAGACGCTTCGCCCCCACTCAACATCACTCACTCCATGGATGTGCTGTGATTTTTTTTTTCCATACTACTCTCGGCAACGCGTGAAGGATCAGCGGATGCGTTCGTTTCGACTGCTTGACGCGGCTATTTAGGGACTTTCCTGGAGCGACAATTTAGACGGTCGAGACAGTCCTTCGCGTCTTTCCGGGAACACAAGGATAAAAAAAAATTAAAACAAAGAAAAATGAAGGAAAGGGAAGAGACACCTCGTTGAAACTAATTGCTGCCTGTCCGCGGTCTCGAGTTTGGCAGAGATTGCAGTTATGCCAAGGCCAGCCAACTTGCCTTCTTCGGTGCATTGGCTAACGCCTTTAGAGCGAAAAAATGCGCGAAACCGCCCCGAGCACTGGAGACTTGCTACGTACGTCAGATGGAGGAGCTCTTAAATTAAAACTGGAGAAGGTATAAGAGGGATCTTTACTGACCAAATAAATAGGGCCTTTTGGCGCCTCCACTCCTGGGTCTGGCTCTGGTAGTTAGCTGCAGTTAGCAGTAGTTACATAGGACGGGAGTACTTACATATGAATACTTACATAGAATTCCAAGAGAAGGCAAACCCGTGAGAGAGTGACAAAAAATTAGGTTGGCAGATGAGATTTTGCCGGTATAACATGGCAGCAGAAAGCACATGGCCAGGTTGAATCGCGGAACATGGGAGAGGCCTTTGCCCCGCTGTGAGCGTAGTGATGCTGATGATGATGATTACAGAATGCTTGGGCCAGTTTCTGGTGTTAACAATTTTCTACCTACGACACACGGCTAGCTTTTCCGTAAAAAAAAAACAAATTCTAAGGGCACGTTCAGCAGTGCTGTAAACGGCGATAAAGACATCATAGGCGAACTACACCAAAGTTTTACAGGAGTGAATGTTTGTCATTTTACCATTGTTAGAATTAACAATCGGTGGCAGAATATTGAGATATGTGCATCCCTGCCATTATTCTCACTAATGAGATACCTTGTGTTGTGTTTAGAAGAAATTGTGAACACTTTCGAGCACTATATACTTCCAAACAACTTTTCTCCGCAATGAACGTTAAGCTACAGGATCAGAGTTTCTGCGCATGCATACGCGAAGTAGTCCGGTATGTCATGCGTTTCGTACCATTGTGGAAAGTGATGGCTATGCACAGTCAGCGTTTCGTCGAAGATGCCACTTGGCATTCGAGGTAGGCGCAAAAGGCGCGGCTTTTTCACGCGTTGAAAAACGTAAAGTGACAACGAATAAATTAAAACAAGTACGAATATTTTACTGGTGTGAGCTGCGCCCTGTGTCAAAGAGTTACATACAACAAAAAAAATGATGGCTGCATTTTTCGCACCTAACGTAGAAAATCAGGACGCAATGGTGGGAGTACGTTCGTTTAGCGGTGAAATATGCGTGATTTGGCCCTGTAGTCTTCACACAGCCTTTACTGCATAGCCCAGAAAAGTTGTCCGCGAGTATACACGCACGAAGAACTGTGAATAGGCGCTCATTAGTGTCTGCTTACGGACGGGTTCACTTATTCGCCCCCATCCCTCGTCCCCTCTCGTTTCTTATGCTACGTATCTTATAGTTTTAGGGGGCGAAGCTTGTTATAGCGGCACTCGTTCGTCCCTCGTAGTCGTAGTAGTAGTGTGTCACCAGTCTTGCATTTTGACCTCCAAGCGGCACTCGGCCGGTGGGAAATTTCTTCTGTGCGTTGTTCAACAACAAAAAATTCGTGGCGTGCGCCTTACTAAAAGCCGAATTCTCCTGTCTCTCATTCCCCATTAGCAGCCATTGGCATGTACATTGACCACTATCTGACAAGAAAGGGTTGCTACGTTATACTCGCTGGCGTAACCTCTTTGGTTTTAGAAAGGTTTAGCGAGCGTTGGGCCGCACTGCCATGAGTACAGTGATCTAGTATATACCATGAAGTCGAGATCGTCAACGTTGGGAAGTAGACACGAAGCGTAAGCCGTAAGAAAGTGTGCGTGTGCCTCCTCTCGTTCAGTCCTTGGAATGTCTGCTGGATGGAGGTGCTTCTATATGAGGAATATATGATGAAAAGATGCGAGATGGTGGTACTTGGAGTGTTGAATAGGTGGACGAACGGACACACAGACAGATGCATGGACGGACGCAGGGATGGCTGCGCGGACAGATGGACGCATGGACGGACGCAGGAGCGGATGCATGTACGAACGCAGGGACGGACGAGCAGATGGACGTGCGGACGCACGAACAGACGCACGCACGGACGGGCGGATGGACGCACGGGCGGCCACACAGACGCACGCATGGATGGACGGAAGCAAGAAAGAATGGACGGACGGATGCTTCACCCCTCTCCATCATTCACTCCGTTGATTTGCTGCCATTTTTCTTTTTTCGCTTGCCACTCTGCTTTTATGTCCCACGGTATCACTTTTGCAGGGCTCCGGAAACGTAAAGATAAAACTCCATGTTTTTTTTTGTTTTTTCTGTCTGCGTTTTCTTGCTCTATATATTTGCATCTTGTCTGTCATGGTAAATGCAGCGAACAGAATGGGAAACCGTGCAACTTCTACACGTAGAGACATACCTTAGGACAGTTACGAAACGTGCTGGCAATACTCGCATTGCAAAGCAACAGGTAATGCACAGTCGCGCTCAGTATTAGACGCAACATGTCCGTACTGATTATCGTGTTGTCCGTATTGACCACCTTGTTGTCCGTAATTGTTACAGGCTTTTTATCTGTTTATTTTCACCACTTAATATTGTGCTGTTAAGATATCAGCAAAACGCTCCGCTTGTTCCGAATTTCAGAGGGAATCTTGCCTACGGACCTGCACCCACGTGATGTGCGATGGATCTAAATCAGTTTAACGTTTGCCGGAGTCAGAATTCTGGCTTGGGTCAACTTCATAGGCGTATCAGCTGGGGGGGGGGGAGCAAGGGGGGTGCGGGCTCCCCACTTTGAGAAAAGTGGGGGGGGGGGGCTGAACTAGCTGAACGGTGCGGAAACCAAAAAGTAAAGCGAAGTTTTCCGTCAGAACAGTAATAAATGAATTAAGTTCTTACGGGGAATGAAATTGTTACCAGCCAATGTTACAACAGAGTGAAGTTTTGCAAAATTTCCGCTGTGATGATTTTTTTGTAGGTTATTTGCGGTGCCGGTCGCCTATGCGACGTTTTCGCGTCTTCTGCTGCAGTATTGCAAAGCAGGCAAGCACTGGACAAGGGTTCTATCATATTACATCAGTTATTTATGCTTTTATTCTGCTGTGACTTGTTCATGCAGTTACGAATCGGAACGGAGCATACTTCTTATGAACCGGTCAAAAGCATTTGCTGCTTTCAAAAGGGTATATGATCGCCGCTGCTCTGTCGAAGCTGTTGCGAGCCGATGACGGCGACAAATCGTTTTTGATGTTTTTCTGCACTGAAACGCCTAAAATTTGTTTTCCGCTTTAGTCTCTGATAAACCTGATCAGTCTTGCCTATGGTAACTTGGAAGTGGAAGCTATAGCGGCAGTAAAACGCGAAAGTAAAGCGCACATTTACAGAGGTAATTGAATATTTACTGTACATTGATAAATGAGGGTTTGTCGAAGGTATGTTTTGGTGTTTGGCAGCTAAGCCACGTTTAACGTGCATGTATCATCGTCGGCGCTTGGTACATCTCCATTCCACCGACTAACATCCGTGATAAATTTATTTAAACAAAACTATTGTGGTATCTGTAGTTGTGAACCATCTAAACATAATCAGAGAGAGAGAGGCATGATAGTAAAATGCGCGTCGCATATTAGACGCAGAAATTGGGCTAAGGGCGTCATTCCTCGGCCTCGGCCTTTTAAAGTGTGACTGGACTTCGCGGTTTCTAAGAAAGTGCGTCGCCTCACCTCTGTGTATGCAGATTTATATCAAAGAGCGAGCGCTTCACGATTCTCTTTCTCTCTCTCGTTATATATATATATTATATATATATATATATATATATATATATATATATATATATATATATATATATATATATATATAGTGGGTGAAAACATAACTTGCCGTGGGCAGCATCCTGCCCACGGCAAGTTATCTTTTCACCACTTTTCATTCTTCTCATTTACATTACAATTGGCCTAATAACTTTCTCTATACTTTCCTTGGCAATATTGTCTGTCAGATCTCATTATTATTGTGTAAAACACGAAGAACGAGCCCTTAAGTATACACTTGTTTCCCTTTATATATATATATATATATATATACTATATATATATATACTCTATATATATATATATATATATATATATATATATATATATATATTATTGGCTCATGAAGTTGGTACGCCACTGGTCACCTTCAACAACGACCACGATGTTGCAACTCTGTGTGTCTCTGCGCATTTAAAACTAATCAAAGTTTGTTCGTTTATGAAGTTCGGCGTCCCAAAGAGAATCGGGCAACGAGAAACACCGTACGTGGAAGGATCCGGATAATTTAAGTCATTTGGGGTTTTTAACGTTAAGTGGCATCACACTCTACACGGGCGCCTAGTATTTCACCTTCGGCCCCGCCGCGGTGGTCTATTGGCTAAGGTACTCGGCTGCTGACCCGCAGCTTGCGGGATCGAATCCCGGCTGCGGCGGCTGCATTTCCGATGGAGGCGGAAATGTTGTAGGCCCGTGTACTCAGATTTAGGCGCACGTTAAAGAACCCCAGGTGGTGGAAATTTCCGGAGCCCTTCACTACGCGTCTCTCATAATCATATGGTGGCTTTGGGACGTTACACCCCACATATCAATCAGTATTTCGCCTTCATCGAAATACGTTGGCGGTGGTGGGAATCAAACCATCGTCTTTCGCGCAGCTGCCGAGTACCGCAACGACGGGGCCACTGAGATGGCCACAAAAATGAAGTGGTCTGCCAACTGTGTCCGTGACGTAGTTGCAGCAAGGTTCAAAGCGACGCGTCTTTGCCTGTCTCTGAATTTGTCCGTACGAATGTTTCTTCTCTACGCGTCACTTCCTGTCACTGAATTTGTCCGTACGAATGTTTCTTCTCTACGCGTCACTTCCTGTCACTGAATTTGTCCGTACGAATGTTTCTTCTCTACGCGTCACTTCCTGTCACTGAATTTGTCCGTACGAATGTTTCTTCTCTACGCGTCACTTCCTGTCACTGAATTTGTCCGTACGAATGTTTCTTCTCTACGCGTCACTTCCTGTCAATGAATGTGTCCGTACGAATGTTTCTTCTCTACGCGTCACTTCCTGTCACTGAATTTGTCCGTACGAATGTTTCTTCTCTACGCGTCACTTCCTGTCACTGAATTTGTCCGTACGAATGTTTCTTCTCTACGCGTCACTTCCTGTCACTGAATTTGTCCGTACGAATGTTTCTTCTCTACGCGTCACTTCCTGTCACTGAATTTGTCCGTACGAATGTTTCTTCTCTACGCGTCACTTCCTGTCAATGAATGTGTCCGTACGAATGTTTCTTCTCTACGCGTCACTTCCTGTCACTGAATTTGTCCGTACGAATGTTTCTTCTCTACGCGTCACTTCCTGTCACTGAATTTGTCCGTACGAATGTTTCTTCTCTACGCGTCACTTCCTGTCACTGAATTTGTCCGTACGAATGTTTCTTCTCTACGCGTCACTTCCTGTCAATGAATGTGTCCGTACGAATGTTTCTTCTCTACGCGTCACTTCCTGTCAATGAATGTGTCCGTACGAATGTTTCTTCTCTACGCGTCACTTCCTGTCACTGAATTTGTCCGTACGAATGTTTCTTCTCTACGCGTCACTTCCTGTCACTGAATTTGTCCGTACGAATGTTTCTTCTCTACGCGTCACTTCCTGTCACTGAATTTGTCCGTACGAATGTTTCTTCTCTACGCGTCACTTCCTGTCAATGAATGTGTCCGTACGAATGTTTCTTCTCTACGCGTCACTTCCTGTCACTGAATTTGTCCGTACGAATGTTTCTTCTCTACGCGTCACTTCCTGTCACTGAATTTGTCCGTACGAATGTTTCTTCTCTACGCGTCACTTCTGTCACTGAATTTGTCCGAACGAAAGTTTCTTCTCTACGCGTCACTTCCTGTCACTGAATTCGTTCGTACGAATGTTTCTTCTCTACGCGTCACTTCCTGTCAATGAATGTGTCCGTACGAATGGTTTCCTTCTCTACGCGTCAATTCCTGTCACTGAATTTGTCCGTACGAATGTTTCTTCGCTACGCGTCACTTCCTGTCACTGAATTTGTCCGTACGAATTTTCTGTCTCTACGCGTCACTTCCTGTCACTGAATTTATCCGCACGAATGTTCTTCTCTTGACAAAAGAAAAACAGTAAACACTGGAGTACGGAAGTGTTGTGAACGAAAAAAAAATGAGAGAGGGGAAGAGCGCTACAGCTAGTCGTCTAAATTTATTAGTGGTAGAGCGTGTCCTTTCAGATGAAAAAGCGTTTGCGCAAACTGGCATGTTACTTCGAGATTAATGCTTGTGCTCTACGCTCCGAAAACAAAAAAAACATGAACAAGAAACGGTGAAGATCGGTGTCAAGTGGCAGTTATTTTCCGTATGACCAAATACTTTTGTTATCTTCACAGAGCATCAAGACGTTTGTTTCTATGTTACGTAATTCGGTTTTATTTACACGGCGGAAAACTAGGAAAATAACAAAAACCAGCGCGGTACACAAACACACAGTTTAGGAGGCGGTCACGCGCTGTGATGAAAAAACAATGACGCCTATTGATTTACTGCTCGCCTGTTAAGTGCTGTATATATTGTATGTTCGGGAAGTATTTTGGTACAGAGTGCCAAGGTTAGCCGCGCTGACGTACGCTCGGCCACAAAAGTTTACGGTACGTGACACCTGACAAAACACTCGATTCCCATGTGTCTTGAGCACGTGCCCTCTAATCAAAGCATAGAGCTGCACCCATATATATATAAAGGTTTAAGCATACCGTTGTTATGTCAATTCACACAATCATTTTTCAAATTAGAGAAGTATTGCATTGACAGAGTAGATATTCACGTTTGCCGTCCAGCTTGAGTTCAGTAATGTGTTGTCGCCTGTTGAAGGATGCCAGTAATAATAATAATAATAATAATAATAATAATAATAATAATAATAATAATAATAATAATAATAATAATAATAATAATAATAATAATAATAATAATTAGAGCATTTCATCGTTGTGACATCGTGACATGTAAATTCACTTTTAGTACATGTTTGCCACGTGTCACATTGCACTAGATTATATCTTGATTGCAAGCTGTAATTATTATATGATGTTTTATTTTCCAGAATGTTTAAAGCGTCACTATCACAGAAACTTTAGTAACCTCATTGAACTTTGTGTGTGAACCCCCCTGCAGTATTGCCACTATGGCGTTGAAGCGGAACATTGTAAATAATAATAATAATAATAATAATAATATATAATAATAATAATAATAATAATAATAATAATAATAATAATAATAATAATAATAATAAAATCACGTCAATCTCATTAGGTAAAGCTCTCAATGGTTTCCGCGAATAAAGCTGTTATGTTTTGGCAACTACTTAGAAGCACAAAGCAAAAGACAAAGCTTTGTGCACCTCTAGTGACATTTTCTTCACTTGACGTAAATTTGAAGCCATGGAACAATGCAGATCCTTTCGATAAAAATCAAACACCTGCCTCTCAAGTGCACTAAAACTGAAGCCTACTCTACCTTCAACTTCAGTTTTATTACAAACATAACTTCCCTTGCAAACGCAAGGGAAGTAATGCCGAAATAAATCTTACAGTTGGCCACAGCATCGACATCTCGTATTAGTTATATAATCCTATTAAGTAAGAAAAGGCTCAATAACAACTGAATAAAATTGGTGCGTTCATTACAAAATTTTTAAGCACAACGCATCGACACAGTGAATGAATACACGCACACATGCGCACATACACGCACATACATATTGAACAGTGCTACTATGCAACGTTTGCGTACTCGAAGAAGTGAGGAATCTCGATTTTTACGGAAACACGTTCATCATTGCACTGCGAGAAGTCTGTGTTGTGAAATTTGGTAAAATGTATTTTATTTTATGCATGTTTTCTTTTTGCCAAGTAATAAAAGGTTTTTCTTCTCTCATGGCTTAAGCGGCTTGATGGCATTAGAAAACAGATACTGAGCGAACTGAATTCATAGTATCGAAGTTGGGAAGTCGTCCTAGGAATCATTTCGATATCTAAGAAAATATCATGACCCCCCTCCCCCCCCCCAAACGAAATAATTCTTACTATGGCAACCTGCGAATGACTGTGGCAAATTTGCTGTAAGCACCCCATAATTGAAAAAAATGCGAATAAAATGCCTACATACTAAACAGACCGTTATTAGTATGCCGACGTTAGACAAGTAAAAAAGAAAAATTGAAAAGAAAATTCTTACGGTTATCCTTGCTACAAGACTTTTACTAATAAGAAGAAATCTGAAGAGGGTGGGGGCAGATTACATAGATTTTCCGGAGAGAAGACGTAGTAATAAATCACTTAAATCGTATCAACCAATCTACACCTTGTTTGTGGGTAGGAACATGTTCCATCGCGTAACACTTTTGTCACCACGCAACAGGTCACACCCCATCGTTGCACTAACAAACACACCAAACAAATATAAACACCTCAGTAACGCAACAACATCCGACATGAAGCCGTAACGTTGTTTACTCCCGCTTGTGCAAACATGAAAGCAGGTCGGACCATATCTACGCTATCATATCCGGCGAGGCACGATATAAGAACACAGTTTGCGCGCATACTCTCATGTGTACATACCTGCTTGCGGACGACGCTGTAGATGCGGATGTAGAAGAAAGCGATGAGCAGCGCCGGGTACACGATGGTGGCAAAGTAGAGAAACACGAGGAAGCTGTACTTCATCACGGGCAGGAACAGGCAGTCACCGGTCGAGGCGGCCTCGGAGTCGTGCCATCCCAGCAGGGGCAGGAATCCCAGCACGAACCCGCTGAGCCAGCAGGCTATGACGACGCTCAGAACGACACTCTCGGACGCGAGCCTCTGATAGGCCAGCGGGTACAGTATGGCCCAGTAACGGTCCACGGACACGGCCACGAGATGTAGGATGGAGACGGTACAGAGCACCACGATGAAGGACAGCATCGCGACACAGGCGAGCGGAGAATCGTGCGGTATGCCTGCCCGCGTGAGCACCGCGAACGGTATGGCTAGTACGCCCACTAGAAGGTCGGCGACTGCCAGGCTTAGGATGTAGTAGTTGGTCAGCCGGCGTCGCAGACGACGCTCGCGCGCGAAGCAGACGAGAACGGCAAGGTTCCCGATGGTGGCCAGGAAGGCGACGGAAGCCTCGACGCTGGTGTAAACAACGGGTGGCGCTTGCCAGAAAGTCATGGTTGGCGGTGGCGGTTAGTGAAGGGGGTAGGACGTAGGCGCGCCACTTTGGCGACGAGGTCTGCGAGACTTACTTTTGATCCGCGGCTCCAAGCGCGCGCGCGCGCCGACTCACGTCACCCCATTGACGCGTCTCAGCTGCTACGACGTCGCGAGGGGAAGAGCCAGCGGGCGCATCGCGAGCAGACGACAGTCAGCGGCTGCTGAACGCCGGCCGCGCAGATGCGCCTCGGCAGGCCCGCTAGCGATGCGAGCGCCCTCCGCGAAATCAGAGCGGCGCGCTCGGCTTTCGCTTCTTCCCACATTTCGCAACTTCGTGGGGGTATCTCGCCTCGGGTCGGATCTGAGAAACGCGGCCGAAAGCTTTCTACTAGTCCAATCTCTGCAGTCGAATACGGCATACATCTTACACGAACGCTGTATAAAGGGAAGACGGCGATCCTTACGGCGTAGGCCTCCAACGTGACATTCGTTTCGTCCATTTCGCAACAGGAGGGAAACGTGCGGATGGTAACACAATGCTGGCAGCGCTTAACGCGCGAGCGCGATAGACGTGCGCTTCTCTGTGAATTTCCAACAACGCCGCTGTTGCACATTCCGCTTCGTAATTATTTTCTCATGAGCGAGAATATATTGAACACGTGCCGGTTGGTTGTTTGTCCTGTCACATCGTTATCGTACAAACATAAAATACAAGAATCAATATTTTGCAGCTCCTCTCACACGTAATCAGTTAATGAAAAACCGACATTTGCGAGATGCGTCGAAGGTTAAACTGAGTTTGTAGTGTAGCCTTCTTTATTTCTTTCGGTTGTCCAGCATTGGGTGCTAAGGAAAGGTTATGTACGCGCACTAGAAAAAGCATGAGGATGCACTGTTTCGTGTTTTTACCATGTCATCGACCGTAGCACGCGCGACTTACCTCAGTGTACACGATATTCCAGGGTGTGCGCTTCTCCTATCCTATTAGAGGCAACATCATGCCGTAGATTGCTTGCGCGAGGAGTCAATATACTTTGCAAACACCGGCAAAAGGGGATTTTCCTCCATACGGGCATGGATTTTCTTTCAGCCATACAGGCACCGTTCTGCGACACTTTATATATTTTGCTTTTACTGGATGTTGTCGGAGATTGCATTGGACCGAATTTCCTGAGTAGCCTTGAGGGGTAGAACGAGTGTCGGACTTGTTCTAGGGCCTAGAAGAATATTTGACAGTCTATTGCGAGTTGCGTGCAGTGCTGCGAGAAGGCTTCTTTTCTCTAGATATTCCTGTCGAAATTCTCAAGTTCAAAATTTTAATTTGGGCCGATCGGCTTGAGAGGTGGGCTGTGCTAGGTGAGTCACTTTAATCTTTAATTTTCTTATTCATTTTCCTTTCTTTCGTGTTCATTGACTAATTTAGTTATTATTGCTCATTAGAATCAGAAAGCAATAAACGAGTTATAAAATAAAAGACAATGCAAAATTACCCAATCATGTGCAACACTGGCGTGCGATGTTTCCACTGCCCAAAAAAGAAGCCGAAAGAAAAATGAGTCGACATCGTTTCAATGAATACGCCAGAGGAAAATTGGCTTGTTTTGTTTGCTTGCTTTCTTCGTCTTCTTCTCCTTCCTTATATCTGCCTTACTGTCACCGGGGTGGCATGATCATAATGAAATTTTTGGCGCCTCTTGCAGAGACAAATGCGTCGACTGCCAGAACATCGTTCAACAGCTGTCACCAATGCAAGAGTGCATAGTGTGATGTCTTTTGCACGTAATAATTGACTTTTGTTATTTTTATCGCGGCGAAAGATGGAAGGAGGAAGGACAGGGAGGTTAGCGGTAAACCCTGAACCATGCTAGCATACGTTATACGAGGTCGGGAGAACGTTCATCTCATGGCAGTACGCAAGGACAGGCTAAGTGGTTGCAGGTTTCACAGCCCACGTTCTTATGTTTAAAGAAGCAGTCATGATTCCGTGTAACAGAAAAGACGAGTTTAATAGGAAGCTCTTTCGTTCCATGCAACGAAACGGCCTTTTTCCAATTTCTCTTCTATTTCATCTGTCTGGAAACTAGAGAGCTACGTGCTTTTACGGATACAAGGGCCGTAGGTTGTTTTCTCCTCTATCCAAGAGTTCTATGTATTCTCGCGCGTCGCAGTTATAAATGCCTCGAGCTTCTGCAGCGCGTGGTATAATGCGCACTTTGAGTCCTCGATTGTACTTGCAAATGCTTTGGTGCACTCCATGCTGATTCGGGAAAGGGAGTGTGCGGAAAATACCCGTTCGCGAGGATAATTTACTTCAAGATGGCGTTGGGGAACGAGAAGGGCGGTGAGACATTGTGGGGGGAGGGAGGGGAGGGGGTGAAAGGGGCTGTAGTCGTCGGCTCGTGACTCGGGTGGGGCGACGCACTCGACTTCTTACGTTTGTCCCGACCTCGCAATAAATCTGCCCAAGTACGCGCACGTGGTCACTCCGGCTGCACAAAGAGTGTTGTCATTTAGTCCGAAAAATTGCCACTCCGACAAGCGAAAAAACAAAAAATTGTCACGTGTCTCTTTACGGTTACCTAAGAAGTCTCCAACAATCTGTCTGCGAACAGATGATTGTCCAATTTTCTATATGATGTATGATCTTTTTTTCTTTTTCTATAAATGAACAATTTGAGCATGTATGCTTCGATTGTAAAAGTGAAGTCTGACAGGAGAACGCCCAGTGCGCGATGCACCGGTGACTGTTACGTAAGCACTCGCATGCGATTGTGCGAGTGCGCATGCGAGTCATGCAACGTGAGCCCTCGCATATGGTCGTGGCTGGTTGTGACCGGTAGTT